>CM067310.1:23822278-24567278 GCA_034231615.1 Meghimatium bilineatum
TTCACTTACTTTTCTTACCAGACTTCTCTTACTTTTCTTACCAGACTTCACTTACTTTTCTTACCAGACTTCTCTTACTTTTCTTACCAGACTTCACTTACTTTTCTTACCAGACTTATCTTACTTTTCTTACCAGACTTCACTTACTTTTCTTACCAGACTTCTCTTACTTTTCTTACCAGACTTCACTTACTTTTCTTACCAGACTTCTCTTACTTTTCTTACCATATTTCACTTACTTTTCTTACCAGACTTCACTTACTTTTCTTACCAGACTTCTCTTACTTTTCTTACCAGACTTCACTTACTTTTCTTACCAGACTTCACTTACTTTTCTTACCAGACTTCTCTTACTTTTCTTACCATATTTCACTTACTTTTCTTACCAGACTTCTCTTACTTTTCTTACCATATTTCACTTACTTTTCTTACCAGACTTCACTTACTTTTCTTACCAGACTTCTCTTACTTTTCTTACCAGACTTCTCTTACTTTTCTTACCAGACTTCTCTTACTTTTCTTACCAGACTTCACTTACTTTTATTACCAGACTTCTCTTACTTTTCTTACCAGACTTCTCTTACTTTTCTTACCAGACTTCTCTTACTTTTGTTTTTACTTCCCTCACATTCCCTCTTATTCCTTACTTTCAAATAACTGCAATCCTTGATGGAGCAAATAACATACTTCTGTAGTCAGCTAGCTTTTCTGCAATCCTTTATCAAGCAAGAATTCAGTAAATAAAATACATATTGATGATAAACCACATTGCGAAAACTGAAGCAAGCATTCGAACAAATGGTACAAAATAGTTCAGCTATGCATAATTCCGAAACAAACAAAAAACCACTCCAGGACTAGACAGATGAAATGTTGGAAGCTATCATGAATATCAAAATTACATGCAAATTAGTAATCCCTCTCAAATCCAAACAATTAAATGCACGACACACGAAGAATGAGTTCAAATCAAAGTTAATCCGTGAAGGGAGGGAGAGGGTACAACATACAAATTTACAGTTGGGGATATTATAATAACCAAGAAACCAGAGAATATCGGAGAAAACACGGCCAGGGAAGCACCAACACAGATTGAAAGCGGTATTAAGGATAAGTAATTAAGTCACAAACAAACAAACTGGAAAGTGGGAAATTAGAGGCAACAGAGATGTGGTTCTACAGAAGAATGCTGAGAATACCATGAACTGCCAGAAAAACTAATGTAGAGGTGTTGAAAGAGTTAAATGCGAAACGGACCTTAATCAACAATATAAGAAAAAGGCAAACTTCTTTTTTTGGCCACTTCATGAGACAGGCAGGTTTAGAGAACATAGTCACAACACGCAAAATTGAAGGCAACAGAGACAGAGGGTGACAACGTGAGAAAATATTTGACAGTTTGACAACCTGGCACGGCAAGGAAACAACAACGACTTTGATACATAATACTATGGAAAGAGAGCTGTGGAGAGCCATGACCGCATACGCCAGCCGCCATGGCACCTGATGATGATGATGATGAAAGTCACAGCAACTGAAATTTAATTTAATAACCCAGTGTTACACGGTGTTACATCTGGAAAGAATGCCGTGTGATTCATTAATTTATAAAGTATATATGAAGAGGGGAGAAGCAGAAAGAAGAGCCAAGGGTAGACATAGAGTACGCTGGATCGACAACATCAAAGAGACATTACACAAACACCAAATAACATTATCTGAAGCTGCCAGAAAAGCGAGAACAAGAACATTGTATCTCTCTCGACACACGTAAAGGGTAAAAGAGGAAGGAAAGAAGAAGAAGAAGAAACATATTCTTGTTATGGTTTGTTTCGTAAATCACTATTTGTCACGAAATCGCGTCATTTTCTGTTCATTAGTTTCTGGAGACATTTTCTGTTCACATTACTAACTTATAAAACCATCATCTTCTACACACTTTCTCTGTACACATTTCTCACTTCTAATTCTCTACCCTTCCCATTTACACAATTTCTCTGTACAAATATCTCACTTCTCACTCCCTACCCTTCCCATTTACACACTTTCTCTGTACAAATTTATCACGTCCTTTCCCATCTACACACTTTCTCTGTACAAATATCTCACTTCTCACGCCCTACCCTTCCCATCAACACACTTTCTCTGTACAAATTTCTCACTTCTCACGCCCTACCCTTCCCATCTACACAATTTCTCTGTACACATTTCTCACTTCTCACGCCCTGCCCTTCCCATCAACACACTTTCTCTGTACACATTTCTCACTTCTCACGCCCTACCCTTCCCATCTACACACTTTCTCTGTACACATTTCTCATTTCTAAAACAACCATAAACTACGTTCTATTCCCAGATCAACTTGATCACATCTCACAAGCTCCCATCATCAACATCCACAAAGGGGGTGTTCCTCTCATCAATGCAACCATTCTTATTTCCTGTGGTTGTCCTAAACGGCCTAGTCTGAGAAATTCTTGTCATGTATTTGGCGGTTCCTCCCTCGGGAACTTGTGATGATGTGTCTTGTCAGTCAGCGATAATTTCCCGCTGGCGGATTATTGATTAGGGTCGATGGTTAGGTTACAAAGCCCAGAATTGTGCAGTTGGTGACATGGATTTATCTAGGTCATCTTATGATTGCCCAAATGCTAAGAAGTTCTATATGTTTCACTTTTATGGAAATATTTGTAAGAAGTTCTATATGCACCACTTTTGAGAAAATACTTGTAAGAAGTTCTATATTCTTCACTTTTGTGAAAATACTTGTAAGAAGTTATATATTCTTCACTTTTGTGAAAATACTTGTAAGAAGTTCTATATTCTTCACTTTTGTGAAAATACTTGTAAGAAGTTCTATATTCTTCATTTTTGTGGAAATACTTGTTAGAAGTTCTATATTCTTTTTATGAAATACTTGTAAGAAGTTCTATATTCTTTTTATGAAATACTTGTAAGAAGTTCTATATTCTTTTTATGAAATACTTGTAAGAAGTTCTATATTCTTCACTTTTGAGAAAATACTTGTAAGAAGTTCTATATTCTTCACCTTTGTGGAAATACTTGTTAGAAGTTCTATATGTTTCACTTTTGAAGAAATACTTGTAAGAAGTTCTATATTCTTTTTATGAAATACTTGTAAGAAGTTCTATATTCTTTCTATGAAATACTTGTAAGAAGTTCTATATTCTTCACTTTTGTTGAAATACTTGTAAGAAGTTCTATATTCTTTTTATGAAATACTTGTAAGAAGTTCTATATTCTTTTTATGAAATACTTGTAAGAAGTTCTATATTCTTCACTTTTGTTGAAATACTTGTAAGAAGTTCTATATTCTTCACTTTTGTTGAAATACTTGTAAGAAGTTCTATATTCTTCACTTTTGAGAAAATACTTGTAAGAAGTTCCATATTCTTCACTTTTGAGAAAATACTTGTAAGAAGTTCCATATTCTTCATTTTTGTGGAAATACTTGGAATGTAGATACTATCACTGAGCCTCCATTGCCAAACGTTAACACAGATCATCATCATCAAACGCCGTCTCCGCAACGAAGGGGTGACTGCAACAGACGTCCAAAATCCCCTGTCTTTTGTCTTGGTTGTGCACCCTGTTAGACTGTAACCTGTTCATCTAGTTATGGTATTCTCCAACTTGTATCTCTGCATACCTCTTGCTCGCATCCCTTCGATTTCGATAAGTAAGGTATTCACTAATGTGTCATGTCTTTTAATGTGTCCAAAATATTTTATTTGCCTGATCTTTATTTCTCTTGGTAATTCTTTCTTCATATTAAGCGTTTGTTAGAACCTCTTTGTTTGTTTTCTTCTCTTTCCATGATGTTCTCCCTATTCTTCTATATATCCACATCTCAAAGGCATCAATTCTAAACTCTTTGTTTATTATCCATGTTTCTGAGCCATACATTAATATAGAATAGATGTAGCATTTTATAATTCTCATTTTTACCTTGTTTGTAGTTTGTTTAAATGTTACTATTTTTCTCGTGTAATTGAAAGTACTTTTAGCCATTCCTATTCTCCGTTGAACTTGTGTTTCACATCTGTTGTCATGTGTGATTAGGAGTTCAACCGATGTGGACAAGAATGTGTCCAACTGATGTGGACAGGAATGTGTCCAACTGATGTGTACAAGAATGTGCCCAACTGATGTGGACAGGAATGTGTCCAACTGATGTGTACAAGAATGTGCCCAACTGATGTGGACAGGAATGTGTCCAACTGATGTGTACAAGAATGTGCCCAACTGATGTGGACAAGAATGTGTCCAACTGATGTGTACAAGAATGTGCCCAACTGATGTGGACAAGAATGTGTCCAACTAATGTGGACAAGAACGTGGACAGTGATAGCAAAAGATAAAAGAAATCGTGCCACAACAGAAATAACATGTCTACTCAGAATTCTCGGAACAACAATAAGAGACGGAATCATAAACGAAATCATCAGACAACTAACTAACACAAAACCCCGTTTTAGATTACATCAGATGACAACATATTAAGTGGTTCGCACACTCGATCAGACAGCGCCTCCAAAAATCATTGCCACTCAGACACAACGAATACATAGACATATTTTGCAAAAGATTACATGAATAAAGGAAGCCACAAAAACTAGTATAGGGTTAAATGAAACACATAACAAAGCTATGTCTAAGACACGACTCTACTCCCTAACGCTGCTAGGCACAACGGGACGAATAGAGAATAGACTTGTAATGTATTTGATGTGAATTTAAATTCGCTCGTTTAGATAACATATAGCGTAATCGTTAGTTTAGATAACATATAACATAATCGTTAGTTTAGATAACATATAACATAATCGCTAGTTTAGATAACATATAACATAATCGTTAGTTTAGATAACATATAACATAATCGTTAGTTTAGATAACATATAACATAATCGTTAGTTTAGATAACATTTAACAAAATCGCTAGTTTAGATAACATATAACATAATCGCTAGTTTAGATAACATATAACATAATCGCTAGTTTAGATAACATATAACATAATCGTTAGTTTAGATAACATTTAACAAAATCGCTAGTTTAGATAACATATAACATAATCGCTAGTTTAGATAACATATAACATAATCGTTAGTTTAGATAACATTTAACAAAATCGCTAGTTTAGATAACATATAACATAATCGTTAGTTTAGATAACATATAACATAATCGCTAGTTTAGATAACATATAACATAATCGCTAGTTTAGATAACATATAACATAATCGCTAGTTTAGATAACATATAACATAATCGCTAGTTTAGATAACATATAACATAATCGTTAGTTTAGATAACATTTAACAAAATCGCTAGTTTAGATAACATATAACATAATCGTTAGTTTAGATAACATTTAACAAAATCGCTAGATTGAGGTTACACCAGAAACCGTTTTGTATTAGAATTCCAAGATAATCATTCTAGTAGATCAATGGTTCTGGTTTGCAATTAGTGCCTACCTACGTATTTTGTGATTAATTAATCTAAATATTATATCAATAATTAATCAATAATTAGTTTTAATTTCATTTGTTCGAGGTTAGTTATATAAATCATAATTAACCCTAAAACTAAGTAAAGAAAATTAAAGGTTAGGGTTAATTCTGATTTATATAGCTAATCCTAACCCTACCCTTCAATATATTTAAATTTAAATTAATAAATGATAAATATAAACTGATAAACATAGCCAAGGGAAATAATCATATACGTTGGCACTGTTTCCGTCCGATCAATTGTATAAACTCGTACAAAATGTAAACTCGTAGTGATAACAAGGAATAAATAAACTTTTAGTGATAACAATGAATAAGTAAACTCTTAATGATAACAATGAATAAGTAAACTGGTAATGATACCTAAATTAGGACGATAAAAGTTGACGTTTCGATCAGAAGATCTTCGTCTAAACGAATATATAATCAGAAAAACAAATACAGAAGAAATATTAATTTAAGAACATCTTTCAAGCAAAAGTAATAAATAAAGCAGTCCGTGTATCGGTCTGGTAAAGGTCTTTCGGTAATTATTTTCTGACCATTTGGTCATTATATACTCGACTCCTACGGTTGTGGATATTTTGGGTTTTCAATTTAAATATTACAATAACTGCGCCCATATGTGGGAGTTTGAGAACGAACTCAGAACAAGATCAAAGTCATAAGAGTTTGAAATACCATCAAAAATGAAGAGGTTGCGGTTCTGATAATCCTGCCACTGCGACCTCCAAGATATTATAATTACACGCGATTCTCTAAAAACATATTCAATACATTTTATAGTTCTCATAGTTTATGTAAGTTATTCACAACTTCTACTATGGCTGCCTAACATGGATACCTAACATGAGCGCGTCTGTGACAGCCAAAGTACAGAGTTCGATCCCCGCCACAGTAATTGTGCATCCGGACCGTTCAGAAAGCAATGACAAACTACTGAACGTATTTATATTGCATAGAAAATCACCCCAGCCAACAAAAGCTGGGTCGATAGCTATGTCATGTAAAGGATATGCTACCAATTGTATATACCTAACACGGATACCAACACATGGATGGTGTCATAAAACATATTCAATACCTTTTATAGTTCTCATAGTTTATGTAAGTTATTCACAACTTCTACTATGGCTGCCTAACACGGATACCAACACATGGATGGTGTCTTGAACAATGAATATACAGGATTTTGGATAAATGGAGGCAAAAGAGATGCGTTTCTATAGAAGAATGCTGAGAGTATCATGGACAGCATGAAAATCTAAAGTGGGCGTGATGAAAAGAGTCAAATGTAATACAAGGGTTACTTAATTGTAGCAGAACGAGACGGGTGTTATTTTTTTCGACACATTATGAGACTGAGACCTGGAGAACATAGTTACAACAGTGAAGATTTAGGGCAAGAGAGATCGAGGACGACAGTGTGAGAAATAGTAGATAATCTGACATGGAGTAGTGGCACAGAGTCAATAACTATCCTGATTTACGGTAATAGAAATAAAGAGTTCGGGATATCCATAACCGCATAATCTAGTCGGCACGGCACCTGATGATTATAATGACATCTTATAGCCTTTACGTTTCTATCAATAGCGGACGTTAATCTAATTATTTATAACATCTTCACAAATAATGGAGGTTATAGTTCGACAAATAACAATCTCCACGTATGAAACAGCGGTATCAATCATCAGTAAGTATTACTGCTGATATTGTTGAAGTAAGATATACTGCTTGTGCTGAGGTAAGATAATTTTGATCGCGGACGTTGGTCAAATTTGATTATATCATATATGGTTATATTATAAATGGTTATATTATAGATGGTTATATTATAGATGGTTATATTATAGATGGTTATATTATAGATGGTTATATTATAGATGGTTATATTATAGATGGTTATATTATAGATGGTTATATTATAGATGGTTATATTATAGATGGTTATATTATAGATGGTTATATTATAGATGGTTATATTATAGATGGTTATATTATAGATGAAGAATTCTGTGACTTTAGCCAAACTGCGAAGGTTATTATGTTGATAGTTCATGTCACACCCTGAATGTAGAACTTCCTCGCCTTTAATCTCCCTCTTCTACTATCTTCAAAAACAATTTAACACTTTCTTCAAACATTTCATAACAATCTCTTCCAACACGATGTCCTCATCCGAAAGACGCATACACAGATACCATTTTACAGGCTTAGAAGCGAATATACCATTTTACAGGCTTAGAAGCGAATATACACACCAGTGGTGGTTGAAATGCATCCCGTGGACATAATCCGGACCACCACTCCATTTTCTCCCACACACCCTCTCCCCGGGGCTGGTATGAATATTCTGTATACGCTGGTCCTGTTGTTTATAGAAGCAACACTTGTCGGTCCAAAGAACTAATGAAAGAATTTCTGGTTTCAGACCACAAGCTCAATCCGGACCGCCGGTTCAAAAAGGTTGTACACCACTGATATAGACCCCCGTATACACCTTTAAAACTATGTTTGCCTTTTGACTTCATCATTTTCATGTTGAATTACTTTTGAATGTCTGATGATAATATCTTAATGCAACAGATGATAGTGTTGATGGTTATAGAACCACAGGGGAGTATGAGTCTGTATCGCCTGTGCCAGGCGGGAAATTTATGCTTTCAATTTCATATCCACACCATACTTAATTTGAGATAGGCTGACGTAACTATCCAAATAACAAAATATGAAAATAAAATCCCCAATAAATGATTGATTATGTTGTGGATAAAAAACAAAAGCTGCACCCGGAAACAGACAGAACTTCCGTCTGTCCGTTCTCATCTAAGAAACATAATCCTGTAAATGGAGTAATATTGAAACACGGGAATCGATTGCAGCGTATAGAACCCCCGGTAACATCAGACGAGAGATGTAACTCGCAGATAAAGAAAAGGATAAGGCAGACAAATGCATCATTCAACAAGATGGATATCACACAATTTAACTGTTGTGTATTGAGACGGAAGTATATGTCTTGTATTATATAGATTCGCATCCGGCGTGTGGAAGTGAATGCGTGTATATACGTTACCACTAACATTACAGAAATAACCCCAGATCGCCATGTAAAAAGCCCAGATAACTCCAGACTATATAATGTATCTAAATACGGTCATTGCCTGTGATATGCCTATAGTGGAGGAGGCTTGTTTGTCTTAATTTTTTTAAAAAAGGTCATTCGCTCATTTTTGCGTGCAATTTCATTGTTTCCATTAGAATCCGAATTTTAGTGACATGTTTTTCAAAAATTGTTGAGCGCTTGGAGGTTTTTCTTGTCTTTTTTTTACATTCTAGGACTAAAAGTCATTTTTTGATTTCCTAAGAGGAATTTCATATAAAAGAAAAATCCAGATTAAAACAAATGTAGCCAAAATAAACACAGACAAAGGCTAATTTGTGTATATTCGTCCATTTGAAACATTACTGCCTTTCAATCTTAACACCGTTCAATCATACGCATAAATACACTGATATGTTTTGTCAATTTTACGTTCAATTTGTTTCCTGTCTCGAAGTTCAGCTTTTCCACTAACATTTATTATTCATCTCCTTCCAGTAATTGTGTTTTCATTCATTAATTTGATTTATAGACAGTGTTGCCTATTACTCGCCTTGTGATATGTTATGTTCTTGATAAAGGCCTTTTGATAGAAACGTCAGTATTTTTATGTTTCCCTATGTACTTTCAGTGATTCAATGATTACCCTGTAAATTTAGTTTTCACTTGTCGTATCATATTTTGTGTTTCACTTGTACTTTTAAACGATATTCCATCTGTAGTGTTCGTGAACTCACTGACTGTAGACGGAATTTGAACGAAATCCTGACTGTTATTACTGCACCATATCCATATGATACCCATTCTTCTGTGTATACCTCTTTCCTTCCGTTGTCACCATTAACTTCAAATAATAGCCGTATTTTCTTTATTTCCAGACGATCTTGTGTACCCGATATCACCAAGCCATAGCCTGCTTCGTGTCAGCGGTTCTAAACATCAGGGAGGCTACTCTCGACCACATTCTGGTACCGGATATGACCCTCCACCATTACTGATGACCTTCCAATCTAACTCCGGTGACTACTCCAACAATGGAGGACCTGCATCTTCAAATGGCACTACTAGAAAGGATTACAATCCTATTGGTTCGTATCTCTCATCACCTTCGCAACGCCAGTTTAATGGCTATGGCAAAGAATATTCTGGAAAACCTGCACAAGTTGGACAAGAAGATGTCACTGTTCACAGAAACCAAACTGAAATAAGTCCAGAGAACGATCCCAAAAATAGTATCTTTAAAAAGATCAAAACGCAGGCAAACTTTAAGGCAGTCAACGGAATTAAGGGAGATTCATCCAAAGGTATTGCCCTGGTCAGCGCTCCTGCAAAAGGTATTTCCGGTAATACAAAAGAAGGTAGACTACAGGGGAGTTTAAACGAGAAGGCAAAGGACATACGACTATGTTCCGAACCTCCAATAGTTGAAAATAGAGACACAATGGTATCACCGTACAACACTCGAGGTATTCAAGAAACAGGTCACTCGATGCCTCTATCAAACGTTAATTCTGGCATCAATACATCTCCTGCTACCAAACCTGTGTCCATTGCAGAACAGGGTGGAGATAAATCACCTGGAAATACGCATAAACTCATTTATCCACCATCTCCTAAATTCCTACAGACTTCACACAACTTCAAACAGACAGTATACCCACAACTACATCAAGACGGTATATTTTCGGAACAAAACTCCCAAAGTTCTCCTCGTGTGGGTAACAGACAAGGAACTGTTCTGAATCACGACAAACCTTTGGAAGTGCCATCAAGATCAATCCACGATTTATTAAAGCAGGATCGTGGAATGTTACCAGGCAGCTATAGCATGGGTCGTGAGATATCAGAGGCGTCACAAACTGATATATTCATCTGATAAGTCTCAGTAATACGTTTATCCAAGCCTTCATTATGTTACGCCTTTGCATCTGCTATGGCGTGTGAACGGGGCCAAATATGTTGTGTTTACATTACGTGTGTTATAATGTTAATCATCACAAACATGAACCGAGATACACACCAAGAATTCCATCAGCTTATTGTTAAGAGATCGAACTTATTTCTGGACTAAGTTTCAAACTAAGAGCTCAGTAATTATACGTTTATTATTACAAAATTTGCTTCATACCTAGGGGGAGTTATAAACCAAGATGATGTCTGTAAATTATTTTTGAGAAATCTTGGCAATACATGACTATAAAAAACAAACTTTCGGGAGTCGTGGTGCCAGGACTACCTGAACCAAGCACTCCACTATTTTTATGGTCGTAAAGCTTTGATATAACTAAATTGGACTAACGTCCGCGATTGAAAGCAGCGTACTTCACCATAAGAGATACATTTTATTTCACCATACCTGAACTATTACATGAACCTAGTAATAAACCCAGAACTCCATAAGAGATACATTGTACTTCATCATACCTGAACTATTACATGAACCTAGTAATAAACCCAGAACTCCATAAGTATATTGCTAAATGATGTAGACCATATATGAACCTAGTTAGTAAATAACTCAAAAGTCTACAAACTTATTGTTGAGAGATCTAGACCATACACTTAACTTTTTACACACCCAGAATTTTATCAGCTTTAGTTCAGACCATACATGACCTCATTACACGCCAAGAATTCCCTCAGCTTGAGATCTGGTCTCTAATATAACCCAGTTACAGGCCAATAATTACCTCAGCTTATGATCTGAGCCCTACAATAACTCAGTTACATACCAAGAACCCCACCATATTGAGATCTGGACCTACAATAACCCACCAAGAACTCCATCAACTAATTGTTACGAGATCACACCAAAACATGAACCGAGTTTCAAACTAAGAATTTCAGTTTACTGTCTAATCATCTGGTCCATACATAGACCACGTTATAAACCAAGATGTCAATTTATTGTCAAGAGATCTGGTCCATACATAGACCAAGTTACAAACCAAGATGTCTATAAGATTATTGTCGAGAGATTTGGTCCATACATGGACCAAATTACAAACCAAGATGTCTATAAGATTATTGTCGAGAGATCTGGTCTACAGGCAGACCAAGTTGCAAAACAAAAGTCTATAAGTTTATATAATTTAGCTACAATAGAACACTATGTAAATATTGTATATCCATTATCCATAATTGTATATCCACTATCCATATTTGTATATCCACAGTCCATAATTATGCTTCTATTGCTTATTGCTCTATAACTGACATTAACTCTTTACCCCCTAGGGTTTCCTTGTCCTACTCTAATATATTTAAAAGAAACTAAAAGATGAAATATTTATCCTCTTACACGACAAGTGGGTCTAAGTAGCGGTTTTACAGCTTTTTTCGAAGTTAAAGAGTTAATACCTTTTTAGAAAAATAATGCCACGCTTCCTGTGCTTCATCTATAACGATGATACTTGTTGTTACGCCACACAAGTTATTGACACTTCCTTTTTATGTGTCAATTTGTGTGTGCTATCATTATGCTTTATTGGTAGTTCGTAGATTTGTTATCTCTGCTTCAGTTGAAGGTTTTGTGTATGTGGTCTTATTCAGCAGAATATAAATATGTATGTTCATAGCTTTCTGGGAAGTTTACAATATGGAAGTCTCATACACCTTCGGGGCTATTCTTTTAAAATACCAAACGTCTGCCGAAGACGGATGTGTCTGGCCCTACGTAAAATAAAACGACGACACAACGCATTTCCATTCTCAGGACTACATTCTGCTGGAAATCTAGTAGGAGCATTGTCCTGCTACATGAGAGATCCAGCGGGAGTTTGAGAATGAAAGCTGAAGAGGAAGAAGAAAATATCAGGGGAAAGGAGCGTCCGAGATCAGCATGGGCATAAGACATCTCTAAATATTTAATTTGTCCCTGAATGCAGTAAGTCATCAAAATCATGAGTTTTTAAACATGTTTTTGTTCTTCTTCTTCTCGTTTACTTGAAACATGTCTATATCTGTATCACGTCTTTGGGTGCATGTAGATACCTTGTTCAGGATCATGAATTATTCAGTGTTCATAAAGACGGTGACATCTCGAAAGAGTGTAACTTGAATAATAACAATGTTATCAATCACTGTAGCTATGTTATCAGTAATTATATCTATGTTATCAGTCACTATAACTGTGTTAAGATTCAGTGTCAGCGCATTGAGTCTCAGCACTAGCAAACAGGAATTCAAATCCCGGTGTTGTCAATTATTTGCTAAATCCTTGTCAAAACACATGCATAAGATTTCTAACGCAAACAATCTGAAGCTTCTTCCTCTGCGCTCATTCTCACATTCCTGTAGATTAACAGAATATAATTCAGAGAATGGAAAACGGGTCATGGCTTACAGCTTAGCTGAGAAATCTGCGTCTTTCGACCTGACACATTCGACTTCAGCATGATAGTCTAAGATATCATAAATTTGATTGCGGTGGCTTAATAATAGTGCTTACGTAGAACACAGGTTTTTGAAAGTTTCACTTAAAGACAACGGACTATCACTAAAACTAAGGGGTTATGAGGTGTAAACAGGAAAACATACACATTACAATACACAAGACATATTCAACGTTTAGAACCGTCAGGTCTTTCTCAAGAATATATAAAACACACAGTGAAAATAATATCACCACCACAGAGGCAATATATACACTATTGACATGTAAACAATAGTTCAAGGTGACAATGATGTATGTGGAAACATGTAGTCATGGAAGCGGGTTTTGTTGAAAATTGTTCGTCGTGTTCAAGTGAAACTTTCAACCTGTGCTCTACGTAAGTACTATTGTTATTTCGTTTCACCCAGTACCTCCTTACATTGATTGGCTTAATACTTGACTTTCTCCAGCGAAGTCCCCCGTTGGTTTTTGCATGGTTTCTTTAAAACTAGTCTTTTAGACTAGAAATCACATTACATTCACTGCCTCAATTCAATGAGAATTCTACCCTAGAGGGATGTTAGTATACCACCCCTGTTCATACCAAATTATGTTCCTATATATCATTTTAAAGTCAGTATTTAGCTAATTAAAACTCACACTTTCATGTCTAAAACACATTCTTCTATGAATCCTAATCCATTTTCTGTTTGTGAGAGCTTTTTTGTGATGATACACACAGTGTGGCACCCTTGACCAATGTGGCACCCTTGATAACCCTCACGGCTTTTGGGTATTATTATTATTATTATTATTATATTTATTATTATTTTTATTATTATTATTATTTATTGTTATTATTATATTTTCCTTTAATGTATCTGTCTGCCACCATGCATATTCTGCAATATTTTCTGGGAGAGACTGGACACATAAATGTCTATGTATGTCAGAAATGCAATAACAATAACTGATAACAATAACTGATAACAATAACTTATAATCTCATTAATATTTTTTTACATTTATTACTGGATTAACTTAGTTATCATTGTTCTGTTGTAGATGAAGATTTTTCTGTCGAAACGAAGACTATTGTTACGTTATTGTGTACATATTTACCAAATGGCTGTGTATACTTTGTATTTATTATGTTGTTCTTAGGGTAAAAACCAGTGGTTCTTAACCTGTGACATATGGCCCTACCTGTAGACCAAGTATACATATAAGAGGGCCAAGAAAACACATTTTGAAATTAGGAGGACCGCAGGCTCGTTCATGGAAGGGGGTGGAGCTAGAAGAAAATAACTGCTTCAAGAATAAACAACACGCTTTATATAAGTAACAATACGCTTTATATAAGTAACAACACGCTTTATATAAGTAACAACACGCTTTATATCAGTAACAATACGCTTTATATCAGTAACGCTTAAAATGCTTTAGTGACACATAAATACTGTTAATGATCACTTTAGGAGGGTGTCACGAGGATACCACGGAAGAAGAACATGTGTCCCTTCTTTTCGCTTTATACCCTTTTATGCCTTGCAGCGTTAGGGGTAGAAGAGTTCTCTGGCTTTTTTGTGTGCTTCATATATGTTTGTTTTCGTTGATTCTTTTATTTATTTAATCCATCGTGTGCATGGTCTGACCCTGGCTCTGTATCCATTGTGTCTGTATAGTAATACTTTTTGAAGAACACTGGTGGTAGTCTGGAAGCATGAGAAAATCACTTAATCTGTTGTCTTCTGATGTATTCCATGATTGGCATTGTGTATGTTAGTCTTCTGGTGTTTTCTGATTCTGTCTCTTATTGTTACTCCGAGGATTCTCCATAGACAAGTCATTTATGTTGTAACAAGTTTTCTATTGGATTATGTTGTTAGTGTCCACGTTTGACATTGGTAGCAAAGTGATGGTATGATGATCTTTTTATATAGTGCTGTTGTGGTGTTCATGCTCCCATATTATTTGTTTTTGAAAATAGGAAACATCTGCCCTAAGATCCCGTATGCTATATTGCATCTTTTTTGGATTTGTTTGGTGTTTTTCCCATTTGATGATATGATGCCTCCAAGATAAGTAAATTCTTTCACCTGTTTAAGTTGTTATTATCGATTAGAATAGTGGTGTTTCTTTCTGTTTTGCGATTGACATTACCTCCGTTTTTTCTGTGTTTGTTTTCATATTAAAATGTGTCCCAAATGGGGACAAGAACCAAAACAGATTGAGAACCTCTGATCTAAACCACAGCCGACTACAAGGCCCCCAGAATGGTTATCCTAGCAGAATGTGACTATGGCCGATCTGATATTTTCATTGATGACCGGCGACCGCATATTTTGTACCGGCATGTCGCTAGACAATGAAAAATCATCTGACCTCTGTTGTGACCAATTGAAAGGCTTGAGCATTTGTTGATTGTGTCTAATCTTAGTAAGTTAAACATGTGTGATCGTGCTTTGTGAAACGGAAGTAGGATTTGCCGTCCCTACAACTGTTTGTTGTTTTAGGGGGTGAGGGGTCGGTCATTTTAGGGAGTGAGGGATCGGTAATTTTAGGGGGTGAAGGGTAGGTCATTATAGAGAGGGGGATCTGGTCGTTTTAGAGGGTGAGGGACGTCGTTTTATTTAGGTGGTGAGGTTTCTTCGTTTTAAGGAGTGAGTGGCGTCGTTTTAGGAGGGAGGGTCGGTCATTTTAGGGGGTGAGGTGTCGTCGTTTTGGGGGGTAAAGGTTCTGTCGTTGTGGGGGGTGTGGGTTCGTCGTTTTAGGGGGTTTGGGTTGCACATTTAAATTGTGACTTTGTTTTGCCTTGTTCAACTATATATATGGTGGATTCGTGGTCCACTTGAATGTTTTAATTAGAAGAGAACAGATTTATTTTGTAACGTCGTGTTCCATATGCTTACGGGCCTACACTTTCTGTTAGGACTAATCTCGGGGCCGTAGATACAACTATATATCCGAAAGTTATGGGGGTGAGACTAATGCGGGAGGGGTGTCACCTAAAGATAAAAAACCTATTTCTTTTAGGAGGACTTTCATAAAGAGAGTACTATCATATTACAAACAGAGTTTCTAAGCGTTCAAACTAGATATTGTAGCCATATGAGCAAGCTTTGGCACCAACAAGTCATTCATTACGGCTATGGCACACCTGGGAATTGCTTTTGGCTAATCTACTTTAGAAGATTCAATGGAACATTTCAAATTAATCACTAATTACAAATTAATCACTAATTACAAATTAACAATTACAAATTTGCTCCAATGTCTGAACCTTCGTTCTAAGTCTCTGCATAATGTTGAGTTTTTCATTGTCCTAGAACCACCTCACATGATGGATCTCCATTGTCCTAGTACCACCTCGCATGATGGATCTCCATTGTCCTAGTACCACCTCGCATGATGGATCTCCATTGTCCTAGCACCACTTCGCAAACTTGATCTTAATATGACAAGAACTTCGTAGTTTTTCCCAGTTATAAAAAGCAACTAAACTGCACAGCACCTACATTATACAAATGAATTACACAACTAAACTATGCAATAACTAAACTACCCAACTAAACAAAACAATAACTAAATTATACAACCAAACTATAAAACAACTAAACTACAAAATATCTAAATCATACAACAACTAAACTATACAATAATTAAATTAGAACAGCTAAAATATACAACAACTAAATTATCCAACAGCTAAATTATACAACTAAATTATACAACTAAATTATACAACTAAATTATACAACTAAATTATACAACTAAATTATACAACTAAATTATACAACTAAATTATCCAACAGCTAAATTATACAACTAAATTATCCAACAACTAAATTATACAACTAAATTATACAACTAAATTATACAACTAAATTATACAACTAAATTAAACAACTAAATTATACAACTAAATTATACAACTAAATTATACAACTAAATTATACAACTAAATTATACAACTAAATTATACAACTAAATTATCCAACAACTTAACTACAAAAATCTCAATTATACAACAGCTAAGCTATAAAACAACTAAATTATACAACAACTAAATTATACAACAACTAAATTATACAACAACTAAATTATACAACAACTAAATTATACAACAACTAAATTATACAACAGCTAAATTATACAACTAAGTTATACAACTAAATTATACAACTAAATTATACAACTAAATTATACAACAACTAAATTATACAACAACTAAATTATACAACAACTAAATTATACAACAACTAAATTATACAACAACTAAATTATACAACAACTAAATTATACAACAACTAAATTATACAACAACTAAATTATACAACAATTAAATTATACAACAGCTAAATTATACAACTAAATTATCCAACAGCTAAATTATACAACTAAATTATCCAACAACTAAATTATACAACAACTAAATTATACAACAGCTAAATTATACAACTAAATTATCCAACAGCTAAATTATACAACTAAATTATCCAACAGCTAAATTATACAACTAAATTATACAACTAAATTATACAACAACTAAATTATACAACTAAATTATACAACAACTAAAGTATACAACTAAATTATACAACAACTAAATTATACAACTAAATTATACAACAACTAAATTATACAACTAAATTATACAACTAAATTATACAACTAAATTATCCAACAGCTAAATTATACAACTAAATTATGCAACAACTAAATTATACAACTAAATTATGCAACAACTAAATTATACAACAACTAAAGTATATAACAGCTTAATTGTGCAACAATTAACATATGAAACAAAAACGATCATTTCCTTGTGCTTCTTTGCAAATTATCACAAACTGGCCACTGTAAAGGTAGGCCCACATATAGATTATATAACCCTTAGATCAAACTCTCTCGTTGCAGATTTTGCCGAATTTTTTTTTCATCTGCGCAGGCGCCAGAATAGTATATATATATATAACATATATGTGCTGAAGGGTGAAGGTGTCTGTCGTCAACGTCACATGGCTTCAAACCTCTTCCTTAGATGATGGGATGTCTCGAATTAGCACTCTACTTCAAGCTGCAAGATCGTTACCTGATTCTTCTCAAATATTTGTATTCATCATAAATCGTTCAACTCTGTTTTGTACATGTCCTTATGTCTCAGTTTTGGTCTGCCCATGTACTGTCCATCAGATGAGAACTCACCAAGGAGAATTCTCTAGTGAATCCTACAGTTTGACATTCTTTTCACAAAAGGAAACTATTTTAAAGATCTGTGTCCGAGAGATGATCTGACTGCAATTAAGAGATAGCATTGTCCGTTGCATGTTCGTAATTACCGATTTTCTTAACAGTGTTCCATATCTCATTTAGACTCACTTTCTTCCTAATAATATCAAAAACTGTTATATTGTACCTGAGAGTCGTGTTGGTTAGTTAGTTAGTTAGTTAGTTAGTTAGTTAGTTAGTTAGTTAGTTAGTTAGTTAGTTAGTTAGTTAGTTAGTTAGATAGTTAGTTAGTTAGCTAGCTAGCTAGCTAGCTAGCTAGCTAGTTAGTTAGTTAGTTAGTTACTGAGTTGGTCGGTCGGTCGGTCGGTCGGTCGGTCGGTAGGTCGGTCGGTCGGTCGGTCGGTCGGTCGGTCGGTTGGTTGGTTGGTTGGTTGGTTGGTTGGTTGGTTAAATAGTTAGTTGCTCCTCTAAGGCCAACGACGGCACATAGGGCGGATGTCGTAGATTTCCATGTCTCTTGTTTCCTCGCAATTTGCTTTAGATCTTCATTGTTTCTGATACCGATGGTGAAACGTTCTCTTGTAATAGTTCTACGTTAAGTTTCTTTTGGTCGTCTTCGTTTTCTCTTGCCCGTTGGTGACCACATCACAGCTTGACAAGGGAGTCTTTCAGTATCCATTCGTAGCGCGTCCGATGTAATTCTAGACGCTTTCTAATATGTTGAGTGGAATGAGAGTCACGTAGAATGAGAGTCACGCAGAATGAGAGTCACGTAGAGTGAGAGTCACGTAGAATGGTGATATCTTATCGAGCTGCAAGAGAGACATAGCCTTGTCCTGTCATTTGACGATCAATATTTTAATATTAAACTTCAAATATTATTGTTCGCATCGTTGAAGATAGAAATTGCTGGAGGGCTCTGTGTTTTGAAGCATCCAATGTGGTACCCCTACGATCCTGACGGTTAATGGATTTATTGATTCATTTATTGAACAACAGAAATAATCAACTGCAAAAATAAACTATAGGCCATATTGAAAAACAATGTTGTATTATTTTCCTCAAGTCCATCAACATACCCATCAATGAGCCCTTCTCATGGTCAGTAGATTCGTAAAGTTATCGTATTTTTTTCTTTTAAATATCAACCTGATCTAACTAATACATTATTCTATGGTTAAAAGTAATGTGTAAATTTTATTGTAATTTTATTGAGTAAAAATGTTACTCAGTTCAACACTTCATAATAACTTTGTAAGAAGATCATAGCTAGCAACGCAGTTAATGTGCATCGGAGCATCTAGTTATGTATAATGTGCGAGGTATAATACTGGGGGGAAATTAGTTCGAGTTGACAAATTTACGCTTAGAGCGGATCCCGGTGGCGCTCAGTCCTATTCATGTAAAAGAAAGTATTAGCGGCAGATCAATTTCACGGCAGTTCATGCGAAAATTCCAATTTTCACTCAGCTCAGAAACTGGGGTACTAGGGTTGAAACACTTGTATTTTTTCAATGTCTGAATCTCGTTGTGTAAATCTGAATCTGAATCGCGTTGTGTAAATCTGAAATATTTAACACACAAGAGGGGAATTGGCAAGTCAATAAACTTATTTAATCGTGTATAGCCAAAGGGGAATAACTAAGCAAATGTGTTACTATAAACATTCCGAGAGTTAGTTCCCTAAAATCGCAACATACCTTTGACCAATATCTTTGATCGAAACATATCCTCAATTGAGTGAGGGGACGAGTGTGCCGTGTGTGTTTGTGTTAGAGTACCCTCACACCCCCCACCCCAAGGGAGTATGATTTCTCAATGTTTCTTCCTATTTCAGATTTCAGGTGATTGAATTATCTAAGCAAGTATTGTAGTTTGCTTTATAACAACAATCTGCAGTCTAGCAGAGTGCACCACCAAAGCGAGAGATATAGGATATTGGAGTACTGGTGAGACGAACAATCGTTGCGGCGACGGCACATAATGATGATGTCTATCACAATGATATAGAATGTCAACACGCCCTGATATAACCACAAGAAACTGCGTCACAGGGGCGAGTTTCGACTCGTTGGTAGCGTATCTGATTCAGGACGTGGTCATCAACCCATCAGTTTTTGGCTATAGAGTATTCATAGGCAACATAAATACGTTCAGTAGTTTGCCATTGCTTTCTGACTGGTCCGGGTGCACAATTTGCTGTGGCAGTGATCGAACTCGGTACATTGGCCGTCACAAACGCGTACTGTACCGTATCTCCACAGGGCCGGATTCATAGATGCTTTAATCTCTTGCTCATCAAATTCCTTACTACGCCGAAAACGGATGTGTCGGACCATTGACGCAAATAAAATGGCGACACAGCGCATTTCCATTTTCTGAACTACATCTTGCTGGAAACTTACTTGGACCATTGTCCTGTTACAAGAGAGATCTAGTGGGAGTTCGAGAATGTCCTGTTACAAGAGAGATCCAGTGGGAATTTGAGAATGTCCTGTTACAAGAGAGACCCAGTGGGAGTTTGAGAATGTCCTGTTACAAGAGAGATCCAGTGGGAGTTTTAGAATGTCCTGTTACAAGAGAGACCCAGTGGGAGTTTGAGAAGTAACGCTGAAGACGAAGACATCCCTTACTATCATCATCAAACTGGTGGTTCTCATACTGGTGGTTCTCATACTGGTGGTTCTCATTCATTCATTTTTTTCACCTGCAGTTTTCCAGAGTTTGTGTAAGTCCCAGCCTGACTATTTCAGTCAATGTGTGACTGTAAGCTGTATGTGTAACGAGCTTGAAAGTTTTCTACTCTGGAAGAAACGTCGATTACTTTGCAGACTCGAGACATCCTACAGATGAAACGGTTGATTCTCTCCAAACAGCACAATCATTGTTCAGCAGCCGTTATCAAATCACATCTAAAGAAGTTGGTTAGCTAACCTCGAGTTCAACATCCTTAATCACTGTTTAAATCATGCATGGCATGTGCACACAATCTATATAAAACAAATGATTTCTTAAAATATGCATGGCCAGCTGAGAACTGTATAAACAATAATCCATATAAACATCAGATTTGTCTAAACATTCATACATGTATGTGATTTCGTCATAATTATAAATTAAACTTTAATAAATGTATGCTATTTCGTCATCATTACCAGATAAACATTCATAAATGTGTGTGATTTTCGTCAAAATTATAAATTAAATATTCATAATGTATGTGATTTCGTTATCATTAGTGGATAAACATTCATAAATGTATGTGATTTTCGTCATAATTGCATAATAAATATTCAATAAACATATGTGATTTTCGTCATTATTACAGAATAATTTTGCATAAATGTATGTTATTTTCGTCATAATTACAGAATAAACATTCAAAACTTTAATTAACATCTCGTTTAATTTCATTAATAAGGATGATTTTGTGAGAACCTCTAATTAAGGGTCATCTTCAGAAAACTCTTCTACCCCTGACGCTTAAAGCCAACAGAGGTTTTAGTGAATATATGATGATAATTCAATCCCTTTCGCTGTGAGCAGGAAGCTCTTGACAGCCCATAGCCCTTCTGACAAATGCACACGTTTTCCTCAGCTGTGGTGCTGTGGTGAAAAAACAAAAACACATTCAAGATAGATAGATAGTCTAATTATGTTAACAAAATTGTTTTGTTTTTTTTTGTTCTATGTAACTCTGCTTTTCTTTATATGTTGACATTTCTTTTTTGCGTTGTACATATTTATTGGAGCCATGACCGCCTACGCTAGCCGGCATGACACCTGATGATGACATATTTATTGCTGAAAATTATCCAGTTAGTTTTGGAGTTGGAGAGTTACAATATCATGTTCTTGAGAACGTCTCCTTCAACCGTAAACGCATGTCCACTTCACTTAAATAGGGTCGAGCCGTGGCTCTTGATGTTACAGACCTTCTAGCTGAAATAATGAAACCTTCATTCCTTCCATTCCTGATTATTTCCGTGTTTTCAGTTGGCCAATATACTTGGAATCGAATGACAAAAATAGCCAGGGCTACTACAAGTATATATATATATATATATATATATATAAACCAATGGAAAGCGTCACAATAATACAAAACATACTGAATGAAGGCCTCATTAATTAAGCTAGAAGGTCTATTGTCCAGACACGACGTCGAACGATCATTAAAAATGTCGGTACAGTACAAGTAGATGGCACCACATAGTTGAGTTATTTCCCTTGTCTATAAGGTTTGTGCATATGGTTTGTAAATTTCTTGTTAATCATTTAATAATTTACATATTAATTAATTTTAGGGTTAGGGTTAGGATAGTTGTGTTTTACATAACTAACCCGAACCCGAACCCTAAATAATAAATATTTCAATTGTTAAATGATGAACATGAATTTTACAAACATGTTATGAGAGTATCTTCTTCTTCTTCTTTAACTTACTAAGACCAGACACTCGGGCCTTTCAATTGGTGACTACAGAGTTCTGGTTATTTTTCATCGTTCGCAAACTTATACAGATTAGCAGGATGTAGTCCGAATGTCTTGTATCATGGTTTACAGATTTGCTGCGATGTGCTTTCGATCTCGCATACTCGACTTCAGCATGACTTTTGGATCACTGTGATCCTATATGTGACGGAACATCCAACTCAACCCCAAAACCTTCTTATTCGCCTCTTACGAGATGCATGGATAGTAAACTGTGTTATTCTTTGCTTTCCTTCCGGGCTACGGAAATTCTCTGGCGGTGACTGGTTTCTTATGTGAAATGCTTCAGGGAAGATATCAAAGTGTATCCTGAAGGTAAGAAGGTACCACCAAGTGTCTAGTCATACCAGAGGTGAGTGGTAACTCGGAGTTCCTGTATGCAAGCTATGCATGTTAAAATATTTCAGAGTTCAAAATGTGTTACAAGTTGGTTGAATAAAAACAATTGTCCGGACACATAAATTAAAAGATCAATTTAATAATGAAATATATAAGACATAAAATGTCCGGCTCTGTCACAGAGTTAGTAAAATCGTGAAGCGAACTGTTAAAACAGTAATAGCAACCTACTGAACATACTTATATTGATTAGAAAATCAGCCAAAAAATTATGGGTTGATCGTTATGTCGTAAATAGAACATGTTACCAAACGAGACATACAACATAAAACATGTAGTGTTACAGTTCACAGAAACAACTTAAATCCACGTTTCCATCAAAAGGACTTTATCTTCAAAAATACATGTATCAACAGGAAACAAATAAATGTGACTATTAATGGAAAATGTTGACGAATCTAATAGCGACTTCAGGGCATTAGAACATCTCCTGTTAAGTTTTTACAACAACAAAATGACTTCAGCGAACTAGAACATCTCCTGTTAAGTTTTTACAACAACACGACTTCAGGGCATTAGAACATCTCCTGTTAAGTTTTTACAACAACAAAATGACTTCAGCGAACTAGAACATCTCCTGTTAAGTTTTTACAACAACAAAATGACTTCAGCGAACTAGAACATCTCCTGTTAAGTTTTTACAACAACAAAATGACTTCAGCACATTAGAACATCTCTTGTTTAGTTTTTACAACAACAAAATGACTTCAGCACATTAGAACATCTCTTGTTTAGTTTTTACAACAACAAAATGACTTCAGCGCACTTGAAGACCCCCTGTTAAGTTATTACAACAACATCAAGACGACTTTAGTGAACTAGCATACCTCTTGTTAAGTTGTTACACACACAAAAATTGGTCTCCGATATATAAACACATTCACAGATGTTCAGCATACCTCATCTGATCGAAATGGGTACCATAATAAATCTTATAAATGTAAATCAGGCAGCGTTATGTCGACCATACCGTTCCTGTTGTACCTTTGGTTACTGAACAATACTCTCGAATTGACGCAATATGTTAAGGGGGAGACTATTTACTGACTATCAATAACATTTCCCCCGCTATAAAGGAGTAATAAAAACAATCAGGCAATAACAGATCAATAACAATAATAATTATAGTAGTAGTAATAACAATAGTAATAAGAACAGTAGTTGTAATAATAATAATCATCATCATAATTGTAATAATAATAACAATAATAATTATAGTAGTAGTAATAACAATAGTAATAGGAACAGTAATAATAATAATAATAATAATAATGATCATAATTGTAATAATAATAACAATAATAATTATTATAATAATTGTAATAAATATAACAAAAATAATGATATTAATAATTGTTATAATAATAATAATATTGATAATAATAATGATAATAATTATTATTATTATTATAATGTTAATAATAATAATTGTAATAATAATAATTGTAATAATAATAATGTTAATAATAATAATTGTAATAATAATAATAATTGTAACACTAATAATAGTGACAATAATAATAATAATTGTAATAGTATTTGTGTATATATAATTGTAATAGAAAGAGCATGCTCGCTGCACGTCGAACCAAGTGATCGAACTCCTCCTCAAGATTTCCTTCTCAAGTTTGTGTAGACCAGACCTACTTTGTGTTGCGTATTTTAATTCTCAGTAACTCGATGAGCATGATTGAGAAAGTTCAGGCGGGGTAAATTCGAGAACAGTGACTGCATGCAGTGAAGAATTCCTGTATGCTTAAAGTGACTTTCATGTTTGTGCCGGGACATGCGGGAGTCCGGGGTAATGAGAGAGCAGATAGGTTGGCCGCACACGCTGCTATTACGGTTGTTGGTGGAGCGATGGACCAAGCAAGCTATTTGAACTCCCTACGGGAAAACGCACGAACAAATGACTGAATAAGTGACGATAAGTCTTATTCCATGACTAGAATAAAGGAGCTTGGTTTCTTCTTCTTCTTCGTTCGTTCTCAAATTCCTGCAGATTAGCAGGATGTAGTCCGGAGAACGGAATGCGTTGTGTCATGGTTTAGAGCATTGCTGCGATATCTGTGCCTTTCGGCCTGACACATCCGACTTCAGCATGACTTTGGGTCACTGGCCCTATATGGGATGGGACAGTCAACTCCATCCCATAACCTCCTTAGTCGCCTTTTACGACATGCGTGGAAGGTAAACAGTGTTGCTATTCTTTGCTCCCCTTTCGGGCCTCGGCAACACACGGGCGGGAGCTTGGTTTGAAGTGTGGTGTGGCTAGAAAGGATCCGTTTCGTGGGCGAGAAAGAATGATGATCAATCAACGACGTACTGGGACCGTCAGTCAACGTGTAATGGCGGATACACTTAAGGAGAGATCTGAGCACATTTGGACTTGTCCAGAGTGCAGTTACGATGATTCAACGACCAACTCATTTTCAGGTGCCATGCCGGCTGGCGTATGATGGCGTATGCGATCATGGCTCTCCACAGTTCTCTGTTTAAATTATTATGTATCAAGATCGTTGTTGTTTCCCTGCCGTGCCAGGTTGTCAAACTAATATTTTCTCACGTTGTCGCCCTCTGTATTTGTTGCCTTCAATCTTGACTGCTGTGACTATGTTCTCCAAACATGCCTGTCTCATGAAGTGGCCAAAAAATGAAGATTGCCTTTTTCTTATATTGTTGATTAAGGTCCGTTTCGCATTTGAATCTTTCAACACTTCCACATTAGTTTTTCTGACAGTCCATGGTATTCTCAGCATTCTTCTATAGAACCACATCTCTATTGCCTCTAATTTCCCACTTTCCAGTTTGTTTATTGTCCAAGACTCGCACCCATATGTTAGTACCGGAGTTATATAACACTGCAGAGCTGTCTTCATCAACTCTAATGACAAGGTCATATTACACAGTATATTTTTCATTTTTCTGAATGTTGTTTTTGTCTGCCCTATTCTTCTTCTTATTTATGTTGAACTTCTTCCATCTGCTGTAATCGTTGTATCTAAATATTTGAATTGGTGGACCTGTTTTAATACTATAGGCATATCATTCACTTTGATCTTGCAAGGTGTGATATTTTGTTTCTTTGAAATGGCCATTACTTCTGTTTTCTTGATATTTAGGAAGAAACCTTTCTCTTTACTTTCTGTGACTACTACATTAATTAAATCTTGAAGGTCTTTCTATCTTTTTGCAATCAGAACCAGAACAGTATCATAACGACTAACTATTTTAAACTCGTAGGTGTTGCAATCTTTCACAAACCCGCAATTAGGCCTATACTACTGATAATTCCAATTCTCTGTTGATTGATAAATATTCTTTTCATCGCTTCTTCACTCAAGTAATTCCGTTTGCGTAGTTTCTCGTTTATTAAGAGGAAGACCTAAAACAAACCTTATACTTAACCTTATACACCATTCTTAAAGAAGGGGAATTAATAGGCTGTAAGACCATGCAGGAACTAAAGCTTGAGGCAGCGGACTGCATCATGCCCTATGTGTCGCTCGCGGCACCAAAGAAACAAACTAAGTTTCTCGTAAGGAGTTCAAAATATCGATTCGGTGCATTGCTCTGCAGCGCTATACAGTGGCTAACTTGTCAGTCAATCGGCTCTTTCATTGCTTTGAACAACCCCATGACCAGAAACGAATATTAATGTGACTCCTTCCAACACCGACCTCACCATAACCACTAACCACTATTTACGAATAAGCCTTATTATTATAAGTCAATGGAGCATTCTATGTTGACATCTACCTCTCCGATGTTTGAAAACACTATTTTTCGACTTCCTGGTTTTCTATCTTTTGTTGGCGATCCGAAAGCGACACGGAGAATAGGCTTACGTTATTATTCTTATGTTTTGTATCGCTTCTTCACTCAATCAGATTTGATTTGTAAGTTTTTTAAAGCTACTTTGAAGTATAATGTGTAATATCGTCGAATAAAGTACTTTTTATTAAATGAATGATAGTTGTTGTCACGTATTGAAGAGTGGCACTGTCACTGTGTTTACAGTGGGCGGCCAGACGTAGACAATTTTAGTTTTAGTACGGCTAGTGAATGAATGAGTGACTCAGTGATCAAAGACGATGTTGGGTGGGGTTTTAACTATTTCTTTTCATTAGTAGTAACACAGTATTATTTCTTGGAACAATAAGCATTGTTTGACCCTGGACATAGTACCAGATCATTATATATTTGTTAAGTAAAATCAACTACCTAATTTAGGTTGTAACTAATGACAAATGTACCCGCTGTTATGTAGTATTTTCATTCATAAACTACGTAGTATTTTTAGCGTTTGGACGAAATTATTATTTTTTTTGTGCATATCTGTCACCGAACAAGAAATAATAGTTCTAAATACTTTTAAATTATAATGTGTTTTATATATATATTACATTATCTTATATTGGAAACAGCATATTTTGCATGGGAAAAACCAAAGAAATCCAACATAGTATACCGGATCTTGGGGCAGATGTCTCCTATTTTCAAAAACAAATATTTGAGGATGAACACCAAAACTGCACTATGTAAAACAATCATCATACCATCACTATGCTACCAATGTCAAACGTAGACGATGACAACAGAATCCAAAAGAAAACTAGTTAACAACAGAAATGATTTGTCTACATAGAATCTATCTATCTATTTTTTTAAATCTATCCTTGTTTGCATTGCGGCAGCGGTGGAAGACTTCTCTGGAGATGGCCTTCTTGTGTGATGTTTGTAAGCTTGTTCCTCTACATAGAATCCTCAGAGTAATAAGAGACAAATTGATTGGGAACCCCAGGAAGTGCAAGCGATTAGCTCTTACTTCTGATGTGCAGCGAGGTGGTTTTTCTGAGCTTTCTTTCATACCCAGGAGACTTCGATTTAGTGCAATGCCTTTTGAAGAAGCTATACGTAGAGAAAATTGTATAGATGATACTCTACAAGGTTTCCATAAGAGAGCCTCAATATAACAGCTTGTCATCTACTAAGGTTTTATGTTGCATGAGTGGTTTGTCTAGTGGGTCATTGGTGAGACCCACTAATGCATATAAGAGAACAAAAACATAAGACTAATGAACACAGTGTCAATCCTGGATTACATCAGAAGACAATAGATTAAGTGGTTTTCGCATGCTTCCAGACTACCATCAGACAGTGCCCCTCAAAAGCATTACTATACAGACACGATGGATACAAATCCAGGGGCAGACCTTGTAAATGATGGATTGCAGAAATAAAAGAGCCAACAAAAACAAACATATATGATGCACACAACAAATACATTTCCTGAGAACTTGTCTACCCATGACGCTGCAAGGCATAAAGGGATATAACACAAAAAGAAAAAAAGAGAGTTTCTGCCTTCACAAAAATATTGTGAAGGATTTTATGCTCTTATAGAGCTACAGGAGTAGTCAAACAAATGATCGAAGAAATGACATTGAAACCACAATAAGAAAATAAGCAGGGATTAACCCAAGGACCTCCCCCACAGCATTATCTGTGCACTTTATATTTAAAAGCATACCTGACTGGTTGAATTATAGAAGGAAAATAAGCCACATATACAATTATAAGATTGTTATTGTGAAAACAATTGTAAAATTGTTATTGTGGAGTCAGCAACATTTCACATCACTCAATTACATTAAATATATCATATATCAATGTAATTAAGTGATGTGAAATGCTGGTGACTCCACAATAACAATTTATATGCCATTGAATTGCTGTTACTATTTATATTTTTTTAATGTTTATGGCTAACCATGTTATTGGTTATGATGAGCCGATATCATTGCAATCCAGACAAACACATAGGTGCTCAATCTCCTTCAACATAGGACGAAGAGTATGCATGCTGTTGTTCTTGTGACATGCTATGTAAACATTCTTCTCAGTCCTCCGAGCAGGTGTCAAGTTCTACTAGTACCACACACTTAATACCTATTGTCTTTTGAGACAGAGACATCGAGAGAAGGAGAGAAGATGCCAGAAAGTAAACATAGTGACATACCAGCTATCACCGTTACTGCTCAACTCAAAGATCAAGATTGAAGTCAGGAGACAGAAGATAAACAGTGTTTTTATGCCAGCACTCTGCTATCAATGTCATACATGGGCGCTGACAGCAGCCTAGCAGAGACAATTTACAACATGTGAGGGGAAAATGCCTGAGAACAGCCGCAAGAGTGGCCAAACTCGACAAAATGAGAAATAATGAAATCAGGAGAAGAATCAATATGACACCATGCACAGAAAAACAACAAATAAAATGGTTTGGACACCTTATAAGAATGAACCATAAGCAACTACCGACAAGAACATATAACAACATGTCCGGAGTGCAGTGACGATGATCCAACGACTAACTAACTAACATATAACATAAGAAGATCTGGATACAAGACCAGAGGAAGATCTAGAGCAAGATGGATATATAACATCAAGACAACACTGAATAAATACGGATTCAGCGCAGCCGAGGTGATACGCCTGGCTTTGGATAGACAGCTAAAACTCCCAGTCACCATGCTTAACGGGAAGTGTGAATATTCTTACCATCATCCACCTGAGGATAGACAAAAGACTTTATACCAAATTCTTCAAATCTTATCTTTAGGTGTGTCCACATCAATCAGGCACTCATAAAGCAGTTTCAGCATATCACGCTTATCCATTATCAATTTCTCGTCTATTGATGTCTTATATGCAAATCTGTCCACTCTGTCAATACCACGCACATCAGTATGTCTCAGACAGATAATCCATGTGACACCCCCTGGAGTTTGAATGTAAGTCTGTCCGCTCTCTCAATTTCACACACACCGGCATGTTTCAGATAGTTAATCCATGTGACACCCCCTGTAGTTTGAACGCAGCTAATAAATTTACAGACTTGTATCTGCACCTTCCATTTTGAATCTTCCAAAGCATAGACTGGGAGTCTGAGAAGATCGCATCCTTAGTAAACAGAGTCCCAGAGAGCCACATGAGAGCTGTAGTAACTAATTTGATCTCCATCCTAATACTGGATGTAGTTACTCCATATGCTCCACAGGGCTCACTTATTACTCCACTACTGCCACTAACTATACAACCCCAGCCAGATCTCTCCCTTATATGCAGTTCCACTGATAAACACAATGACATCATTTCTGGCATTATTAGCAAATAGGGACTAGGGAGGGGCTCTCATGCGTAGTGTGTAGATTGATGCAGACATAGCGACATTTTAATCTGAGTTCAGGGAGGTCATGAAAGCTGAATGCAACTATGCATAATATTAAAAAGTTGAAATCTGGCCACTGCTTCCTATAATGAACGCATATTTTTTTCAAATACATTTTCCTTTTCTAAACTTTTGAAAGAATCATCATCACGTGACATATTCCTTTCAGAACGTTGTCTGTGCAATTGATATCCTGAACTGACCTCCTCCAATGATGTCTTCATACAGTCTTTGATATCTTCTGTCCATCTCCTTCTACGTCTACCTCTTCTTCTACTTCCAATAATTCAGCCCTTTAATATGCGTCTTTCCATGTCATTGTGTCATTTTATATGTCCGAAATATTTCAGTTTTCTCTGTAAAATTGTATTCACCAGCCATCCCTCCTCTATATTCAGTATACTCAAAACCTCACTGTTCCTTATGGTAGGTAGTTAATGAATTTACCTCTCTTTTGGAGAGGTGTACCCCTTTCAACCAGCAGACAACAAAGTCCAATTAGGCTATATCAGAACACACTACCACAAAATATTACAGGTAACAAAGACCCCAATCATGACACTATTCCTTATATTATATTTTTTTAGATATAATTATAAATATACAAATTATAAATGTACAAATTATAAATATACAAATTATAAATGTACAAATTATAAATATTGTACACTATAAACACATATATTTCTGAATGAGAATGGGCACTGAACTCCAACAAAATCAGCTAAATTATTATTGTAGTTATTGCCCTTGGTATATTATAACTATAAAACTGGTATATTGTTGCAGGTGGGGTAATGAAAGGGATATTACCCATACCAATGTTCACAGTGATATGGTAGATAATATTCACTGTAGCAATAACATGTTTAATATTGTATTTTCTCTCTGAGGTTATCTGCTGGTGCGTCTGTTATTACTTCACATTGCAGAGTTTAGTTTTTTAAATAACTTGTGTGTAAGCACATAAGGTCAATATAGTCGTCATTTGTGTAGGGTACACGTTCCATGGCTCAGAAAAAGTCAGACACTTATTTTATGCAAGGTAATAAAATAGAAAATTAAATGTGCATGGAATTATACCTTTTTTATAATGAAATCAACTTTTTTTTGTTCCTTTAGGGCCTAATACAATGCATATGGTAGAAACTAGTGCTCTCCAGTTTTAGAGATGGGATGCTACTATGTGTAGCTCTTGCATGTTGAGACCCATATTCATACCCTCTTTGATGGTTGTCCAGTAAAGAGTTTCCTTTGTTTTTTATTTTTCTCTTTTTATTTTTCCACCTGGTACCCATTTTGCTTATAGTGGTAACCTTTTATCTGTTGATTCAACTGTCTGAATTGGTTCTCTCATCTACCATAAAAAGGTGTCTACCGTTCTATCTCACAAGGAAATCTGCCATATAATAAGTGTTACCAGTTACTATTTAAAAAACGTTTCAATAGTATATCAGTCACCCACAACCCACACCTATATAAATGTCCCACAAAGTATGTCAGCCATCTATATCGGTCACCTCTATCCAACCCTATATAAATGACCCACAAAGTATATCAGTCACCCACAACCCACACCTATATAAATGTCCCACAAAGTATATCAGCCATCTATATCGGTCACCTCTATCCAACCCTATATAAATGACCCACAAAGTATATCAGTCACCCACAACCCACACCTATATAAATGTCCCACAAAGTATATCAGCCATCTATATCGGTCACCTCTATCCAACCCTATATAAATGACCCACAAAGTATATCAGTCACCCACAACCCACACCTATATAAATGTCCCACAAAGTATATCAGCCATCTATATTGGTCACCTCTATCAAACATTTACAAAATAAAACATTTACTGAGTGGATACATTTATTTACACATTTTAATCACCAGTACAGGAATACCAAATCAATTATTTGAAATATCTGGTCAATTCTTCCAAATGATCGAGCAGATATTGCTGCGTCCATCTTGTTGATGACATCTTCTGTCACACAACAGGTGCATGACCTGGCCATGGGGGATTATTTGTTACCTGTTGCTCTTCCCGAAACATTTTTGCCAAATCCTTCACCGTTGTCTTCAAAAAACATTTTCCACCATACACCGCCTGCATTCTTTGATGAATGTTGGTCGGTGAACATCCTTTGGCTATAGGAAACTGAATCACTGCACGTTGGTCAAATTTGGACAGATTCATATCACCCTGACCAGGTTGTTTACTGCCTGCACAGGACACTAAGCAGACAAAGATAATTTCCTTGTGACCATTTATTCATCAATATGTAATTATTACATCAGTAATGACGTCTTCGCACTCCTTGTGTGCTGACATAGATGACGCAACAGTGGCGGATTTCATTTAATCGTTCTTCGTAGATATACAAATAGAAGTTTCTAAGATCATCATTATGTTGTTGTGAAGCATGGACAATTGACAATATTGCAAGAAAACATCTGGAGGCCACAGAGATGTGGTTTTATAGAAGAATGTTGAAAATATCATGGACAGCTAAAACAAGTAATGCTATAATTCTACAACTGGTCAACTCAAATAGAGAACTTATTAACTGTATTAGAAGACGACAATCACAGTTTCTGCGTCATATCACGAAAAGAGGTGGGTTGGAGAACATCGTAACAACTGGAAAAATCGAGGGTAAGAGAGACAGAGGAAGACAACGTGAGAAAATGTTGGATGGCTTGAAAGCCTGGCATGATGCAGAATCTTCAGAAACTATATTTTAATGTATAACAAACAGAGAACTGTGGAGAGACATGATCGCCGATGCTGGAAGGCATGGTACTAATGAATTAATGAATGAATGTTGTTGGATTTGTAATATCAAGCCTTTTGAGCCTATTAGTTGTTTACATATCCTTGGGGTGCATATGCCACATGTTAATTTTCCAGTTGTCTCTGTGGATACATTGCCATCCTCATCCAACATAAGTCTGGGGTTTTTTTTCTTATCATTTAGGCAAGTCGTGATTTTGTTAAATTAACAAGGAATTATGTCAGGAGCGAGGTTTGTAGTAACAAGAACAGGAAGTGAGGAGCAGCCAATCACAGATGCTTCTGGTGGATATGGCTCAATGCCACACACAAGTGTACAGTTTTCACCTCATTCAGGCAAGTCTATTCATTCCATTATAGCACCTATAATATATAGCAATATATTATTTATTTCATTATAGCACCTATAATATATAGCAATATATTCTTTATTTTATTATAGCACCTATAGATATAGCAATATATTCTTTATAGCACTTATGATGTGTAACAATTTATGTAACATGATATTTGACAATATTTTCATTGTAATATGGTTATCTGTCATAAGTTATGATGACCATTTGGTACATCATCTTGTAACAAATGGTCATCATCACTTGAGATAGACGTCCACTTTCTAAATTCAGTTTGAGTTATATCTTTGATTATGAGTTCGTAGATGGCTGATAAGCCCTATTCTGGCCACAAATAGCTTGGACAGTTTGAGTTATATCTTTGATTATGAGTTCGTAGATGGCTGATAAGCCATATTCTGGCCACAAATAGCTTGGACAGTTTGAGCATGGGATGGCCTCTGTAGATAGTTATTGGTCTACTTGTAACTTTCTAGTTATACGCCGCTGTTGAGCTGCTGAATTTCACAAGGTGCTGCACATTTTTTGACTGCAGAGCATCATGCAGCTCTATTTTGTGCAAGTTCTTCCCGTGTATCTCGGTTTATCTCAAAGGCTTTTAGTGAGGTCTTTAACAAGTCCTTGTAGCACTTTTGACCACCTTGATTATGAATGCCATTCTGCAACTCACCATAGAGAAGTATCTTTAGCAGGTGATGATTTGGCATATGTACCAGATGACCTGCCCAATGAATCTGTGTCTGCATAAGAATTGCGTCAATGCTAGGAGTAACAGATCTGTCAAAGACAGTGGTATCTGGAATTTTGTCTTGCCACCTGATGTTCATAAAATTTCTGAGACTAAATATATTTTATAATATTCATAGTTCCATACCTGTCAACTTCTAGAAGGATCAGCCTGTATTTAAGTCAAAAATAAAAATAAAAAATCTCTATTTTAATCCCAAATTCTGTACAAAGAACATGTTACTAAAGTAAAGACTATAGGTCACTACAGACTATTTTTGCCCATGTATTGTTCCCTAAGGGGTAGCACAGAATAGCAATACTCTTAGCTACCACACATGCCATAGGGCGCGACTAATTATATTTTGGGGTGGAGCTTGCTTTCTCATCCCATAGATCGTAAAAGTGTACCCGTAGACCATGATGAATTCATAATTGGCAAACTGAAAGACGTATATATCACAGCTAAGCTATAAACCGTGGCATCACGCTTTCTGTTCTCCTGACTATTTCCTGCTAATCTGCAGGCATTTAAGAATGAACGCAGAAGAAGAAGAAGCAAACTATTCAATAAAACATGAGTCTATTGCTCACAGATCAAAATCTGTAAAAGTTGATAGTTATAGATTTTGGTCACTATTTTTTTCTTTTTTTTAATTTATGGCAATATACGGGCAATTTTAGTTTTCATTATATGACTTCAAATATCCACCATTCTTTTAATCCCATCCTTGGAATGTGTTCTTCACAGGATGTTGTCCTCACTGCCAATCTGTAAGCCTCTTGGTTCTGTGCGGACTGCCTAGCCTCTTGCAGTGCAATTTTCAGGTCTTTAATGTATGTGTCCATTGTAGTCTTGGTCTGTCTCTTGTATTTTGGCCCTCCATGATTGATCTTTCTAAACCATTGTGTCTTTTTACATATTCAAAATATGTTGACTTGAGTTTTTTTAATAGTTTTGAAGAGCCAGCTTTCTTCTTTGTTAGATCTGTCCAGATGTCTTTGTCTTTCTTTCCATGATATTCTTAAGAATATTTTCTATAACTCTTCATTTCACAATTTTATATAACTTCTAATATCAACTTTTCTTTCATATCACTTATAATATTCATAATTTTATATAATTTCTAATATTCACAATTTTATATCACTTCTAATATTCACATTGTTTTTATTATGTCACTTGATCTGTACAATTTTTGAATTATTTAAACAGAAATTAGACGTACATTTAGTTTATGTCTTCGTATCTCAATAACCAAACTGTCAAAGGATATCTGACAAGGTGGAGAGTGTCACAGTAACAAACTGTCAGAGGATATCTGACAAGGTGGAGAATGTCACAGTAACAAACTGTCAGAGGATATCTGACAAAGTGGAGAATGTCAAGTAACAAACTGTCACAGGATATCCGACAAGGTGGAGAATGTCACAGTTACAAACCAAGAAACTATACCTAGGATAGTGTAATATTGTTACTAGTGTAACTAATAACTAACAAATAATAGAACTAATGTAAAATAAAAATTACAGAAAGCAAAGGAACAAGAACTCTTTTTCTACGTTACAGTACAACCGGGACCTTTTTAAAGAAACAAACACAAAGGAAATAAACACTCAAAATCAAATTAAAATACAGAGAGATGGTATCACCAACTCCATTTCTCTGTATTCAAAATGGTCAATATTCTCCATTTGTTGTCATATGTACTTTTCATTGATAATCGCAGAGGAAGAATTTTATCTCAATCGCACGTTTGACAGAACATATCTGCATAATTTTCTACATATTGGTAACTCACAATTTCACTTACAGATTCTCCCCCTAAAATTGAAGATGCAAAAATAATTGAAGATGATGAGGATGAAGGTAACAGCAATGTGAGGAAAAAAAAAAAAGAAAAAAATGCCTCACAATTTTTGCAGTCGCTCACGCAGTATCATGTTTTTATTTCGTTGCTATATTCTTTATCATTTTGTTTTTCATGTTAAAACCCAAAAAAAATTCATTTTCACTGCGGCTTTCATGCTTTTTATTTACATTTCTCTTCCTTTGTTAAATATCTTAATTCCTGAACACTATTATTTCTGTGATTGTTCTGATGATACTAAATTTTGTGTCGGAAATATGATTTTAAATCGATCAATTTCAAAAAAAGCATCTTATTTTGATGATGCTAAATTGTATGACTAGGTACAGAAATAAGTTCATTATTGTTTTCATTATTATTTGTTCATTATATGTTCAATATGTTTAATAATTGTTCATTTTCAAAAAAGGATCAATTATTCGAAGTATACATTTTAATAATATCAGAAAAGAGAGAAAATTCTACCATATATTAAAAGTGTATAAGAGAGAAAATCTACTATATATCACAGTGTATAAGATAAAAATCTACTATATATCACAGTGTATAAGATAAAAATCTACTATGTATTACAGTGTATAAGAGAGAAAATCTACTATATATTACAATGTATAAGAGAGAAAATCTACTACAGTGTATAAGAGAGAAAATCTACTACAGTGTATAAGAGAGAAAATCTACTACAGTGTATAAGAGAGAAAATCTACTACAGTGTATAAGAGAGAAAATCTACTACAGTGTATAAGAGAGAAAATCTACTACAGTGTATAAGAGAGAAAATCTACTATATATTACAGTGTATAAGAGATAAAATCTTCTATGTATTACACTGTATAAGAGAGAAAATATACTATATATTACAGTGTATAAGAGAGAAAATCTACTATATATTACAGTGTATAAGAGAGAAAATCTACTAAATATTACAGTGTATTAGAGAGAAAATCTACTAAATATTACAGTGTATTAGAGAGAAAATCTACTATATATTACAGTGTATTCGAGAGAAAATCTACTAAATATTACAGTGTATTAGAGAAAATCTACTACATATTACAGTGTATTAGATAAAGAATTGACCAAGTATTAGTGTATTAGAGAAAGAATTGACCAAGTATTAGTGTATTAGAGAGAAAATCTACTAAATATTACAGTGTATTAGAGAAAGAATTGACCAAGTATTAGTGTATTAGAGAGAAAATCTACTAAATAGTACAGTGTATAAGAGAGAAAATCTACTAAATATTAAAGTGTATAAGAGAGAAAATCTACTAAATATTACAGTGTATAAGAGAGAAAATCTACTAAATATTACAGTGTATTAGAGAAAGAATTGACCAAGTATTAGTGTATTAGAGAGAAAATCTACTAAATATTACAGTGTATAAGAGAGAAAATCTACTAAATATTACAGTGTATTAGAGAAAGAATTGACCAAGTATTAGTGTATTAGAGAAAGAATTGACCAAGTATTAGTGTATTAGAGAGAAAATCTACTAAATATTACAGTGTATTAGAGAAAGAATTGACCAAGTATTAGTGTATTAGAGAGAAAATCTACTAAATATTACAGTGTATAAGAGAGAAAATCTACTAAATATTAAAGTGTATAAGAGAGAAAATCTACTAAATATTACAGTGTATAAGAGAGAAAATCTACTAAATATTACAGTGTATTAGAGAAAGAATTGACCAAGTATTAGTGTATTAGAGAGAAAATCTACTAAATATTACAGTGTATAAGAGAGAAAATCTACTAAATATTACAGTGTATTAGAGAGAAAATCTACTAAATATTACAGTGTATTAGAGAGAAAATCTACTAAATATTACAGTGTATAAGAGAGAAAATCTACTAAATATTACAGTGTATTAGAGAAAGAATTGACCAAGTATTAGTGTATTAGAGAGAAAATCTACTAAATATTACAGTGTATAAGAGAGAAAATCTACTAAATATTACAGTGTATTAGAGAAAGAATTGACCAAGTATTAGTGTATTAGAGAAAGAATTGACCAAGTATTAGTATATTAGAGAGAAAATCTACTAAATATTACAGTGTATTAGAGAAAGAATTGACCAAGTATTAGTGTATTAGAGAGAAAATCTACTAAATATTACAGTGTATAAGAGAGAAAATCTACTAAATATTAAAGTGTATAAGAGAGAAAATCTACTAAATATTACAGTGTATAAGAGAGAAAATCTACTAAATATTACAGTGTATTAGAGAAAGAATTGACCAAGTATTAGTGTATTAGAGAGAAAATCTACTAAATACTACAGTGTATAAGAGAGAAAATCTACTAAATATTACAGTGTATTAGAGAGAAAATCTACTAAATATTACAGTGTATTAGAGAGAAAATCTACTAAATATTACAGTGTATTAGAGAGAAAATCTACTAAATATTACAGTGTATTAGAGAGAAAATCTACTAAATATTACAGTGTATTAGAGAGAAAATCTACTAAATATTACAGTGTATTAGAGAGAAAATCTACTAAATATTACAGTGTATTAGAGAGAAAATCTACTAAATATTACAGTGTATTAGAGAGAAAATCTACTAAATATTACAGTGTATTAGAGAAAATCTACTAAATATTACAGTGTATTAGAGAAAGAATTGACCAAGTATTAGTGTATTAGAGAAAGAATTGACCAAGTATTAGTGTATTAGAGAGAAAATCTACTAAATATTACAGTGTATTAGAGAAAGAATTGACCAAGTATTAGTGTATTAGAGAGAAAATCTACTAAATAGTACAGTGTATAAGAGAGAAAATCTACTAAATATTAAAGTGTATAAGAGAGAAAATCTACTAAATATTACAGTGTATTAGAGAAAGAATTGACCAAGTATTAGTGTATTAGAGAGAAAATCTACTAAATATTACAGTGTATAAGAGAGAAAATCTACTAAATATTACAGTGTATAAGAGAGAAAATCTACTAAATATTACAGTGTATTAGAGAAAGAATTGACCAAGTATTAGTGTATTAGAGAGAAAATCTACTAAATATTACAGTGTATAAGAGAGAAAATCTACTAAATATTACAGTGTATTAGAGAGAAAATCTACTAAATATTACAGTGTATAAGAGAGAAAATGTACTAAATATTACAGTGTATTAGAGAAAGAATTGACCAAGTATTAGTGTATTAGAGAGAAAATCTACTAAATATTACAGTGTATAAGAGAAAATCTACTAAATATTACAGTGTATAAGAGAGAAAATCTACTAAATATTACAGTGTATTAGAGAAAGAATTGACCAAGTATTAGTGTATTAGAGAGAAAATCTACTAAATATTACAGTGTATAAGAGAGAAAATCTACTAAATATTACAGTGTATTAGAGAGAAAATCTACTAAATATTACAGTGTATTAGAGAGAAAATCTACTAAATATTACAGTGTATTAGAGAGAAAATCTACTAAATATTACAGTGTATTAGAGAGAAAATCTACTAAATATTACAGTGTATTAGAGAGAAAATCTACTAAATATTATAGTGTATTAGAGAAAAATTTGACCATGTATTACAGTGTATTAGAGAGAAAATTACTAAATATTACAGTGTATTAGAGAAAGAATTGACCATGTATTACAGTGTCATGTCAGAAATGTCAGGGTTGCGTACAGTCGTCATCCTCCACTTTTGCTGTAACGTCATCATCACCATGCTCCTCTAAGAGTATATTGTCCTCACTTCTGTCCATCACAAACTTATCAATCACTTTCTCAAGAATGCGATGATCACTTCAGATGGAATTGTCCAGCCGTGTTTCTTTCACCTTCTCCATGATGGCGACAATTTCAACCTTTTTCATGTCAATTTGATCCTATGAACAACTTTCTCTCATGCCATATTTTTTTCCACTTTATCTGCGCAAGTATCACTTTTCATAGCTAATGGCAGCATAAACACATATATGGGTAAGAAGTGGAAAAGAATTGCAATGTTTCAATGATTTGTTATGGGTTAGGGTTAGTTGTTATGGACAGTATTATGTATAAATTCAATTTGGCTTATAAGCCTAAATGATTACTACTAAAGAATTATAGAAATACAAAATTGTTTATATAAAAACATTTTTTATAGAAATACAAATTTGTTACAGAAAATTTGATATAGAAATAGAAATAAATTTATTATAGAAAATGTGATATAGAAATACAAATTTGTTATAGAAATGAAAATTTGTAATAGAAATATAAATCTGTTATAGAAATGAAAATTTGTTATAGAAAAGCACTATAGTTGGTTTATCAACTTATGCACGATAGTATTTATATATTTTATATCATGAATCTTGTTATAAATAATCGATGTTGAACTAAATATCACATGTATAAATAATTTTTAATTTGTTCATTTAATTATATATAAGTGCTCTGGGTGTGGATGAGATATACTTATATAACGCAAATCTTGTTATAAAATATAGCAAACGAAGTGGATAGATTTACTTATACATTGTAAAATTAGCGTAGCTGTCAATTTATTTTTACATAAACTGTATTTTTAACAATTTATTTCCATATTAAAATAAAAAATGTCTGTATTTAGCATCAAACATAATACCCCCCCCCCCCAAACCCCCAATTTTTGTGCCCCTCAATATGTGCGCGAGAGATAAAAACGTCAGAATTAGTCATAATTACTAGAAAATTTAACACTAAATGATCCTTTTTTTTAAACAAAATATAAAAAATATTTAATGGGTGTTTGTGATGGTTTCTTTTGGCCCCGAAATTCGTATCAATATGGAAATGTTGTACTAGTTGACACCTATAAATTAGTTATAAATAATAGTTAAACAATGAAAAGAGAGGTGTATGAATGTGTAGAAATGTCTCTGTGTAGATATTGTGAATATTCTTACTTCATAGTACATGACAATTTACTTTGAAGATATTGTGAAGACATCAACCTAGCCATAACCTATTCAGGATGTAGCTAGCACCCACATTTTCTGACTGTAGAGATTTTCTGGGCAATATAAATGCATTGCTTTCTGAATGATTCGGATGAACAATTTCCTGTGCTGAGATTTGAACCTGGTACCTTGACCGACACAGACATGCTCTGTGCCACATCGCCACAGAGCCGGATATAAATTTGTAGTTCAATTATTTATTGTATTGAAACTATTAGAAATCCATTGTATGTGTTGTAGTTACCAGCAAGAGTTTGAGATTAGTTACTGAAGAAGAAGTGTATGAAGATTTGTATGCAGAGAATAAAAACATATCCGTAAGATGACAGTGTCGTCTGGGGCCCGAAAGGGGAGCAAAGAATATCAACTGTTTACCTTCCACGCATGTCATAAAAGGTGACTAATGAAGTTATGGGATGGGGGTGGTTGTTCCATCCCATATAGGGTCAGTGACCCAAAGTCATGCTGAAGTCGGATGTGTCAGGCCGAAAGGCGCTGATATCTCAGCAATGCTGTAAACCATGCCACAACGCATTCCGGACTACATCCTGCTAATCTGCAGGAGTTTGAGAACAAACGCAGAAGAAGATGATGACAATGTAGTGACACACTTTTGGGTGCATCAAATGTTGGATCTGTGTCTAGGAATACCTGGCATGATGATTCCAATAATGTCACCAGTTTTTCCTTATCACTTCTGGTGTTTCAGTTGACGGCATGCATACTTGTGTATCTAAAAAAAATTGGAGAAGATGTGGAAGAACTTTTTTTTTCTTTTTTAATGAGCAGATCAAATATCCCCACAAACACGTATAAACAAAAACTGAGGCACCCACAATAAGTAGAAGTAGAAGTTCACCAAGTAGAAGTTCACCAACAGGTAGAAGTTCACCAACAAGTAGAAGTTCACCAAGTAGAAGTTCACCTAGTAGAAGTTCACCAAGTAGAAGTTCACCAACAGGTAGAAGTTCACCAAGTAGAAGTTCACCAACAAATAGAAGTTCACCAAGTGGAAGTTCACCAACAAGTAGAAGTTCACCAAGTAGAAGTTCACCAACAAGTAGAAGTTCACCAAGTAGAAGTTCACCAAGTAGAAGTTCACCAAGTAGAAGTTCACCAACAAGTAGAAGTTCACCAAGTAGAAGTTCACCAACAGGTAGAAGTTCACCAAATAGAAGTTCACCAAGTGGAAGTTCACCAACAAATAGAAGTTCACCAAGTGGAAGTTCACCAACAAGTAGAAGTTCACCAAGTAGAAGTTCACCAACAAGTAGAAGTTCACCAAGTAGAAGTTCACCAAGTAGAAGTTCACCAACAAGTAGAAGTTCACCAACAAGTAGAAGTTCACCAACAAGTAGAAGTTCACCAAGTAGAAGTTCACCAACAAGTAGAAGTTCACCAAGTAGAAGTTCACCAACAAGTAGAAGTTCACCAAGTAGAAGTTCACCAACAAGTAGAAGTTCACCAAGTAGAAGTTCACAACAGGTAGAAGTTCACCAACAGGTAGAAGTTCACCAACAAGTAGAAGTTCACCAACAAGTAGAAGTTCACCAACAAGTAGAAGTTCACCAAGTAGAAGTTCACCAACAAGTAGAAGTTCACCAACAAGTAGAAGTTCACCAACAAGTAGAAGTTCACCAACAAGTAGAAGTTCACCAACAGGTAGAAGTTCACCAAGTAGAAGTTCACCAACAAATAGAAGTTCACCAAGTGGAAGTTCACCAACAAGTAGAAGTTCACCAAGTAGAAGTTCACCAAGTAGAAGTTCACCAACAAGTAGAAGTTCACCAACAAGTAGAAGTTCACCAAGTAGAAGTTCACCAACAAGTAGAAGTTCACCAACAAGTAGAAGTTCACCAAGTAGAAGTTCACCAACAAGTAGAAGTTCACCAAGTAGAAGTTCACAACAGGTAGAAGTTCACCAACAGGTAGAAGTTCACCAACAAGTAGAAGTTCACCAACAAGTAGAAGTTCACCAAGTAGAAGTTCACCAACAAGTAGAAGTTCACCAACAAGTAGAAGTTCACCAACAAGTAGAAGTTCACCAACAAGTAGAAGTTCACCAACAGGTAGAAGTTCACCAAGTAGAAGTTCACCAACAAATAGAAGTTCACCAAGTAGAAGTTCACCAACAAATAGAATTTGTTAGAAGTTCACAAACCGGGCTTATTGACAACACAAGACACAGAGAGTCGTGGAGAAACATGATCGCCTACGCCATTCGACACAGCACTTGATTGATTGAAGGCACCCAGAAAACATATTTTTGTTGGTGACCTGTGTAACAAGCATAGATCATTGATGAACCAAGACCATAATTTGAATAAAAAATAGTCCAAGTATGGTAAACGCAGGTGAAAGGCTACATGGAAATTCATTACAAATTATATAAAGTGTTTAGCTTTTCCTCTACATCCCATAAACCACCACCATTGCTTTTATACACTTTGTGTGATATTAATATGTTCATTTCCCCATTAAGATCCATCTCCCTTCACACTCCGCTTGTTTTATTTTCAATAAGTACTTTATCCAATATAATATAATTTTAAGAAAAATGAAACAAGAGTTCCATTTCTTGCATATGATCAGATTGTATGTTTTCAGGGATTCAATAAAAGGGAGACAACTGATAATATAATGATAACATTGTAGAGTTACTTTACTTTGTATTAAAGTTTGCACCAAGTCCTTCCGCAGTAAGTCCAACATGAGTCATTCATCTGGGCTGACTAAAACGTTCATTGGTCATATTGTATATAGTTTGTCTGAGCTGCCAATGAAAAACAAGAAAAATGCCAAATACATCACTAATCAGGGCTGATCCGAGATCAGCATATATGGATAGTCTGAAGAGGGATTTGATTGCACGGAAGTAGTCCTTGTGATTGTTGTTAGGAATTCTCCCTAGCATAGTAATTAAGTCATTTGCTGTGTGTTCAAGAGGTTGAGGATTTGAAACCAAAACGTGACAGCTTGTTTACAAGTGCACTCTTTCAGATATTCCTGATATTGTCGCTACAGATTATCAAGTTGTTTGTCTTGAGTAATACTCTCCGCAGCTGGAATGCTACTCATTTGGAAGGGGTTATGTTATGTATTCTCTCCAGAACATTGTCTTCCCAATGAACTCCCCAAACCCTTCTCTGTCTTGGCCATGCGGTTTGCATTTTCCAATGATGTATTCATGTTATCTTTAATATCACGTCCATTGTCTTCTTGGTCTGCCCTTTCTCCTCTCCCAGGTTCCCTGCCCTCCATTATTTGTCTTTCGAAACAGTAAATTCTTTATATGATAAAACAGGTGTAGTTTTCATTTTGCTATTGTGTTTAGTAACCAACACTCTGGAATCTTCATAGGGGTAGGGTATATATGGGGAAATCAAAGTACAATAGAGCCTTGTCATAGCTAAGTATTTAGAGCCCTGTCATAGTCACGATTTAGGGCTGTTTCTTCTTCTCCGCTTGTTCTCAAACTCCTGAAGATTAGCAGGATGTAATCCAGAGAAGGCAGTGTGTTGTCTCATGGTTTACAGCTTAGCTGTGATTGCTGAGTCTTTCTGCCTGACACAGCATGACTTCTGGGTCACATTGTCCCTAAATGGAATAGCCAACTCAACCCCATAATCTCTTAGTGGCCTCTGACGATATGAATGGAAGGTAAGAAGAGTAGCTATTCTTTCTTTCAATGTGGGCCCGACAACACGGGGCATAGAGCATGTCATAGCTAAGATTTTAGAACCCTTGTAAAAATCAATTTTATAGAGAATGTCATAGTTAAGATTTTAGCTGTCAAACAAAAGTTTTTAGAGCCCTCTCATAGCTATGATTTTAGAGCCCTGTTAATGATGTTTTTAGAGCCTGTTTATAACTATGATTTTAGAGCCCTGTTAATGACAAGTTGTTAGAGCCCTGTTAATGATAAGTTGTTAGAGCCCTGTTAATGATAAGTTGTTAGAGCCCTGTCATATGATTTTAGAGCCCATTTCATGATAGATTTTTAGGCCCCTAATATAGTGAAGCTTTAGAGCCCTGCAACAGTCAAGTTTATAGAGCCCTGTGATAGTTATGATGTTAGAGCCCTGTTAATGGTAAGTTTTTATAATCCTGTCATACCATGATTTTAGAGCCATGTTAATGGTAAGTTTTTAGGGGCCCTTTTACAGTCAAGTTTTAGACCCCTTGCCATAGTAAAGTGTTTAGATGCTGTAACAATTAAGTGATTAGAACCTAGTCAAGTTTTTAGAGCTCTTTCGTAGCCAGATTTTGAGAGCTCCGCATAAATCATTCATATTTATTCTAGATTTATTTGTGTGCAATGTACACAGAACATAAATCAATAATGATTTATTTCTGATCTATTCTGATTAAATATTGTAACCTGTTTACATTTTACTGTTTATTTTCATATGATCCTGCGCTTGGTTTGGTGTTCTCACTTGCAGCCAAGGACTATGCTGTTGTCTATGGTAAATTATTACCCATATTGTTTCCTTCTTTGTTTTGTCTTGTTTCTTCCTATAGCTTCATATATTTTTACTGTCTGCTCTATGTATGATCTCTGCTGCAGTTTGCTTGCATGTTTCCATGGCTTGCTTTGATTATTTGTTGTGTGTGTCTTTGATTTTCAGGATGTATTTTATGGTTTGTGTGTTCACTTGTTTTATCTATGTTTTATGCTGTCTTTTTATAGGTCAGTATATGATCATCATTTTATATGAGCTGTGGGTTCTTTTTTTGAAAACCGTGTCTCCTTGCTTATTTAAGGATTCATTAATATATATATTATATCAATAATTCATTTAAATAATCATTTGTTAGGGTTAGGGTTAGTTATGTTTTACATAACTAACTCTAGCCCTAAATAAATTTATTTTAAAATTAATAAATGATAAACATAAATTTATAAACATAGCCAAGGGAAATAATCAAATAGAGGAACACTGGTTTCAAACAAGAACCAAATTATGTTTAAAAACTTTCCTGACATCATGATTGGATTTATTTCACAGCTATTCATTACAAATCTGACATCATGATTGGATTTATTTCACAGCTATTCATTACAAATTTGACATCATGAATGGATTTATTTCACAGCTATTCATTACAAATCTGACATCATGATTGGATTTATTTTATTGATAAAATATCTGAATATTATAGTTGTATTTATGTTTCATCTAAAACATTCTGACATCATTATTATTGTGTCTAATCTATTTGACAATTTAAAAAATCCTGACATCATCATTCTGGCTAATCTATTTAACAACCAAAATATCCTGACATCACTGTGTCTAATCTAACAACCAAAATATCCTGACATCACTGTGTCTAATCTATTTAACAACCAAAATATCCTGACATCATTGTCTCTAATCTATTTTACAACCATATCATCTTGAACTGGAGAAAATAGATCTTCTATTGTCTAGTTATGTTTGAACTTGGGAAAATATATCTTTTATTAATTGTCTAGTTATGTTTGAGCTGTTGAAAACAGATCATTTATAAATTGTCTAGTTTTATTTGAACGGGAAATCACTGGTATATCTTTTCTTAATTGTCTAGTTATGTTTGAACTGGAGAAAACAGAATTATTCTTAATTGTCTAGTTATGTTTGAACTGGAGAAAACAGATTTATTATTAATTGTCTAGTTATGTATGAACTGGAGAAAACAGAATTATTCTTAATTGTCTAGTTATGTTTGAACTGGAGAAAACAGATTTATTATTAATTGTCTAGTTATGTATGAACTGGAGAAAACAGATTTATTATTAATTGTCTAGTTATGTATGAACTGGAGAACACAGATTTATTATCTTGACAACTTAGTATTATTTGTTCCCTTGGAATATTTGTGAGTTAGGGATGCAGTATAAAGACCTGTATACAGAAAAAAATAAACATGACCTGAAAGGCTGATTTTGATTACCGGGGTATTTCCATGCATTTCGTTCGTTAACCTTGGCTATTTTTGGCATGCGACTCCCAAGTATATAAATAGTGACCAACGAAACAGGAAAATATTCATAAACGTCACGAATGAAGTCTTATACGGGCTCTTCTTTGCCGCTGATGGTCTTGGACTAACTAATGTATCCAGGATGTATGCCGGACAACTGAATGCGTTTAGTCTTGGTTTACAGCTAACTTGCTATATCTGCACATTTTGGCCTGCTACATCCGACTTCAGCATAGTTTCTGGGTCACTTTTGACTCTATGAGATAGGATAGCTATTTCCACTCCCAATAAATCCTTAGTAGCCTCTTAGGACGTGCATGCCAAGTAAGTGTCAGTAGTCTTTGCTCCCCTTTCGGAACCTGGAAACAGAAAGAAAGTTTTACTTCTATAAAACAGGGTCACATTCGAAAATTTTGGGGACCCGTGATTTAGAACATTGCGCTACATACTTATTCAAGTCAATTTGTTTATAGACACGGTTAATGAGTGAGAGCGCATGCGTACGTTTATTATCGTGTCCATTGAGATATATAATACCTGCTGTCTCATAGGGAATCATCCTTCTAAAGTGACACTAATGTACTTTCCCCGTGATTTTCATTGTCGTAGACAAAAATAGTTTGATGAATATCACAGGAAAAATCAATACATCAATTTAGAAGAATTATTCCACATGAGCCAGCCGGTCTTATATTTGTCGTTGCTCACGGTTCTATTGAGGAGATAAAGCTTTGAAATTGCCAAAGAAATTGCTTTTTTATCTGTTCGTTTATTTTTTTTTATTTTTTAACTCCGGCGCTGGGTTATGTTTCCCTTTTCGTATTGAACCGGATGAAAATAGCTCTTAAATCTCTCGCTTGAGGTAACCCACAGTCTTAAAATAGTCTTACTCTTGTCAGCTTAGCGTTGGCAGAATCTGCCTCAGCATCCTACAAGAAGATAATCTCTCAGAGACTCACTCGTTCACGCTGACGCAGCCATATCTGTTTGTATGTCTAATCCAGCTTTGCCTGTTGTTATTTAGCTAGAAGGTCAACGACCCGTAACTCTCCTTCTAGTATTTGGGTCGGCTGCACTTTAACGTGGCATTCGTTATAACAACCCTGTGTGCAGCGTCACTGCGTTAGGCCAGTAAGACTATTTCCCTGAATTTATTAGTCATTTATTTATATTTTATTTCGGTGGGCCAATTAAATGCACAGAAATATTAGGGTCGGCCTACGGTAGTGATGTAAATGAGTTAGCACTCCGGTATGTAATAACAGCAAATTTCACAATGCCAGTCCTGGAAGAAATTAACTGGCAGAAAAGATGAATCGTAAGGGGAGTAGTGGGGATTTCTTGGATTCAACTCCATCCCTGCTCTGTTTAGAACATAATATTTAGTACTAGGAAGCAAGTAACAGTAAATTTATCTCCACCCAAAATGGTCTTTCAAAAAAAATCATGGAAATTCCATGAAAAAAGGAAAATATACCCTAAATGTTATTTAGACACACCCTCCATCCCATTACCGAAGACACATCTACTGTGTTGAACGCTAAATACGACACGCTGACTTCCAGTACGATCTAGTCCAGGAAACATAGCTGCCTTCCCCTGGATCTCTTGTAGCAGTCCTTACTAGACTTCCAGTACAGTCTAGTCTAGGGAACATAGCTGCCTCCCCCTGGATCTCTCTTGTAGCATTCCTTACTAGACTTCCAGTACGATCTAGTCTAGGGAACATAGCTGCCTCCCCCTGGATCTCTCTTGTAGCATTCCTTACTAGACTTCCAGTACGATCTAGTCTAGGGAACATAGCTGCCTCCCCCTGGATCTCTCTTGTAGCATTCCTTACTAGACTTCCAGTACGATCTAGTCTAGGGAACATAGCTGCCTCCCCCTGGATCTCTCTTGTAGCATTCCTTACTAGACTTCCAGTATGCGTCCAAAGATACAGATGCGTTGTGTCATATTTGTACAGTCGTCGAATCCCATTATAACATCATGATCCGGACAAACGAAATATGTATGTATTAACAGAAATTCGTTATATACATTATAACGAATAAATATACTTGAGTAATTTCAAAAGTGTTTTTATAGGTCCCTATTGGGAAATTTGTTATAAAAGAGTGCGCTATAGAGGGATTCCGATGTATTTGCTCGAATGGTCTCGATACATTTGACTGACGATTGTTCGTTGTTTCTTTGAGAACCCAAGGAATTGCGATCGATTAGCTCTTACTTCCTATGTGCGGTGGCATGTGTTTCTGAGATTTCTTTCATACTCAGAAGCCTTCAGTTTTCAGCTTAGTGCATTGCAATACCTATTGAATGAGCCTTCTACTCAGAGGGGAATATAATTTTATAGACGACATGCTACAAAGCAGTGGCGTACCGAGAGTGGTGCGGGGGGGGGGGGGTGCGGTTGCACCGGGCATTAAGGCTTGAGTGGCATCAAAATGCCCCTCAAAATAATGAACATAATGAAATGGGGTTTAAGTGCCCTGTGACGTGCGAAAGTTGATGATGCCCCGCGCCGTTAAAAAATCCCTTTTTAACCACAAGTATTTGGCGGTTAGATAATAGCAAATAATTTTTGTGGGCACATTATTATGAAACATATTAAAATGAATGAATAAGTAGAACTAGTTCCTCTCGAAAGAAGACACTGCCACAATCTACATCAAATATCTATTTATAGTTTGTCAGAACTAAACGACACAGTCATTAATAACTTCGCTAGTCAAAAAGCTCGTGAATTTGAAATTTAAATTACAAAAACTATTTATATCTTTGTTAAATGTGGATAAAAATCGATAATAATGATAAAGTTGTAAAATAATACTCGGAATTTTTTTTATGAATTTCGGGATGGGGGGGGGGTGCATCAAAATCTTCACCGCACCGGGAAGAAATTACCCTAGGTACGCCGCTGCTACAAGGTTTCTATAAGAGAGACTCCGTATAGCGACATATCATCTACAAAGCTTCTATAAGAGAGACTCCGTATAGCGACATATCATCTACAAAGGTTATCTATTGCATGAGTAGTTTGTCTAGCGGGCAATTCGTGAGACCCACAGACTCAACCGCATAATATCTCCTGTTTTTTGTTCAATTTTCAGTGGTTGAATGTCTTTCGCTTCAGACTTCTGCGACGTTTTGTTCTCACACTCCTATCAGTTGCCAGGATCTAATTTATAGAACCGAATATGTTCTGTCACGATTTACAGATTATCAGCAACGTCTGCGCATTTTGACCCGACATATCCGTATGGGTTATGTTAAGAATGTCATGTTTTGATAAACTTTTCTACGTTATGATAAAACCAGCCCCCACTTTCAACCCTACTTACGCTTCTACTGTGACATTCATGTCAAGGAATAGTTTCATTATTCTTTCCTCCATTATTCGATCCAGGCTATGATCGAGCGACGCATTAGTTTATCCTGCTTCGTACTCAGACCCAACACCCTACACACACACACACACAACGACAGGAACCCTGCACATTTTGACAAGACAAACTTGATCCTGTAATCTTCTCTCCGACGTCGAACCATTACAATATTTATGACAATAATTGCGGTCATTTTGACCCTACTAGAGGAATTTGTCGGCCATTTTTTAACCGAATTACCTCTATTTACCGATAACTTCCGCAAACTAATGCTTTTTAACGTCATGTTTTAGAAAGATGCATTTTGTGAGGTATAACGGGAAATTAGACCTTGTACTTCCAATGACGTAAATTTCCCGTGACGTAAATTCCCCGTGACGCAAATTCCTCGTGACGCAAATCCAGTTATCTCCCGTAGATTTCCAGTAAATTACGTAACTATTATACCTCGTTCGTTTCTAGGGTAACCCTGATCTTGTCTGTTGATGGGGTAGGAAAAGGGAGAGTAAATAAAAGAGACACTTGCCTGTAATTCATATTGAAAGAAGCGGCACAGTAGGTGTTTGGGTTTGAAGTTTGTCGCCCTCTCCCACAGAGTCAAAGCGACTCAAAAGTCATGCCGAAGTCTGATGTGCCCGGTCGAAAGGCGCAGATAATTCAGGCATGCTGTAACCATGATACTACAAGTCCAGTTCTCCGGATTACACCCTGCGAATCAACAGGAGTTTGAGAATGAATGCAGAAGACGAAGTCAATGTACACATCATTTAGACGTATTGGAGAATACAGCCGTTAGGCCCATAGTTTTTTTCTGTCATGGCCTTCGTTCGGTACTGTTTTTATTATTGTCACGTTTTCCATTGGTTACTATATACATGTACTTGGAACGGCCTTGGCTATTTTTTGACATGCGATTCCAAGTATATAAATATTGGCCAACGGAAAACACGGTAATAATCAAGAAAAGTAACAAAAGAATGCATCATTAATTCAGCTTGAATGCATGTTAGTACTCTGTCGATAGCCACGGCGGAGCACTTGTGACAGTGTTCCTTGTGCCCTGATGCAGGTTTCCAATCAAGTCGAACCTTCAAATCGAACTTTTGATTGAAAAGCTATCACGATTCTTATTTTCCTAAATACAATGGGATCCCGTTATAACAACTTGGTCCGGACCGCCTAAATATTGTCTGTAGTAACACTAGTTCCCTATATACAGTACAAACAATATAGAATAAATATAATTAGAGATATTGAAAAGTGTTGTTATATAGGGATATGTTTTATAGAAGAAACCAAATCACGTTATAATATAAATGGTACGGCCACATAACCAGACAGAAAGAGCAAAGTATTATCCAAAAAACACTTAACAAACGATACGAAAACAGTCGACCTATTGGACGCCCTCGTAAAAGGTGGATAGATAGTGTATTAGAGACACTCGGAAATATAACAGCGGAAGAGGCAAATAGAAGGACAAAAGACCGTACACTCACTCTTCCCTCAACACCGAAAGGTACATGAGGACAGAAAGAAGAAGAAAAATAGAAGGCTCAACATTGGGCATAAGCAAAACACAAGAAATACAGCAAATAAGCAATACACAAGAACTACATCAAATAAGCAATACACAAGAACTACAGCAAATAAGCAATACACAAGAACTAAAGCAAATAAGCAATACACAAGAACTACAGCAAATAAGCAATACACAAGAACCACAGCAAATAAGCAATACACAAGAACTACAGCAAATAAGCAAAACACAAGAACTACAGCAAATAAGCAATACACAAGAACTACAGCAAATAAGCAATACACAAGAACTACAGCAAATAAGCAATACACAAAAACTACAGCAAATAAGCAATACACAAGAACTACAGCAAATAAGCAATACACAAGAACTACAGCAAATAAGCAATACACAAGAACTACAGCAAATAAGCAATACACAAGAACTACAGCAAATAAGCAATACACAAGAACTACAGCAAATAAGCAATACACAAGAACTACAGCAAATAAGCAATACACAAGAACTACAGCAAATAAGCAATACACAAGAACTACAGCAACTTACAACTAGACATTCAACATGGAAAGAAATGATTACTGCTTTATGTGTAATCCTTAGCCCGTAAGGAAATAACCAACTCGTAATCGATTATTGCTGCTGTTAGTTTTCTGTCCGGCACCCATTCATTTACTGTTGTCAAATAACTATAACCATATCTATTAAGGACGTAGTCGGTAAGTAAAATGCAGTATCGATCAGGCCATGCACGCAAGTATAGCGATATGAACATCCAACAACTAGATCTATCATCCTGGTATTACTATTCGATCGCACGTGTTTCCGTTTCATCCCTTGGTTCGCGATCCCAAAAGGTGTCGGGAAAGATTTCTGTCAGGTCGCGGACTGAAACAGATAACTATGGAAAAAAATTGTTATTAATGAAATTTTCATTTTTGTATCTTAATAAATGTGAATTGTTGAGTCTTGCTCCCCATTGTTTCTACGTATATCATTTGAAGACCTAAACAGGTAACCGATTAAATGTTGAGGATGGCATGAGGTTGGCATTAACGAAATCTCATACGCGGATTTTGAATCTTGTTAATAAGTTACACTTTAAATAATCTCATTAATATATTAAATATCAAAATGAACTAACAGTATGTATATTAGTTACCAAAATAAGTCGATAAAGCAACCTAACAACGAGACAGTGACAGACAACGTTTTGACGAAAATGCCTTCATCAGGACAAACAAAAGACCCCATAAATCTCAAGAATTGTTAATTTACCCTCATGCTTCCTACTTGGATTTACTTATATCTGCTGTTAACGTTTTGTGCATCAGCTTCGAATACGGTGCATATGACGAAAACGTGTTTATCCAGTCTGAGCGATGAGAGGCTGCTTTGTATAGTTCTTGCATGCTTTTGAAACTCATACCAAGTCCTTCTCCAGTACCGTCGTGCGCGATAATCCCAATATCAGCGTCGTTTATCTTAGCTCATCCAGTATTTTTCTTTCTTCCCATTGGTTTGCCACACAGAATATTCACACTGGGACCAATCAACGAAGATAAATGACACTGTTTGGGAATCAGAGAGCATGTCTATTCTGGAGACGTTCTTGGTCATATCCTCTGTGGTTACTCTATAAAGTGTGCTTTATCTCTGGAGGTTATTGCTTCTCCGTCTAGGCATCCTAAGACATGGTATCCATTAATTTCTACATCGTGTCTTGTTCATGTACGAAACAAGAATATAAATGAAGATCACCGTAAGTTCACTTATCGATCACCGTATGTTAACGTATCGATCACCGTAAGGTAACTTATCGATAACCGTAAGTTAGCTTATCATAATGTCATCTTCCCTGCACATTGAACCTTGAATGCTCCGATCTCCTCAAGTTCACACTGAACGTGTAGTGACTGACCACACCTATTCTCTTGTTTTGTTACCTGTGGCTATCGACAGTAAAGACTTTATAACATAATTAATTAGATACATTACAATTGTGATTATTTTTTGGCTTATGATTGGTCGCTATTTACATACTTGGAGTCGCATGCCTAAAATAGCCAAGGCCAACCAATAGAGTACACGGAAATTGACCCCATAAATCATATTTACATTTTAGTTGGAAGGTCTGTAGTACAGTCGATATCCGTGGATTACGGGTCACCTCTGGTTACCTGATTAACGTTATTGTTTAGCAACGCCCCTCTTTACTTTTCATTCCTGTAGCGTGCTCAAATTTGCAGATTGACAAGCATTTGTTACATCGAGAACTCGTCTTAAGAAATCTCAGTACACCATTTCGGTACATTACCTGTCTGTCTCCATGATCGCCATACAAGCTAGTCTGCGTGATCATTTCCTCGAACACCGACGTGTCCAGGCATAAACATGAGGTTGACTCTTATTATATTAGATCTCGCCACCGACTTCAATCATTTTCTGCGTGCCGATGCATTCTCATTCCTTTCAGAGCGTGCTGATTGAGTCGCCGAGAAAGGATACGTGAGTTTAGGTTGAATATTTGAACCACACATTTACACTCGTGATTCAATATAAGAATTAGTTGGCAAATCACGTGACAACATACCAACATTATAATGTCATATACTATTGCACTATCTAGGAAACTTAAAAAGTTGTAGCTTAAAATACAGATCTAGCGATATGCGCACAATGAACAGGTCATCCATCTCTCACTCAGTGTGCAGCGCGCATATCGAGTAGTCAGAGGCTCTCATCACGCAACGTGTCGAATATTTGATGCGTCGGTATATGCGACTTTATGGGAATTTCGTTCCGTTTAATTATGTTTGCTATTTGTTCCGTAGAAACCTGTTCACTGATTTTTTTTATTGTACCAAACTGGTTATTGCTTATCATCATGAAGTGCCGTATCCGTAACGACGGTTGGCTGCAACGGATCTCCAACATCCCCTGTATCTTGTCTTGGTGGTACACTCTGCTAGACTGTAACCTGCCCATCGTGTGATGTTACTCTCCCACTTGTATCTCTACCTACCTCTTGCTCGATTTCCTTTAACTTTACCCTCAAGTAAGGTCCTCAATAAGGTCTTTTAATGTGTCCAAAATATTTTATTTGTCTGATATTTATTTCTCTTAGTAGTTCTTTCTTCATAAGTGAAGAAAGTGTTTTTAGCACCTCTTTATTTGTTTTCTTCTCTTTCCGTGATGTTCTCCCTATTCTCCTATATACCCACATCTCAAAGTCATCAATTCTGCCTTCTAATTGTTTATTTAGTGTCCATGTTTCTGAGCCATACATTAATATAGAATAGATGTAGCATTTTATAATTCTCATTTTTAACTTGTTTATAATTTGTTTAGATGTTAATATTGTCCTCTACAAGTTCACACACACAAAAATAGAAGGAAAAAAACCAAGAAAGTTCAAGTGATCCAATGATGAAGTTGTAATAAATCTAGAAGGATCAAAGATTAATCAGGCTTCAAATATTGTTCGCGCTACACGGAGCACGAACCACGCGCGCACGCCTGCTCAACCAGAACCTAACAGTTCTAAAAATAGAATCACGTCAATGTGTGTTAGGATTGCGCGTGAGTTGAAACTGGGTCACGAGGAAGACAGCCGCCGATTGGTGGGAATTTTCATTTGCCGCCAAGTGACAAGGAATTGGCCAAGAAAGGTGATGAAACAAGACTAGAGTCGGTGATGTCTTAACAACAATCGGTTCCGGTTCCATTTTACAAGCCAGGTGCGGCTGTGATTTGATCAAAGTGAGCTGTGAGGATAACAAATTATGTGTTTGTGATATTTCGTCTACTGAACGATGCTGTGCGCCGAAGGGAGTAATATTACTTCGATATATAAACAGAAAATTATCTATTCTTTGTGATTGTCTCATTGTTTATGACTTGATATTCCATCTGCCCAAAGAATGTGTGTACTACATTTGTGAGTGTTTTAAGCCAAGATGTGTTACAATAGATCGATATTCTTTGTGATTTTGTGATATTTAGTCTTCCTTCCGAAAGGGACAGTCAATGCCGGACTGGTATGGTGAACAGAGTTGGCCTATGGGCCCAACATCCCCCCTCACACACACACACACACACATCGTTTATCAGGCACACGACAACGTATCAATCATAATTTAGAATATTTGTTAGTTACTAACTGTTGCGCAATATTATAGGCAATGAAGGCCCGAGAATTCGATTATCTGGTGACTTTCATTAAATTTTATCCGGCACTATGGGACAATTCACCTAAATGGCTTATTTCTGATATCAATGTAATAATAAGTGTGAAAAGCTTGCAATGTTTAATATCAACAGCTAGGAGATATCGCAAATGTGTTGTTTTGATTCACAACCCCAGTCTCTTGTTTTGTTTCTCGCGTGAATTATTCAAATCTGTATTATAAGCTGACACGTCTGTCTCCGTGGCAGGGTTGTTTGTGAGTTAGCCTCGCAATCATAACTCGCCTAAAGTAGCTCGAGGTTCAAGATGAAGCGAGATAGACCACCCACGTTGTTCTGACAATATACATAAACGTATAAGTAGGACCTAAAATATTCAACAAAACTTGAAATGAAATGTCTTATACAGGATATTATTCTATCATTATTATTACTATTATTATTATTATTGACATTAATATTGTTATTGGTATTATTATTGTTATTTTAGTGTTATTGTTATTCGTGTTATATTAGTGTTATTGTTGTTATTATTATTATAGGTATTGTTATTGGTGTTATTGTTGTTATTGTTATTATTATTGGTATTGTTATTATTGTTATTGGAGTTGTTATTATTATTATTGGTAGTGCTGTTATTGTTATTAGTAGTGTTATTGTTGTTATTATTAGTGTTATTGTTATTAATGTTATTATTATTATTAGTGTTATTGTTGTTATTAGTGTTATTGTTATTATTATTATTAGTTTTATTATTATTATTAATGTTATTGTTGTTATTGTTAAAATTGTCATTGTTGTTATTGTTATTAGTGTTATTATTATTGGTGTTATTGTTGTTATTATTATTAGTGTTGCTATTGTTATTGTGTTATCATTGTTGTTATTGTTACTGTTTTAGTGTTATTATTGTCATTGTTGTTATTAGTATTATTATTTTTATCTTTAATACCATTATTATTGTTGTTATTATTATTATTATTTTTACAGTTAAATTTCATCATAAGAACTTGATCACTTGCTCTCGACCGTCGAAAATGTATGTAATAACAGAAATTCGCTATATACAGTACAAATAATATATATATAATTGGGGATTTTAAAAATTTTATTAAATAGAGAAATTTGTTATAAGCGGATGCTCTATTCAGGGATCCCACTATTTTTACTATTACTATTCTGTTTGCCTAGTGATCGCCTGCAAGACGCAAAAATTACCACACTATAATTATTATTATTTTTAATTGACATGTTGTTAATCCCATTGTCACAGTTTGTTTTTTATTGCAATGGATACTATGTAACTGAGTCAGATTTGTATGACATTATACTACTATATGCGTATATATTCAGTTGTCTTTATGTCTTGTATAGTTTATCTATCTATCTATCTATCTATCTATCTAGCTATCTATCTATCTGAGGAGCGCGATAGCCTAGTGGATAGTGAGCTTGCTTGCTATCATCTGGTTACAGCGTGCAAGGTTCGAAACCACGTCCGGACATTAAAAAAAATCCGGGTTGTGATTTCTCACTTGACACGACCACTCCTCCAGTCGACTCAGCTGTAAATGAGTACCTGAAAAAAACAGCAAGGAAGGGAACTGGCCACCCCACCTAATAGTTGCTGCGGCTTAGTACATGAAGAGTTATCTTCATCCCCGACGGCAGATGCCATGGGACCTACCTTTATCTATCTATCTATCTATCTATCTACTACTATCTATCTATCTACTATATCATTTATATATCTACTATCTTATCTAAATATCGTATTTTCTCTACTTTTGCTGTTAGGTTCGAAGATGCGTATATATTCAATTGCCTTTATGTTTCGTATAAATCGCTATCTATCTACTATCTATTGTCTATTATCTATCTACTATTTATTTAATATCTAGCATCTGTCTATCTACAATATATCTACTATCTATCTATTTACTATTTATTTATCTATCGTATTTTCTCTAAGTTTGTTGTTGGCCTCCAAGTATTACATGACGATCCAAGTATTACATGACAATTCAAGTATTACATGACGATCCAAGTATTACATGACGATCCAAGTATTACATGACGATCCAAGTATTACATGACGATCGGTTTTCGGTCACTACTTCGTGTTTTATCGCTAGATATCAAGTAATATTGTGACGTTTCGGAACCTTAGTAGCTCCTTCAATCCACCTTCTGTGTCTCTTCTGCCTCTTGCTGTTTCCATTCTCATTGTTATGCTCTTGCTTCTGGCCAGTAAGGGTTCATCTTCATTATGTGATCGAACCATTTCTGACTCTGTTTATCAATTGACCACAGATGTTGATTTCTGACTCTGTTTATCAATTGACCACAGATGTTGATTTCTGACTCTGTTTATCAATTGACCACAGATGTTGATTTCTGACTCTGTTTATCAATTGACCACAGATTTTGATTTCTGACTCTGTTTATCAATTGACCACAGATGTTGATTTCTGACTCTGTTTATCAATTGACGACAGATGTTGATTTCTGACTCTGTTTATCATTTGACGACATATATTGATTTCTGACTCTGTTTTTCAATTAAAACATAACTAACCCTAATATTTAAATTAATTATTGATAAAATATTTAGATTAATTAATCATAAAATACGTAGGTATGCACTAATTGCAAACAAGAACCTGTTTGCCTAGTTAAAGTTACGTCCCCTGAGTTTGCCAAGTTGATGTTACGTCCCCTGAGTTTTGAAACTTGTTGCCGGAGATGCAACATCATATTGCATATGCCACTTTAGAACCTGCTTCTTTGTCTGCGTTTATTCACAAACTCCTGCCTATTAACTGGAGGTAGAAGGAGAAATGCGTTGTCTGAAATGCCAATTCTCTGAGATATTTGCACCTTTCTACCTCACACATCTTACTTTGAAACTCTTTTGGATGTTCCACCGACGCCCTTTCACTTCAATCCTCCTTAGTCGCTTCTTGTGATATTTATGGCAGGTAAAAGTGTCTTTTATTATGTTGTTTATTTTAATATGACAATCAATACAAGGTAACTGAGTGAAACGTAACAACACTTAGACTTACGTAAAACACAGGTTCATATATCGCTTCAATGAGACACGACAGACTATAAATAAAACTAGTAGGTAATGATAGGTACTAGGTACTAGTAGGTAGTACGTAAAAGACCTTTTGGTTGAAACGTTGAATATGATTTGTGTATTGTAATTTTTATGATTTCTTGTATGCGCATCAATACCTACTAGTTTTAGTTATAGTCTGTCGTGTCTCATTGAAGCGATATATAAACCTATGTTTTACGTAAGTCTAATTGTTTATTTTAATAAGTTTTAAAATTAGGGAAAAAAGATATGCACGTAAGTCTATCAAATATAAATGTAGGCGGGGCCTGTGTAACAAAGTTTTATAACCACTACTTCCAATATTTCCTAAACTCAACTCGTGAAATACGTTTTTCCTACTTAGGTTACGTGGCTAATGGCATTTCGTCGGCACTTTCCTGGAAGTGACTGACAAATTTTAGGAATTATATACAATTTTCCACTGCTCAGAGAGGAACACATCCAATTCTTTTACTATCGATTCATTGGGGCTGTCAATGTAATTATAAACACAATGTTGACTTTGAGGGGAAAAGAGAAATAAACACGGTGGGGCGGTTGCTGAAAGGGAAAACAGAATGTTTGAGGGAAAGACAGAAATAAACACGATGGGGCTGTTACTGAAAGGGAAAACAGAATGTTTGAGGGAAAACAAATAAACACAATGGAGCTGTTACTGAAAGGGAAAACAGAATGTTTGAGGGAAAGACGGAAATTAACACAATGAAACTGTTACTGAAAGGGAAAACAGAATGTTTGAGGGAAAGAGAAATAAACACGATGGGGCTGTTACTGAAAGGGAAAACAGAATGTTTGAGGGAAAGACAGAAATAAACACAATGGAACTGTTACTGAAAGGGAAAACAGAATGTTTGAGGGAAAGACAGAAATAAACACGATGGGGCTGTTACTGAAAGGGAAAACAGAATGTTTGAGGGAAAGACAGAAATAAACACGATGGGGCTGTTACTGAAAGGGAAAACAGAATGTTTGAGGGAAAGACAGAAATAAACACAATGGAGCTGTTACTGAAAGGGAAAACAGAATGTTTGAGGGAAAGACAGAAATAAACACAATGGAGCTGTTACTGAAAGGGAAAACAGAATGTTTGAGGGAAAGACAGAAATAAACACGATGGGGCTGTTACTGAAAGGGAAAACAGAATGTTTGAGGGAAAGACAGAAATAAACACAATGAAACTGTTACTGAAAGGGAAAACAGAATGTTTGAGGGAAAGACAGAAATAAACACAATGAAACTGTTACTGAAAGGGAAAACAATGTTTGAGGGAAAGACAGAAATAAACACGATGGGGCTGTTACTGAAAGGGAAAACAAAATCTAGACTTTGATGGAAAGACAAAAATAAAGTTTTGTTTTTTTAATTTGGTAGACAGAATTGATGACCTGGAGATGTTTGCGCACAGAGTAAATCTCAGATGGCAGTAGATGGGATTTGAACGAGATCATTTCAGCTGCCACCGGTTTGCCTCACAACTTAAATCAACACCTTTCTTCCTGACTTCGATCACATGAAATCTCTAGTTTGTTTTTTTAAAACAAAGGCTGGATTTTTGTCAAGACTTGCTAAATTTACATTCTAAAGTTACTATGAATATGGACTGATGGATCGAAATACAACATACACGCACTGTAACAATATGCATATTCCTTGATTACTACGAGTCTGCTGACTCAAATTATTCCATAACCTTATACAGAGTGTTCGTACAATCTCAGTATACGTTATACGTAGAACACATTTGAATAACGACGTCCGACGAAGACGGATATGTTGGGCCATTGGCGCAAATTAAACGGCAACACAACGTATTTCCATTATCTGGACTATATTCAACTGGAAATCTTGTAGGACCATTGTACTGTTACAAGAGAAATCCAGCGGGAGTTTGAGAATGAAAGCTGAAGAAGAAGAAGAATAACGACGTCACCAGAGAATGTGCATCATTATCATCAGGTGCCGGCTGGCGTAGGCGGTCATGGCTCTCCACAGCTCTCTGTCCACAGTATTATGTATCAAGGTCGTTGTTGTTTCCCTGCCGTGCCAGGTTGTCAAACTGTCTAATATTATCTCACGTTGTCGTCCTCTGTATCTGTTGCCTTCAATTTTGCCTGTTGTTACTATGTTCTCTAAACCTGCCTGTCTCACGAAGTGGCAAAAAAAAAAGAAAATTGCCTTTTTCTTATATTGTTGATTAAGCTCCGTTTCGCATTTAACTCTTTCAACACCTCTACATTAGTTTTTCTGGCAGTCCATGATATTCTCAGCATTCTTCTATAGAACCACATCTCTGTTGCCTCTAATTTCCCACTTTCCAGTTTGTTTATTGTCCACGACTCGCACCCATATGTTAGTATAGGGGTTATATAGCAATGCAGAATTCTCTTTCTCACCTCTAATGACAAGGTCATATTACACAGTATATTCTTCATTTTTCTATATATTTACAATAGTTACTGCTACGTTCCAGCGCTGTTTTTGGGGAAGCTTGAAAGTATCAATATATGTTTCATTGTAACATATATTTGAAAAGTCCACCACAGGTTCCAAGACGTCTCTTGATATTGTGAAATACCTTCTGCAACATGTCTGTTGTTATTTCTTGAATAGTAATTGTTGAATTACTGCAGCAGATGACAGCCGTTTACTGCATATTTCTTCACGATGGACTGTGTAGCACATTTTGTGATGACGTCATGTATGTGTTTTGTTTTCAAATGTTTTCTTCATACAAAGTGTAGTGAGGACTCAATAAACACTCTGTACTTGATCTCTTTATATTTCTGTTATTGTCTTTCTCCTCTTCTTATCTCACATACTTTATTATATATGTGTTCCCACATAAGGGAACTTCAAGTTTTTCACTTTTGTCCGTTGCTGTTTTTTTCCCTCTATCTGATGAAGGGTTTTGAGGCGAAACGTCTTTCCTTTGTTTCGTTGATAGTGTGACGTTTTTACTACTGTACTAGTGATAATGGTTATCTGATGAAGGGTTGTGAGACGAAACGTCTGTCTTTGTATTTCGTTGTTACTATGACGTTTTTACTGTTGTAGTAGTAATAATGGTTATCTGATGAAGGGGTTTGAGACGAAACGTCTGTCTTTGTATTTCGTTGTTAGTATGATATTGTTCCTGTTGTACTAGTGATAATGATAAAACACAATTACCCATACCTTGACTTCAACTACTCTCCGACTCAATCATTCCTGTATTACCTTCAACCCCTATACTACTTAATTACCCCTACATTAAGTTCCAACCCCTATACTACTTAATTACCCCTACATTAAGTTCCAACCCCTATACTACTTAATTACCCCTACATTAAGTCCAACCCCTATACTACTTAATTACCCCTACATTGAGTCCAACCCCTATACTACTTAATTACCCCTACATTAAGTTCCAACCCCTATACTACTTAATTACCCCTACATTAAGTTCCAACCCCTATACTACTTAATTACCCCTACATTAAGTTCCAACCCCTATACTACTTAATTACCCCTACATTAAGTTCCAACCCCTATACTACTTAATTACCCCTACATTAAGTCCAACCCCTATACTACTTAATTACCCCTACATTAAGTTCCAACCCCTATACTACTTAATTACCCCTACATTAAGTTCCAACCCATATACTACTTAATTACCCCTACATTAAGTTCCAACCCCAATATTACTCCTAGTTAATGAGCTTGTTCATTTGGTGCCAAAGGCGGCACATAGGGCAGAAGTTATTTTTCTCCATGCTTTGCTGTTCGCTAGTTCTTTGGTCGTGTTAATATCCATTGTCATTGACTTCATTCTTGATTGTTCTTCATAGTGCTGTCCTGGTTCTTCCGCGTTTTCGTTTTCCTGTCACAGACCATAACAAAGCTTGTTGGATAATTCTATTCGCGTCTGATCTAAGCACATGTCCTAACTACCGCCAACGTTGTCTTCTAATAATATTTGACATATATTCGTGTTAGGATATGTCTCTTATTGATTCATGTGTGACAAAGTTTTTCCATAAGTTTCAGGATATTTCGTAGAAATATACTGTATTCTCAAAATTATCTAGTATTATTTTGTCAATGGCACTAATCAATTACTCCTACATGAGCTTGAATCTCTATACTAATCAATTATCCCTACCTGAATGTCAATCACAATTATACAACTCAGTACCTTTAAGCGAACATACATCAAAGTGACACCTGGCTCTGGGGCAATAAATCCACCATGACCTGACTCTTCACATGTAAAAACAACATATATCTACATTTACCTGCTGTGTATGTCCTTGACACGCCTTCATCTTAATTTGCTTTCTAGAACTTCAACATCCCTTTTCTAATCTGTTGTCTCAATTACTTCTAACCATTTACGTCAAACACTCTGCACCTATTTTTGTAACAGCTGTCAGGAGCACGAAGGTATCACAATAGCTCATTGATATATTGCTCACGCGATGGGACGTAATCAATCCTCTATTCAATAACAGTTCGTAATTAAGGGGTTTGTAACAACAAAACAAGGACCGTGACCAGTATAAAGAGGTCAGTGATTGCTGAACATATAGTCCCGGCGCGTGTCATTGTTGAGATGTCATAATTATTAATGCGCCATCTGTTGTTCGGCGCCATCGTGTCTCTCATTAATAGGGTTGATTATTTAGATAATTGTTTTGGTTCACATGCATCTAGATACTTTTTTATTTTCGCTTTATACCGTTTAACGTCTTGCACTGTCAGGAGTAGAAGAGTTCTCTGAACATGGCCCTGTTCTTCTTCTGCGTTTAGCATCTATGGTGATGCTATACTGTCAGGCCTGTCTTCAAGACGAAGTCCACTGTCTTCTCCAGGTCAGAGCGGCTACCCCATAGCTTTTGCCTCAAATCTATATCCTCTAACCAGGTCTGCTGTCTCTGCTCTTTGTATGTTGGGCAGTCCTGAAGTATGTGTTCCGGGGTCTGGGTTCCGGATCCACATGGACATTCATCTTTGTATGAGACATGGCTTTATGCCTTGCAGCGTCAGGAGTAGAAGAGTTCTCTGGAGATGGCTTTTACAACTCCCGCTAGTTCTCTGTTATATCATGACAATGGTCCTATTAGATTTCAAGTAAGATGCAGTCCACAGAATGGAAATCCGTTGTATCGTCGTTTTTTGCGCCATTGGCCCGACACATCCGTCTTCGGCGGATATGTAGTTCAATTCCCGATAATTTCGAGTCTCGAAAGGGGTATAATAGATTAGTATACCACATAAAAAATGGTACAATGATCGCAGTACAACCCGCGTTGTGCTAATTAGTGATTGGGCAGATAACGAGAAGAACCATTGATCAATTGTTCTCGTATTGCGAGACATCGACCGCTTATCGAAAAAAAAATTGTTTACATTTTGCTCGTCTTGCAAAAACAGTCGCATTCTAGGATTTCACTTTATTTTCGATTTTTCGATTCGATATCGAAATGCAGATGACACTGTTCTTTTGGCGGAAAGTGAACATGAACTACACAGACTAATAGATCAAGTCAATAAATCAAGTAATGAATATGGACTGGATATAAATATTTTTTTTTAAACCATGATAATCAGCAAAGACACAGAAGAACAGGAGGTAAACATAAACATACAGGAAGAGAAACTACAACAAGTAAAGCAGTATCAATATCTTGGACACATAGTCACAAATGATGGCAGATGTGAAACAGAAGTTAAAAAGGAGAATAGGAATGGCTAAAAGTACCTTCAATGACATGAGGAAATTATTAATATCTAAATAAATTACAAACAAGTTAAAAATGGGAATTATACAATGCTACATCTATTCTATATTAATGTGTGGCTCAGAAACATGGACACTAAAGAAACAATTAGAAGACAGAATTGATGCCTTTGAGATGTGGGTATATAGGAGAATAGGGAGACTAGCATGGAAAGAGAAAGAGAAGACAACAAATAAAGAGGTACTAAAAACACTTAATATAAAGAAAGAACTACTAAGAGAAATAAATATAAGTCAAATTAAATATTTTGGACACATTAAAAGACATGACACCTTATTGAAGACATTACTTGAGGGTAAAGTCAAAGGGAAGCGAGCAAGAAGTAGGCAGAGATACAAATGGGAGAGTAAATCACAAGATTAACATGTTACAGTCTAGCAGAGTGCACCACCAATACAAGAGACAGGGGATGTTGTAGATACGTTGCATCCAACCTTCGTTGCGGAGACGGCACCTCATGATGATGATCGAACTTCTGTTATGCCGTTACCTTGACCTACTTCGTTGATGACCATCCACAGCGTCTTAAAGATTACAGATCCATCAGTCAACTTCCTCTACAAACAACCTGTTGCTAAACATACAAGAATCCGCGCGAGTTGTTGAAATACGTGTACACACGCGCGCACACAGGACACGTCAACATGTCAAACAAAATGTGTAGGAGAAAATATTCTCCAGTGGTCAATATGTTTGAATCCATTATACAACAGTCAAACCGCTGAGGTTAAAGTGTTGATTTTATATAACTGCGCATGTGGTTGCGTCAGTGGGTCTCACCAATGGCTCAATAGACAAACCAACGATGCAACAGAAAACTTTAGTAGATGACATGCCTTTATATTGAGGTTATCTTCTTATAGAAGCTTCATGGCACGTCATCTATACAATCCCGTAGTCGTAACCTTCGATAACAGTTACCATGTTGTTCCGACAGGCCGACGTTGTGCTTGAATTAGATACGGACACGGCGTTGGTGGGCGGAACAACAGAGGAAACTGTCGCAAGGGCCAGAGTTGTGCCCTGATGTTGACGTCTGTTTCGGCGACATTAGACTCAAAACACCATTGAGTCGGATGTCTGCTGGAACAGAGGGTGGAGCACTTATGGGAATGCCCCACGTGCTGTGAGGCCAGTTTCTAATCAAGAATCTAGAAGAATGTTATATACAGATACATTTCTGAGGTTAAAGTGTACATTTTATATAAGTCAAACTGCTGCAGTTAAAGTGTACATTTTATATAACAGTCACGCCCGTGTGTTGCCGGGGTCCGAAATGGAAGCAAAGAATAGCAACACTGTTTACCTTCCACGCATGTCGTAAAAGGCGACTAAGGAGGTTATGGGATGGAGTTGGCTGTCCCATCCCATATAGGGTCAGTGACCCAAAGTCATGCTGAAGTCGGATGTGTCCGGCCGAAAAGCGCAGATATCGCAGCAATTCTGTAAACCATGACACAATGCATTCCGTTCTCCGGACTACATCCTGCTAATCTGCAGGAGTTTGAGAACGAACGCAGAAGAGGAAGAAGACTGGTGAAGCAAGCCGCCTGCAGAGACTACCATTCAAAGCACGTACTCCGTAACATCATGCTAAATCTCCAGTAATATCTGAATAAATTTGCTTCGCAAACAAGAAGTCAGGAGCAGGATTAAAACCCGCGAACTCTTGAGCACAAAACAAACGGCTTACCTATTGCGCTAAGGAGATCACAGAATTCCTGAATCGTGGTAACGGAAAGTTTCTTTAACTTCTAGTACAGTGTTTCCCAGCCTTTTTTTTTTACCATGCCCCAACCTGTCTTTCTTCTTCTTCAGCGTTCATTCTCAAACTCCCGCTGGATCTCCCTTATAGCAGGACCATTGTCTTACTAGATTTCCAGCAGGATGTAGTCCAGAGAATGGAAATGCGTTTTGTCACCGTTTTATTTTCGCCAAATGGTGGTAAAATCCGTCTTCGGTGGTAAGTCTTTCTGAACTTCGAGGTGCCCAGTATGTGAACATGTAAATACTTTTATACTGAAAAATTGAATTATTCCTTAAATGAAGCATAATTACATAGCTGTAATTGAACCTGAACAGGCAAACGCCTCCCTGTGGAGCGTGGACCCCCACATTGGAAGACACTGTTCTAGAAGAAATTGACACCTTTAAATGCTTAATGTCTTATGTGAGTAGCGATGGAAGCAGTAACGCAGAAGATCCAGACTTGACTTGAAATAGCTTCGACAGAAATTTCAATATTTAATACTGTATTTAAGATCAAGACTTGACATGAAATAGCTTCGAATGCAATGCCCAGATTTAATACTGTATAGAAGATCTGAATAAGTACAAGAGTGAAGATAAATGTATATAAATCTCGAATAAGCCATATTATTTTGTACGGATGTGAGATTTGGGAAAGTTTTTACATCGGAAATAAAGAGGAGAATACAATATTTTATAAACAAGTTTTACATGCGGATATTGCGCATATGTTATACTGAAAATCAGGGCCGGATTTAGACTTGATAAGGCCCTAAGCTTTCCGGACGTGCGGCATTGGGATAAATAATGCTGCAATATATTTAAGTATATATGACAATTGCTCAGGAAAGTGGGGGTCCCTAAGCTATAGCTTCTGTGGCGTATACGTCAATCCTGCACTGCTGAAGATAAAAACAACATATACGTGGGAAAACACAATAAATGTTCTTTCATGTCAACAAGAATCTGGCACTGTGGAAATGTCACAAACTTGTTTGGTTTGGTCATTTGATAAGGCGTGATTCTGTTTTCAGAATTATCCTGCAGTGGGCAGTTAGTTGAGGGTAGAAGAAAAAAAAGGGTAAAAGGAATTGTAGATGGTAATATTAAAGACTGAACATTATTAGGTTCTCTACACTTAAACAAAGAAATGAGAAAGAAAGGGATGGCGGGTTTTTTGTGATGATGTTTCCAGAGTGTTATCACCTTTCCATTCGAATTTGAGGAGTTATTTCTTTTCAGAGTGTTATCTCCTTTCCCTTCGAACCTGAGGGGTTATATGTTTGATGGTGATAGACAAGTTTATTTTCGTTGATCTGAAATGTAAGAGTTATATTTTTGCGTATGAATGTTGCATCGCAATGTTGCTTTTGCTTTTACCTGCTTGTTTGAGAACGCCGTTCTCTGACCCTTGATGACCCAGGTTCAATCCACGGTTGGAACTGAATTTATTTCTTTCGGAGGTACAATCAAAATCCTTCCTGTACATTTCGCGACATCTGCTATAGCAAAGCTGCTTTTATTTCCACAGCCCACAGAAAGCCTCCCTGCTTTCCTGCACAGGAAAACATGGATTAACGAAAGTTGTTTTTTTTTCAACTGTCTAATAGAGACAGAGAATAATCATCATGTGCTGCCTCGCCCTATCATAGATCTATATTATTCTTTATATCCGGTATGTTCAATCTGAATCATTGCTGACATTATTGCCATGCCACGGTGTTACACTAATATTAGTATATCATTAGATTATATCTATAGCGTCCAGGCATTTGTGAATGTCAAGGTACCAAGTTTGAGTCCAGCCCCAGTCAATTATTCATAATGCAATATCGAATTACTGTTCATAAAGCGTTAATTATGATCGCAGAAGAAGAAGATAAATCGTTAAGAAATGTATCATAGCAGTTCGTAATTTTTATTTTTTATTAATTAATTAATATATCGTAATATTGAATTTCCTTCAATCCTGCCCGTGGTTAATGTGCCCAAAATCCCGTCATGTTTAGAATGTTGCCACTGTTTCTTTTATTGTTGATATTATTGCTTCATCGTCTGCAAAACGAATTTCGCTCAGGATGTTGTTTTTAGGGTGTCATCTATAATATATTGTTAGACTAACTAACATTAGTTTTGGCAATTTTACATATACAATCGATATATATGATGAATAACAATGAAGATAGAACACATCCTCGTCACACTCCAGATTGTATGTGGAATTTAACTGAAAGCCCAACACACGTTCTAACTACACATTGATTGCCTGTGTAACTAATTGATGTCCAAACTGTCTAAGGACATTTACAGCTCGAATAGGGCTCATTAGCCATCTACGAACTCATAATCAAGGACATAACTAAAATTGAATTTTCAAAAGTGGATGTAACAAATGGTCATCATCATCATGTGATGGACGAATAGCACCAACAACAACAACTACTTCTAAGCAAGTTGATTAGGTGTTGCGGAACCCCGTCTTGTGATAATATTTTTCTAAGTTGTTGTCTGTCTACTCTGTCGAAAGCTTTTTCTTGGTCGAAAAACATGATATACAATTCTTTGTATTCAGTTATTTTTTTTCTGCCAGTTCCTTTTTCTGTTTCTTTCTAATACAGTAGAAAGATTACAAAGTCTATTTCTAATGCAGTATAGATAATTTGTGATAAGTTGATAGCATATCGTAGTATAGACATAGGGAATAAATTCAGCATTTCCTGGACTGTTGGGATTTTTGTTTAGGTACAAATATCCACTTTCGGTGGATTGCATTGTTTTGTGAAAGGGTATGCTGCACAGCTGTCTGCGGCTGAAATCGAACCAGAGCCTTACCCGGCCGAAACTCGTCTGTACCACTCAGCCACCGCCGGACATTATAGGAGATTAATACTAGGAATGGGTTGAGGTTTGGTTAGTAAACACAGGTTTGTGAAAGCTATACGAAAGGGGGAGTATATGGGGAATAAGATAAGGGTGAATTAGGTGATGGCTTTCTATGAAAGCTATACGAAAGGGGGAGTGTATGGGGAAGGAGATAAAGGTGAATTAGGTGATGGCTGTCTATGAAAGATATACGAAAGATGGCGATGGTATGAAAAACGTTTGAGAACACTATCTTGGAATCACCGTAAACGGATCGATTGAGTTACGTTGTGCCACAGTATTCAACGATTTGACTGCCAGTATTCAGACACGCTGAAGCCCAGGTGCAGCCGTCCTGCCAGGCAGTACACACTAAACTAATCAATACCACAAAGGAGTGCCAGCATCAGGTCGGACATAAATGTCGTGGTTAGACAAGATACGTCGATACATGGGACGATCTTAGAAACAAAGAAACGTGGAAAAAACACAACTGAATTTTATCATCCAAATCTATTCATTAATCGCGTTTCCAAATCATACTCGGTTGCTTTATGCACACTTAAGGTGTCGACGTCGGAGCACAGACAGCTCAGGCGAAGATTCCACATTTTTACCCCAATTCTTTTTCCTCATAACATTCATGTTCTTGCGCTCTTTTATAAGTAATCACGTAATTTGTCTCATTTCTTTTATAAGTAATCACGTAATTTGTCTCATTTCTTTTATAAGTAATCACGTAATATGTATCTTATTTCTTCTATAAATTTTCTGCTCTCATTCTCAAACTCCTTCTGTTTCCCCGGATGTAGTCAAGAGAACAGAATGCGTTGCGTCATGTTTTACAGTTTGAAAGCGATATGTTTCATTTCGGCCCGACACATCCTACTTCAGCATGGCTATTGGATCATATTTTGACCTATGGAATAGGATAACCAGTTCCAACCACCACCCACTCCGCCTCCCACCCCAAACTGACAATGGCTTTCTTCGACAGGCATGGCATTTCGTTAATTTGTAATATTAACCACTCATATGCGAAGCCAGTGCGCCGCTAACCATTGCGCTACGCAGTATACAATTACCTGTAGCGGAGATCGAACTCGGTACTTTGGCCGTCACAGGCGCACTCTATACCACTCCCCCACAGAGCCGGAGTTCTTCTGTTGCCTCACACAATATTTAACCACCTTGTTTCTCTGCCATCTCGTACACGAGTTATTATCTCATTACTCTACAGTATCTATCCCTCTTTTTTTTACTCTCGTCAATTTTATCTTAACGTGTCAAATCACGCACTTTCTCCTCTATTCCCCCGTTGATTGTGATTCCGACTATCTGCATAAGTTGTTTAATGGTCGGATGACGTTGCGGTCCATCACTCGCCATTGTGCTCGAGAAATGTGACCTCCTACTGGTGTTTTCTGAATCTCCTTGAGTGCAGATGATTCATTTTATATATACATTTGTAATGTGATGGTCAGTACAGATTGCCGTTCGTTACGATTATTTTGTGGAATTTATTTTGGTGAAGAGGAATCAGACCTTAGGTGTATCTTGTTTTTTCGTGTTGCATCTGGATTCATTATTTTACTTTCAGCTCCCGGTGGAGTATAGGTGTTCCTCTGTTTCATTCATTATTTTACTTTCAGCTCCCGGTGGAGTATAGGTGTTCCTCTGTTTCATTCATTATTTTACTTTCAGCTCCCGGTGGAGTATAGGTGTTCCTCTGTTTCATTCATTATTTTACTTTCAGCTCCCGGTGGAGTATAGGTGTTCCTCTGTTTCATTCATTATTTTACTTTCAGCTCCCGGTGGAGTATAGGTGTTCCTCTGTTTCATTCATCATTTTACCTTCAGATCCCGGTGGAGTATAGGTGTTCCTCTGTTTCATTCATCATTTTACCTTCAGCTCCCGGTGGAGTATAGGTGTTCCTCTGTTTCATTCATCATTTTACCTTCAGATCCCGGTGGAGTATAGGTGTTCCTCTGTTTCATTCATCATTTTACCTTCAGCTCCCGGTGGAGTATAGGTGTTCCTCTGTTTCATTCATCATTTTACCTTCAGATCCCGGTGGAGTATAAGTGTTCCTCTGTTTCATTCATTATATTACCTTCAGCTCCCGGTGGAGTATAGGTGTTCCTCTGTTTCATTCATTATATCACCTTCAGCTCCCGGTGGAGTATAGGTGTTCTTCTGTTCCATTCATTATTTACCTTCAGCTCCCGGTGGAGTATAGGTGTTCTTCTGTTTCATTCATTATTTTACCTTCAGCTTCCGGTTGAGTATATGTGTTCTTCTGTTTCTGTGTTCGTTCTCAAACTTCTAAATAATATTAGCAAAGTGCAGTCCGGAGAACGCAATTCGTTGTGTCATGGTTTACAGCTTGGCTTAGATATCTCCGCTTTTCGACCTGCCACATCCGGCTTCAGCCGTGCTTCTATATCACTTTGACCCGCTATGGAATGGAACAACTAACTCCATCCTCCGCCCCCAATACCAACTTAGTCACCTCCTACGGCATGTTTGACAGATCTGTGCTGCTATGCATTGCTCCCCATTTTGGCACCAGCAGTACAGGTGAGGACATGATTATATGTACATATATATATATATATTTGAAAACGAAGACACGTTATTTGGTAGCGTCTTCAAGCCGAGTTCTCCAACAATACAGTCCAGTGGACTCATCGGCAATCATCCTTCTAAACTGACACTTATTTAGAGCTTTTTCCGTGATTTTTATTGTTCACTTGTGTATACTTAGCGCCGACAGACAAGACAATCACGAGAAAGGCCAGATACTGTCGCATTTGAAGCAAGATTTCTCAGGACTATTGTGGAGGAACACATTTCTGAACATAACCCGTTATGGTTGTAGAAGTTTCATTTTTAGAAAGCATCAAAACTACAATCCCACCATTTCTCTCTATCGATCTATATATCTATCTATCTATCTATCTATCTATCTCTCTATCTATATATCTATCTATCTCTCTCTCTCTCTCTCTGTCTATCTATCTCTCTATCTATCTATCTATCTATCCCTTCATTGGAGAAACTGAATCCTGTCGGATCTTTAATATTATCTTTCCATATTTTCCTGTGTTCCTTGTCATTTCCTCCCACGCGCTACTGTCCAGAGAAAGACCGACTTCGTAAGGGAATCGTGACTTATTATTTAATATAATTCGTGCAGAAACGAAATCAAGATTTTTCGAAGTGAACTCTTCTCTTTCGTGTATTCGAATTTTCAATGCATTCATTTCATATTTTTTGTTCAAGTTTTCCTGTTATTATTCATGTATTGGAATGCAAATCATACTAATTATTTGAATCAAGCTCAATTCATTATCTTCAATAAGCCGACTTCTCTCTTTCTTTTCCCTTTATATCCCTTTATGCCGTGCAGCGTCAGGAGTAGAAAAGTTTGGAGATGGCTTTATGCCGTGCAGCGTCAGGGGTAGAAGAGTTCTCTGGAGATGGCTTTATGCCTTGTAGCGTCAGGGGTAGAAGAGTTCTCTGGAGATGGCTTTATGTCTTGTAGCGTCAGGGGTAGAAGAGTTCTCTGGAGATAGCTTTATGCCTTGTAGCGTCAGGGGTAGAGGAGTTCTCTGGAAATGGCTTTATGCCTTGCAGCGTCATGAGTAGAACCGTTCTCTGGAGATGGCATTATGCCTTGCGTCGTCAGGAGTAGAAGAGTTCTCTGGAGATGGCTTTTTTGTGTGTTTCATATATGTTTGTTTTCGTTGATTCTTTCATTTCTGTAGTCCATCGTTTGCAAGGTCTGCTCCCGTATTGTATCCACCGTGTCTGTGTAGTAATGCTTGGAGGGTGGGGGGGGGCACTGTCTGATGGAAACCTCTTAATCTATTGTCTTCTAATTAGCATTGTGATTATTAGCCTTCTGGTGTTTTCGTTCATGATTCTGTCTCTTATTGTTACTCTGAGGATTCGACAAATCATTTCTGTAACAAATTTTCTTTTGGATTCTGTTGCTAGTGTCCATGTTTAACATTTGTTTCATATTGATGGATGATGATTGTTTTATATAGTACAGTTTTGGTGTTCATGGTAACATTTTTATTTTTGAAAATAGTAGACATCTGCCCCAAGATCTGGTATGTTATGTTGCATCTATGTTGGATTTTTTTGGTGTTTTTCCTATTTGATGATAAGATGCATCCAAGATAAGTGAATACACCGACTAGCCATCATTACACCCACACGACAACAATGCATACCGATAAAAACTAGCCATCATTACACCCACACGACAACAATGCATACCGATAAAATCTAGCCATCATTACACCCACACGACAACAATGCATACCGATAAAATCTAGCCATTATTACACCCACACGACAACAATGCATACCGATAAAAAAATCCCATTTGTATAGTATTTAAAATAGTTAATTTTTAAATCTAAAATTCCTCCGAAGACGGATGTGTCGGGCCATTGGCGAAAATAAAACTGCGACACAACGCATTTCCATTCTCTGGACTACATCCTGCTAGAAATATAGTAAGACAATGGTCTTGCTACAAGGGAGATCCAGCGGGAGTTTGAGAATGTGTCCTGCTACACGAGAGATCCAGTGGGAGTTTGAGAATGTGTCCTGCTACAAGGGATATCCAGCGGGAGTTTGAGAATGAACGATGAAGAAGAAGAAATCTAAAATATGCTTAAAGCGGCAAGTGCGTATATAGTAAATGTATAGTGTTTATTTCACGTCTAATGTGTGCTGGTGAAGATAGTGGTACACTCATACTTTTCAATGACCAGTGGCATACCTAGCCTTTATCTTTCCAAGGAACCCAGGCCTATATTTTTTTCATTAACCAATGGCATTCCTACACTCTATCTATCCAAGGTGTCCATTTCTTTAGACTGAGTTGACTTAAGCGTCATTTGTGATTTTTAAAGTGTTTCCTGTTACATTGGGAACTTCGATACGCCGACTTGAAAACTAGCGCACAAACCGATATTTCCTATGCCTATACAAACACATAAAATATATTGAACATCATCCGGTTTTGAAGATGCGGGTAATAAACTTATTTAGACAATATAGCCCCAGTGCCCGTGACCGAGAATGTGTTGAATAGGATATACTACCAACGTTTCGGGACAATATAACAAAGAGATGACTTGTTCAGTTACCATATTCTGACAATGGTTACTGCAGAACTTGTAAACTCTACGGAAGATAAATAGTTGTTAGACTTGAATTTCTCAAAAGTTTCAGTTGATCAGTTCCAAACATTTACTGAAAATAAGAAACTGATTTCTTATCACAAACAATAAGTAACATAACCTATTGTTCTTAGTCTCAATAAACATGGATTCAACAGAAGATCCCGAAGTTCTCGTACCGTTAAATCCTCACCACTCCCCGGAGCATAGTCTGGCGGATGTCGCTTTAGGTGGACGATTTAATGTGAAGAAAGTGTCTCAAGCAGATGAACCGGTGATATTATCAAATCGATCATCTGTGATCGACGATCGAACTGAAACACCGGAAAGTGAAGATGATGTAAAAGAGGGTAGCAGTTTTCGAAATAGCCAGTTGCTTGAAGTGGACATAGGTGACGGTGAAGGTCACACTACGGCACGAAGTAAGTTTTTTTTCTTGTTTTTACTGTGACTTCAAAGGTTTACTCTGTTTTGTCAAGACTAAGATAGAAACACTAGTCTTATTGTACAATTTCTAATGTTTGGTTCATCATCATCATGTGAAATATTCTTTCCAGAACGTAGTCTTTCCTATGGATCTCTTGAATTCTCCGCGGTCTTGAGCAAATTGTCCTGCTTCTTCTAGTCACATGCGCAGGCATTCTTGAATATCTTTATGTCCAACGTCGTCTTGGGCGTTACAATGTTTGGTTACATATGATTAATTATATGTTTAGTTAAGTCTGGTTAATTATATGTTTAGTTAAATCTGGTTAATTATATGTTTAGTTACATCTGGTTAATTATATGTTTAGTTACATCTGGTTAATTATATGTTTAGTTACATCTGGTTAATTATATGTTTAGTTACATCTGGTTAATTATATGTTTAGTTAAATCTGGTTAATTATATGTTGAGTTACATCTGGTTAATTATATGTTTAGTTACATCTGGTTAATTATATGTTTAGTTACATCTGGTTAATTATATGTTTAATGTCATCAAATTAAGTACACATTTTATTTCATCAAGTAAAGTACATAATATTTGATTGCAGCTGGTTAAATAATATACAATGTTTGGTTACAACTGGTTTAGTAATTAATTTTTGGTTACAACTGGTTAAGTATGTAATTTTTTGTTGCAACTGGTTAAGTATGTAATTTTTGGTTACAACTGGTTAAGAATGCAATATTTGGTGACATCGTTACCGATGTTTCTTGTGCAGAAACTGTTTGATATTTAACGTTACAAAGTTGCGTATTTGGTGTTGTCTCGATTCAATGTTGCACTTTATTACAGACATACCCTAGTTCACGGTGCTAACAGGTGTATCAGTTTGCCAAAAGTCACATCTCGTACGAGTCCCTCGTCAGTTATGTAGTCCTGTGTACTCATCGGAGTTCATAATCCAAAAGTGACAATATTTGACTTTTTCCAGGATCTGAAGATTGTCTAATTCTCATTGTCATAATTTGATTGGTTCAAGTTTTCGTGTTAATGTTTATGAATACCCATTATTTGAATCAAAGTCGATGTATTATCTTTGTATCTCCGTTACGTCTACACACCACCATTAACTCACCCGGCGTTCCTTTATACTGTTAGAAGTCTCACTTGTATAGTATTTAAATATTTCATGGCACAGTACACGTAGTCGCCACCACATAGTTGAGCTATTTCCCTTGTTGGTACAGTACAAGTAGACGCCACCACAAGTTTTATTATTTCCCTTGTCCATGTTTGTAAATTTCATGTTCATCATTTAATAATTTAAATATTAATTTATTTTAGGGTTTGGGTTAGGGTTAGGATAGTTGTGTGTTCACATAATTAACCCTAATTCCCACCCTAAATAAATAAATATTTCAATTATTAAATGATGAACATGCAATTTACAAACATAGACAAGGGAAATAATAAAACTTGTGGTGGCGTCTACTTGTACTTTACCTTTGTCATTACTATCTAAAACAGTGTTTTCCAACTTTTTTTTTACCATGCCCCACTTAAGTCTTTCTAAAATTCTGATGCGCCCCCCCCCCAATGCAACATATACATATTTATGTATATTTAAATCCCCTCCCCCTTCCTCCTGAACAGTTAAATTGTCCCCTTTGTGGTGCCTAGGCCCCACGTTGGGAACCACTGACCTAAAACATGCTGAGAACTGTGGTATGTATATAGTAAAGTATTGATATTACATCTTTGAGTAAAGTGGTGAGTAATAAAGTGTTACACCCATACATCGCCCGTGTTTTATCGGGTTCCGCAGAGGGAGCAAAAAATAACAACACTGTTTACCTTCCATGTATGTCGTGAGAAGCGACTAAGGATGTTATGTGATGGATTTGGCTGTCCCATCCCATATAGGGTCAACATTACCCAAAGACATGCTAAAGTCTGATGTGTCAGGCCGAAAGGCGCAGATATCACGGCATTGCTGTAAACTATGACACAACACATTCCGTTCTCTGGACTACATCCTGCTAATCTGCAGGAGTGTGAGAACGAACGCACAAGAAGAAGACCCATACATTTCAATGATACCTGCATACCTAACCTTTACTTTCCTATGTACCCATTTCTGTAAATTGGGATGGCCTAGGAGCCAGTGGTGATTTTTTTTAAGGTATCTATAGTTAAGCTATTAACTGAACCTCGGGTCGCCGACTTTAATGCTAGCGCACTAACCACTATACGCTACCACCGTCCCTTCGTATGTATATAGAAATATATCAAATACAGTGAACATCATCGGTTCTTGATGTTGATAGTGAACTTAATTAGACAATATAGCTTCCGGCTCTGTGGCTGAGTGATACAGGTGACGTCTCCAACAGCCAAGGTACCGAATTCAAATCGCGCTGCAGGGAACTGTGCATCTAACCGTTCCAAATATAAATGACAGCTTAAGTTACGTATTTATATTGCATAGAACAACACTGAGAAAATTGCTATATTCATCTCTCCATCTTGAATTGGATACCCGCCGAAGACGGATGTGTCGGGTCATTGGTGCCAATAAAACGGCGGCACAACGCATTTCCATTCTCTGGACTACTTCTTGCTGGAAATCTAGTAGGATCATTGTCCTGCTACAAGATAATTCAGTAGGAGTCTAAGAATGAGCGCTGAAGAAGAAGAATAGGATATGCGACAACGTTTCAGGACAATATTACAAAGAGAGTTTAGACAATATTACAAAGAGAGTTTAGACAATATTACAAAGAGAGTTTAGACAATATTACAAAGAGAGTTTAGACAATACATGACTGTTGATTAGTTACCATATTCTGACAATGGAAACGACAGAACTTGGAAACTCTACTGGAGATAAATAGTTGTTAGACTTGAATTTCTCAAAAGTTTCAGTTGATCAGTTCCAAACATTTACTGAAAATAAGAAACTGATTTCTTATCACAAACAATAAGTAACATAACCTATTGTTCTTAGTCTCAAAGAACATGGATTCAACAGAAGATCCCGAAGTTCTCGTACCGTTAAATCCTCACCACTCCCCGGAGCATACTCTGGCAGATGTCGTTTTAGGTGGACGATTTAATGTGAAGAAAGTGTCTCAAGCAGATGAACCAGTGATATTATCAAATCGATCATCTGTGATCGACGATCGAACTGAAACACCGGAAATTGACGATGATGTAAAAGAGGGTAGCAGTTTTCGAAATAACCAGTTGCTTGAAGTGGACATAGGTAACGGTGAAGGTCACATTACGGCACGAAGTAAGTTTTTTTTCTTGTTGCTGGTGTGACCTCAACGGTTTGTTCTATTTTGTCAAAGCCACGATAGAAACATTAATTATATTGTACCATTTGCAATGTTTGGTTAATTCTGGTTAGTTAAATGTTTGGTTACATCTGGTTAATTATATGTTTGGTTATATCTGGTTAATTATGTGCTTGGTTACATGTGGTTAGTTAGATGTTGTTACATCTGGTTAGTTATACGTTTTGTTACATATATTTGAATATATAATGCATGGTTATATCTATCTAAATATTGTCGCCTCAACAAGTACCGTTAAACTCTCTATTACACCATTTCCAAAAGTACCGTTAAATCTTCTATTTCCACAAGTACCGTTAAACCCTCTACTACACCATTTACACCTGTTCTAGGTTCGCACTTGAAGATCGTTTGTTATTGCGGTATGGTACCCTTCAGCCAATTTGTCTTAATACAAATTTATTCATTTATTTATTAAGTGATCATTCAAGGATGAAACAACGACTGGTCCAGCAACCTGGTACGGGATTTTAGTGCCCACGGATATGTCCTCTATACATTATGCAAGAACTCATGAAATGGTTCAGCCAACCATTGAGAATGAACCCTTTTGGGCCAGCGGCAAGAGCATTCAACATGGAAATGAAAAAGCGAGATAAAGAGGAAGACCAAGAAAAAGGTGAATTGAAGCAGTTGCCAACATTCTGACACGGCACAGTATTACTGTATATGAAGCGACCAAACGTGCAATAGCCCAACAATCGAGCGTCATTCAATCCTGCGACGCCTCACAGCATAAGCAAAGCAGAGACACTGCGACGCCTCACAGCATAAGCAAAGCAGAGACACTGCGACGCCTCACAGCATAAGCAAAGCAGAGACAATAGAGTATATTTATTCATTTAGGTTGAGGTTTGTTTCTTTGTTAAGTAGGGGTTTATGCCTCATATGGTCGAGGCCCGTCTCTTTCAACCTATGACTGGTGTCCATATTGGTTATATCGAGGCGGTTGGGGACCTGTGGTTTTTGTGGCTTGTCTGCCTGGTTGTTGCTAGGATGTGGCTCTGTTTAGCCGGGTTCGCTGTAGGGCCTCCTAGATTGAGGTTGACGTGTGAGGCAGCGTTACCACTCCTTGGCTTTTGTTCCAATTTCTTGGCTTTTTCCATCAGACTTTGGAATCTTGAGTTAGTTCATAAAAACTTGCTTAGCTTATCTTGTTGTTTTTTTTCTTCCGAGCTTGTAACATTTCAAAAAGTCGGGTGGTAATTATGGTGTGAGGGGAGCATCTTGTGTTCTCATTCCATGTGTTTTCAGTCATAGTTGTTTTGTTTCGTTCTCACTTCTCCGTGTTTTTAATTTACATCTCTATGGTAGTATGTGAGGTATTTGTGTCTGTACTGCATCGTTATTTACTATGATGTGTCTGTTGCTAAATGCCTGCACTATAGTCTTTTGTGATTTTACTGTCATATTTATACAGTGGAATCCTGTTATAGCGACTTCGTGAATTTACTTTCATATTTATACAGTGGAATCCTGTTATAAAGACTTGGCATGTGCTGACAAAATGTGCTTCTAATGTGTGTGTGTGCGTGCGTATATATATATATATGTATAATACAAACAATATAGAATAGAATAAATATAAGGCTTTTGTTTGGAACCCGTGTCCCCCTATTTGATTATTTCCCGTTGCTGTGTTTATCATTTAATAATTTACATTTATTTATATTTAGGGTTAGGGTTAGTTATGTAAAACTAAAACCGTCCCAAAAGGTGTTCACTATCAAAAATAGGCTGAGAATCATTGGTGTAGATTACATTTGGAGAAATTAGACTCTCAGTGTTGCAGGAGACATTGAAATTAGACATTCAATGACTGCAAACTTAGTTACAAATTTATTAATTCGTTTAACCAACGAAAAACTGACACTATGGTCATACATTTCCTTGGACTTGTGTAGTGTAGGAGTGATAACTTGTATGTCTGCTCATAATAAAATCAGGTCGTGTTATAACAAGAAAGACATACATATTTATGCAGAAATACTGATTCAGATAGACCGAGATGCATTTATTCAGAGAAATGGACATAATTCAGACAGACAGCCTGGTAATCCAATCAGACGGAATAGACATTAATTCAGACAGACTCATTCAGATCGATAGACAGATGGAGTTGGATAAGTGGATGAACGGATAAATATATAGGTAGCTCGATGGTTAGACGGACAAGCAAATAGACTAACGAATTGATCGATGAATATATAGGCATAGGTTTATGGAGATCTATCTATGCGTTGTGGCCCTTGCTTGCCTTGCGGCGTCAAGGGTAGAAGAGTTCTCTGGTGATGGCTTTCTTGTGTGCTATTTGTAAGCTTGTTCCTGTGGCTTCTTTGATTTCTGTGGTTCATCTTTTACACGGTCTGCTTCTGGCTTTATAGCCGTGATATCTTTCTGTCATGGCCTTCTGTGGCACGCTGTCTATTGGTAGTCTAGACGCGTATAAACACCACTTGATCTGTTGTCTTTTGATGTTTTCCAACACTGATATTGTTTTGGTTATCTGTCTGATGTTATCGTTTATGCAGATTCAGGTAATTCAGGTAGACATATTGGTACTCATTCAGACAGGTAGATGGATGGATAGATAGATATTGATACATGGATGGAAAGATAGATATTGATGGATGGACGGATACACAGACAGGTATGTGGATGGCTGGATGAATGGATAGACAGTAATGCAGATAGATAGATGAGATTCATGTCTCGGATGTATGATATACGAATTCTTCTTCTTCAGCGTTCATTCTCAAACTCCCACTGGATCTCTCTTGTATCAGGACCATGGTCCTATTAGATTTCCAGAAGGATGTAGTCCAGAGAATGGAAATGCGTTGTGTCGCCGTTTTATTTGCGGCAATGGCCCGATCATCCGTCTTCGGCGGATGATATACGAATGAAATCATTGATTAACGGACAGATGGTTGGATATATCTAATACTTATCGATTTTAGGATGAATAGCTAGATAAGCCATGGCGTCGATGTGTGTGTACGTCGATGTGTGTGTGTGTGTATATACGTCGATGTGTGTGTGTGTGTACGTCGATGTGTGTGTGTATACGTCGATGTGTGTGTGTATACGTCGATGTGTGTGTGTATACGTCGATGTGTGTGTACTTTTACAAGAGATAATTACGTCTGTGAATGTTCATATACATCCTTGCATCCAGGAAGCATATACATCCTTGCATCCAGGAAGCATATACATCCTTGCATCCAGGAAGCATATACATCCTTGCATCCAGGAAGCATATACATCCTTGCATCCAGGAAGCATATACATCCTTGCATCCAGGAAGCATATGCATCCAGGAAGCATATACATCCTTGCATCCATGAAGCATATTCTATCTATCCATCTATTGTCTTTTCTCTGCTTTTGTTGTAGGGCTTCGAAGAACTGAATGATGATCACCGCCGAATACGGATGTGTTGGATCATTGGTACAAATAAAACGTCGACGCAATGCATTTCTATTTTCTGGACTACATCCAAATTGAAATTTTGTAAGACTTTCTGTTACAAGAGAAATCCAGCCGGAATTTGAGAATGAACGCTGAAGAAGAAGAAGAATGACGATCGTTTTCGAGCTATGGCACGTTTGGTTGCATTATATTCAGATATTATGATGTCTCATTGTTGGTAGCTCCTTCAATCCACCTTTTCTTGGTCTTCCTCTGTATCTTGCTGTTTCCATTTTCATTTTGTATGCTCTTGCCGCTGACCAATAATGGTTCATTCTCATTGTGTAGTCGAACAATTTCAATCTCTGTTTTTCACAATATTTGACCACTCATGTTGTTCCAACAGTTCTTGTAATCTCTTAATTTCTCACATGATCTCTTTTTGTTGTGTTTGTTGCTTTTTTAGACATCTCATTTCACACGTAGTAAACCTTCTTCCTTGTTCTTTTGTTAATGTCCATGTCTGACATTGCTTTCAATTGTGAAACGACGAAAACTAGCATGGTTCGGACATGTATGCAGGCACGATTCCTTGTCAAAAACAATACTGCAGGGAACTGTCGAGGGTGGAAGAAGCAGAGGAGGACAAAGACATGGACAGACAACATCAAGGAATGGACAGGGCTAGATATTTCCACACTCATCCGCATCGCTGAGGATAGAATTCGCTGGAGGACTCTGTGTGCTGAAGCATCCAATGTGGTACCCCTACGACCCTGAAGGGTTATGGGTTTATTGATTGATTGATTGATGCCTGACATTAATAACACAATGTTGGTATGAAGATTGAATTTATGATTTGCCTTTTGGTTTCCATCGAGATAGATTTGTGTTTCAAAATTGCTGTAAATTCATAATTTACGTAGTTGATTTTGAACTCTTGTCTCGAGCTCTCTGTCCATTCTTCCGTCGTCTGTGCAAATGCGCTCCCAAAATATTCTAAATTCCTTCACTAGTTTCAGTAATTGATCACTTATCTTTATGTTGATTCTATTGTGTTCTCTGTCTATAGCTCTGTGTTGATCTTCATGTTGTGATTGAGTCAGCTTTCGTTGAGTGGGGTTATGTGATCTTGCAGCTCTTCACTTGAAATGTGAATTCGACACTAATAGTTAACAAAGAGTAGTTTTAATGGTAAACAAGTCACATAGTTTTTTTCGTACTTTTTTTCTACTACGCGTTGGGGGGTAATTTAAAACACATTTGTTTTACATAAAAAGAAGGGGTCACGAAATTGTTGACCTAATTTATGGACAAATCTAAAATATGTACTCACTGCGCAAAACTGAAATCCAACAGGTAAAGTGTGGAACGGGGTAATAATGTTTTGCTAATAAAACGAAACATAGGCACACAACAAATCCGCCTATTTCCCGTTCACTAGAACAGGCCATTTCACTAGACACGTGAACGCAAGTTGTGTCGTCCCTACTTGTCGTTTTTCATTTATATGTATATGTTTTCCTTGATAAAGACATTTCGTCGAAACGTCGATCTGTGTGTGTGCCTATGTTTCTTTCGTATTATTAACGAAACTTTATTACCCCATTTCATGCTTTATTTAATTTACAGCCCCGTGGTATGGTCATTACAGTTAAGTCAAGTTTTTCTTTGCTTAGCTGTGACCATCAACAAATATAAGACCTGCTGGCTCCTTGAAAATATTTCTTCTAAATGTGACTCATTGTACTTTTCCTCTGATTTTCATTGCTGGCTTTATGTATATTTTGTGTGGATAGCCAATAAAAATCACTAGAATTGTCAAATGTGTCACGTTAGAGGAATGATTCCAAATTTAACTCACATGTGTTATATCGTCGATGGACACGGCTACGCCATGGGGAGTAAAGGGCAACGCAGTGGAATCCCTTTATAACGAATTTGGTCTGAATCGACTAAATATTTATGCAATAACCAAAATACAATATATATAATTATGTACAGAAATTTTTTTTTTTAAAGTGTTGTTAAATAGGAAATGTTGTTATAACGGTATGCGCTATACAGGGATTCCACTAGATAACATTAAGCCATTATCTTTCATTTACAAACGATACACACAGAGGATGATGTGATCTATATTGTTAAATAGAAAATGTTGTTATACCGGTATGCGTTATACTGGGATTCCACTAGATAACATTAGGTCCTTATCTTTCATTGACAAACGGTATACCTAGAGTATGATATGATCTGTATCAGGCTCGCGGCCTTGACTTTCCCAGAAGACATGGCTTTCCTAGTAGCCGGTTGGTTCTGTGTAAGCCGTGTTCTTCTTCATTCAGTGGCAAGTTCTCAATGTCGTTGTGCCAATTAAAGTTACAGTGGGACTGTTAATGTCTTTCTTGAAACTTATTTGAAATTGATTTCAAGGTGACAATCAAGGTGTTTAACGTGTTGATTGCCACCTTGAACTTCGTATTGTTTTACATGTCAATATTGTATCTAGTTCCTCTTTGATTGTAACATTATTTTTACTGTTTTCATTGTTTTTCACTGTTTGTTTTATACATTTTTGAGAAAGGCCTAACGGTTCGAAACGTTTAAAATGTCTTTTGTATTGTAATTTATATATGAATTAGTGTTTACACCTCATAACCCTTAGTCTTAGTGATAGTCCGTCTGTTGTAGTCAAGTGAAACATCACAAAAACATGTGGTCTTCGTAAGTACTAATGATATTGTTAGGATCTTTCTATAACAATTCATTTCGAAGATCGAAATTTTTCCTTTCGTTGCATATGTCATTGTCAATGTCCCACAACAATATGTTCCCACTGGAAAGATATAGCTTCTTAATAGTTGTAACTTTATTTTTCTGTTTACCCTTTGCCATAGATTTCTCATCAGTAATTCTTTTTGTCGGGCTATTTCTCATCTCTTTCTGATCTCTGCAGAGCAATCTCCTGTGGCCTTGATGGTTGACCCGAGATATTCAGAGTTGCTTACATTTTTACATTTATGTTATATATATAAATATATATAAAATTTTATTTTAAGTTCCTTCTACTGTCGTCATTCCATGTCCGAACTGTCCAAGGACATTTACAGCTCGAATAGGGCTCATTAGCCATCTACGAACTCATAATCAAGGACATAACTAAAATTGAATTTTCAAAAGTGGATGTAACAAATGGTCATCATCATCATGTGATGGACGAACAACAACAATTTTATAAATCTCATTGTTTAATTTGTGATTAGTTCAGATGTTAATAATTCTCCTTATGTCATTGACAGAACATTTAGCCATTTTTACTGTCCTCTTATCAGTGAAAGTACATTTAGCCATTTTTACTGTCCTCTTATCAGTGAAAGTACATTTAGCCATTCTTATTCTCGTGTCATTGAAATTTTTTTTTCTTCTTCTTTCGTTCACTTGAAACATGTCTATATCTGTAATTCTGTCTTCTGAATAAAACTCAGTCTTTTGTAGTTCATACAGTGTCCCATACAGTTTTGATTCCAGTGTTGTTTCCTCTGGACAATATGTCTGCCTCAGCGTTTCATGCTCAGTACACTCTTGAAGTATATGTTTGGCACTCTGTGCTGTATGTACACATGGCCGTGTTGCCAATCTTGAACTTTGTATACATGTGACTGCAGAGTCGGTTGTGTCCTGTTCTGAGGCAGAATTACAACTTGTTCTTAACCATTCCTATTCTCCTCATGTCATTGAACGTACACACATAATAACGCACACAAATCGACGCTCCGATCAAAAGGCCTTTATCGAGACAACAAAATTAACGGTAAGTAAAAAATATAGACGTTCACGGGGTCAAGTTGACTGTAATGTGGAGATTGAACCGAAAGAGTTGTAACAAGGTCAGAAGTGATAGTGTTATCCTAATTGTAAAGGCACGCACATACGATTATGTTTATGTGATTGTTTATGTGATTGTTTATGTGATATATCGTTAGTTGTCCTTTAGTCGATTCTTGTTTTTTATCTTAGTTATTTCTTCGGATGTATAAACGCTCTCCTTTTCTCTGAGTGACGGAGAATATTACATTTTTGTCCACGCCGCTCGTTGTGCTAGAACTTGCTGCACACTCAACAAGACACTGTTTACTATATCGATCAGATGCTTCTATTTTTCTTTAGTGTTTTCTATTCCTCGTTGTGTCATTGTTTCTCCTGTCTGCCCTATCTCTCTATTTCCCTGTCAGTCGTCCTCTGCCACGTCTTTCTCAATCCAGTTTTTCCTCTTTTTATGGCTCTTCCGCGCCTTCAATTCCATAGAACTTTTTTCCCCTGTCTCTCGTCTCCTTATTTAGTACAAGCAAGTCTCCCATATTTATCTTTCTTGCCATCCCTTCACTTTCGTCCACACCTCTTCTTTATTCCTCTAGAATACTTTTATATATATATTTATATATCTGTATTATCCCTCATTTTCTGTACATTCCCTATGTCAGTCTCGGATGTTATATATATATATATAACATGTGTGTGTATATATATATATATATATATATATATATATATATATATATATATATATATATATATATATATATATATATATATATATATATATATATATATATTTCTTGTCGGTCCACTCTCTCCATCGTCACTTTTATCTCTCTCTCTATCTCTATCTCTCTCCTTCCCAACGCTTTACGATTGTTATGGGAAACCTTCATTATTCTAAATATCTTCAACTTTCCTTTCTAGTAAAGTTTTTAATGCATATACATACATACATACATACATACATACATACATACATACATACATACATACATACATACATACATACATACATACGTGCGTGCGTACGTACATACGTACGTACGTACGTACATACATACATACATACATACATACATACATACATACATACATACATACATACATACATACGTCCTTGATGGAACAATGTACAAATATCAAATTCTGTGTTTTGCTTAAAGAAGTTACTATCAGGGACACTAACATTGCCTGAAAAGCATATGGTGATACCGGAATGAAGAAATCGCAAGTATTTGTGAGGAAGGACAACGGATCAAGGATGCAGATGACGTTATCATCAATGCGACAAGACAGCTGAGCGAGTTGTCAAAGAATGGGTTCCACAAATATTTCCAGAAGCTGTATGAACGTTGGAAAAACTGTGTGGTTACCGGAGGGAACTAATTGGAATGAACGCAGCGTATATAATTCTATTGTTACTTATTTCTATATAATCCAATAATTCCTAGAAGTTTTTGAAAGTACCTGGTATATTCGAGCAAGCACATACATGCATGATCAGACTTACGTTCATATCTGTATTTTCATGAGATAATAGCGCGCTTGTTTAGCAGTAATCAGCCTACGTTTCTGATACTATAGTGCCTTCATAAATAGCTTAGCCCTATATTGGCTTTTTTCTCTGTAATTACTGAGCATATAGGCTTCATATTTTGCATGAGTGCACTATTTCATAATCACGTTACAGATTTATGATTAATTATTATCTAGATTGAACGGATTTATCACAGCAGTCGCTGCGAATGTCGTTTTTAAGGTAGTAATGATTTCATTTTATGTGGAAAAGAAATGTTACAGTAATTGCTGGTATAGGCGTTCAGTTGTTCTTGAGACTAACGGGAATTGAACCAGTCCGTTCAACGGCACCAAATCGCATAGTAACTATTGCACACGCGTTCTTTCGTACTTGACTAACCGGCACTTAATGATGATGATGATAGTTCGTAGATGGCTAATGAGCCTTATTCGAGCTGTAAATGTTCTTGGACAGTTCGGACATGGAATGACGACTGCAGGCGGATTTTGGTCTATCCGTGACTTTCCGTACAAACAGTAACGAATAAAAATAATTGAGGATTGGGAAATATAGAATTTTTTTTATAAAATGCTACGCAGAAAGGACCTCCACTATCTGTGTGTATATACGTGTATATAGTAAAGAAAGATGTGTTACAAATGTATCATCAGTAACATTGTGTATGTAACTGTATAGTGGTGAATTGTATCTGCTACTGTTTTGTGTTTGTAGGTCGAGAACAGGAGCCCTAACACACATTCGATAAGATAGCGTATCACCAAACACGCAATCATCCATCCTGCCTTATTTTGCTTTCCCAATTTCAATTAGGAGTCGAACTTGAAAACGAGAATCTGCTATCGTTTATCGTTCAGTTAACAAATTGGATAGATGGAGTACAGAGATATTCAGTGGGAAAAGGGTGTGTTGCTTGTGTTATTGATAGCATGATTTCACTCTGTATTTGAACAGCGGGTGCTATGTTTGTAGATTTAGTTTGTGTTGGTTGTTTTGTTTTCTAGTGAAAGTTAATCCGTGTGTGGCGCATGGTTGAGAGTTTAGAGCGGTGGTCTCAACTAGAGAGGTCTAGAGTTCGATCTGTAATAAGGACTGGGTTGTTTTTTAAAATGATTATTAAAAAATGTTCATTTAAAAGGTTAATTTCGATGAAGATTTCCCGTTGGCCTCGGCACTAGGTCTAAGTGATAATACTGTTGTAAGGTAAATTTAAAAAACGCACCCTGTACATGACGTGGCGACAGCAAGAGCATGCGGCCTTTATCACACAGCTACAAAATCCCTTCCTGCAACTCTCTAACGGGAAACATGCAGTACTTGACAGTTATTATTTTTTTGACACTTAAACCACATAGGCCTATAGGATTTGTTGGCTAATTGTAAAACAGCCTTCTAAAAATAAATCATTTCCAGTTTTCGGAAAAAAGCTGCCTAGATATTTAAATTCGATTCATTACGGAGAACAGTGACCAGATTTCAATTTTTTAATATGTGTATTTTCATTCAGCTTTCGTGACCTCCATGAACTCAGATTTAAAAGTGGGTATATCTGCATCGATCTGCACGCTACGCACTGAGAGCCCAACCATTCCTTCCCCCATGGTCATCCAAGGGGCCGAGGGAGCTCTCAGTGTGTAGCGGGCATATCGCTGGATCTGCCAGTAGTCTTAGCTACCCTGAATGCGTTTTTATGTGTTTTTCGTTTAGTTAAATAATATCGGTATTTTTTTCGTTAAAAAAACGTAACCAATCTGCCAATAATACACTTTAAATTCTTTATCTTGTTTCACTTTGTTGTCTATTGCTATATTCATTGATGATGCATACTTGCTGATTGTCATAACTTCTGTTTTTGTACGTTAATTTTCCTATTGTACTTCTTACATACTAATAGCAATGCATTAATGCCTTTACCCCACAGAAAACGTCACTTTTCCATTTTATTATACGACCTATGACCTATGAAAAGTATAGGACTTTTCCCAAAATGACGACACACTGTTTACTTCTGCGGTATTCAGAACAAGTAGGATGGAATAAAGCGTTGAATACATGCAGGGAAATCAAATAAAAAATGTTTTCATTACCTATAAGAATGGAACACACGCAACTCCATACACTCACATCTAAATAAAACACAATCAGGTTACAGAATCAAAGAACGGTAGCCTAGTTCATTAAGTATATATTATTACTGCAGCCTAGTTCACTGTATATATAATCTTACTGCAGCCTAGTTCAATGTATATATAATCTTACTGCAGCCTAGTTCACTGTATATATAATCTTACTGCAGCCTAGTTCAATGTATATATAATCTTACTGCAGCCTAGTTCAATGTATATATAATCTTACTGCAGCCTAGTTCAATGTATATATAATCTTACTGCAGCCTAGTTCAATGTATATATAATCTTACTGCAGCCTAGTTCAATGTACTGTTTTTAATCACTTAGACCTAGTACCGAGGGTAACCCGAAGTCTTAAACAAAATTGACCATTTAAATGGTACCTTTTTTATAACTAGTTGTCGTGTGCTTGTGTTCTCAAACTCCTGCTGAGTACAGGCTATAGTACAGAGTACGAAATGCATGGTGGTCTACTGTATAAGTACGATGTATGTGTATTTTGGCTAGACACATCCGACTTTAGCATGTATGTGAGTGTAATGATGGGGTTGTCAATTCTCCTGTGTTGTCTATTGCGACTACAATTACATAAATATAGGGGACGACAAAGAGAGAAGTTGGTAGATGGACTAGGATTGTGGTACGGTAGAAGTTCACCAACCGAACTTATTGACAACAAATAAATTCAAGGTATGAAACATGAGGATAAATGAAAATAATTCTTACAGCTGACGGGGGGGTGCAAAGGGAACGCATTGCTCTAGGCGGACCCAGGGTTAGCAGATAACCAAGATCCCAAATGTACCTCCACGTGGTGCACCCTGGAAACAGAAATACAGCATCTCGTGCTGATTCTGGCCAAATCTTTTGGGGATCGTGTCCGAGAATGTGGAGGTAGCAGATGGAAAGAGATTTGACTGCACAAGAGACAGACAATATCTCCGACACCACCCGCATCACCACAAATAGCGACACTGTTGACATACAGTGAAGCTAGTCAGTCCAGTCCGAACATTGGAGGGGCGGCCAATGTAAAATGCACGTAAAGGTAAATGCATGGCAAGAGACAAATATGTTTCATACAGAGTACAATGAAACAATGAAAGGGCAGAACAGCGCTAGAGGGCAGCGCGAACTGCAAATAGAAAGTGAAAAGTCCCTAGGAAAGGGAACTACAAGCTCCGTCAGCTCGAGACGGGCTTCTGGTTACCAGAGTTCCTAACAGGCAGAGACCCAGACCAATCCATCGGCGTTTGGTAAAGCAAAAGACCCAACTCTAATGTCGAGCCTTCCTAAACCGGAAATATGCTTGCAAAGAGAAAGGGTTCTGTACCCGATGGGTGTAGGCAGATGGACAACGATGGCAGTCCTGGCCCAACTCTACTGTCAAGGTTTCCTATACCGGAAGTAACTTGCAGAGAGAAAGGGTTCTGTACTCGATTCACTCAGGCACAAAAGGGACAACGATTTAGCCCTGGCCCAACTCTACTGTCAGGTTTTCCTACACCGGAAATACACTTGAAGAGAGAAAGGGTTCAGTACCTGATGGGCTCAGGCGCTATTGGGACAAGGACGCTCAGCTCGAGAACGCCTTGCTCTCAAACGCGTGGTGTGAGACTCGAACTTGGACAAGGGGTACACGATGTCGGTGAATGACACCTCGGCTAAGAGGGCGAAAGAGCCAGGGTCCAACTCCTCTGTTGAGTTCTTCCCCTTAAGGAACCAGGCTCACGGATGAGAAACGGTTCAGTACCCAATGGGCACAGGCACAGCACGTCCAATTACACGAGACAAGTTCATAGACAGTGGAACACCTCGTTTGAGTCAGATTAAGAGCAAGAAAATAGTCTGGGCGAAGAGTCTCCACTACGCGTGCCTGGAGACAGATGTAGAGGCTGTCACAGGCTAAGGGTAGCCCACCCGAATTGTCAAGGCATGCCGAAATCGGATGTGCTAGGCCTACAAGGCGCATAACGGTGGCACAACGTAATCACGCTCCCGGCGGAAATCGCACGGATATCCGTGATGATTACAATGGAGCGAACGAAAAACAAACAAACAGCTGACGGGAATTGAACCAGGTCTGTTCTATCAGCACCGAATCGCTTTGCAAAACAGGTTTTCCGTACTTGACCAACCACACCCCATTATTGACAACACAAGAGACAGAGAATCACGGAGAAACATGATTGCCTACGCCATTCGGCATGGCACTTCTTCTTCTTCTGGGTTCGTTCTCAAACTCCTGCAGACAAGCAGGATGTAGTCCGGAGAACGGAATGAGGTGTGTCATGGTTTACAGCATTGCTGCGATATCTGCGCCTTTCGGCCTGCCTGACACATCTGACTTCAGCATGGCTTTTGGTCACTGACCCTATATGGGATGGGATAGCCAACTCCATCCCATAACCTCCTTAGTCGCCTTTTGATAGGTAAACAGTGTTGCTATTCTTTGCTCCCCTTTCGGGCCCGGAAACACACGGTCGGGCATGGTACTTGATTGATTGATTGTCATAAATATATATATACATGCACATACATAAATACACACACACATACATACATACCTATATGTGTGTATATATATATATATGTACAGAAAGACTTCATAAAATGAAAGAAACCTATGGTTGGGTGGGCTGTCCGTGAACAGATGTACAAACAGATAGATAGCGTGTGTAATCACAGAGTCAACAGACATCTGCGTGTGCGGTAACCATGGTTACGCTATATTTTCAAATCCCTTAACTGCAAACGCCTGTCGTCTACGTGTGGGTCGGTGTCCTGCGCATCCACCACCTTACTTGTGCAAGTTAATACTTCACTTAATTTCTAGTTGGGTCGAATCTCTTACTTTTAGATTTTACTTAGCGACTGTCCACTACGAGTGTATTTATCCGTTGTCCCAATCAGATGTTGTCTATCCCAAATATTTCATTAATAATTGAAATAAGGAATTTTTAACGAGACTTACAAAAAAGTGTATGGCGGTGCTGGAAACATGCGTTTAGAAGACTTGGTACAAGTGGCATCCTCTTTTGGAAGTTAGTTAGTCCAGTTAGTCATTTTTTGTTAGGGAGCCGCGTTAGCGCAGTGGTTAGCGCACTGGCTTCGCATATGAGTGGTCATGGTTTCATTCCCCAGCTGAGGCGGAAATGTTTTCAGATCGCAACGGCTCCCAGGTCGACCCAGCCTTAAATGGGTACCGGATTAATCCGGGAAGTAAAGACTGCGAGGGAGAGGAGATGGCTACCGCCCTCATTTGCAGAGCCTGTGAAATGTGAGATCGCTAACATCTCACACCCCTACGGCATTAATAAATGCTATGGGTTACTTTACTTTTTTTTTTAGTCTAGTTAGTTAGTTAGTTAGTTAGTTAGTTAGTTAGTTAGTTAGTTAGTTAGTTAGTCGTCGAATCATCATCACTGCAAGCTGGAAACGTCCATAGTTGCTCCAATCTCTCCTTGAGTGTATCCGCCATTACATTTCTGATTACAGTACCGGTCCTATGCTGGTTGACCATCATTCTTCTGCGCCGTCCAAAATGTTCACTTTTAGCAACACTACATTTCAAACCCTGATCTTTAATCCTGAACATTAAAAAGGAATCATCATCCACACTAGTCTCACTCTCGCGTGCTATATGTCTTATGGAGTTCAAAACGTCAGCTCGATCCATTGCCCCATCGCCTTGTGCCACAATCGCGCATGACGCCAGTTGATCTGCTCTGTCATTGTCTCGAACACCCACATGTCCCGGCACGAAAATAAATTTAGCTATTTTCAAACTCTCCTTTCTCAAGGCCCCAATTCACTGTTCGCGAACGAGACCCACTTGTACCTTCCTAATTATACTCATAGAGTCACTCAATATGCATACCCGTGTTACCTTCTGTGCGCCTGCTCACTCAATGCCCCGGTCACAGTCATCTTAACTTTTGGAAGTTTTCCTAACTGAGCTAATACAGATTTCTTGTCTAACTTTCTATGTTCCTTCAGCGCCGAATCAGATTCATAGGGCAGAAACTAGCGCTCTCCAGGTAGAGCGATATCATTCTACTATGTGTAATTCTTGCATATTGTTGAGACCCATAGTCATACCCTCTTTGATGGTTGTTCTCTGATAGAAGTGTCTCTCTTGGTCTTCCTCATTTTCTTTTTCCATCTGGTGCCAGTTTTAATGCTTGTAGTGGCAGCCTTTTTTCCTTTATTCTAAGTATATATACCATACAATTCAATCGTTTTCTTCTTATTGTTGTAGAAACATATTATTGGTTGGTGTCTTCTATTATTTGCTGGTTTGACTTGAATTCATCCCAACCAATATTTTAGAGTTCTCTGAGACATTTATTTTTAAATGAACTTAATTTATTCTCCAGTTTTTTTGTTTTTTTGTTATCAGGCCTTCGTAACCATATGTTAATACGGATCATTAATTCATATGTCTAGATCGTAACTCATTATTTGTTTACCTATTTGTGATGTATTTCCTGAATGATATATAGTTCTAACATTCCAATATCTGTTCAAGTGATATCTCTTGGTACCAGAAAACTATCTCTTGGTACCAGGAAACTATCTCTTGGTACCAGGAAACTATCCCCTGGTACCAGGAAAATATCTCTTGGTACCAGGAAACTATCTCTCGGTACCAGGAAACTATCTCTTGGTACCAGGAAACTTTCTCTTGGTACCAGGAAACTATCTCTTGGTACCAGGAAACTATCTCTCGGTACCAGGAAACTATCTCTTGGTACCAGGAAACTATCTCTTGTTACCAGGAAACTATCTCTTGGTACCAGGAAACTATCTCGTGGTACCAGAAAACTATCTCTTGGTACCAGAAAACTATCTCTTGGTACCAGGAAACTATCTCTTGGTACCTGGAAACTATCTCTTGGTACCAGGAAACTATCTCTTGGTACCAGGAAACTATCTCTTGGTACCAGGAAACTATCTCTTGGTACCTGGAAACTATTTCTTGTTACCAGGAAACTAGATTGGGTCATCGTAGACATGTAGTATTGAGTCTCTGTGACACCGGCTTTTTAAAGATAAAAGTGTGATAGACCCTTGATCAACCCATTTGTCTTTTTTAGGGTTATCTGAATCGATTATTGAACTCGGTTTAACTTTGTTGCACTATAAATGAACTGTGCGATTTCCAGTACTAAAGTCTTATATTGAAACAATTATATTCTACGAATGTGTAACATAGCGGTAAACAAAACTGTTTAAAGTGAATGTGAGCCTACTGGGGTCTGCTTGTTTTAAAATTTAAAATTTGATCCTATCCACGTCATTTGATCCTTGCATGATTCATGTACTAATATCCACGTCATTTTTGTGACCCGTCTCTCGACAATACAGTATCGTTGGCACATTGGATTTAATCATAAAATGGCACAATTAGATTTTTCCTTTGATTGTCATTTGTCACTGTGTACCATTTGTCACTGTGTACTATTTGTCACTGTGTACCATTTGTTGCATGCTGGGTTTTTTTCTGGTAGGGCAACTGGTCAGATTTGACACATGCCAACGGCCAGTAAAAATCGCGAGAAATGTGGATTAGTATCACTTTAGGAGGACGATTACAGATGGATCCAAATGGTTGTATTGTCGAAGCACTTGCTTTGGACAACCAATTGCTCAGAAAAGATTAATCAATCTTTCCTTAGTTACAAGTTTTCACCATTGCGAAAAAAACATTCCAACATCAACATGGAAGTTCAACAGACTAATTATAGAGAGTATTTTTGTGTCACAATGTTGTAGTGTCATGACTAAATAGATTTTTGTGTCCCAATGTTGTAGTGTCATGACTAAATAGATTTCTTTGTCCCAATGTTGTAATGCCATGACTAGATATTTTTCTATGTCCTAATGTAATGACGTCACTAGATTTTTTCTGTCCTAATGTAATGGCGTCACTATATATTTTTCTATGTCCTAATGTAATGGCGTCACTGTATATTTTTCTATGTCCTAACCAGGTGAAAATGCAGCCCAGCACAGAGACCATTTGCCACTGGCTGACCATGAAGAATCCATCTATGCCAATCATATGGCTTTGTATGAGGTAAGTTCTATCAAGCATTGAGTTCTATACCATCTTGTATGAGGTAAGTTCTATGATGAATTGTGTTCTATAACATTTTGCATGAGGTAAGTTCTATCATGTATTGTGTTCTATAACATCTTGTATGGTATGGGAGAATAGATAACGCAGATAAAGTGTTTTGAGTATTGTATAGGACTTCAATAATCGTGATTGTGGCAATGATGGCAATGATGATGAGAGTGTTGGAAATTCTTCGATAAAGGAGAGTACCTAGGGATGGGGGTGAGGGGGTTAATTCCGTCCCCCATGTGGAAATGAGAACATGACAATTGGCACTATGTAGACAGCCAACAAGTTGGCACGCCTTCCCAGCTAAATGCTTTGGAGCGAAAATTGGAAATATTTGCTTCAGTTAAGACGGAATGTTGTGCAGCTGACACTTTTTTTAAATGTGAGAAAATGGGACCGAGCACTTTTTGTGACGACTTATATTCGTAGAACTAATATGAAATAATGTTGTTGTTGTTTTTGTTTTCAAAATTTGTTAAAGATTTGGTGAGCTGTACACATTTCTTCTTTCATTGTGCTACTCGTCCTTGACCTGTATTTAGCTAGCTACTCATTAGCATGTGTCCATATTTTTTCTATTTATTTCTCATATATCTTCTGACTATGTTTTTTTTTGCTTAATTAAGTTTCCATCGCGTGTTCACCAGAATTAAGCAAGCAACCACCAGGGTTAAGTTGACCTGAAAATGTGTTTTTTTGGGATATTGTCAGTGTAGGTGTTAGTCCATACAGCCATGTATGGTTTTATCGGTTTTATGCTACTCATCATCATCAAGTGCCGTCTCCGCAACGAAGGTTGGCTGCAACGTATCTCCTGTCTCTTGTCTTGGTGGTGCACTCTGCTAGACTGTAACCTGTCTATCGTGTAATGTTACTCTCCCACTTGTATCTCTGCCTACCTCTTGCTCGCTTCCCTTTGACTTTACCCTCAAGTAAGGTCTTCAATAAGGTGTCATGTCTTTTAATGTGTCCAAAGTATTTTATTTGCCTGATCTTTATTTCTCTTAGTAATTCTTTCTTCATATTAAGTGTCTTTAGCACCTCTTTATTTGTTTTCTTCTCTTTCCATGATGTTCTCCCTATTCTTCTATATACCCACATCTCAAAGGCATCAATTTTGTCTTCTAATTGTTTATTTAGTGTCCATGTTTCTGAGCCATACATTAATATGGAATAGATGTAGCATTTTATAATTCTCATTTTTAACTTGTTTGTAATTTGTTTAGATATTAATAATTTCCTCATGTCATTGAAGGTACTTTTAGCCATTCCTATTCTCCTTTTAACTTCTGTTTCACATCTGCCATCATTTGTGACTATGTGTCCAAGATATTGATACTGTTTTACTTGTTGTAGTTTCTCTCCCTGTATGTTTATGTTTACCTCCTGTTCTTCTGTGTTTTTGCTGATTATCATGGTTTTTGTTTTTTGAATGTTTATATCCAGTCCATATTCATTACTTGATTTATTGACTTGATCTATTAGTCTTTGTAGTTCATGTTCACTTTCTGCTAAAAGAACAGTGTCATCTGCATATCTAATGTTGTTTATTATTTTCCCATTGATTTTGAGTCCTGGTATTTCTTCTATATTTTTAAAGATATTCTCTGTGTAGATATTAAATAGGCTTGGTGATAAAATGCATCCTTGTCTTACCCCTCTTCTTATTTCTATGTATGGTGAGTAGCTGTTTTCACACCTTATTGATGCAGTTTGTTCCCAATATATATTTCTAATCAGCCTACTTTATACTTTATCCTACTAGAATAACGCTATTTGACATTTTATCATGATTTGCATTGGTTACTTTATGCTGATAGCCAATAAAAACCAGGGGAAATCTCACATAGGATCATTTTTCAATGATTAACCCTGCCGAAGACGGATGTGTAGGAACATTGGCACAAATAACATGGCGGCATAACGCATTTATATTTCTGGACTACATCCTGCTGGAAATCTAGAAGGACCATGGTCCTACAAGAGAGATCCAGTGGGAGTTTGAGAATGAACGCTGAAGAAGAAGAATGATGAATGGATGCGTCCACAAGATTGTATAGTTGACGAGAGAGCCGGTTTGTCTTTTTTTCGCCCGTGTGTAGTATGGTGTGTAGTGTGGTGTGTAGTGTGGTGTGTAGTGTGGTGTGTACTATGTACATTCGTCTACAATAGAAGTCCTAACAGGTCTTATGTAGATATCCGCTCTGCAGAGGATTTTTGTGACCTATCGACAGAAGCTCGCCTTCGGCCTATTATTTCCTGTCACTAATCTCTTTTCACTTTCTAATGTGTCCAAAATATAAGAGGACTGCCTTCCTTTCTTGCCAATGAGTAGTTCTTCGATTTAACTTCTGTCAAAGAAATCCTCGTTGCTCTTTTTATCTACCCATTCTGATCTCATTATTGTTCGATAAAACTTCATCTCTGCTGCTTCCATACAGTTCATCATTACTTTGGCTGATCGACCATATAGGACAGTGAATACGTGAGTTTTACCTGTGAGTCCAGGACTGAATGACTGATCGTCCATATAGGACAGTGAATACGTGAGTTTTACCTGTGAGTCCAGGACTGAATGGCTCATCGTCCATATAGGACAGTGAATATGTGAGTTTACCAGTCAGCCAAGAGTAACAGATACGTCTATGGTTAAAAGAGGGGGGAGAGAATTACCAAGAACGTTCCTCGTTTTGTGGGAACTGCAATGGTCTTTTTTCAAACACAAGCTTAATAAAGTGAGGGGGGGGGGTGGGTTACACCTTTCTTTTACTTGTTACCTAGTGCTCAGTCATGTTCTGACTTCTGCATTGCTCCCCCTACAGAACAAAATCCTTATCTACGGTCATGAGTGAGGCACTGGAACCATCAGTATACATACACTTCTGCCGGAGGATAACACACATAAATTTGTCGAGTGTCGGTATAGACGTCGTGTCCAAAATTCACAGATTTAGCAGCAAAATTCATATTTAGCAACAAAATTCATAGATTTAACAACAAAATTTATAGATTTCTTGTTTCTTCTCTCCTCAGGATGACTTGACGCATCAGGGTAAAATCTCACAGATTCTGACACGTATTACCTCATACCAGGCAGGCATTACTCCCAACATCAGTGATGTCGAGAGAGCTAAAGGCAAACCGGTAGGAACTACCTGTAAAGTGATGTCTTCTTGTCACTTTTTTATTTTAAAATTGGGTACTATGCCAAAATAAGGTATATAGTATAGTTTATAAAAACTTTTTTTTTTAAAAACCAACAGCGATCCGAATTGTTTAGTAATTTATGACGTCACTACCGCTGTATTTCTAGTTTTTTTTTTAAATGGCTACCGTAATTGTATTTCGACCAATAATTTCATTATTACCGTTGCAAGGAGTGTCCCCAGATGCAAAGATATACACTGGACATACTATGATCTTAACCTACTATACTGCGGTAAGGATTGGCTGGAATTGCTATTTAAAAAGTCGATTACGGATCAACTAAAAAAGGACCCGATTTGTTTTTAGTTTTTAACGCCAAGGAAATACTCAATAAACTCACGAACACAGTGTTATTCTCCCATTTTTATTATATTTCGTTATCTTTCACTTCACATCCTGAATAATACGCAGACCCTTATTTTGGTATAGTACCTAAAATTGCTTTCTTGTTCATGTCCTGTGAAATTGTTATTCATTTTTTCACAGTTTGTTTTTTCATCTTTCATTGTTTTATATTTTAAATAAATTTCTGTCCAGACTTTTCGGTTTGTATTATTTGTTTTTTCCATCATTTCTTGTTTGTCTGTTGAGACTGTTTATATTTTCTTCCGTCACTTTTTGTTTGTCTGTTCAGACTTTCCACATTTTCCCATTTATATTTACTTACATATCTTCGTTTTTTGTCTGTTTAAACTGGCCGTGTTTATCCACATAAATATCTAGTTACTGAGACCAGAAACACATAAATATCTAAATACTGGGACCAGAAACACATAAATATTTAGTTACTGGGACCGGAAACACATAAATATTTAGTTACTGGGACCGGAAACACATAAATATCGAGTTACTGGGACCGGAAACACATAAATATCTAGTTACTGGGATCAGAAACACATAAATATCTAGTTACTGAGACCAGAAACACATAAATATCTAAATACTGGGACCAGAAACACATAAATATTTAGTTACTGGGACCGGAAACACATAAATATCGAGTTACTGGGACCGGAAACACATAAATATCTAGTTACTGGGATCAGAAACACATAAATATCTAGTTACTGAGACCAGAAACACATAAATATCTAAATACTGGGACCAGAAACACATAAATATTTAGTTACTGGGACCGGAAACACATAAATATTTAGTTACTGGGACCGGAAACACATAAATATCGAGTTACTGGGACCGGAAACACATAAATATCTAGTTACTGGGATCAGAAACACATAAATATCTAGTTACTGAGACCAGAAACACATAAATATCTAAATACTGGGACCAGAAACACATAAATATTTAGTTACTGGGACCGGAAACACATAAATATCGAGTTACTGGGACCGGAAACACATAAATATCTAGATACTGGGACCGGAAACACATAAATATCTAGATACTGGGACCGGAAACACATAAATATCTAGTTACTGGGACCGGAAACACATAAATATCTAGTTACTGGGACCGGAAACACATAAATATCTAGATACTGGGACCGGAAACACATAAATATCTAGTTACTGGGACCGGAAACACATAAATATCTAGATACTGGGACCGGAAACTGATAACACTTAAGTGACACTTTCTTCTGTATCTCACTTGTTGAACCAAATCTAACACATAAGCTTAAAAAACGAGATCTTCTTGTGATAGTTTTTCACACTTGTTGAACCAAATCTAACACATAAGCTAAAAAAACGAGATCTTCTTGTGATAGTTTTTCACACTTGTTGAACCAAATCTAACACATAAGCTAAAAAACGAGATCTTCTTGTGATAGTTTTTCACACTTGTTGAACCAAATCTAACACATAAGCTAAAAAACGAGATCTTCTTGTGATAGTTTTTCACACTTGTTGAACCAAATCTAACACATAAGCTAAAAAAACGAGATCTTCTTGTGATAGTTTTTCACACTTGTTGAACCAAATCTAACACATAAGCTAAAAAAACGAGATCTTCTTGTGATAGTTTTTCACACTTGTTGAACCAAATCTAACACATAAGCTAAAAAAACGAGATCTTCTTGTGATAGTTTTTCACACTTGTTAAACCAAATCTAACACATAAGCTAAAAAAACGAGATCTTCTTGTGATAGTTTTTCACACTTGTTGAACCAAATCTAACACATAAGCTAAAAAAACGAGATCTTCTTGTGATAGTTTTTCACACTTGTTGAACCAAATCTAACACATAAGCTAAAAAAACGAGATCTTCTTGTGATAGTTTTTCACACTTGTTGAACCAAATCTAACACATAAGCTAAAAAAACGAGATCTTCTTGTGATAGTTTTTCACACTTGTTGAACCAAATCTAACACATAAGCTAAAAAAACGAGATCTTCTTGTGATAGTTTTTCACACTTGTTGAACCAAATCTAACACATAAGCTAAAAAAACGAGATCTTCTTGTGATAGTTTTTCACACTTGTTGAACCAAATCTAACACATAAGCTAAAAAAACGAGATCTTCTTGTGATAGTTTTTCACACTTGTTGAACCAAATCTAACACATAAGCTAAAAAAACGAGATCTTCTTGTGATAGTTTTTCACACTTGTTGAACCAAATCTAACACATAAGCTAAAAAAACGAGATCTTCTTGTGATAGTTTTTCACACTTGTTGAACCAAATCTAACACATAAGCTAAAAAAACGAGATCTTCTTGTGATAGTTTTTCACACTTGTTAAACCAAATCTAACAAATAAGCTAAAAAAACGAGATCTTCTTGTGATAGTTTTTCACACTTGTTAAACCAAATCTAACACATAAGCTAAAAAAACGAGATCTTCTTGTGATAGTTTTTCACACTTGTTAAACCAAATCTAACAAATAAGCTAAAAAAACGAGATCTTCTTGTGATGTTTTTCACACTTGTTAAACCAAATCTAACACATAAGCTAAAAAAACGAGATCTTCTTGTGATAGTTTTTCACACTTGTTAAACCAAATCTAACAAATAAGCTAAAAAAACGAGATCTTCTTGTGATGTTTTTCACACTTGTTAAACCAAATCTAACAAATAAGCTAAAAAAACGAGATCTTCTTGTGATAGTTTTTCACACTTGTTAAACCAAATCTAACAAATAAGCTAAAAAAACGAGATCTTCTTGTGATGTTTTTCACACTTGTTAAACCAAATCTAACAAATAAGCTAAAAAAACGAGATCTTCTTGTGATAGTTTTTCACACTTGTTGAACCAAATCTAACAAATAAGCTAAAAAAACGAGATCTTCTTGTGATGTTTTTCACACTTGTTAAACCAAATCTAACAAATAAGCTAAAAAAACGAGATCTTCTTGTGATAGTTTTTCACACTTGTTGAACCAAATCTAACACATAAGCTAAAAAAACGAGATCTTCTTGTGATAGTTTTTCACACTTGTTGAACCAAATCTAACACATAAGCTAAAAAAAACGAGATCTTCTTGTGATAGTTTTTCACACTTGTTGAACCAAATCTAACACATAAGCTAAAAAAACGAGATCTTCTTGTGATAGTTTTTCACACTTGTTAAACCAAATCTAACACATAAGCTAAAAAAACGAGATCTTCTTGTGATAGTTTTTCACACTTGTTGAACCAAATCTAACACATAAGCTAAAAAAACGAGATCTTCTTGTGATAGTTTTTCACACTTGTTGAACCAAATCTAACACATAAGCTAAAAAAACGAGATCTTCTTGTGATAGTTTTTCACACTTGTTGAACCAAATCTAACACATAAGCTAAAAAAACGAGATCTTCTTGTGATAGTTTTTCACACTTGTTGAACCAAATCTAACAAATAAGCTAAAAAAACGAGATCTTCTTGTGATAGTTTTTCACACTTGTTAAACCAAATCTAACAAATAAGCTAAAAAAACGAGATCTTCTTGTGATAGTTTTTCACACTTGTTAAACCAAATCTAACACATAAGCTAAAAAAACGAGATCTTCTTGTGATAGTTTTTCACACTTGTTAAACCAAATCTAACAAATAAGCTAAAAAAACGAGATCTTCTTGTGATGTTTTTCACACTTGTTAAACCAAATCTAACACATAAGCTAAAAAAACGAGATCTTCTTGTGATAGTTTTTCACACTTGTTAAACCAAATCTAACAAATAAGCTAAAAAAACGAGATCTTCTTGTGATGTTTTTCACACTTGTTAAACCAAATCTAACAAATAAGCTAAAAAAACGAGATCTTCTTGTGATAGTTTTTCACACTTGTTAAACCAAATCTAACAAATAAGCTAAAAAAACGAGATCTTCTTGTGATGTTTTTCACACTTGTTAAACCAAATCTAACAAATAAGCTAAAAAAACGAGATCTTCTTGTGATAGTTTTTCACACTTGTTGAACCAAATCTAACAAATAAGCTAAAAAAACGAGATCTTCTTGTGATGTTTTTCACACTTGTTAAACCAAATCTAACAAATAAGCTAAAAAAACGAGATCTTCTTGTGATAGTTTTTCACACTTGTTGAACCAAATCTAACACATAAGCTAAAAAAACGAGATCTTCTTGTGATAGTTTTTCACACTTGTTGAACCAAATCTAACACATAAGCTAAAAAAAACGAGATCTTCTTGTGATAGTTTTTCACACTTGTTGAACCAAATCTAACACATAAGTTAATAAAACGAGATCTTCTTGAGATAGTTTTTCACACTGATCTCATTCAGCGTCACTTCTCTGGATATATCCGTCTTTGTCGTGATTTCTTATTGGTTGGTGGCATGCAATAATGGCAAAGTGGCCAATGATCAGTCGCGTGACACTGACACAAGACCTTCATGTTCTCTTTTCCTTGTGTTTCTATATATTACCGGTTTCATTTTTCCTGCATGTTCCATGTCATTGATCATATAGCTATTTATTTTATTGGATGTTCTAAGCATTGTTGTTAAATTTCTCTTATTAATTTTTGGAGATGATTGAAGAGTCCGATTTGAGCATAGAATCCTTTGCCCTTTTTTGGGGGGACATTTGTAATTAGCTCAACATCTGTGTATTTATTTTTCTGACCGTTTGTGCAACACGTTTGTCCTCCTTGAAGCGGAAATTTGATCATTTCTCAAAGATGTGAGCACCTTTGCTAGTGTTGTTGCGTCACAGTGTGCGATATGATGTGTGATACGAGCGACAGATCGTGTATCATCATCAGCAGGTGCCGTCTCCGCAACGAAGGTTGGCTGCAAAGACCTCCAACATCCCCTGTCTCTTGTTTTGGTGGTGCACTCTGCTAAACTGTAACCTGTCCATCTTGTAATGTTACTCTCCCTTGTATCTCTGCCTACCTAATGCTCGCTTCCCCTTGACTTTACCCTCAAGTAAGGTCTTCAATAAGGTGTCATGTCTTTTTAATGTTTCCAAAATATTTTATTTGCCTGATCTTTATTTCTCTTAGTAATTCTTTCTTCATATTAAGTATATAAGATTGTATATACCCGTTTGTAATATAAGATTGTATATATCCGTTTGTAATATAAGATTGTATATACCCGTTTGTAATATAAGATTGTATATACCCGTTTGTAATATAAGATTGTATATATCCGTTTGTAATATAAGATTGTATATATCCGTTTGTAATATAAGATTGTATATACCCGTTTGTAATATAAGATTGTATATATCCGTTTGTAATATAAGATTGTATATATCCGTTTGTAATATAAGATTGTATATACCCGTTTGTAATATAAGATTGTATATACCCGTTTGTAAAGTGAGATAGCGAACCTCTCCAGAGCTTGATTTCAAACCCACATCCCAACTCTCAGTGGTGTGTAATTCTTGGACTTGAAGCCTCACGCAAGAGGAGATAATTGTATACAATTTAAATATCATTAAAACATCATTTTAACGAGGCAGACAGCGTTTAGCTGAGTCCTTCCACAGTTATATAATCCTGTGGATTCATCAGTATCTTCCTTCAAAAGTGACGTTATTTGACTTTTTATACCGTGGTTATGATTGGTAACTGTATAGTTTGTGTCGACATCTAATGAACATCACGGGATAAGGACGTAATCGACTCAAGTTCAATATTATTGATAAGCAATTACAGCCTTGAAACTAACGGTCAGGGGAATTTAGGTTCGGTATCGAATTGCATAATAATAATAATAATAATAATAATAAAAGGTACTGGTATGTTCCATGGCAGCAACCTGCGGCCGGGGATGAAGATAACTCTTAATGAACTAAGCCGCAGCAACTATTACGTCGGGGGGCCAGTTTCCTTCCTCGCTGTCTTTACTTCCACTAAATCATGTGCCATGTATTCATTTGCCGCCGAGTCTACTGGAGGAGTGGTCGTGTCAAGCGAGAAATCACAAACTGGATTTTTTTTTGTCCGGACGTGGTTTCGAACCTGGCACGCAGTAAACCTCATAATAGCAATCACATTGTACTTTGGTCGATTATGTCCTTTACGATGTGTGTTTTTCAGCCGTTCAGTGAGCTAAGGTCCAATACATATCCTCTCCAAATTATATCGGCTTTTCTTGTGCCAATACTTTCATTGTCTATTTTGCCTCCTACGGCATCCTACTCTTGTGCCAATACTTACATAGCCTATTGTGCCCTCCAGGGCATCCCACGCTTGATAATATGATAGCCTGGTTCTGGTGAAGGAAACGCTTGGCAATACAACATTTGTTCTTCTTCGCGCATGATGATGATGTAGAGCCATATTAATGCATGTCTTTTAACAACATATTGTTAGAGTAGACTTGGAATGAATGACCGGCAGGAAGATGATAGAGATTTGTTGAAGAAATTATCCCCAGAAAGCTGGAAAGTGAACAATGATGGCGATGATCAAGTATTGTGTAACTGACATTTTCTGCAAACTGGGGAAACTAAGCACCAATAAAAACTCAAAAAGTAATAGAAAGTAAGCTCATTGAAGCATAGCCTGTAAATGATATTAATAGAAAGTAAGATCATTGAAGCATGGCCTTTAAAGGATATTGCTTTTCAGACGACACTAAAACATGTAATCTTATCGTCAGTGCTATGTGGAATGTCGGCTTTCTAATCACAAACAAGTTCTACCGGGCCTTCTTTTTGTATGAGACAGGATAACAACCACTCTACCACCAAGTCAAGGCTGTACTTCAGTATATATATATATATATATATATATATATATATATATATATATATATATATATATATATATATATATATATATATATATATATAACACACGATATCATAGCAAAAACTGGCCAGCGTCATTCATCTTGGCTTATCCGATGTCTTCGTTATTTTGCATTAAAAATTGGTAGCATATCCTATCCAGGACGTAGCTATCAACCCAGCATTTGTTGGCTGTGGTGATTTTCTAGGCAATATAAATACGTTCAGTAGGTTGCCATTGCTTTCTGAAAGGTCCGGATGCACAATTGCCTGTGGTGAGGATGGAACTCGGTACCTTTGCCGTCACAGACGCGCTTTGTACCACTTCGCCACAGAGCCGGTTTTGCATACACTTTTTAAAAAAAAAAAATACTGTTAGCTTGCCATTTCAATGTAAAGCATCGATCGGTCAACTACCATCCAACTGACGTGACCAGTTGTAAGGCCCTAATAATCTATCGAAAGCTAAGACTAAATCGACTAATTAGTGTTAGTTGGCAAGATCAAATGAGTTGCCAGATAAGATTTTTTCTAGTCTTTTGCGGCCAAATAAGAGTTTTCGTGGTCAATTTACACAATGCGGTAAAAGGCGTTATTCACTTCCTTCTTCAGCTGTGTACCAAAACTTGGTGAGTTAAAAGTAATCGAAACATGCCTAATTGCCAGTAGCGTGCAGGCGAGAGTCGATTAATCCAGGATCAAGTACACATCACGAAACCACACATCACTATTTACATTGATCAGTAGCCAGGACAAACATCCAGCTATGCCATTTGGAGGCCAAATAAAATAACTAGGAATTACAGAAACTTGAAAAAAAAAATTCCTTTTCATGTTATTCTATTTCGTTTATTTATAATAATGTTTTTTTCAACAGTCTCACGCAGACAGGATACTTTATTGATCGAAACTTGCTTTGTTGGGGGGCAGGGTTAGAAATCAAGACAGCAGCGTTTGTGTAAAATGAGAAGAGAAAGTGTCTACTTTCTTTAATTTATTACAAGCAATCTCGTACATACATGAAGTTTCTGGGTTGTTGTTTTTTTAGGAATCACCCCCTTTCCCCCCCCCACATCCGTGTTTTATGTCATTTCTAAAACTCAAGATGTGTATATATAACCATAAGCACCTATACCCGGCAGCATGCAACATGATGTCTCTCTTAATTGAATATTGATCCTGACATTTTATGTATCTCTCCCTTTTTCCCTCCTTCCCTTCATTGTTTAAATAAGTCATTTTTAACGTGCGACTGTATTGTTCATAATTGTTCCGTCGAAATTCAATATTACGTTGTGTTTTTTTGGTGTTTTTTTTCCATGAACAACGTCCGCCCATAATTCAAGCACTTTGGTACGAGAATAATTTTGCGTATACCATGGACAGCTAAAAAGACACATCAAGAAGTGTTAAGATTAATAAACGTCGACGAGGGGTGGTTCCTTAACAACATCCTAACAAGAAAGCACAACGGGTTTTTTTTTTGGTCATATAAAGATACATAACATCATGGAAAGATTAATCGCTGGAGGCAGATTATACCTGTAACAGGGAAAGAGGGCGCCCACGACGACGATTGTGCAGTGATATATTAGATTGTTTAAACATGTCTCTAGCTGCGGCGCTTCAACTCGTCCAGGGTCGTATAAATGAGAAGTATCGATGGGTTACAGGCACAAATCAGAAGTCAGTAGACGGGATTTTTTAATGGTCATTGACTCTAAGTTGACTTCTTAATGCTCAGTTCACTCTAAGAATTAAGTGGGTCAAAATACACCCCCTACATTACTCTACGACAGCAGTTGGTTTTTAAACAGCTAATGACATGTAAAAAATAATATTATTTAAAACATTTAAAAACATTTTAAAACAATATTTAATAATCATTTAAAAACGTAATTTAAAAACAATATTATTGGGAAATTAATGTGTTCTGCGTCAAACAACAAATCAGAAGCACTGACTCACTTCATTCTTAGAGTGAACAAAGTATAGTACTGAGACCTTATGTCATGTACGATGAATGTGCATGCTTGTTCAGTGTATGTGGGTGTTGTTGTTTGTGTTTCGATGGATATGTCTATGTTCGCAGTAGCTTGAGAGCATACACGTTTGATTTTTTTTTCTTCTCCCTGTATACCCCCTTTGTGCCTTGCAGTGTCAGGGGCAGAAACGCTCTCTGGAGATTGTGTACTTCATATATATTTTCGTTAACCTTTATTTCTGTAATCCATCGTTTGCATGGTCTGCCCCTGACTTTGTATCCATTGTGTCTGTATAGTAATGCTTTTTGAGGGGCACCATCTGGTGGTAGTCTGGAAGCATGTGAAAACCACTTAATCTGTTGTCTTCTGATGTAATCCAGGAATGACATTGTGTTTGTTAGACTTCTAATGTTTTTTTTTTCACTACTGATTCAGTCTCTTATTGTTACTCAGAGAATTCCACGTAGACAAGTCATTTCTCTTGAAGCAATTTTTCTTTTTCTTTTGTTCTTAGTGTCCACGTTTGATATTGGTAGCAAAATTATAATATGGTGATCGTGTTATATATTGCAGTTTTTGGTGTTTATTTTCACGTGTCTGTTTTTTTTTTAATAGTACTCACGACTCACGTGAAAACAGGTAATGAAGTTTTACCGAATGAGGACTACCACACTATCTCTGTCGGATCCTTACGTGAAATAATACACACAACAAAACACAAGATGCGGTGTTGTGTGTAATATTTCACGTATTATTTCACGTATATTTCACAAGATGCGGTGTTGTGTGTATTATTTCACGTATTATTTCACGTATATTTCACAAGATGCGGTGTTGTGTGTATTATTTCACGTAAGCAAACTACAGTGGTATTGTGTTAGTCGTCATTCAGTAAAACTTCATTACCTGTTTCACACGTGAGTATATTTTCATACAGTTAAACTAGCATACAGTTAAACTAGCATACAGTTAAACTAGCATACAGTTAAACTAGCAATATTACCGTAATTTTATTTAAAATAGGAGATATCTGCCCTAAGATCTGGTATTTATTTCTCTTTCCCATTTGATATGATGCTTCCAAGATACGTGAATTCTTTCGCGCGTTTAGGTTGTTGCAATAATACATTGTATCCATTCAACGCTATTGTTTAGTTAGATACAAAGTCAGGGGCAGACCATGTAATCTATGAAAACGTTGCTGTTTATTTCTGTTTTTGCGATTAACATTTCTTCTGTATTTTCTGTGATTATCTTCATGTTACAGTCCCTACATGTTGTGTGCAGTCTATTTATATGTTGTTGTAGTTGTTCTTTTGATGTTTATATATTGCTTCATCGCATGCACAAATAAGTTCGCTCGGGAGGTTACTCAGGTTGTCTTTTTCATTGCTGTTGACAATTTTACATATACAATCGATATATGTAATGAATAGCAAGGGGGGAAGATATAACACATCCTTGTCGCACTCCAGAGTGTATGTGGAATCTGTCTGAAAGTCCTATACTCCTTCTAACTGCACATTGACTACTCGTGTAGCTACTCCTGCATAAGTTGATTAGGTGTTGTTGAACCCCATATTGTGATAGTATTTTTTCAAAGTTGTTGTCTGTCTACTCTGTCGAAGGCTTTTTCTTTGTCGATAAATGCGATGTACAATTCTTGGTTGTTTTGAATTGTGTTTTTTTTCTGCGAGTTGTTTGAGTGTAAAAATAGCATATAGACGGCTCTTATCCCATTTGAGCGATGTTAAGTTGGAGTTTCTTGACTTCTTCTTCAGTGTTCATTCTCAAACTCCCACTGGATCTCTCTTGTAGCAGGACACATTCTCAAACTCCCACTGGATCTCTCTTGTAGCAGGACAATGGTCCAGCAGGATGTAGTCCAGAGAATGGAAATGCGTTGTGTCGCCGTTTTATTTGCGCCAAATGGTCCCACACATCCGTCATCGGCGGGCAGTGTCTTTGCCAAAATGGCATATTTTGTTAGAGATGCCGTGCGGTAGAATTGGGAAAACGTGTTGACTCTAGCTGCGAAGCGAATAGGTGGCAAATGAACTCAAACCTCGTCTACTGCTTTCTGATTATTATTTTTTGTTGTTGATACGACGGAGAAAATAAATTGGTCTCAACTTCACTCCAAACCAACACAATATAAGTATATAAAACATGATGGTTAGGAATAAACAATAGCTACAACATATAATCAGCCCTACCACGTAATAAAGCTGCTAGACAGTTTGGCGTCTTGTCCCCCACCACCCGCCACCCCCCTCCCCCCGCCCCGTCTCAGAAAGAGTTGTTTTTCTTTCCCCAAAATGAAGTGAAAAATCGTTAACGCTTAGCGCCCCAACCCTTTTCTCCATAGCAAGTCGTATCTATGGCTCAGCCCTAATCAGATATACGTACGTCGGTCTACCAGACAACTCCCCCTTGATATGTCTGCCTGCAGGCTGTTGACAGATTACCATGGAAACCTGCACTTCCTGACCCTAGTCAATCGTCTGCTGTTTATGCCGTGATACTTCAACATGTCCTGCGTGTCAGTGGTTTGAATTCGATATTTTTCTAATGTAGTTGATGAACGAGAACAACTGTGCATGGTGCATCACCCAGTGATGGGGTTTACTGGGTGTCTACAAAGTCGCTTTGCACTCAATTATACTGGCAGTGAAGCTACGTCATATTAAGTATGTAGTGTATCGTGTGACGTCGTGGTAGTAATATTACGTGATATTAAAATAGATATACATGGCGTGTTACAATCAAAAAGAGCGCATCATCTTGTGAAAAGAGAATAAACACTGCAGCCCAACAGCGGAGAGTAGCTAGAAAGTCACCGATATACCAAAATCTGTCCACAGTGGTCATTCCATGTACGAACTGTCCAAGGACATGTACAGCTCGAAAAGGGCTTATTAGACATCTACGAACTATTATGAATGTGATAATTCTAACTGAATTTTCAAAAGTGGATGTAAAAAATGGTCATCATCACTTGTGATGGACGAACAAACATTACGTCATATTAAGTATTTAGTGTATTGTGTGCGGATATGTGTGACGTCGTGGTAGGAATATTACATCATATTAAACTATCCTGAGGCAGACACAGATTCGTTGGGCAGGTCATTTGGTACGTATGCCAGACCATCGCCTAACAAAGATACTTCTCTATGGTGAGCTGGAGAATGGTACACAATCTCAAGGTGGCCAAAAGAAGTGCTACAAGGACTCGTTAAAGAACTCACTGAAAGCCTTTGAAACAAACCAAGATACATGGGAAGAACTTGCACAAAATATATCTACATGGCGTTCTACAGTCAAAAAGAGCACATCATTTTGTGAAAAGAAGAGAAATGCAGCAGATCAACAGCGGAGAGTAGCTAGAAAGTCGCGGATACTCCAAAATCCGTCTACAGTGGTCATTCATGCCGAACTGTCCAAGGATATGTACATTTCGAATAGGGCTCATTAGCCATCTACGAACTATTAGGCATGGACATAATTAGAATTGAATTTTCAAAAGTGGATGTAAAAAATGATAATCATCACTTGTGATGGGCGAACACACACGTCATATTAAGTATGTAGTATATTGTGTGTGGATCGGCGTACGTCGATGTACAGCGACTTAATAGACACCATATACGGCGTATTATTTGAAGGTATGGTTGTATAGTTTTCATTACCATAAATCAAAGTTGTTATTCCATCATTGACTTACGGTAGTGAAAGCTGGAAATCAAGGGGGGGGGGGCAACGGACCAAAAGTTAAATAGTTTTGAAAACAAATGTCACAGAAAACTGTTGAACATAAAATATAGTGATTTCGTTGTAAATAGCAACATACACCAAGAATATGTTTCAAATGTTATAAGAAAAATGTAGATAGAAATACCTGGAACATGTTCTTAGACTAGATGACAACAGACTGAACCAGCAAGCCCATATGTGGACACCTGAAGGAAAGAAAAAGAGGAAGACCAACAGTTACCCTAGAAATCACTATACTTAAAGAGGGAGAAATAATAGGTTGCAAGTCCATACAAGAACTAAAAGTATAGGTAGCGGACTGCAACGCGTGAAGAATGAAAAATCTCTGTCCTTTGTGCCGTCTGTGGCAGGAAAAGAACAAACAAACTCTAGTTAATGGACGGCGAGACATATGATTTATTCGGAAATACAAATGAGAGGAAAACAACCAACATGTTATGATCGTGATACAGTCTAGCTAGGAAATAGTAAATGAGGTAGAAAAAAGTTACTGTAAATACCTAACTATCAATGGTAAAAAATAACTGACAATAAAATATAGAAACCTGCGGGGGCTACCAACCCCTACCAGGAGCGTCCACAGGTGGCGGATAGTGGAAAAGCCTCTTGAGGTCAGCTGTGAATAACTCTCTGGGCAAATAAGCAGTCGCTGACCATACGGTGTTACTGACCATGAGGTTGACCACGATGGTGGGGTGGGATATCAGGCGGCGCTGGGTCACTGAAATATTCCATGTGTCCATTCACTGGCAGCATCAAAGCGAGTATGAGCCGCTATAAGCTAAGGTCGCTGGGGTGGGGTCACTGACGCCACTCCAGGAACGTGCCACGGGGAAGAGGGTAGGGATAGGGTTTAGGTAGGGTTAGAGGGTTGGGTAGGGTAAATGGGGAATTATGGATATTGGAACAAGAAAGAGCAATGTTCTTAAATCACCTTCCCTGAGTGAGAGGTGACTTAGATCACAAGAAATAAACCACAGAAGAGGATAATGAATACCTGGCAATAAAAAAATTATCCTAGGAGAGGGGAACCTCAATATCCCGGGCAGATGGTGCTCGTTAACCCTGGTAGGTAAGCTGTCTTTTACACGGTTTTTAGTCTATCCGTGACTTTCAAACGATTCTCCGCTGTTGAGCTACTGCATTGCCGCGCCGTTTTTGGCTGTAGAGCGTCATGTAGATCTATTTTTTGTGCAAGTTTTTCCAGGTTTTAAATTCACCAAGTATATATATGGGAGTCTTCACCAAGTGTATGTAATGGAAGTCTTCACCAAGTGTATATATGGGAGTCTTCACCGAGTGTATGTAATGGAAGTCTTCACCAAGTGTATATATGGGAGTCTTCACCGAGTGTATGACATTCACTTCACAACTGTGAACATACTTGCAGATATTAATTGCCTGTTCTGTTATGATTCCTTGCAGAAAGCTAACTTGGGAACAATTTTTGGTGTCTATTTACCATGCATCCAGAATATCTTTGGTGTTCTCCTGTTTCTGCGTCTTACCTGGATCATTGGAATGGCTGGTGTGGTTGAAGCATTTTGTATAGTCTTCATTTGCTGTTGTTCAGTAAGTAGAACATTTTGTATATGTCTTCATCTGCTGTTGTTCAGTAAGTAGAACATTTTGTATATGTCTTCATCTGCTGTTGTTCAGTAAGTAGAACATTTTGTATATGTCTTCATCTGCTGTTGTTCAGTAAGTAGAACATTTTGTATATGTCTTCACCTGCTGTTGTTCAGTAAGTAGAACATTTTGTATATGTCTTCATTTGCTGTTGTTCAGTAAGTAGAACATTTTGTATATGTCTTCACCTGCTGTTGTTCAGTAAGTAGAACATTTTGTATATGTCTTCACCTGCTGTTGTTCAGTAAGTAGAACATTTTGTATATGTCTTCACCTGCTGTTGTTCAGTAAGTAGAACATTTTGTATATGTCTTCATTTGCTGTTGTTCAGTAAGTAGAACATTTTGTATATGTCTTCATCTGCTGTTGTTCAGTAAGTAGAACATTTTGTATGTCTTCATCTGCTGTTGTTCAGTAAGTAGAACATTTTGTATATGTCTTCATCTGCTGTTGTTCAGTAAGTAGAACATTTTGTATGTCTTCATCTGCTGTTGTTCAGTAAGTAGAACATTTTGTATATGTCTTCATCTGCTGTTGTTCAGTAAGTAGAACATTTTGTATGTCTTCATCTGCTGTTGTTCAGTAAGTAGAACATTTTGTATATGTCTTCATCTGCTGTGCTTCATAAGTACAAACAAAGAACAAAAATTAAAATGTTTTACGGTGCACTTAACAGATTGAATTGATGTTTTGACCAAAAGTCCTTTCTTTTTTAATCTCCTCACATTGAATGAGTCTGTATTTAATCTCGCCACAATGGAACAATGATAAAGTGAGAAGAAATCTTCAGTTGACTCTGGTCATGTTCTGTCTTTGCAAGCATAGATTTGTGAGCCATGGAATAAAATTATTTAAAAACTTGAAGTTAGATTTGACTGTTTGTCCCCCTATATAGCTATTACGGTACAGCATAATTGATTCTATATTTTCTATATACAACATAATTGATTCTATATTTTCTATATACAGCATAATTGAATCTATATTTTCTATATACAGCATAATTGATTCTATATTTTCTATATACAACATAATTGATTCTATATTTTCTATATACAACATAATTGAATCTATATTTTCTATATACAACATAATTGAATCTATATTTTCTATATACAACATAATTGATTCTATATTTTCTATATACAACATAATTGAATCTATATTTTCTATATACAACATAATTGAATCTATATTTTCTATATACAACATAATTGAATCTATATTTTCTATATACAACATAATTGAATCTATATTTTCTATATACAACATAATTGAATCTATATTTTCTATATACAACATAATTGAATCTATATTTTCTATATACAACATAATTGAATCTATATTTTCTATATACAACATAATTGAATCTATATTTTCTATATACAACATAATTGAATCTATATTTTCTATATACAACATAATTGAATCTATATTTTCTTTCCAACAGACAATGCTGACTTCATTCTCTATGAGCGCCATTGCTACAAATGGTGTTGTACCTGCTGGAGGGTCCTACTTTATGATATCTCGGTCGCTGGGACCAGAATTTGGAGGGGCTGTGGGCCTCCTATTCTACTTTGGGACCTGTGTAGCAGCTTCAATGTACATCATTGGAGCAATAGAGATATTAGTGGTATGATTTGCTCATCCTGACAGCATTTGATGTGTAACACCTATTGTCACTCATTTTGTCACATTTCATATTGCCCTACCTCTCACTAATTTTGTCACATTTCATATTTACATATCTCTCACTCATTTTGTCACATTTTATAATATCTACCTTGCTGTCACAATTTTTATTGTCACCTTCATCAATTTTATTTTTCCTATCACTATTTTGTCATATTTCACATATTTCTGACATTTATGTGACATATTACATAACCTTCTGAAACTCTATTATCACATTTAGATTTTGTCTTCCTTGCATGCCTTTTTATTCCCTTATATACATAACGTTTCCATTGTTTTTTAATCTTGATTTTTTTTTAGATTTCTTTTATCCGGCGTTCAGATTCTTTTTGCAGACTTTCTTTAGGAGATTAATTATTATTGAATTGTGTTTCTTTTTTCTAGGAAATTATTTATTTCTGCATGATGTCTCTATTTCCATGAAATTTATTTAACATTGCAGTATATCTGTGCATGAAAGTTGTTTTTTTAAATTTCATTAGATGTTTTTACAGAGAACTTTTCTATAAGATGCTTTAGGCCATCTTGTGCAGATTATTATTTATAATTATATCAGATCTCCCTTTCATCATCAGGTGCCATCTCTGCATTGAAGGTTGACTGCAACAGACCTCCAAAGTCCTCTGTTTCTTGACCTGGTGAGGTGAATTCTGCGAGACTCTAACCTGCCCATCTCATGATGTTTCTCTCCCACCTCTATCTCTGTCTCTTGATCATCGACACTTGACTCTTCCTTCAAATAATGTCTTCAAGAAAATGTCATTCTTTTAATATATCCACAATTTGATTTCCATTTCTTTTAATATTTCTTCTTCTTTTTTTTCAAACACAGTGTTTATCAGTACCTCTTTCTTTTCATCTTTTCCCAAGACGTTCTCCCTATTCTACTATATATCCACATCTCAAAGGCATCAGTTTCCTAGATGTTTGTTCGTTGTCCATGTTTCTGAGCCATACCTTAATGTAGAATATATAGCATTTTATACTTCTCATGTTTAGTTTGTGTGTAATTTGTTTAGATGTGAAAATTTTCCTCATGTCATCATCAGAACTTGATCTCCCTTTACAGGAAAATTACTTAGAACTCCATTAGATATCTGCTGTCAGTACTTGATCTCCCTGTAAAGGAAAATTATTTAGAACTCCATTAGGTATCTGCTGTCAGTACTTGATCTCCCTGTACAGGAAAATTATTTAGAACTCCATTAGGTATCTGCTGTCAGTACTTGATCTCCCTGTACAGGAAAATTATTTAGAACTCCATTAGGTATCTGCTGTCAGTACTTGATCTCCCTGTACAGGAAAATTAGTGTACAACTCCTTTAGATATCTCTGTTAACAGATATTGATTAGTTAGCTAAATTCTGTCTAAATCAACAACCAATTTTCTTATTTTTGTGACATTTTGAAGCCCTTACACAATCTACTGTGGTAAGTGCTCTCAGATTTTGAAGCCCTTACACAATCTACTGTGGTAAGTGCTCTCAGATTTTGAAGCCCTTACACAATCTACTGTGGTAAGTGCTCTGAGATTTTGAAGCCCTTACACAATCTACTGTGGTAAGTGCTCTGAGATTTTGAAGCCCTTACACAATCTACTGTGGTACATTCTGTGACATCTTCATTTCAGAAATCTTATATTTGATTTAGTAGCTATGGGTGAGTACTATGATTTAGTATCTATGGGTGAGTACTGCTGTGTCATTTGTTCTGAAACTCCTGCAGATTAGCATTATATAGTCTTGGAGAATGCAATGTGTTGTTTAATTGTTTACAGCTTGGGTGCAATTTGTATACCTTCAGCCTGACACATCCGAATTAAGTATGTCTTCTGGGTCACTTTCACCCTTTATGACATGAGACAGCCAACTTCACCCTGAAAACCTCCTTAGTTGCTTCTTATGACATGAATAGTATGTAAAAGTGTCACTATTCTTTACTCTTCTTTCAGGTCTTTACAACCCACAGGCCATGTGAACACTAACTCAGAGTTATACATTTTGTTAAAATATATCAAATTTTGCATGAAAGCTGTTATTCAGTTTTTGTTTGTTTCTCATCTCAGATATACATGGCTCCACAACTGGATAAATTTGGTGACATTGCCAACAGCTGCCGCCTGTACGGAACAGTGGTACTGATCCTGCTCACCATCGTCATCTTCATCGGGGTAGCCTTTGTTAGCAAGTTTGCTGCTTTGTCCCTGGCTTGTGTCCTGATCTCGATTCTCAGTATTTACATTGGGGTCTTCGTCTCAAACCCAGACAGAAGTATGGAGTAAGTACCAGTAGTCTTAATTATGCAAAATGTATGCGAGTTCTGATATATATATTACATTTTGTTTCATGGTTTACGGCAAAAAAACAACAACGACTTTGATACATAATACTGTGGACAGAGAGCTGTGGAGAGCCATGACCGCCTACACCAGCCGGCATGGCACCTAATGATGATGATGATGTGAGTTCTGAAGACATGTTCTCTAATCGTGTCGTGTGATATCATGATTGCTTGTATACCTCTCTGCCTGTTATCTCTGACTTCATCACCAGTGATTGTTTGGGCAGAACTATGGTCCTGCTTGATGTCAGGGATGGCCTGACCAATCTTAGTTTCCAGCCTCTGTTGGCTGGACTAAATCCAACCTCTAGTTTCCAGCCTCTGTTGGCTGGACTACATCCAACCTCCAGTTTCCAGCCTCTGTTGGCTGGACTAAATCCAACCTCCAGTTTCCAGCCTCTGTTGGCTGGACTAAATCCAACCTCCAGTTTCCAGCCTCTGTTGGCTGGACTAAATCCAACCTCCAGTTTCCAGCCTCTGTTGGCTGGACTAAATCCAACCTCCAGTTTCCAGCCTCTGTTGGCTGGACTAAATCACTTCATGGAGTTGTCCTCAATGGGAATGTATGTTAGTATAATTGTGCATTTTTGCCCAGATAAATTAAATATTGCGAAGATGTTTAGGGTGTTGTATATTTGCCCAGATAAATTAAATATTGCGATTAGGGTGTTGTATATTTGCCCAGATAAATTAAATATTGCGATTAGGGTGTTGTATATTTGCCCAGATAAATTAAATATTGCGATTAGGGTGTTGTATATTTGCCCAGATAAATTAAATATTGCGATTAGGGTGTTGTATATTTGCCCAGATAAATTAAATATTGTGATTAGGGTGTTGTATATTTGCCCAGATAAATTAAATATTGCGAAGATGTTAGGGTGTTGTATATTTGCCCAGATAAATTAAATATTGCGATTAGGGTGTTGTATATTTGCCCAGATAAATTAAATATTGCGAAGATGGTTAGAGTTAGGGTTTTCTATATTTTCCCAGATGTATTCAATGTTATGAGGAGAGACAGTTTACACTTTTGTGTTTTCTTCTTCTGCATTCATTCTCAAGCTCCTCCTGGTCAGCAGGGTGCAGTCTGGAGATCAGAATGTTCTGCTTCATGGTTTACAGCTTGGCTACAATCTCTGCACCTTTCAGTACAAAACATCCAACTACAACATGGTTTTTGCATCACCTTGACCAGTGGAGGTGGGCACCCAATTCTGCCCCCATAGCTCCTTAGTCACCTCCTATGATATACATTGGTATCATATCCTATTCAGGACGTAGCTATCAGCCCAGCATTTTGTGGCTGTGGTGATTTTCTAAGCAATATAAATAAGTTCAGTAGTTTGTCATTACTTTATGAACGGTCCGGATGCACAATTGCCTGTGGCGGGGATCGAAATCGGTACTTTGGCCATCACAGACGTGCTCTGTACCACTTCGCCACAGAGCCGGAAAAACATGGCTGGTTGAAGTTTTGCTATTCTTTTCTTCCCTTTAGCACCCTGACAAGCAGAATTCTTGTTTAAATCATCAGACTAGATGGATTGTCAAACAGATGGCTTCAATAAAACGGTGACGCAGCACATTTCCATTCTGATACATCACATTGTATCACAAAAATGGCTGACAAAAGTCACAGGAAAGACTTTAGAATTATTGCGATTGGACAAAATATTAGTCTCTTTTACAATCTATTTTTGTAAGACTTTCTTAGCGACGTCTACTAATATTGAAGTAGACAACCTCATGAGCGAACTTCTTTTGCAGACGATCAAGCACAAATATCAACAACAAAAGAACAACTGCACACAACATTGAGCGGCTTTAATGGGAAGATAAACACAGAAAAAACTGAGGTCATGTCAATTGCAAAAGCAGAGAGAAACGTTACTATTCTAATTGCTTATCAACAGCTTAAACAGGTGAAAGAATTCACTTATCAAAATCTTGTCCAATCACAATCTTAAAGCATCATATCATCGAATGGGAAAAACACCAAAGAAATCCAACATAGATGCAACATAGCAAACCAGTTCTTGGGGCAGATGTCTCCTATTTTCAAAAACAAATATGTGAGCATAAACACTAGAACTGCACTATATAAAACATCATACCATCACTATGCTACCAAGATCTCTGGTATAATGGATGTCCTTTAGCAATAATTCCATGCCTGATAAACCAGTTCTGTCCCAGGCCATATGGTCACAAATTATAAAAGCAAACAGGGCCTGATATAAATGATGTAGATTCTGGTCTTAAGTTGAAAGAGTCATGCCTTTCCAAATGGAAGCTTTGATACCTGATTTTTACCGCTGAAGATGAATGTGTTGCGTGATTGGTGCAAATAATGCGGTGACAATGCATTTCTGTTCTCTGGACTACATCCTGCTGGAAAATCTAGTAGTTCTATTATCCTTCTACAAGAGAGAACCAGCGGGAGTTTGAGAATGTGTCCAGCTACAAGAGAGAACCAGCGGGAGTTTGAGAATGTGTCCTGCTACAAGAGAGAACCAGCGGGAGTTTGAGAATGTGTCCTGCTACAAGAGAGAACCAGCGGGAGTTTGAGAATGTGTCCAGCTACAAGAGAGAACCAGCGGGAGTTTGAGAATGTGTCCAGCTACAAGAGAGAACCAGCGGGAGTTTGAGAATGTGTCAAGCTACAAGAGAGAACCAGCGGGAGTTTGAGAATGAACAATGACAAAGAAGAAGATATCCAATTTAACAAACAGAAAACATATGTACAGTTCAAGGCACTTTATAAGCTGTTTATGTTGTCCATTCCTTACCACAGGGTATGCTATCTTGGCGACAGACTTCTCACACAACAATCTGTCTTGATAAATGGCACATTAGCCTGCAACAAAGATGAATCAGGGCCACTTTATCTCCATTATTGTTCAGATAACATCAGTTCAAGCTGCGACTACTTCAAGAATCCAAACACAAAAACTAGAATAGTTACAGCCATCCCTGGACTGGGAAGTGGTGTTTTTACTGGTAAGTCTTCTTCCGTAGTTGTTTTGAATAAACAAGTAAATTCCAGTAGGAAGCACGAGGATAAATGGAAATAATTTGTACAGATGATGAGAAGTGTACCAGGATGTGGTTGGTGAAGAACATAAAACCTGTTTACTTGTGGTGTGAAGCGATTCAGTGCTGCTACAACAGACCTGGTTCAATTCCCGTCATCTGTAAAAATTATTGTTTTGAATATGTGTGTTAAACGGATAATGTAACGGTTAAGATATTTTGTGGGCTCTGATTCAATTTATGGCGGCATTGGTTGGGATCACTCGTGGCTTACAAAAACTCCTTCATTGTAGAAGGATAGGAACTAAGAAAGAAAAACAGAGGAATATATAATCTGCCATAGAAAGAAAGAAAAACTACTATACCATGAGAGAGATCTACACCGACTCTGGCAGTGAGGGGCACACTAGAACAGAGTGCATTATCTCCAGCAACTGAAACTCTGGGGACAGAGAATAGTAATAGTAAAGCATTTCCTTTCTCTGGATATTTCTAGGTATTTCCTGCTGGAAATATGGTAGAAACAATGTTTTACTACAAGAGAGAGATTTCTGGGTATTTCCTGCTGGAAATATGGTAGAAACAATGTTTTACTACAAGAGAGAGATTTCTGGGTATTTCCTGCTGGAAATATGGTAGAACCAATGTTTTACTACAAGAGAGAGATTTCTGGGTATTTCCTGCTGGAAATATGGTAGAAACAATGTTTTACTACAAGAGAGAGATTTCTGGGTATTTCCTGCTGGAAATATGGTAGAACCAATGTTTTACTACAAGAGAGAGATTTCTGGGTATTTCCTGCTGGAAATATGGTAGAAACAATGTTTTACTACAAGAGAGAGATTTCTGGGTATTTCCTGCTGGAAATATGGTAGAAACAATGTTTTACTACATGAGAGATTTCTGGGTATTTCCTGCTGGAAATATGGTAGAACCAATGTTTTACTACAAGAGAGAGATCCAGTGGGAGTTTGAGAATGAGCGATGAAGAAGAAGAAGAAATTTGCTAGTATCTAATCACATGAAGGTCTGTAACCATTTGCAGACATTTATGTTGACATTATTGTGACCACTGCATGACTTCTTTACAGCTATTTACTTTTAGTGAAGCACTCTTCTTCTTCTTCTTCTCTGTACACTCTTGCAGATCACCACGATGTAGTCTGGAGAATGGAATATGTTGTGTCTCGATTTACAGATTAGCTGCGATATCAGCTCCTTGTGTCCTGACACGTCCGAGTTTGGTGTGGTTTTTTTAGTCTCTTTGACTATATATGAGGGCAGAACTGAAGAATCCACCCCAAATCTTCCTTAGTCTCCTCTTTATGGCATGCATGGGAGGTAAGCAGTGTTACTATTCATTGCTCCTCTTTCCGGCCTGGAAAAAACTCGGCCAAAGGAAACTTTATATTTTTATCTGATTTGAGTGGCGGAGAGGTCATATCGCACATATCGAGCGGTCCTGATACTAAGTTCAATGTCCACCACCAACAATTATGCATTCACACCATTCAGAAGCAATGGCAACATGCTGAATGTACAATATTGCCTACCAAATAATGAACTATGTGGTAGTAAACATGTATATCTGCTTGTTTTCTCTGTCTTGTGACAGATAATGCCAAGAGTAGATACACAGAAGAGGGTAAGATCATCGGAACAGATGAAGACGGATCCAAGCATAGAGGGGAGATCATCTCAGACCTGACAACATCCTTCGTGGTTCTTCTTGCCATTTACTTCCCCTCTGTCACAGGTAATGTGGGTTATCTGTACTTGTTTGTACGGACATTCTTTTTCCTTCTTCTTCTTCTTCTTCTTCTTCTTCTTCTGTGTTCATTTTCAAATTCCTATGGATTTAACCTTTTGGTCTGACACATACAGTTGAGTATGGTTTCTTGGTCACTTTGACCCATAACTGTCAACTTATTTTCCCATAAATATGAATTTTTAACAATTTATTTTTGTATTTCAATAGAAAATATATCAGCATTTAGCACCCAAAAAAACCCACAATTTTTTTATTCTTTTTTTACCATCAATACGTTCAATGCCTGCAAAATGTTTGAATTAGTAGTAATAACTGTAAACACCAAATGACCTTTTTTTTTTAAATAAAAAAACATCCCAAAATAAAATTATTGTGAGGTTTTTTGGGGTAAAAATTTGTGGGTTTTTTTGGGGGAGTCAGAAATCCTTATCAATACAGAAAATCCGTACTAGTTGGCATCTATGCTTTGACCCTATATTGGTATAGGGCAGCCAGCTACATCCCCCCAAAAAAACCTCATTATGATTCACATGACAGGTAACAGTGGTGCTATTATTTGCTCCCCTGGGGACCTTGATAACATATGGGCAAGATAAATGTTATAAACTGTTCAAATTTTTTATTAGTAAATTCAAATAGGAAGCAAGAGGATAAATTAAAAATTATTGAGACTAACAGGAATTGAACCAGTCCATTCTAACAGCACCAAATTGCCTTGCAATTTAAAAATTTATATTACAACTCTAGTTATTGTTTCGTGCTCAAAATTAAATAAAATGTGCAGAGAGAAGACTTCTTTGTAGTCAGATTTTCTCTTTTATAAATTTATCACTCATAACATACAACTTGTTGGTGAGCATCATTGTATAGCTCAAATGATAATCCCATGGGGCCTCCATAAAAGATGAACTTGCAGACAAGACTTCACTACCAAGTTTTGAACCTGCATCCTATTGAACTCATGGCAAATGGTTTGGCTGACACTAGCAAGATGAATTCAGAGAACGTCAAACATTGCGCATCATACTGGGGGAGCCAGAAGAACCATCCCTGACTATGATCCTAATTACCAATGTAGAGATGATTCCGCTGCTACAAACAGGTGTACATGGATATGGGGAAAAGTAACTACAGGATGTTGATAATTTTCTGGGATAGCCCACAATCAAGCAGACATGTTAGTCCTAGTTTGATATCCCCTTAGATGGTGAGGATCCCTAGGTGAATACTTAGCTGACTGCTGCACCGATCCCAGTGATCATTGTTCAGAGCTCTGCCGCTATGGACACCTCTGGCATGGCAAGGGGAGCAGAAGTTCATGACTCCAATTCTATATGTTACAGAAAGGTGGAACATCTTGAAAATTCTCAAAATCTTGAGAATTGAACTCCCTTCTACCGCCGAAGACGGATGTGTCGGGCCATTGGCGCAAATAAAACGGCGACACAACGCATTTCCATTCTCTGGACTACATTCTGCTGGAAATCTAGTAGGACATGTCCTGCTACAAGAGAATTCAGCAGGAGTTTGAGAATGTATGCTGAAGAAGAAGAAGAACTCCCTTCTGAGTTGGAAACATCTTCTCAAAAATTACACATAGGAAGTAAGAGCTTATTGCTCATAATTGCTGATAATTGATATAACAACTCAGACATATTAGAATAGACAACAGGTTAATGAAGTTTTGCTAATTACTGGAAACACACACTTTGATGTTTCGACCACAAAGCCTTTATCAAGAACACAATACAGCTTACAATGAGTAAAAGATGGCACTGTCTACAACAACATCACAGAACTAATGCTCGAAAACATAATTACAGGGTAATGTCACATCACAGAGCTATTGTATCCCATCAATTACATCACATCACAGAAAAAAACAACCAACTAAAAACAATCAATTAAAAAACAATCACGGAAACTTTGTATCACAGAGCTATTGTATTGTAGCCAGGTAATGTAACATCAGAGAGCTATTGTATTGTAGCCAGGTAATGTAACATCAGAGAGCTATTGCTTGAAAACTTCATTACCGAATCATAAAATTTGTCCTTTAGAATAATTTACCCTATTTTCTATTTTTGTCTGTTGGATTATTTTTGCTACAGCGATGTTTGCCTAATCAAACATATGCTCAATTTTACATGTGTATGTACCCAATATAGGTATCATGGCTGGGTCAAACAGGTCTGGGGACCTTACAGATGCCCAGAAGTCAATTCCAATTGGCACCATTGCAGCTGTGACGACAACATCTTCTGTTTGTATCCTTTTTTTCTACACTTTTACCGAAACCATTATTAATTATATATTTATCATTGTGACAATTTTACTAAACTAATTTGATGTATATTTATCATTGTGACAATTTTACTAAACTAATTTGATGTATATTTATCATTGTGACAATTTTACTAAACTAATGTGATGTATATTTATCATTGTGACAATTTTACTAAACTAACGTGATGTATATTTATCATTGTGACAATTTTACTAAACTAATGTGGTGATGTATATTTATCATTGTGACAATTTTACCAAGCTAATGTGATATATATTTATCTTTGTGACAATTTTACCAAACTTCTTCCAAGTCATATTATTCCTATACATGCACAAGATCTGTCCTGTGTTTTATTTTTTGCTGGGTGTATCGATGGAGGCGTGATGAGGGATAAGTAAGTATTTAGCCAAGAAAGTGAGTGAGAGTGTGAGCCAGGGAGGCGGAGGTATACTTTGACACAAGTTGGTTTGGTTAGGGTTAGGTATGTTCATTATCTTCTTCGCACACCGGACATCTCCATAGGTGTTCAGATCTCTGCTTCAGTAAAACTCTCGGAGCATAACGGCTGATGGTTCCAGTTCTATATTGGTATTATATCTTATTCATGATATAGGAATCAACCTAGCATTTTTTACTGCATTCATCTTCGTCTTCTTCTATCTCGCTGGAAGTTGAACATGTTACACAGAAGGTTACTTTGTCGTGAAGGCATGTTATCTAGTCGTGTTGCTTGATACCATGGTTGCTGGTGCGTTTCTTGGTCTGGTATCTCCAACTTCAGCACTAGATTGCTTGGACTGAACTGTGGTCATGCTTGATGTCAGGAATAGCCCCGATCAATCTTAGTTTGAGCCTCTGTTAGCTGGACTAAGCCACATCTCCATTTCAAGGAGGTGGCCTCGATAGATGGAGCACTGTAGTCATTTTCTAGGTGAATTTTGAACAATTCTGATACACTAGTGCCTGCAGTAGAAGTTGAACCAAGTTCTTTAGTGAGATGCACTCAGTACATCTCCAAGACTTAAAATTGTCCATTTATCTGTGTTGCTTCAGCACCAAATATGTGCATAAGAGAAACCAGTGCTCTCTAGCTTGAGTGCTCTCTAGCTTGAGTACTCTCTAGCTTGAGTGCTCTCTAGTTAGTGTGCTGTCTAGTTTGAGTGCTCTCTAGTTCGAGTGCTCTCTAGCTTGAGTACTCTCTAGTTTGAGTGCTCTCTAGTTAGTGTGCTGTCTAGTTTGAGTGCTCTCTAGTTCGAGTGCTCTCTAGCTTGAGTACTCTCTAGTTTGAGTGCTCTCTAGTTAGTGTGCTGTCTAGTTTGAGTGCTCTCTAGTTTGAGTGCTCTCTAGTTTGAGTGCTCTCTAGCTTGAGTACTCTCTAGTTTGAGTACTCTCTAGTTAGTGTGCTGTCTAGTTTGAGTGCTGTCTAGTTTGAGTGCTGTCTAGTTTGAGTGCTCTCTAGTTCGAGTGCTCTCTAGCTTGAGTGCTCTCTAGTTTGAGTGCTCTCTAGTTAGTGTGCTGTCTAGTTTGAGTGCTCTCTAGTTTGAGTGCTCTCTAGTTTGAGTGCTCTCTAGTTAGTGTGCTGTCTAGTTTGAGTACTCTCTAGTTTGAGTACTCTCTTGTTTGAGTGCTCTCTAGTTAGTGTGCTGTCTAGTTTGAGTGATGTGTGCTGCTGTGTAAAAATGTAAATGTTATTGAGACTCATAGTCACACCCTCTTTAATGTTTATTCTGTGAAGAGTCTTCCTCTTTTTTCTCCTGCCTTCTGGCACTCATTTGAATAATTGTAGCTGCAGTCTATTTTCAGTGATTCTAAGCACGTTCTATATCATTCTACCATTTTCTTGTAGAAACTTGTAATTATTTCCAGCCGTTATTTAATCGTTTTCTAAGATAGTTATTTGGTTCTTTTCTAGCAGCCACATTTCATATTGCACATTGTATATAATATATATTCCTAAGGCATGTGCTGAGAAGAACACAGCATGAACACTTAATAACCACTGGAAAGATCAAGGGGAGAGGAGATAGGGGACAACAAAGAGAAAAGTTGCTAGATAGACTAGTAATGTGGTACGGTAGAAGTTCACCAACCGAGATTATTTACAATACAAGAAACAGAGAGTTGTGGAGAAACATGAGCGCCTATGCCATTTGGCATGGCACTTGATTGATTGATTGATTGATTGATTGATTGATATAATATATGTGTGTGATTATTGAGAAGTCTCTGAAACTCTAAAAAAATCTCTTGCAAAAGCCTTAAAAATACTTGGTGCTGTTAGAAGTTATACCACAAAAAAACATCTTAGAAGCATCAGAAAGAAATTGCTATTGTTTTTTTGGGCACATTATAAGTTGATGCAGTTATGGAGAACTGTGTGGCATGTCAAATTTCTAAAAAGAGAAACAGGAAGACACAGAAACATTTTGGGAGGGATGTGGTGTAGTAGTATAAAAGAAGTTGAACTGTGGACCTGATAACCAACACATATGATGGGGAGCTATAAAGATACATGATTGGCTGTGTCAACAAGCATGACACTCGCTGATCTGAAGCTATGACCCATCACGGCATTTGCTGATGATGTGACCTATAATGGCACACGATGATGCTGCGACCCATCATATTATGACCCATCCTATCATCTTCCAGTATGGTTTTCAATAATATTCTTTACTCATCGCTGAGAATAGAAATTGCTGGAGGACTCAGTGTGTTGACGCATCAAATTGAGTACCCCTATGACCCTGATGGGTTATAGGGGATGGATGGATGGTTTTCATCAAATCTATTTATTGTTCAACATTATTTATCGTTTAGTGCATTCACTATTTGCTGCTTTATTCCTAATATTAATCATGCAGTACAGTGATTTAATTGTACAGTTTTTTTGGTAGTGTATCACATTCAGGATGTAGCCATCAGCCCAACATTTTTTGGATGTAGAGATTTTCTAGGCAATATAAATATGTTCAAGAGTTTGCCATTGCTTTCTGAACAGTCGGGATGCACAATTGCCTGTGGTGGGGATAGAACTCGGTACCTTGGCTGTCACAGACATGCTCTGTACCACTTCACCACAGAGCCGGACTTAATTGTACAATACAGTTATTTAATTGTACTGTACTGTGATTTGATTATATGGTACAGTTATTTAATTGTACGGTACAGTGATTTAACTGTACAGTAAAATGCTTTAATTGTACGGTAATTATTTAACTGTATGGTACAGTTACTTAATTGCATGGTACAGTTATTTAGTTGTACGGTACAGTGATTTAACTGTACAGTACAATGCTTTAATTGTACGGTAATTATTTAACTGTATGGTACAGTTATTTAATTGTACGGTACAGTGATTTAACTGTACAGTACAATGCTTTAATTGTACGGTAATTATTTAACTGTATGGTACAGTTATTTAATTGTACGGTACAGTGATTTAACTGTACAGTAAAATGCTTTAATTGTACGGTAATTATTTAACTGTATGGTACAGTTACTTAATTGCATGGTACAGTTATTTAGTTGTACGGTACAGTTATTTAATTGTACGGCACAGTGATTTAATTATACAGTACAATTATTTAATTTAAAGTACATTGTTTTGATCATATAATCCTCAAAATAGCATAACAGAATCTTCTAGATCTTTTATTTCTGCCCATATTAATATTTTACAGATACGGTGAAAGTATTGGAGGGAAGTTGATTGTGGGCAAACTTGCATGGCCTCATGAGTGGGTGATCATGATTGGTGCATTCTTATCAACTCTGGGAGCAGGACTACAGAGTCTTACAGGTATCTTCCTCTTCATTTTTGATGATCAACTTTAACTCAGATTGATAATGCATTCTCTGATATACCACACATTACATACCCACTAGGTTACATCTGTGGGTCTCAGCAATGGCCCATGAGACAAACCACCCATGCAACAGAAAACATTAGTAGATGACATGCCGTTATATTGAGGCTGTCTTATGGAAGCTTTGTAGCATGTCATCTATACAATTATATAGCCCCTCTGAGTAGAAGGCTTTGTCAATAGGCATTTCACTAAGCCGCAAGCTAAAGTCTCCTGGGTATGAGAGAAACCACCCCACCCACTGCACATGAGAAGTAAGAATAAAGAGCTTGCAATTCCTGGACTTCTGGTAGTGACGTCCGTTGATGGAGGGTGTTTCTCTAATCAAGTCTTGATCATTCCGTTGATCGTTGTATTAATCAATTAACATCGTAAAGTCCAAACCGATTTCTGTAACAGAAGTCAGTTCATTCCAATAAATGCTGTTGGTCCTACATTGGGCATGTCCTACCGCAGACATCAACAGAATACACCACCAATCTCTTGAATGGATACCTACAGGCAAAAGAGCCAGGGGTAGACCAAAAGAAACACTCAGAAGAAAAATACTTAGAGAAAGTAAAACAATCAATATTCATATTATTCAAGAACTGCACAGAATAGCTTTGAACAGACATAATTGGAGAGATCTGACCTCTGCCCTATGCGCTAACTTCAGCGCAAAAGGAAAATGAATGAATGAATGAAAAATTCCTGGACATAGTGAACAAACAAACCATATATTATTGTGTATAAGTCACTCCATGTATAAATTTAATATTGTAGTTTTCTATTACAAAATTTGTCCAAAGTCTTTAGGCTGTATAGGGGATACATTGATTATGTGAAAGTTGTAACGTTACCATTTCAGTGAACTGATTGGCAACCCTGAATAATGAAAGCCAGAAAAGCGTGCAAGTCTTTGAAAACTCCTGTCCAACTAAGTATGTGTTTATGAGGTCATTAGTTGTAAAAGTTGTATCGTAGGATGAAAAATTAATTGTGGAACGCTGTAGTCCACGCTCCAGCAGGAGCATATAGCATAAGAGTGGAAACAACAAGAGACAGAGGAAAACCAAGAAGAAGATGCATATCAAGTGACATATTCTGTCCAGAACGTTGTCTTCATTGTGGATACTCTGAGCGCCTCTCTGTTCCGGGCCTGCATTGGCCAAAGACATGTGCATACATTCGTTGATGTTGTTGGTCCATCGTCTTCTTGGTCTTCCTCTTCTTCTCATACCCAGCACTCTGCCCTCTAGAATCAACCTTTTGATGCCATCATCACAGCAACTTAAAGGAGTAATGAGCCTATAAATTCAGAATGGATACAGTGAACAGTGGTGTAAATAATAATAACGGCGAAAGTTGTGTAGTTAAAGAGATAGAAAGAAGAAGGTGAATTGAAGGAGTTACCAACATTCTGAGATATTATAATATCACTAGCCTGAACAGCAACCATCATTCAATCTTGCAATGCCTTACAGAAAACAATCATCATTCAATCTTGCGATGCCTTACAGAAAAAAAAATCAGAGGAAAGGCAGTAGATACTATATCCTGCTAACTAGCTGCAGTTTGAGAATGAACACAGAAGAAGAAGAAGATTCATCCACTTGTAAAACATATTTGAATATTCTTGCTTCGATATTTCAGGTGCCCCCAGGCTGTTTCAAGCCATTGCCAAAGACAATGTTGTGCCTTTCTTGCGCGTCTTTAGTGTAACCAGCAAAAATGGTGAACCATACAGAGCTCTACTTCTGACATTTTTCATCACAGAGATTGGCATTATGATAGGAACGTTGGACTACATCGCACCGGTTATAACCATGTAAGTTGTCGGGTTTTCTGGGTACCATGTAAGTTGCCAGATTAGATGGGTACCATGTAAGTTGCCAGGTTTGCTGGGTACCATGTAAGTTGCCAGGTTTGATAGGTAGACTCTTTCTGGCTAGGAATATCCTTTCAACCATGGACATGTATCCAGCTAATAACATTACCACTGTGAATGTTGTTTGTTTTATAAGCAATAGAGCTATTATATCCTTTTGTACAGTTTATTTCCTACCCAGAATCTTCAGTAAGTTGTCAGGTTTGCTGGGTACCATGTAAGTTGCCAGATTAGATGGGTACCATGTAAGTTGCCAGGTTTGATAGGTAGACTCTTTCTGGCTAGGAATGTCCTTTCAACCATGGACATGTATCCAGCTAATAACATTACCACTGTGAATGTTGTTTGTTTTATAAGCAATAGAGCTATTATATCCTTTTGTACAGTTTATTTCCTACCCAGAATCTTCAGTAAGTTGTCAGGTTTGCTGGGTACCATGTAAGTTGCCAGATTAGATGGGTACCATGTAAGTTGCCAGGTTTGATAGGTAGACTCTTTCTGGCTAGGAATGTCCTTTCAACCATGGACATGTATCCAGCTAATAACATTACCACTGTGAATGTTGTTTGTTTTATAAGCAATAGAGCTATTATATCCTTTTGTACAGTTTATTTCCTACCCAGAATCTTCAGTAAGTTGTCAGGTTTGCTGGGTACCATGTAAGTTGCCAGATTAGATGGGTACCATGTAAGTTGCCAGGTTTGATAGGTAGACTCTTTCTGGCTAGGAATGTTCTTTCAACCATGGACATGTATCCAGCTAATAACATTACCACTGTGAATGTTGTTTGTTTTATAAGCAATAGAGCTATTATATCCTTTTGTACAGTTTATTTCCTACCCAGAATCTTCAACTGTTGCCCCACCATATAGTAAACAGTTTTACTGCAGTCTACTTACATTATTTAGTATAAGATAGTTCACATTACTATATTTTCAACAGAGGTAAAGAAGAAGGTTCTTCAGAGCTATATAAAACCTATTCTAGCATATGGATGTGAGTCATGGACAATAAATAAACATGATTGTGGGAAATTAGAGGCAACAGAGATGTGGTTCTATAGAAGAATGCTGAGAGTATCATGGACAGCAGAGATGTGGTTCTATAGAAGAATGCTGAGAGTATCATGGACAACAGAGATGTGGTTCTATAGAATAATGCTGATAGTATCTTGAACAACAGAGATGTGGTTCTATAGAAGAATGCTGAGAGTATCATGGAGTGCACTGACCTAACAAAATTACAAACAAACAAGCAGGTGCTGAAAGAATCAAATGCGATACAGGGGTTATTTAATTTTCCCATTAGGAAGTTGCAAGGAGGAATTTTATAGTCGTGCGATAAAGATACATTCTATTGCTGTCGCCACGTCATGGACAGGGGGAGGTTAATTAATAATATCAGAAAAAAAAATTCTGTATTTTTTTAGACACATTATGAGACAGGGATGTCTGGAGAACATAGTTACAACAGTCAAAATAGACGGTAAAAGAGATTCAGGACGAGGGCATGAGAAAATGTTAGTCTGACATTGTGGCATGGCAGAGTCAGCAAAAATCCTGATGTTTGTCTGTTTTTCCAGGAATCATGAGAAACTTTCTCTGACTTCCTATGTGCAGTTGGGTGGTGTCCAGGAATCATGGGAAACTTTCTCTGACTTCCTATGTGCAGTTGGGTGGTGTCCAGGAATCATGAGAAACTTTCTCTGACTTCCTATGTGCAGTTGGGTGGTGTCCAGGAATCATGAGAAACTTTCTCTGACTTCCTATGTGCAGTTGGGTGGTTTCCAGGAATCATGGGAAACTTTCTCTGACTTCCTATGTGCAGTTGGGTGGTGTCCAGGAATCATGAGAAACTTTCTCTGACTTCCTATGTGCAGTTGGGTGGTTTCCAGGAATCATGAGAAACTTTCTCTGACTTCCTATGTGCAGTTGGGTGGTTTCCAGGAATCATGGGAAACTTTCTCTGACTTCCTATGTGCAGTTGGGTGGTGTCCAGGAATCATGAGAAACTTTCTCTGACTTCCTATGTGCAGTTGGGTGGTTTCCAGGAATCATGAGAAACTTTCTCTGACTTCCTATGTGCAGTTGGGTGGTTTCCAGGAATCATGGGAAACTTTCTCTGACTTCCTATGTGCAGTTGGGTGGTTTCCAGGAATCATGAGAAACTTTCTCTGACTTCCTATGTGCAGTTGGGTGGTGTCCAGGAATCATGAGAAACTTTCTCTGACTTCCTATGTGCAGTTGGGTGGTGTCCAGGAATCATGAGAAACTTTCTCTGACTTCCTATGTGCAGTTGGGTGGATTCTATGAGCTTTATTTCATACCCAGGAGACTTCTGCTTAGTGCCCAGGGCCGGATTTTGACTTGGTAAGGCCCTAAGCTTTCCAGACGTGCGTCATTGGGACAAATAATGCTGCAATATATTTAAGTATACATGACAATTGTTCAGGAAAGTGGGAGCACTAGCTACAGCTTGTGTGGCTTATACGTAAATCCTGCGCTGTAAGTACCGTGCCTGTTGAGGAAGCCTTCTACTCAGACGGTGTACATGACAAATCCTGATGAAATATACTGGAAATAGAAAGTTCTACAGATACATGATAGCCTGTGCCAGTCGACACAGTACCTGATAATTTTAATTAGTTAGTGCTAACATTTTCAACCTTATTTCTCTGGCTGTAGGTTTTTCCTGATGTGTTATGGTTTTGTCAACATGGCTTGTGCTCTACAGACTCTGCTACAAACTCCAAACTGGAGACCCAGGTTCAAGTACTACCACTGGTAGGCCCATTGTGGTCCTTATTTTAACTGTTCTGTCATTGTAGATAAGCTGAAACTAATCGTGACAAATATGGGCCAAAGCAGCTCTGGGCAGCAAGCAGCTCTGTGTGATGTTCATCTCTGGGCAGCAAGCAGCTCAGGGCAGCTCTGTGTGATGTTCATTTCTGGATGATGTTCAGCTTAGGGTAGCTCCAGATAACATTCATCTCTGGGTAGCAGGCAGCTCTGGGTTATATTCAGCTCAGGGCAGCAAGGGGGAGTGTACAGAATATATTCAGGTTTCATTGAATCTATGTTTTAGATGTGTTTAAATCTTCTTCTTCTTCTTCATCGTTCTTCAGTCAGATATCAGGTTACAGCACCAATAGCTTCAGTCAGATATCAGGTTACAGCACCAATAGCTTCAATGAATTGTGTGATTCGCTTCAGGTCATCCATGGAACCCCTCAAGTCTGGAAGCAGTGCCGTCTCAGTAGGCCATATTTTCTCCCTCTCTTCTTGGTAGAGTTGACAGGCATGAAGAATGTGTTCTGCAGTCTCTGGGCTCAGTCCACAGTTGCACAGGTCTGTCTCACCAATCTTCAGCTTTCGGAACATGTGACTTCTCAGTCTGTTGTGACCAGTTCGTAGTCTGAAAATGATGGTTTGTTCCTTGCGTGACATTTGGTGGTAGGGATCATTTGGTTCTTCAGTTGGGTGCATTTGCTTCCACTTTTTCTTATATTCTGCTTTTAACATGGTCTTACTTTCATAGTACGTATTTTCATTTTCTATTTGTTCCAGTGATCCCCTTTCCTTGCCAGGAGATCAGCTTTTTCATTTCCAGGTATGCCACAGTGACCTGGGATCCACTGCAGTACTGTTTCTTTGGTGGTACTGCTGTGGTGTAATAAGCAGGCCGTAAGTTCATTCATGCTCGTGTTCTTTGGATCTTTCAATGCCTGCAATACTGATTTTGCATCCGTTAGAAATACTACATGTCTGTTGTGACTCGGCAAGCAATTCATGAGAATTTTGGCTGCCTCTATTATGGCTTCCATTTCTGCTTTGAAATTTGTGGAATGTTTGCCTGTGGGTATGGATTTCTCTATTTCTTTTCCATCTGGTGTTACTATATATATTCCTGATCCTCCATCTAATACTGCCTCTTTCGCTGATCCATCTGTATATACATGTGTCCATATATCCTTTGGGTATGCTTTCTGTATGTGATTCTTAGTTGTTTCCTTTAGTACTTGTATAGTAGTTTCTGTTTTCGAAATAATGCTTGGTATATTGTCCATAATTCTTGGGAAGTTTTTCCTGTCCCATGTTGGGTATGTGTTAAGGTGTTTAATGGTTTTAGGTTTTGTAGGTCTGAATCTGTGAGTGATTTCTGGAGCTGTTTAGCGGAGTGTAGAAAGCTACCTCTTTTGAGTCGCTCTTTTGTAGGTCTGCTTAGTCTTTGGTTTATTTGATGACTCTCCAAACATTTGAACGTTGCATACTGTGTGAGGATTTTTTCATTTCTTCTTTCTTCCATTGATGGCAAACCTGTGCATGTTTCCATTTTTGTGATTGTGGTAGTATTCATACCTCCTGTTATAATTCTGAGATTTCAATGCTTCTAGGAGCATTTTATTTTTCACTCATTCTAAGTACATGTCTGGAGTAAATTAATTGTCTTCTTATGGGTGTAGAAATATGTTGTTTGGTGCCTCTCGTATTTTTTTGTTTGACTTCCTAACTTCTCAATCAGTATTTAAGACTTTTTAAAGACATTTATTTTCATTGAATTACCAGTAATTCTTATTAAAGTTTAGTATTTACTTTTGGTCAGTGCCACTCAAGCACACCTGGCAATGACAAGACAGACAAACTAGCACAGAAGGGAACACAAGTACAACCATATGCACAAACAACGATGCACACAGTGTGTGCATTAAAATGATGTTGAAATCTGTGAACAACGAAAATTGGATGAACAGATGGGCCATGGGAAACACTGGGAGGGAAATCTATAAATATATGACCAGCCCAAATCCTAAAGACAACATCAACCTCCTGGGAAGGAAAGACCAGAGTATCATCATCAGACCGCGCACACATCATGTATAGCTTAACAACCACCTGAACAGAATACAACCACAACACACTCCAGGGTGCCGGCTGTGCACTCATCCATATGAAACTGTTGACCACCACCTTTTTTAATGTCCAGCGCTGGATGACATCAGGAAAATGCTTCTCCCTCCAGGATCAGATAAATGGTACACATTATATGGAACAAAACAACAGTTCACAAACATATGCATATATCACACGATGGCATTGGGTCAAAGGTCATGGACCACTGGATCAGCAGCCAACCAACCAACCTTTGGTTAATTACCCAATCGCCGTGTAGCCCGAAAGGGGAGCAAAGAATAGCAACACTGTTTACCTTCCACTCATGTCGTAAAAGGCGACTACGGAGGTTATGGTATGGAGTTGGCTGTCCCATCCTATATAGAGTCAATGACCTAAAGCCATGCTGAAGTTGGATGTGTCAGGCCGAAAGGCGCAGATATCACAACAATGCTGTAAGCCATGACACAATGCATCTCATTCTCCGGACTACATCCTGCTAATCTGCAGGAGTATGAGAATGAACGCAGAAGAAGAAGAATGTCTTAAAACAAACATTGAAGACATATATAACCTCTGTTTATTCCTTCTAACAGGACTCTGTCCTTGATTGGGCTAACACTCTGTATTGTTCTGATGTTCATTTCAAGCTGGTACTTCGCACTTGCGGCCATAGCGTTAGCTTTTTGTATATACAAGTACATTGAGTACAAGGGGTAAGTTTTGTCTGGATTGTTTGTAGGTCTAGTTGAAGTAAGTGTGACACCGCATAGGTTGTGGAATGTGTGTACGTCTAGTTTAGATGATGGTGAAGTAATGCCTTTAGCTGTGAACATGTAGCTCTTGACACATGATGATGATGAAATAATGCCTTTAGCTGTGAACAGGTAGCTCTTGACACATGATGGTGATGAAGTAATGCCTTTAGCTGTGAACAGGTAGCTCTTGACACGTGATGGTGATGAAATAATGCCTTTAGCTGTGAACAGGTAGCTCTTGCCACATGATGATGATGAAATAATGCCTTTAGCTGTGAGTCATGTTATTTATATTTGCCACCAAAAAAAAGGTGCAATATCCGCTATCCCGCATTTCTTCGTCATCCATGGGAATTATTATATAGAAAGCAAAAGTCAGAAATTGAGACAAATTGTGACGATAATATTTTTCACAGGTCGTCCTGTACCATTTTTTTAAATTCTCAGCCTATTCCCCCCCCCCTAACTCTCTATAGTTGTCCCCTGCGACATACCCTATAAATAATTAAAAAAGACATGACACTTTGTTGAAGACCTGATTTGAAGGTGATTATGATGGTGAGGGTATTCTTCCTTCACAAGCGCAGATGAGCACGGCATGGGGAAAAAAAGGAATAAATAAAGATGTGGTGAATAAGTAAAGAAAAACCAATCATTTGTGATTGTCTAATTTGGTTTGTGAGTTCGTAGATGCCCTATTCATGCCAGGAAAGTTCTATTACAGTGCAGGCAGGAGTGCAGAGGGTCTCGGAGTAGGAGAGTTTTCAGATTCGTCCGCATTTAGTGATGGCAGCATTGTTCTGGGTGTGCTAAGCTGAGCGATCATGCGGTGTAGTCTCCCAGGAGATAGAATCAATACTGCAGTGCTTGAGAGAGATTTATTTGAAGGTAGAATTGAGGTAGAACAAGAGGTAGGCAGAGATGATACAAGTGGGAGCGTAATATCAAGGGATGGACAGGATGCAGTCTGTCAGAGTGCATCACCAAAACAAGAGACAGGGGATGTTGGAGGTTCATTTCAGCTGTTATTCGTTACTGAGATTGCACGTGATGATGATGAGTTATTCGTTACTGAGATTGCACGTGATGATGATAAATATTTACGTTTTCTTTTCATCTTTATTTAGCGCTGAGCAAGAATGGGGTGATGGCATTAGAGGTTTGGCCATGTCCGCTGCCAGGTACTCACTGCTCAGACTACAAGCTGGTCCTCCTCATACTAAAAACTGGAGGTAAGATAAGGTGTCCATGCAAATGGTTAGTGTCACCGTTACAATGTTACTGTTACAGTGTTACTGTTACAGTGTTACTGTTACAGTGTTACCGTTACAGTGTTACTGTTACAGTGTTACTGTTACAGTGTTACTGTTACAGTGTTACTGTTACAGTGCTACTGTTACAGTGTTACCGTTACAGTGTCACCGTTACAGTGTCACCGTTACAGTGTTACTGTTACAGTGTTACCGTTACAGTGTTACCGTTACAGTGTCACCGTTACAGTGTCACCGTTACAGTGTCACCGTTACAGTGCTACCGTTACAGTGTTACCGTTACAGTGTCACCGTTACAGTGTTACTGTTACAGTGTTACCGTTACAGTGTCACCGTTACAGTGTCACCGTTACAGTGTTACTGTTACAGTGTTACCGTTACAGTGTCACCGTTACAGTGTCACCGTTACAGTGTCACCGTTACAGTGTCACCGTTACAGTGTTACCGTTACAGTGTTACCGTTACAGTGTTACCGTTACAGTGTCACCGTTACAGTGTTACTGTTACAGTGTCACCGTTACAGTGTTACTGTTACAGTGTCACCGTTACAGTGTTACCGTTACAGTGTTACCGTTACAGTGTTACCGTTACAGTGTCACCGTTACAGTGTTACTGTTACAGTGTCACCGTTACAGTGTTACTGTTACAGTGTTACTGTTACAGTGTCACCGTTACAGTGTTACTGTTACAGTGTTACCGTTACAGTGTTACTGTTACAGTGTCACCGTTACAGTGTCACCGTTACAGTGTTACCGTTACAGTGTCACCGTTACAGTGTTACCGTTACAGTGTTACCGTTACAGTGTTACTGTTACAGTGTTACCGTTACAGTGTCACCGTTACAGTGTCCCCGTTACAGTGTTACTGTTACAGTGTTACCGTTACAGTGTTACTGTTACAGTGTTACCGTTACAGTGTCACTGTTACAGTGTTACCGTTACAGTGTTACCGTTACAGTGTCACTGTTACAGTGTTACTGTTACAGTACTGACACATCCGACTTCAGTATGGAGATTTATAACATAACTGCTGACTTATATATTTACATGTGCTTCTGCTTTCATTTGTCTACAGGCCTCAACTTCTGGTGCTAATGAAGTTAGATGAAGAACTCCAACCAAAGTACCCAAAGTTGGTTTTGTTTGCAAGTCAATTGAAAGCAGGTTAGAAAGTCTCACCTTTTGGGATATTTTTACTAACTTAACTCTATACTGACCAGCAATCCATAGCATATTTGTATGTACTGACCATCAATCTATAACATGCTTAACTCTATACTGACCAGCAATCCATAGCATATTTGTATATACTGACCATCAATCTATAACATGCTTAACTCTATACTGACCAGCAATCTCTATCATATTAAACTCTACTGACCAGCAGCATCTATCATTCTTATCTAAGCTGACCTGCATTCTAAGGCATATATAGAGTACCTATCTATACTAGCATTTTAAAACCTCAGAGTTATTATTCAGTGGGTCAGAATCATATTTCCTATCATTTTGGTCATCACAGTACATTCCATGTCATCAAAGTTGGTCACCAAGGCATATACCAGACATTCCATGTCATCAAAGTTGGTCACCAAGGCATATACCAGACATTCCATGTCATCAAAGTTTGTCACCAAGGCATATACCAGATATTCCATGTCATCAAAGTTGGTCACCAAGGCATATACCAGATATTCCATGTCATCAAAGTTGGTCACCAAGGCATATACCAGACATTCCATGTCATCAAAGTTTGTCACCAAGGCATATACCAGACATTCCATGTCATCAAAGTTTGTCACCAAGGCATATACCAGACATTCCATGTCATCAAAGTTGGTCACCAAGGCATATACCAGATATTCCATGTCATCAAAGTTAGAGATAGCCAGAGGTAGACAGAGATACAAGTGGGAGAGTAACATCACAAGATGGATAGGTTACAGTCTAGCATAGTGCACCACCAAAACAAGAGACAGGGGATGTTGGAGGTCTGTTGCAGGCAACCTTCGTTACGGAAACGGCACTTGATGATGAGATATTAGTTGATTTTGAAATCTGTGGTCATCCCTTGCTCCTGACATCACAAGTGTCGAGTGATAGTGGTATTCATGATTTTCACTCCATGTTTCTTTCATTTTTTTCTAAGATATTAAGAAAAATCGGTTTTAAAAACATTGGATTTATCCAAAATATTGCAATAGGAATAAAACATAATGAGTATACTAAAAGTAGACGCCACCGCAGTCGAGTTATTTTCCTTGTCTACGTTTGTAAATTTCATGTTCAACATTTAATAATTGAAACATTCATTTATTTTAGGGTTAGGGTTAGAATAGTTATATTTTACATAACTAACCCCAACCCTAAATAGATAAATGTTTCAATTATTAAATAACGAACATGAAATTTACAAACATAGACAAGGGACATAATTAAACATGTGGTTGTCTACTTGTACTGAACTGAAATTTGTTTATTCCTGTGAGGACAGCATCCAGATTTTTTAATGTCTTTCTTTTTTCATTCAGGTAAAGGCTTGGTCCTTGTCAACAGTGTCTTAGCAGGTCAATTTAGAGACAGGTACCCTGATGCACAGGCATCCAAGCAGGTAAGTCACGTACACAGTAATTATTTTCTGTACTTTTTATCTGTATTTTAATCTTCTTCAGCGTTCATTTTCAACCTCCCGCTGGATCTCTCTTGTAGCAGGATTTTCAGAGAGTCTAGCGTAATATCTATTGCAACGTCTAGTGTAATGTCTGGTACAATTTTATCATCTGTGTTATTACTCCATCCTGTAGGTCAGGAAATTTGAACTATATATGCCATGTCAAAGTTGATATTTGATTCTCTGACAAATGCAAATATCGAAGCTCGGCTGTAAACTATGACACAGTGCACTACATTCTGATAACCAGCAGTAGTTTGAAAATGAATGAGGAACATCCTAATCTACATGAACATAATAGTCTAGTATAATCATGGTGTAGGATTTAAAGAAGAAATTTGGTACCCAAATTGGACATGTGTTGTCTGGCCCTGAAATTGGAATAGAAAAATTGCAACATTGTAAATTTAATTGCATGTCTGCTTCTAGTTCGTAGTTTAACATATCTACGCAACAAGTTATAAATAATGGAGGGCATAGTACCTGGGAAGAGGAGAAAGGGCAGACCAAGAAGATGATGGACTGACGACATTAAAGATAACTTGAATACATCATTGGAAAATGCAAGCTGCATCGCCCAAGACAGAAGGGGGTTCAGATAGTTCATTGGGAAGACAACGTTGTGGAGAGAATATGTTATATGACACAGCAAGTTATTTTATTGTGAAGCCATGTTATCTAGTCGTGTTGCGTAATATCACGGTTGCTGGTGCACCTCTCGGTCTGGTATCTCCGACTTCAGCACCGATGATTGCTTGGGTGGGAGTGTGGTCCTGCTTGATGTCAGGGATGGCCCTGACCAATTTTAGTTTCTAGTCTCTGTTGGCTGGACTAAGCCCCTTCTCCACTTAAGAAGTTGGTCTCGATGATGATGTCATAAGGAGCAATTAAGGAGGTTTTGAGGTTTCGTTTGGCTATCCCATAGAGGGCCAAAGTGAAGCAGAAGTCATGCTGGTCACATGCGTTTCAACGAAAGGTGCAGATATCATAGCCAAACAATGTCATGTATTGTGTTAAAGAGCACAGATATCGCTGTCAAGCTATAAGTTAAGACATGCGATGTATTCCATTCTCTAGACTGTACACCTCAACCAGTAGGAGTATGAGGGAAAATGAAGAGAATGATTATTTTAGAATATGTTGGGCTAGTGACCACAGTCCAGTTCAGTGATGAAATCTACATCAGCATCTGACTTCTCAGGGCTAGTGACCACAGTCCAGTTCAGTGATGGAATCCAATCAGCATCTGACTTCTCAGGGCTAGTGACCACAGTCCAGTTCAGCGATGAAATCTACATCAGCATCTGACTTCTCAGGGCTAGTGACCACAGTCCAGTTCAGCGATGGAATCTCCATCAGCATCTGACTTCAACTGCAGAATGAGGAAGAGGAAGAATTTTAGAATGTTACTGTACCCTTCCTATTCATAGTTGCTGTCATCTATTCTCAAGATCTGTACATATTATAATCTAGTTCTTACATTCCTACAGTCTAGTTCTTACATTCCTACAGTCTAGTTCTTACATTCCTACAGTCTAGTTCTTACATTCCTACAGTCTAGTTCTTACATTCCTACAGTCTAGTTCTTACATTCCTACAGTCTAGTTCTTACATTCCTACAGTCTAGTTCTTACATTCCTACAGTCTAGTTCTTACATTCCTACAGTCTAGTTCTTACATTCCTACAGTCTAGTTCTTACATTCCTACAGTCTAGTTCTTACATTCCTACAGTCTAGTTCTTACATTCCTACAGTCATTGATGAACTTAATCAAGGCTTACAGCGTCAAAGGTTTTTCTGATGTCAGCATTGCCAATGATGTGTCAGAGGGTCTCTGCCAGCTGTGAGTTGTCAATGTTGTTGTTGTTACACATTGTCAATATTGTTGTTGTTATTAGTCAATGTTGTTGTTCTTATGTGTCAATATTGTTCTTGTTGTTGTTATGTGTCATTATTGTTGTTATTTGTCAATATGTAATATGTGTAATATAGAAGCATTTAGGATTTATTCATCACGAAAAATTATGTAGCAAATAGATTTGAACCAGGTCTGCTCAGATAGCACCCAATCACCTTGCAACTTGAATCAACATGTCCTCCGACTTCGAATACGATCAACCGGTCCATATTCATAGTAGCTTGGGAATATACAATTTGAAAGTCTTTACTAAAATCAAATTTTTTTTCGGGATGTGATGTGGTTGGTCTAAGACGAAAAATGCATTGACTCATGTTTCGAGACAATTGGGCACTATCTGAGAGGGCCTGGTTCGAATCCCCATTTGCTGCATGAATTTTCTTCAGTAATGAACACCAAAATGAATTTGTTTTTTTTCCTTGTGTTGATGATGTTCCATGCTATCAATGCCAGACATGGGCACTGTCAGCAGCCCAGCAGAGAGAACTTACAACATGTGAGATGGAATGCCTGAGAAAAGCCGTAAGAGTGACCAAAATAGACAAAATGAGAAATAATAAAATCAGGAGAAGAATCGGTGTAAGACCATGCACAGAAAACACAGAGAAACAACAAATAAAATGGTTTGAACACCTTGTGAGAATGAACAATACCCAACTACCAACAAGAACATATAACATAAGAAGATCCGGATACAAGGCCAGAGGAAGACCTAGAACAAGATGGATAGATAACATCAAGACAACACTGAACAAATCCGGATTCAACACAGTCAAGGTGCCACATCTGGCATTAAATAGACAACTAAAACTCCAAGTCACCATCACTACGCTTAACGGCAAGTGTGGATATTCTTCTTCTTCGTTTTCTCAAACTTCTGCAGATTAGAAGGATGTAGTCCAGAGAATGAAATGTGTTGTGTCATGGTTTACAGCAATGTTGTGATGTCTGCGCCTTTCAGCCTGACACATCTGACTTTAGCATGGCTTTGGTAAGTTGACCCTATATGGAATTGAGCAGTCAACTCCATCCCATAACCTCCTTAGTTGCCTCCTACGACATGCGTGGAAGGTAAATAGTTTTGCTATTCTTTGTTCCCCTACTCTGGCCATTGCAACCCTCACAGGTGTTTCGTTATTCAAGTATGCATTTCTTTCCATTTAAGAAAGACATATCTAATAAATGCTGACTTTATGACAGGCAGTACTTTAGTAATGCTTTATAAAGTGATTTGCAACCGTCTTTCCTGTGAGTACATCTCCGCCATTCTCTATAGCCACTGGTGCCGTTTTTAATAAATGTTTATTACCTTTTTTTTCATTACGATTGATGCATTCATTTTCCAAATTTGACCTGAATCTTCTCTCTAACAGGATCCAGAATGCTGGGTTGGGAGGACTGAAACATAACACGGTTGTCCTGGGATGGCCGTACGGCTGGAGACACGATGCTGATGAGCGGAGTTACAAAGTTTTCTTAGGTACGATCGTATTTTGATTCATGTTATGCCTGGGTGTTGCCGGAGCCCGAAAAGGGTGGGGGTGGGGGGTCGCAGAATATAGCAACACTTGTTACTGCCATGCATGTCATAAGAAATGACTGAGGAGGTTTTAGGGTGGAATTGTCAATCCCATGCCATAGAGGGTCAGAGCAGCCCAGAAACCATACCGAAGATCGATGTACGTCTGAAAGGCATACATATTTCTCAGCTAATCTGTAGACTATGACACAATGCCTGTCATTCTCCTGACTACATCCGGCTAATCTGCAAGAGTTTGAGAATAAACGAAGAAAAAAGATTTGTGGTTTTTATTTTATTCATTCTTACACTCCTTCCAATTGGCAGGGTATAGTCAACAGAACAGGATATGCTCTTCATGATTTACAGCTCAGTTGTGATAGCAGTCAAAAAGATACAATTTTAGTATTTAATTTGTAAGTTCCCTCCTGATACTATTTTAACATTTAATTTGTAAGTTCCCTCCTTCATCCTTACTACTTAGCCAGGCTTTCCTTTTGAAGCCTTATCTGGAATATCCACAGAAAAGCAGAATAAGATCATAGAAGCTCATTGGTTCAGTTACCATCAGCCATGTCATCCTCACTTTATAGAGATTTCAACACTAGTCGTAGTTAACATGACAGTAATTTCAGGTTACAACGGAGAAAAACACAAATTTCATTACCACATACTGCCTTGTGATATATTAAATAAGATTATACAATTATGTTTAGGTTCTAGGTAAGGACTCCTTTGCAAAACATAGAAATAAATTTAAGTAGGAAGACAGAGGACAATTTAAAAATTCTTGAGACTAACAGGAATTGAACCAGTCCGTTGAACGAACTGGTTCAATTCCCGTTAGTCTCAAAACATAGAAAATGTTCCAACCATGTTTCCATATAAAATACAGTAAAACTTTGGTAAAACCTCCCTATTACTTCCATTCCATGGATCAGTAGCTCATTTCAGCTTTAAAAAGTTCCTCAACGAATACAATTTCAGCAATGCTTTGAGATATTGCTGCACTGCAAGAGCATACAACATGAAAATGGAAACAGCAAGATACAGAAGAAGACCAAGAAGAAGGTGGATTGAATGAGTTACAAATGTTCTGAGACAATATTACTGTATTTTAATCGACCAAACGTGCCATAACCCAAAAACCAATTGTCATTCTTCTTTCGTCCTAAAAAGGACGTTTGTGACGTTATGTCTGTGTGCAGCTTTGCTGGATACTGCACCTTCCGGTCGACATATCCGACTTCTGCACAGTTATTTTTGTGGATGGGTTGTCCTTCCCTCTTTGATCCCTAGAACTTGATCAGCCTAGAACTTGACCAGCCTAGAACTTAGCCAGACTACATTACTGTACTCCTGTTTCCAGACCCACTTCGTGGAAGTATTCTAGGATCTTGGTCAGCTTTCATTTTCTGACCCTGATGCGCAGTTACTATGTGTCGCTAGTCCCTAGAACTCTAGTGTGCTTGGCATCTTGGGTTCCGATCGTCATTCAATCCTGCGACGTCTTACAGCAAACGCAGAGAAATAATAACAGGATATATATACTAGAAAAAAGTGACTTTTTATATATATTATTTCAGGTTTTCAAATGTTGGTATTTGTAATGTTATTGTAGCTAATTTCAATGCTTTTATTAACTTCTAGAAACTGTAAAAAATGTCGGGGCTGCACAGATGGCATTGTTGGTGCCAAAAGGAATCAACCAGTATCCTGAGGTTGGAACCAAGGTCAAGGGGACTATCGATGTATGGTGGATTGTGCATATCCTTGACTTGACTCTGTGTCATTGTTAAGTTATTGTCTTGTTGAGACATTCTTTTGTCAGTTAAGTTATTGTCTTGTTGAGACATTCGTCTATCATTGTTAAGTTATTGTCTTGTTGAGACATTCGTCTATCATTGTTAAGTTATTGTCTTGTTGAGACATTCTTTTGTCAGTTAAGTTATTGTCTTGTTGAGACATTCGTCTATCGTTGTTAAGTTATTGTCTTGTTGAGACATTCTTTTGTCAGTTAAGTTATTGTCTTGTTGAGACATTCGTCTATCATTGTTAAGTTATTGTCTTGTTGAGACATTCGTCTATCATTGTTAAGTTATTGTCTTGTTGAGACATTCTTTTGTCAGTTAAGTTATTGTCTTGTTGAGACATTCTTCTATCGTTGTTAAGTTATTGTCTTGTTGAGACATTCGTCTATCATTGTTAAGTTATTGTCTTGTTGAGACATTCTTTTGTCAGTTAAGTTATTGTCTTGTTGAGACATTCGTCTATCATTGTTAAGTTATTGTCTTGTTGAGACATTCGTCTATCATTGTTAAGTTATTGTCTTGTTGAGACATTCTTTTGTCAGTTAAGTTATTGTCTTGTTGAGACATTCTTCTATCGTTGTTAAGTTATTGTCTTGTTGAGACATTCGTCTATCATTGTTAAGTTATTGTCTTGTTGAGAGATTCTTTTGTCAGTTAAGTTATTGTCTTGTTGAGACATTCTTCTATCGTTGTTAAGTTATTGTCTTGTTGAGAGATTCTTTTGTCAGTTAAGTTATTGTCTTGTTGAGACATTCTTCTATCATTGTTAAGTTATTGTCTTGTTGAGAGATTCTTCTATCGTTGTTAAGTTATTGTCTTGTTGAGAGATTCTTTTACAGAAGGTTAATGGGTTGAGTGTAGATTAGATCTCTGGAGATAGGATGCGTGTAGAAGGATTGTCTGTGAATGGAATGTGTTGAGAAGGGTATGTAGAGATGGGATATGTGGGGAGATTGGATGTGTGGAGAAGAGGTTTGTGGAGGTGAATGTCTGAAAGGCTGAATGGAGATTGGAAAGGGCAATGTATAAAAGTTGAATGTTTTGAGGAAAGTTGTGTGGAGATGAAATGTGTGAAGAAGTATTGTTTGGTAGTAGAATGTCTTTAGTGTTGTGCAGAGATGGAATGTGTGAGATTTGATTGTGGAGGTTTAGTTATATGGACATGGAATGTGTGGAGAGGAAATTACATAAAATTAATGACAGACATGACACAGGAAATGACTGACATATAGGACATGACTGATAGATAGGGCACAGGACATGGTTGATAGGACATGACTGACTTATAGGACATGAGTGATGGAACACATGGCATGATTTAGTCCCACTACCAAAACCTGGCAAGGATCACACCAGGATACATGGCTACAGAATAATAACAATGCAGAATACAATAGGCAAGCTTTTGGAAAATATTGTGGCCTGGAAGGTATCGTGTTATCTTGAGAGAAATAAGTGTTTACCAATATTGTTAGGAGGGTATCGCCCAGGAAAAAAGACATGGCAGAATGCAGCCATCTTTGCGAAGGATGTTTTTGAGAGGTTCGATTCGCGAATGAAGATATGTGCAGTAGTAATAACACTTAACAGAGAATTGTGTCCCACTACTGTGGAACAAGAGGAGCAGGCTGGCTTTGGTCAGTGATAATGCCAAAGAGGGGGATGTGATTATATACACTGATTGATCTGTGATTAGACATGTTTACAGTGTTTGGACCTTCACAACTCAGTGCACAGGTAAAACGATCCGGTAGGAGAATGGGGTTTTTGCTGTGACTACAAGTACCATGACCATGGAGATTATGGCGGTGACCAGGGCATTTGAGTGGGTATGCACACAGAAGGTAACGTAGGTCTGCATCTTGAGTGACTATGAGTATGATTAGGAAGGCACAAGTGGGTCTCGTTCATGAACAGTGGATTGAGGCCTTGAGAAAGGCGAGGTTGAAAGTAGTTACATTTATTTTCATGTCGGGACATGTGAATGTTCGAGGTAATGAAAGAGCAGATCAACTGCTTTCATGCGCAATTGTGGCACAGGGTGATAGGGCAATGGATCGAGCTGATATTTTGAACACCATAAGAGATATAACACACAAGAGTGAGACTAGTGTGGAAGATGATTCCTTTTCGATGGCCAGGATGAAACAACAAGGTTTTAAATGCAGTGTTACTAGAAGTGAATTTTTTGGAAGGCACAGAAGAATGATGGTCAACCAGCATAGGACTGGTACCGTCAACAGAAGTGTAATGGCGAATACACTCAAGGAGAGATCGAATCAACTATGGACGTGTTCAGTGTGCAGTGATGATGATCCAATGACTTACTAACTAGGGCATGATTGACATATAGGACACAAGGTGTGACTGACAGATAGGACACAAGGTGTGACTGACAGATAGGACACAAGGTGTGACTGACAGATAGGACACAAGGTGTGACTGACGAACATGAATGACAGATAGGATAGAAAGTGTGACTGACAGACAGGACATGAATGACAGCTGTAACAGCTGTCATTTGATCATGTTTAATTTAACAAACTTGTGACATCAATCTAATATATACAGACAAATAACTCTGATCTGGTGTTTATTTCACACCAAATCCACAGTTTCATGCATAAGTTATCCCTATTTTGCTAGGCCATCTTTCTACTATAGATCCTTAACTCTCCTCACATGATGGAGGTCTCCTGATGTTGCTTCCATTTTTACTGAGACAGGACAGGACATGGAAGAACTGTACTCTCAGGATCTTCACCGTCGCTCGTATCCTTGTTACACTCCCATGTTCCATCTCTCACATCCTTGCTACACTCCCATGTTCCATCTCTCACATCCTTGTTAAACTCCCATGTTCCATCTCTCACATCCTTGCTACACTCCCATGTTCCATCTCTCACACCCTTGTTACACTCTCATGTTCCATCTCTCACATCCTTGTTACACTCCCATGTTCCATCTCTCACACCCTTGTTACACTCTCATGTTCCATCTCTCACACCCTTGTTACACTCTCATGTTCCATCTCTCACACCCTTGTTACACTCTCATGTTCCATCTCTCACACCCTTGTTACACTCTCATGTTCCATCTCTCACACCCTTGTTACACTCTCATGAAGTATTTACATGTTTAGGATATACGTGTGGTGTCAGTAGTTCATGTTCCATAAGGGGTTGAAAGATCCAGTAGAAGACCCACATAAGGGGTTGAAAGATCCAGTAGAAGACCCACATAAGGGGTTGAAAGATCCAGTAGAAGACCCACATAAGGGGTTGAAAGATCCAGTAGAAGACCCACATAAGGGGTTGAAAGATCCAGTAGAAGACCCACATAAGGGGTTGAAAGATCCAATAGAAGACCCACATAAGGGGTTGAAAGATCCAGTAGAAGACCCACATAAGGGGTCAAAAGATCCAGTAAAAGACCCACATAAGGGGTTGAAAGATATAGTGTAAGACCCCATAAGGGGCTGAAAGATCCAATGGAAAACCCACATAAGAGGTCAAAAGATCCAGTAAAAGACCCACATAAGGGGTTGAAAGATCTAGTGTAAGACCCCATAAGGAGCTGAAAGATCCAATCGAAAACCCACATAAGAGGTCAAAAGATCCAGTGAAAGACCCACATAAGGGGTTGAAAGATCTAGTGTTGGACCCACATAAGGGTCTGAAAGATCCAATAAAAACCCACATAAGAGGTCAAAAGATCTAATAGAAGACCCACATAACGGTTACCCATAGTCGTAACCTTCGATAACAGTTACCATGTTGTTCCGACAGACCGACGTTGTGCTTGAACTAGTACGGGCAAGGCATGGATGGGCGGAACAACAAAGAAACCTGTCGCAAGGGCCAGAGTTGTGCCCTGATGTCAATGTCTGTTTTGGCGACATTAGACTCGAAACACCATTGAGTCGGATAGCTGCTGGAACAGAGGGCGGAGCACTTATTGGAATGCCCCAAGTGCTGTGAGACTAGTTTCTAATCAAAAAGAAGAAGGGTTAGAAGATCCAGTAGAAGACCCACATAAGGGGTTGAAAGATCCAGTGGAAGACCCACAATGCTGATGGTCAGATTCAGCACCATTTTTACATGGTTCTTGGGCTGCTGCTCCCACGGTCCGTGGGACTCGACCTTGGCTATGAAATAAATACTACTGACCTAACTAAGCAATCAGTGCGAATTTAGTTAGTTAGTTAGTTAGTTAGTTAGTTAGTTAGTTAGTTAGTTAGTTTAGTTAGTTAGTTAGTTTAGTTAGTTAGTTAGTTAGTTAGTTAGTTAGTTAGTTAGTTAGTTAGTTAGTTAGTTAGTTAGTTAGTTAGTTAGTTTAGTTAGTTAGTTAGTTTAGTTAGTTAGTTAGGTTAGTTAGTTAGTTAGTTGGTTGGTTATTCCTCTAGGGTCAAAGACAGCACATAGGTCGGATGTCATAGATTTCCATGTCTCTCGTTTCATTGCAATTTACTTTAGATCTTCATTAGTGGAAATTAGTAATTAGGTAAATACCATCACACCATGGAATGTCCTGGAAACAAGAAAGCAGGTCAGCTAGCTCATGCAGGTACCGCAGAAGATCAACCAGATTTACTATTGAAACTTACTATCGTAATTCATTCATTTTCCTTTTGCACTGAAGTTAACGCATAGGGCAGAGGCCAGATCTCTCCAATTCTGTCTGTTCAAAACTATTCTGTGCAGTTCTTGAATAGTATGAATATTGATTGAATACAGATCAAATCCATTTTATGTCAATTTTATAGAAAAGACCAAATGTCAGATATAAGAACATTCCAGGCAAATGAAAAAAGTGGCAGGTACAAAATGGCTGTAATATCCTTCATATATATAACCCCTATGCTAACATATGGGTGCGAGTCTTGGACAATAAACAAACAGGAAAGTGTGAAATTAGAGGCAATAGAGATGTGGTTCTATAGAGGAATGCTGAGATTAACCATGAATAACCATGGACTGCCAGAAAAACTAGTGTGGAGGTGTTGAAAGAGTCAAAGGTGAAATGGACCTTAATAAATAATATAAGAAAAAGACAATCTTCATTTTTTAGCCACTTCATGAGACAGGCAGGTTTGGAGAACATAGTCACAACAGGCAAGATTTAAGGTAACAGAGACAGAGGGCGACAACGTGAGAAAATATTAGACAGTTTGACAACCTGGCACGGCAAGGAAACAACAACGATCTTGATACATAATACTAGAGACAGATAGCTGAGGAGAGCCATGATCACCTACGCCAGCCAGCATGGCACCAGTTGATGATGATCCGCCAGCTCTAGTTTTCATTAATGAATAATCATATCCAGTTTCTCCCTTAATCATATCCGGTTTCTCCCTTAACCATATCCTGTTTGTCCCTTAGACATATTCAGTTTCTCCCTTAAACATATCCAGTTTTTCCCTTAATCATATCCTGTTTCTCCCTTAACCATATCCGGTTTGTCCCTTAGACATATTCAGTTTCTCCCTTAGTCATATCCAGTTTTTCCCTTAATCATATCCTGTTTCTCCCTTAATCATATCCTGTTTCTCCCTTAATCATATCCTGTTTCTCCCTTAGTCATATCCGGTTTCTCCCTCAACCATATCTGGTTTCTCCCTTGATCGTATCCGGTATCTCCCTTAACTGTGACAACAGAAACTGAGGATAACTCTATCCAGATGAAGAAAGACTTGCAGACATACTTGTACCAGCTTCGAATAGAGGCAGACGTGGATGTTGTTGAAATGGTCAGGCACTTATTATTTGTTGTGTATATATATATATTTTTTTTAATATTTTTTTTAAATTCTTTTTTTTATATTCTTATTTTTAAATAAATTTTCTATGTGATCCTTGATTAGGAACTATACAGGTGCTATATACTGTATAGTATTTCACACATACATAACATATAGTATTTCACACAACATATAGTATTTTCTCCATAGAATATTCCGTAGTAGTTCTCTGTTTATTCAGTTAAAAGCTTTCTCGTGATCTATAAAAGCAATATTCATTTGGTTTTTTTATTCTATTGTCTTTTTACTAATTTATCGTAAAGAAAATACTACATCTGTAGGCCTACATCCTATTCCTTTTTTAAACCCTTGCTCAGTCTGGAACAGTTCAGGTTTAGAACTAACACGATTAATGCAAAAAAGAAAGCTGTGACAAAGTAGTAATAATGACACTAAAATAACCCTTTTAAGATCATGTGTTTTCCCAGTGGCAACATTTTTGGATCACAGAAATCACAGAAGCCACAGGAACAAGCTTACAAACAGCGCACAAGAAGGCCATCTCCAGAGAACTCTTCCACCCCCTGACGCTGCAAGGCAAACAAGGGACACAGCGTATAGATAGATAGATAGAACATTTGGATGTGAGACTTGGACTTTAAACAAGATAATATCCAAAAGAATAAATTCATTAGAAATGAAGTGCTACAGAAAGATCATACGAATGCCATGGACAGAGAAAAAGAAGATCTTTGAAATTACTGAAGCTAAATGAAGGGTAACTTGTAAATATCATCATAAGAAGGAAGCTACAGTATTTTGGACATTTAAAGAAATATGATGGCATTGAAAAGCTGATTATGGAGGGAAGAGTCCCAGGTAAGAGAAGAAGAGAAAGACCAAGAAGATGGCAGACCAGCGATATCTAAGAATGTATGAAGATGTCTCTGGCCAATGCAGGTCTGCTTACCTGGGACTGAGAGACATTCAAAGTATCCACGACGAAGACAACGTTCTGGAAAGAATATGTCACTTAATATATCTAAGTATTTTGGCCAGGTACAGCTTGCTCTGGTCTATTTATAGTTCCACAATGATAACGATATATTCCGCATAGGAAATGTCTGTATGTCCCACCAAGAACAACTAGACAAACCACCCATGTTCAATTTTTTTAGATCCCACCAAGACCCACTGGACAAACCACCCATGTTGAATATCCATGGGTCCCACCAGACAAACAACCCATGTTGAATATCTGTGGGCCCCACCAAGACCCACTAGACAAACCACCCATGCAACAGAAAGTTTTAGTAGATGATATGCCTGTTTATTGAGGCTCTCTGCTTATAGCCAATTGATGGCTGGGAATGAGTACAGTGAACCTTATCTTGGCTACAGTGGTTCGGAGCAGTGCATAGTTAGAAACCTATCTTCCTGGTGGTGTGATAGTTATCTTCTGGGTTGGGTTGGGTAGAAAATCCACAGACTTCCCAGAACCAATTTTTTGGGGTCAAAGGGCATGAGCCCATGGACCACTGGATCAGCAACCAACCATGACGTTGTATATGTTATATTTCAGAGCAACCAAGACATATCAGCGTACACATATGAGAGAACCCTCATGATGGAACAGAGAACAGACATGCTCAGCAAGATCAGAGACCAACAGACGGAGGTATGATCTTGACTATCAACATGTGATCTTGTTTATATTTTAATTCTTGCTGTCAGCAGAAACTCCTCATGAACAAAAATACAACAGTTTCTTTTCCACTTTTATCTCATGGGGTCATGTTTTTCTCATGGGGTCAGGTTTATCTCATGGGGTCAGGTTTATCTCATGGGGTCAGGGTTATCTCTTGGGGTCAGGTTTAACTCATTTGGTCAGGTTTAAACCATCAGGCCACAAAAGCGAGGGAGTGTGACTGTTTCTTAATTTCTAACTTAAATGTTTCATTACTGGCTCTAGTTGCAGAGACGTCACTTGATGATGATGACTGGTTCTGTGAAACATTTCCCAATGTCAACACTGGAAAAATTTTCATTACTTGCTCTATGGAAAAACACATTTTCCTGTTTCCACTTCAACTAGAAATATTGTTTTGAGATAGCCACAGCTCCTAGGTTGACTCAGCCTAAGTAAGGATATCAGAAATAGGCAGCAGATCTTTTGGAGAAAGTAAAATCTGCTGGCATAATGCTAACCACATTATCCTTAGTTATATCCTTGGTAAATTAAAAAATATGGACTGAACACCGTATTTTCCCAGTATGCCTCAGTCGTGAATAAGAATAACTTTACTTTTTACTATTTAACATTGGAAAAACTATTTTTTAGCATCATGTTTCAATTATTGGTTCTATGTAAAACTCTGGTCTCTATATTTCATTACTGGTTCTAAGACTGAAAAACTCTTCCTACCTACAACTCAACCCTACATTATTATAACATGTAAGGGGGCTCCTGTAGTTATGTCAATAACGATACCTACAGCAAGAAAAAAGGTCAAGCACTCTCTTGTCTCTGGTTAGCTTTCAGATTGCTGCACAGTGTGAGAACCAATGCTCTTGTATGACTGGTTAGCTTTCAGATTGCTGAACAGTGTGAGAACCAATGTTCTTGTATGACTGGTTAGCTTTCAGATTGCTGCACAGTGTGAGAACCAATGTTCTTGTATGACTGGTGAGCTTTCAGATTGCTGCACAGTGTGAGAACCAATGTTCTTGTATGACTGGTTAGCTTTCAGATTGCTGCAGTGTGAGAACCAATGTTCTTGTATGACAGGTTAGCTTTCAGATTGCTGCACAGTGTGAGAACCAATGTTCTTGTATGACTGGTTAGCTTTCAGATTGCTGCACAGTGTGAGAACCAATGTTCTTGTATGACTGGTTAGCTTTCAGATTGCTGCACAGTGTGAGAACCAATGTTCTTGTATGACTGGCCTACTAGAGATATGGTTACAGACATGCACTGTTTCAGTGTGGAACCAGTAAAACTGAATGTATTTGTTACCGTGCAGAAATCAGATGTGTTGTGCCATTGGTACAAATAAAACAGTGACACAATTAATTCCCTTTCTCTGGACTACATTCTTCTGAAAATAGATCCTACTACAAGAGAGATCCACAGGGATCACCCTAGCATAGTGGTTAAGCTGTTTGCCTTGTATTCAAGAGGTCATGGGTTTTAATCCAACTCCTGTCATCTTGTGTACAAGGTGACTTTTTTTCTGAGATCCCTTTAGATTATCGCTTGAAGCTACGGAGTTACATGCTATGAGTGGCAACTTGCCGCTTTGTTGAGACTGACAGAGTACATATGGGAAACTTAGTACAGTGAAGTCAATCCTCTATGTCATTTGAACCATTTTTTTAAACCCTCTGAAGAGAGATCCAGTTGGAGTTTGAGAATAAACCACACAAAAATACATATAAATTTGATTAATTAAAACAGAAGTCAGATACCATATAGTTTATTTACTATTCAAATGTTACAGAACAAAACCAGTAGCCGCAGTGCAAAGATTACTTTATCAACTGTACCAGAAGAGAGTAGCACAGATCACGACAACACTGAGATTAATGAAGTGCCCACAGATAAATCACAGTTTACGTTCACACCGCAGGATGCCAAGAAGTTGATTGACAAACAAAAGAAACCGTAAGATTTACTTTTTCTCATCTCTGGTTATAAGTTTTCTCTATTTTAGTGCCAGGTAACGGTGACATATATGTATCTTCTTCTTTGTTCACTTTCAGACTTTAACGTTGCCTGGCCTGAAGGGTGAGCAAAGAATAGCAACACTGATACCTTCCATGAGTGTCAGAAGAAGTGTCGTTACATGATCGCAGTCCAACTCCCTTTTTCGTTCTTGTTTTCATTCTTGTTTCCCATTAGTGCCTACTTATGTATTTTGTGGTTAATAATTGATCTAAATATTATATCAATAAATAATCAAAAACGAATTGAAATATTCATTTGTTAGGGTTAGGGGTTAGGGTAAGTTATGATTTACGTAACTAATCCTAACCCTAAATATAATTATATTTAAATTAATAAATGATAACATAAACTGATAAACATGGCAATGGAAATAATAACACAGGTAGGCACTAATTGATGCAACGGGGGTTGGACTTCGATTATAGTACCGAGGTGACTAAAAGGGTTTTTGGTTGGAGACGGCTGTTCCATTCCATAGAGGGTTTAAGTGACCCAGAAATCATGCTGAAGTCGGATATGTCAAGTGGAAGGTGCAGATACTGCAGCTAAGCTGTAAACAGTAGCACAACGCATTCTATCCACTGGACTATATCCTGCTAATCTGCAGGAGTGTGTGAATGAACAAAGAAGAAGAAGAAGATACTTCCACATTGATGACTTTGAAAAAGGTAGCAGTCAACTCCAAGCTGTAAAGCAGTACTGTAATGTTTTCATGAGAGGAGACATGGCATTGCAGAGTGCTTTTCCATTCTTCATTGTATGTTGGACAGGTCTGCAGCAAGTGTTTCTTCATTGAATATCAATTACGTAGCTTTCCCCCTGCACATCAAAAACTTTTATGACAATGATGTAATTTTAATGTAAAATGATTGGCCCACGTTTTTGTGGCCAATATGCTAGTCTTATTAAATTTATATTGTTTTCTCATAACCAAACTAACATTCTCATACTATTGTCTGTTAAAACTAAAAAATTTCCTTCTAAAACTAAAAAATGTCCTTCTAAAACTAAAAAATTTCCTTCTAAAACTTAAAAAATTTCCTAAAACTAAAAACTTTCCTTCTAAAACTAAAAAATTTCCTTCTAAAACTAAAAAATTTCCTTCTAAACTAAAATATTTCTCTTTTAAAAATAAAAAAAAATGTCCTTCTAAAACTAAAAAATGTCCTTCTAATACTAAAAAAATGTCCTTCTAAAATCCAGTTGTGACTAGATCTACTAATTTTTCATCCACGGAGAACGTGGCCTATTTTCAATGCACAATATCTAATGCAATCTAAGTCTATTATTTTTTATGTCATTTTATAAAGAAAATAACGTGTTTCTAATATCTTCTTTGAAAACGTAATTTCCAACAATTTATCATTATTACAAACATGATCCATAAGAATTTCACTACAAATGACATTCATTTCAACGATCCATTGAAGAATGACTTGATCACAGCTACCATATTTGCTGGTCAACAGAATAATGACTTGGCATTACACCATCACAGCTCCCATATTTGCTGGTCAATGGAAGAATGGCTTGATATTACACTATCACAGCTCCCATATTTGTGTAAGAGATGACAGATACGTAATGATGCATAGTGCAGTAGTTACGTATTCTTTATACAGCAAGCCTATTTGATGTCAAAATACAGATTTTGTAAGCTGAAATACATAATTTATTTGGCTGAAATACAGTTTGAGCTGAAATACCGAATGTTTTAGCTGAAATACTTAATTTTTTAGCTGAAATACTTAATTTTTTTGCTGAAATACATAATTTTGTAGCTGAAATACATAATTTTAGCTGAAAACCAGAATTTTTTAGCTGAATATCAGAATTATTGAGCTGAAATACATAATTTTTTAACTGAAATACATAATTATTGAGCTGAAATACATAATTATTGAGCTGAAATACATAATTGTTTAGCTGAAATATATAATTGTTTAGCTGAAATACAGAAGTTGACCAAGTTGACATGTGTGAATATAGTTTAAATTCTTCATCTGGTCCTCCTATATGTGCTCAAATGCTTTCAAACAAACTCTAGTGACAGATTTCATGGTTGAATGTGACTTTTTGCTGATTATTTTTTTGTTTACCAGTGACAAGGAGAATGTCAGGCGTATGCACACTGCTGTCCGACTCAACGAACATATTGTGGAGAAGTCCCATGGTGCGCAGTTAGTTATCCTCAATCTACCTGCTCCACCACGATCAGCGGCAGGAGCTGAAAACTGTATCCTTTATGACTGAAATTTTGGTTGTGTAAATTGTTTATTTTTATCAAACCTAGTGCCTTCTCATTTCATTTTGTAAAAAAAACCATGTGATCCGCAGACTTCTACAGGGTTATCCGTGGTGTAGTAAAGCTCAATTAGCATGTGCTCAAGCAGTTGTGGGTTCTAATCTGGCTCATGACATTTTGTTTGCAACGTGTATTTTTTCTGAAAATATGTGGGAATTATCGTGAAACGGCATAGAGGATTAACTTTATTGTACTCAGGTTGCCCATATGTGCTTGGTCCCTCTCAACAACTTACTGAGAGTAGTAAAGTTAACAATTAGCATTTATTAATGCCGTAGGGGAGTGTGAGATGTTAGCGATATCACATTTTAGTGGCTCTGCAATATGAGGGAGGCAGCCATCTCCTCTCCCTCGCAGTCGTTACGTTCCAGTTAAATCCGATACCCGATTAAGGCTGGGTCGACCCGGGAGCCGTTGTTAACCATTTTTGTCTTTTGTCTGAACTGGGGAATCAGCTGAGGACTACTCATATGTGAAGCCAATGCTCTAACCACTGCACTACGCTGCTCCTACCCGGCTTGCCAAGAGTACCAGTATAAGTACAGTCTTCTTCTTCAGCATTCATTTTCAAACTACTGCTAGATCTCTCTTGTAGCAGGACAATGATCCTACTAGATTTCCTATAGGATGTAGTCCAGAGAATGGAAATACGTTGTGTCTCCATTGTATTTACGCCAATGGTTCAACACATCCATCTACAGTGAAATAAGCACAATCAAATCCCATTATAACAACTTGACAGTTGTTATAATGACAGCTGGAGAGGAGATGGGCACCACTAGCTAAACTTTTTGCCCACTGAAATACTACAATGGATAAAACTAGCATGGTTCGGACACCTATGCAGGCACGATTCTTGCCAAAAACAATACTGAAGGGAACTGTCGAGGGTGGAAGAAGCAGAGGAGGGCAAATAAAGGCATGGACAGACAACATCAAGGAATGGACAGGACAAGATATTTCCACACTCATCCGCATCGCTGAGGATAGAATTTGCTGGAGGACTCTGTGTGCTGAGGCATCCAATGTGGTACCCCTACGACCCTGAAGGGTTACGGTTTATTGATAATTGATTGATAACAACTTGGACCAGACTGATAAGAGTCTGTAATATAATGTAATAAACAATTTGCTATATTTAATATAAACAAAAAATACATTAGGCATGTTCAAATTAAACTCGTCAGTTTATTTCAAGATTATGAAATGTCCATCAGTGGTTGTGCTATTATTAAGTAAAGCAATTATTAGGGAATATTTATGCAACTGGAGTCATTCAAGCCTGTATTCTACTGTCTGAGTAGAAGGATTTCCGCCGAAGATGGATGTGTCTGGGCATTGGCACAAATAAAATGGTGACACAACACATTTCAATTCTCTAGACTACATCCTGCTGGAAATATATAATGGATCATGGTCCTGCTACAATAGAGATCCAACAGGAGTTTGAGAATGAACGCTGAAGAAGAAGAATAAATTTGTTCATTAAGCATTTGGTTACCGCTGTAATCACATCTTCATCGGAGTGAAATCGTTGTTTCTTTAGAGCTTTCGTTAGGGATTCAAACAAAGAAACGTCACATGGCGATTTTGTTTCGGTTACCACATCTTCAATAATGAGGTAAGCAATAATCTTCTACTTCAGCATTCATTCTTAAACTCCCGCTGGATCTCCCTTGTAGCAGGACCATGGTCCTTCTAGATTTCCAGCAGGATGTAGTCCAGAGAATGGAAATGTGTTGTGTCGCCATTTTATTTACACCAATGGCCTGATACATCCTTCTTCAGCGGAAAGACATAATCTAAAACTCTACTTAACAAAAGTTTTTTTTATTTTCATTATTTTATGAATTTTGTTTCCTTAACCCAACGAAGACATGGAATTTCTGGAAGTTTTAACTGAAGGTCTTGAAAGAGTTCTTATGGTCAGAGGAAGTGGACGGGAGGTCATCACCATTTACTCTTGAAGACCACAATATATCTCCTATTTCTGCACAATAACATCAACATCATCAAGATATAAAATCACGTGATGCGACTCATGTCAGTGAGAGATGTGATGGCCATCTAAAAGATGTAATAGAATCAAGTCACCCGGCTTATTTCTGCAACATATTTTCACCATCTTAACATATAACATACTCAAATCACGTCACTCTCCTTTCTGTGAGATATCGTGTCCATTTTAAACAGTTAAACAGTTCCCACGATCATGTCATGTGACTGTCTCAAATTTCTATCCTTCAATAATTTGTTCCTGTGTATTTTCAATACACTTGTTTCATAGTCTCTAATATAAACTGACATAAGGGTGCGGAGAGACGTCACAGTACTCACTGGCTATATAACTTAACAAAATGTGATGCTTTAAGTATATGCTTGTCAACTCTAACAACATAACTTTGTCTAAAACATAACTTTGTCTAACTTTGTCTAAAACATAACTTTGTCTAAAACATAACTTTGTCTAACTTTGTCTAAAACATAACTTTGTCTAAAACATAACTTTGTATCAACATACAACATCCATAAAATTATACATTTTGACATCAATTTTGTATAAAAATTACTTTAAAATATCCATAAAATTATACATTTTGACATGAATTGTGCATAAGAATTACTTTAAAACATCCATAAAATTATATATTTTGACATCAATTCAGTATAAAAATGACTTTAAAATATCCATAAAATTATACATTTTTACATCAATTGTGTATAAAAATTACTGTAAAATATCTATAATGTCATATAATAATAATATAATATTAAAGGTAAATTAACTTTTTTTCCCAGTAAAATTCAAAAATGTGTACGTGTTGACAAGCTGGCCAGTAGTATATATGACATTGCTAAATGTTGAGGGGGGGGGGAAGGAAGGCTGCTGTGAAAAAAAAGGTCATCTCTCTCAGTGTACATTTTTTTGGTAAAATCATAGCATTTTAAGGAAATGTCAAATTGTCGTAAGATGGTTTGTTTTTTTCTTTTGTGTTCCCTGTAGAGTAAAATCTGATACAGTTATTTTCTTGTGGGAGAGGGCTTAGATCTTTCAAACCTCATCTACCCTGCCCCTCCTCCTTTTTTTTCCCAACTGCCCCCTCCTCCTTTTTTTCCCCAACCACTGTGTTCTTGACAAGTGTATGTTAAATCAGGAATGCATAAAATGTGACTCCATGATAAATTTCCTCCACCCCCATTGGTCCACCAGTAAGATGTAAAATTACTATTTAAATTACACCCGGGCTCATAAAATTACTATATACACTAGACCCTGGGCTCACAAAATTACTATATACACTAGACCCTTGGCTCACAAAATTACTATAGGCCCTAAATGCTAGACACAGGGCTAACAAAATTACTATAGGCACTAGACCCTTGGCTCACAAAATTGCTATAGGCACTAGACACAGGGCACACAAAATTACTATATACACTAGACCCAGGGCTCACAAAATTACTATATACACTAGACCCAGGGCTCACAAAATTACTATATACACTAGACCCAGGGCTCACAAATTACTATATACACTAGACCCAGGGCTCACAAAATTACTATATACACTAGACCCATGGCTCACAAAAATTACTATATACACTAGACCCAGGGCTCACAAAATTACTATATACACTAGACCCAGGGCTCACAAAAATTACTATATACACTAGACCCAGGGCTGACAAACAGAACAGGAAGAGATCATGTGAGAAATGAGGAGATTACAAGAACTGTTGGAACAACTTCCGTGTAATTTGCTCATCCACACCTTCAACTGATTTTTTCAACATTATACATTGAAAAACTGAGATTAAAATCGTTCTGTCATCTAATGAGAATAACCTCTTATTGGCCAGCAGCAAGAGCATACAACATGAAAATGGAAACAGCAAGATACAAATGAAGACAAAGAAGAAGGTGGATTGAAGGAGTTGCACATTCTGACACGGCACAGTATCACTGCAAAGTGTTAACATTGATTACAAAATGTAATGGTTTTCTGTGATAATTTTCACATCAACTTTCAACTGATTGACTGATAATCTACCTTGCATCCGATTGGTTGATAATTATCATTCATCTGATTGGCTGATTGTTATCTTTTATCTGATTAGTCAACCATCAACTTTTATCTGATTGGCTGTTCATCAATTTTTATCTGATTGGCTGATGTGTTTTTACCCTATTCTGTGATAAACAGAAACAGGGTTTTTATATTTGTTGCTTACATGTCTTGATTCATTTTGTGAGGTCTTGGTATATTATGTGAGGTTTTGATTCATTTTTTGAGGCCTTGATTCATTTTGTGAGGTCTTGATTCATTTTGTGAGGTCTTGATTCATTTTGTGAGGTCTTGATTCATTTTATATTTTTTAGGTCTTGTATACATTATGTGAGGTTTTGCATTGATTTTTGTAATTACATAATATATTTTTCGGACCTAACATATTCTCTCTCTGTCTATCTATCTATCTATCTATCTATCTATCTATCTATCTATCTATCTATCTATCTATCTATCTATCTATCTATTCTCTAAACCCTTAATTGCCTTTCAGCGTCAGTAGAAGAGTTTTCTGGAGATGGCCCTCATGTATGCTGAGTGTATTGTGGAATTTGTCGCCTCTTTTATTTCGGTGGTCCAGTGTTTTTGTGGTTCTAGGTCTGCCTTCACTGTATCTGTGTAGCATAGCTTGTTGTGGTATGCTGGCACAGAGTGTATTCATTATATAGATGTATACTCATATGGATGGGAATATATATCAATCTCTAGATGTTCTTCTTCTTCAGCGTTCATCCTCGAACTCCCGCTGAATCTCTCTTTTAGCAGGATTTTTGTCCTACTAGATTTCCAGCAGGATGTAATCTAGAGAATGGAAATGCGTTGTGTCTCCGTTTTATTTGCGTCATTGGCCAGACACATCCATCTTCTGCGAAATATATTCAACAACATACATCTATGTGCTTATTAAGAAACCCATGTGTCTCCACCTTCTATGTTTTGTATCCTGTGGCTAACTGGACACAATAGACTGAACAGCCATATCTATACAAAGTTTAAAATTGACACAACAGCAAAGTGTATTTGTGGATAAGCCAATCAGACTTCAGAACATATCCTTCAAGAATGTGCAAATTATAACACATTAAGGAGCGCATACTGGCCTTCTGATACACCAATGAATGTTAAACTTTATGGTACAAAACAAGAAATGGAAAACACTGTCCAATTCATACAAAAAACAACACTGCAGATATAGACATTATTAGCGAACGAAAGAAGAAGCATCCTGTGGCTATATATATATATATACACCTTTATCCTAAAATTTTACTTTCTCAAGTCTATAAATAATTAATTCTGTCTCCATGTATTGTCATTTGTATTTATGAATATATTTAGTAATATATTTGCGAATTTACATATATTATTTGTGTGGTGCATGGCCTAGAGATTAGGGCTTTGGTCTTACGCTAGCGAGGTCCAGGGTTTGATCCCCAGTAAGGACTGTATTTTTTCTGTCTGAGTGTAAATTAAAAAACTCACCCTGAACATGACGTGGCGACAGCAAGGGTACGAGGCCTTTATTACACTAACCACTAGAAATCTTTCTGCAACCTCCTAATGGGAAGAATGCAGTAATGCCAGTTTTTCTTTTTTTATATATATATTATTCGTATATTTCACTGTATATTGTTCTCTTGTGACATGAACAGAAGGTCACAGTGTTTCTATCCATACCAAAAATGTGAGTTATTGCCACAATGTTCTTCCCCCAATATTAGTTGCTCAGAAAATCATGTATTGAATCGATTTATACCGGTCAATTTCCAGAAGGATTCATCTGTATTTGAATTCAATCAATCAAGTGCCATGCTGAGTGGCGTAAGCGATCATGCTTCTCCACAATTCTGTCTCTTGTGTTATTAACAAGTTTAGTTGGTACCTTCTTTTTGTGCCACAGTGACAACCCATCCACAAATTTCTCTCTTTGTCTTCCTCTCTCTTCTCCTCTTGATCTTTCCGGTTGTTATTAAATGTTCAATTTGTACCATATTTATCACATGCCCTAAAAATCTTGATTGTCCGTTTCTAATTTTTGTTATAATTTGTCGTTTTACTCCAGCATCTAGTTTTCTTGGCTGTCTATGGAATTGTTATCATTCTTCCTAAAACCACATCTCAGTTGCCTCCAGCTTATCTTGGGCACTATTGTTTACTGTCCATGCTTTGCTTCCATAAAGAAGAATTAGCTCACTATAACAGCCTAGCACTTGAATTTGTGTGTGCAGTGATATTACTCCATTGCATAGAATGTTTCTCATTTTTTGAAATATTGATTTGGCCTATGCTATTCTGTTCTAGATTTCATTGGAGCGCCTGCCATCTGATGTTAAAATCGTGCCAAGATACTCGACTTTATCCACTTGACTTAATTTTACACATTGTTGATAGTAATATTGCATTGTGGCTGTGTGTTTTCAGCCTAGACACCCCAAACGTCTTGTTTTTCAGCCCAAAATATCTCTAATATTCTGTATTTCAGCTTAGAATACACCTAATATTCTGTATTTTAATCCAAAACTCTGTCCTTACAGTTTATAAAGAGTTATTTTCTAAAAGTAAAGATAAACACTATAATTTACCTTTATACAGTCTCTTCTCCAGACTCTATCCTGCTGACATGCAGGAGTTTGAGAACTATAATGGATGGAAAAACATCTAAAATATAGATCATGTATTTTATTTCATTATCTCCATATCATTGTTTGTTTGAAAGATATTTGTATGAAGCATTAATTTTTATTGTCTTTATTCTTTATTATCCTTATTTTCATTATCTTAGCAGTAGTATTATCTATATGCATATCTATACCTATTTATATATATTATTTATTTTTGTATCTGTGTTACCGTAGCTAACACCTGATATTCTCTAGTTTTCTGGTAATCATATACATAACTTTAATTCCTTCTCTTAAAAACATTTATATATGGAAAAACAGTAGATGTCAACCTACACTTAGGGAAACAGTAAATGCCCAACCTACACTTAGGGAAACAGTAAATGCCCAAAATACACTTAGAGAAACAGTAGATGCCCAACCTACACTTAGGGAAACAGTAAATGCCCAACCTACACTTAGGGAAACAGTAGATGCCCAACCGACACTTAGGGAAAGAGTAAATGCCCAACCTACACTTAGAGAAACAGTAAATGCCCAACCTACACTTAGAGAAACAGTAGATGCCCAACCTAAACTTAGGGAAAGAGTAAATGCCCAACCTACACTTAGAGAAACAGTAAATGCCCAACCTGCACTTTGGGAAATAGTAAATGCCCAACCTAAATGGCACTTAGAGAAACAGTAAATGCCCAAGTAAATACATGTTACTTATTGTTAGTGAACAAATTCCACTGTTTCCTGTTCCAGAAAATCTCTCTAGCAATTGCTCAAATGTTCAAACTCCAATTTTCATTTTGCGTTAGCACAGTACAAGTAAGTGATCTGTTAATTTTCTTGAACTAAATAACATACTGTACTGACCTCAAAAATAACACACTGTACAGACCTCAAAACTCAGATATTGCTATAGTAAAATCAATGTTAAGATTTGACAATATGAAAAAAGAGACACTAAAATTGATTATTTCTGAGTTGCTAGGCGATTTGGTGCCGTTGAACAGACTGGTTCAATTCCCATTAGACTCAAGAATTGTTAATTTATCCTCTGGCTTCCTTCTTGAATTTACTCGTAAATACAACATGAAAATGGAAACAGCAAAATACAGAGGAAGACCAAAAAAGAAGTAGGATTGAAGGAGTTACTAACATTCTAAAACATCACAGTATTACTGCATATCAAACGTGGCATAGCCTGAAAACTGATTCTTATTCTATCCTTTGAAACCTTGCAGTATAAGCAGAGAGAAGACATTAGCTTGTTAGATAGATAGACGATTGATTGACAAGATGTGAAAGAAGTGACTGGTAATCAACATCGTAACTAAGACGCACACAAATCTTGTAGATTTAAAAGTGGTTGTGTTACCAAAGTAGTAGCCTTCCATGGGTCCTTCCTCAGCATCGCTTCAATTTTTCCCAACACCTCATTTCTTGACAAAACCCGGTTTACATGGAGAAACTGTTGCAGGATTTATTTTCTTCCTGTCTTTTTTTAATTGTTTCTTATCATTTATTTTTCAAAATGTTTTTTTTTGGTGTCATTCCACCACTTCTGCTTATAAAAAAAAGCCATGTGTAAAATAACACTTGTAACATGACACTTTACTGCTTGTGACTTTTTTCTTCTGAAATATTTCTTACAATTCACTATCCCATGACATTGATGTACTTAATTGTAGCTTGTTGTGATATTCATTGGTTATTTTAATGGGTTATTTTTAGCATATTTTATAACAGCTTGTCACTTTACTAGGGCTGTTCAATAAGTTCCCGGACGGATTATTTTCTTCCGCACGAAAATTAATATGTTAAGCATTGCTATTTATCGTGATGATTTTATGTGATGAGTATGTGTCAGTGTATGTATAAAACTGGAATTATGTAACTTATTGCATGCACTGTTTGGAATCCTATCACAATCCTATCTATATGTCAGTTTAACCTAGTTTGTCTCGTCGCATTTTAAAAATGAACGATTGATTTTCAAGAATGTTTGAGCATTAATTTCTCCTTCCAGCTTGGACAAGTTGGCTCTAAAGTTGTATAAATACTGCAATCAGCTTTCAGAGAGCCCTCTCCAAGTGCAATATTTGAGTGGTTATCCCATTACTTTCAAGATTAGATGCAGAGCTTCTAAAGATTACTCTGGCCAAGGCAGACAATTTACTTCTCACAGTGTGGAGATCAAGGCAGACAATTTACTTCTCACAGTGTGGAGATCAAGGCAGACAATTTACTTCTCACAGTGTGGAGATCAAGGCAGACAATTTACTTCTCACAGTGTGGAGATCAAGGCAGACAATTTACTTCTCACAGTGTGGAGATCAAGGCAGACAATTCACTTCTCACACTGTGGAGATCAAGGCAGACAATTCACTTCTCACACTGTGGAGATCAAGGCATAACTACAAGAAATCATTAGCTGGTTCATTATAAATGTGTGCCTATTAGACAATCAATATAAGGTAATACTGCATGAAACGTAACAACAATTGTACTTACTTAAAACACAGGTTTTTAGAGTGTTCCACTTCGACATGACGGACTATCACTAAAACTAGGGGGTTATGATATGCAAACAAGAAAACATACAAATTACAATATACAAAACATATTCATCGTTTCGACCAAAAGATCTTTATCAAGATACGCACAAAACATCAAGACTTTTTTCTAAAAACTTGTGTTTTACGAAAGTCCCTAGAAGACAGTGTGTCTATGCAGAATTCTATATCATTGTGTACAGACATCGCCCTAAAATGTGACACACAGGAAATTAAATGGTGTAACATGACAATTACCCTGTACACCGTGTCTGTCACAAACAAATTTTTGACTAAACACAACATGCCATTGCTCCCGCAACCTCCATACTTACCTGATCTTGCTGCGTTCAACTTTTTACTTATTTTTCTCGGCTGAAAAAAACAATGAAAGGTCACTGTGACATCGAGGAGATTCAAGACTTCATTCACAGAAAAATTTAAGGTTATTCCTAAAAATACCTTCCAGTGTTTTCTTCACAAAAAGGAAAGCTGTAATAAGTACATATAAATACAAGGTGAACTACTTTGAAGTAGTGTATCTTCTACTTCAGCATTTTCTCAAACTCCCGCTGGATCTCCCTTAAAGCAGGATCACGGTCCTACTAGATTTCCAGCAGGATGTATTCCAGAGAATGTAAAAGGAATTGTGTCGCTGTTTTATTTGCGCCAATGGCCTGACACATCCGTCTTCGGCGGGAAGTAGTGTATATACAAGGTAAACTACTTTGAAGTGTATTCTTCTTGGTTAGATACTGGCCTCACAGCACGTGGGGCATTCCCATAAGTGCTTCGTTCTCTGTTCCAGCAGCCATTCGACTCTATAGTGTTTCGAGTCTAATGCAATTGATACAGACATTAGTGCACAACTCTGGCCCTTGCGACAGGTTTCTTTGTTGTTCCGCCCACCCACGCCGTGCCCGTAACTAGTTCAAGCACAACGTCTGCCTGCCGGAACTACATGGTAACTGTTATCGAAGATTACGACTACGGGATTGTATAGATGACGTGCCATGAAGCTTCTATAAGAAGATAACCTCAATATAACGGCATGTCATCTACTAAGGTTTTCTGTTGCATGGGTGGTTTGTCTAATGAGCCATTGGGGAGACCCACAGACGCAACAGCATGTGCGAGAAGTAGTGTATACACGAGGTGAACTACTTTGAAGCAGTTAAGTATGAGCTGAACTACTTTGAAGGAGATAGAACCAAATAGTCTAAAGTATTATACTTTTGTAGGGGGAAAAATGAGATCAGTAACTTCTAGAACAGCCTTCATACATAGCATGTCATGTCAAATATGTCCATGTCAAATAACTCATGTCAAATAACTGTCATCTGTCATATAACTGCCATGTCAAATAACTGTCATGTCAAATAACTAATATGTCATATAACTGTCATGCCAAAAAAAATCTTGTATACCGTAAACATGCATTGTAAAGCATATCTATGTACATGAGTATATTGTAGAGCATAACCACTTATGTAAATTATGATTGTAAATTATCTGCCTAGTTCCGTGGTAACGGACCTAATATATGTACCAGCGGTGGTATTTGTTTACGGTAGAGTTTTTTTTTCACTGATTCTTTGCCTGAGTTGCTTGTGAAATTGTTCTGATACTGAAAGGACTGGGGAACTTATGTGGGCATTTTGAGTACTTATTGGGCATGCTGGGCACATAGATTTTATTCTGATTTTTTTATATAGCTTCTATAAATGTGAAATGTAGTTCATTGTCGTTCAATCTCAACGTAAAGTAATTTTTGTAAACATGAATTATAAATCATTGCAGGGTGTCCCAGCATAAAGTAACTTCTGTAAATCTGATTTATAAATCATTGCAGGGTGTGTCAATGTAAAGTAACTTCTGTAAATGTGATTTATAAATCATTGCAGGGTGTCCCAGCATAAAGGAACTTCTGTAAATCTGATTTATAAATCATTGTAGGGTGTCTCAGTGTAAAGTAACTTCTGTAAATGTGATTTATAAATCATTGCAGGGTGTCCCAGCATAAAGTAACTTCTGTAAATCTGATTTATAAATCATTGCAGGGTGTGTCAATGTAAAGTAACTTATGTAAATGTGATTTATAAATCATTGCAGGGTGTCCCAGCATAAAGGAACTTCTGTAAATCTGATTTATAAATCATTGTAGGGTGTCTCAGTGTAAAGTAACTTCTGTAAATGTGATTTATAAATCATTGCAGGGTGTCCCAGCATAAAGGAACTTCTGTAAATCTGATTTATAAATCATTGTAGGGTGTCTCAGTGTAAAGTAACTTCTGTAAATGTTAATTGTAAATCATTGCAGGGTGTCTCATCATGAAATATGTAAATGTGGATTGTAAATCAGTATCTGTGGTGTATTGGGCTTGGATAAATGTATATTAATGTCTTCTATTTCAACATCCGCCATAAGTAAATTATTGATACAAAAAGATTGTGTGTCTATTTTATTATTTTGCAATATTTTTATTTGACTTGAGTAACACAAACAAATAAACAGGCACAAATGTTATCATTCTTTCGTCTGCTTGTCTAATGACAGGGTTGTGACTCATTGTTCCTATGTTGGGTCCTGAAAACACGCAGGTAGGAACTACAGATGAGCTGAATTCATTATATACCTTCCTCAATTATGAGGTGCACAGTAGCGTAGTTGATAGTGGGCTTGCTTACTACCCATGAGTTATAGCGTGCCAGGTTCAAAACCACGTCTGGACATATCACAAAAACAGGTCATCCAGTCACACTTCCTTTTTAGGGTTGTTACCTGGAACATTTCTTCTTCTGCATTCGTTCTCAAACTCCTACAGATTAGCAGGATGTAGTCCGGAGAACGCAATGCGTTCTGTCATGGTTTACAGCATTGCTGCGATATCTGTGCCTTTCTGCCTCCTGGAACATTTATCCCTTAATGCATGCAAATGTTGCTAGAGGAAGTGTGACAACTTGCCAGAGACCGCTAGGATTTCAGGAGATTTATAAGAAAGACTACGTTCTGGAAAGAATATGTCACATGAAACACAGCAGAGATGGCCAGAATTGTTGAGTGTAGGCAATATTATTAGTTAGTTAATTTGTTCCTTTCGTGCCGCAAGCGACACATAGGGCAGAGGTTTTTGTTCTCAATATGATGCGGTCCGCTGCCTGCAGCTTTAGTTCCTGGATGGTCTTACAGCCTATTAATTCCCCTTCTTTAAGAATGGTGTTTTAAGGGTTGTTTTAGGTCTTCCTCTTTTTCTTTTACCCTCAGGTGACCACAGAAGGGCTTGTTGGTTTATTCTGTTTACATCTAGTCGTAAAACGTGACCAAGGTATTTCCATCTTCGTTTTCTTATGATGTTTGAAACATACTCTTGGTTTGGTATTTGTCCCTAGATCTTTTGATTTCAAGATATTAGTTAATTTAGCAAATGTGCTAGCTGCCACTGCTATACATGTGTTTATTTCTTTCATTGAGTCTCCATCAACAAACATTCTTCTTGAAACAGAGGTTTACAATATTATTGATGATGCAAATATGTGAATTTTGTATTCAGTGTGGCACGAATAGAACTGGATATCTGAGGGAAAGAATGAAGAATCGAATCAACCAGCGAGCAATGGAATCCATCAGTCCACATCATCATCAAGTGCTTCTCCACAGCGAATATCCGCTGAAATTGACCTCCAACATTCTCACTGTCTCCTGTCAGTATATCTGCCTACCTCTTGGTATATCTTCAATATTCTTCTTCTGCGTTCATTCTCAAACTCCCACTGGATCTAGCAGGATCATGGTCCTGCTAGATTTCCAGCAGGATGTAGTCCAGAAAATGGAAATGCGTTGTGTCGCCGTTTTTTTTGCGCCAAAGGCCCGACACATCCGTCTTCGGCTGAATCTTCATTATATGCCTGGAGATACTGAGGAACATATAGATTTGCCCTAAGTGTATCTCAGACATCAGCTCATAATCATTCTGATATCTACATTCTTCGCTCTCAAATTCCTGCAGATTATCAGGACATAGTCCGGAGAGAGGAATGCGTTATCTCGTGATTTACAACCCTGCTGCGATATATGCACTTTTCACTGTCAGACATCCGATTTCAGCATGACTTCTTGGTCACTTTGGACACATAACCACTAACCGTTTCTTACAACATGCATGGAAGATAAATAGTGGTGCTATTCTTTGCTTCCCTTTCAGGCTTCGGCAATACACGTGCATCTGCATTTAAATGCAGACAAAATTGACGTTTGAATAGAAGAAAAAAACAAGCATAAAAAATCATCATCATTAAGTGCCGTTTCCGCAACGAAGTTTGGCTGAAACATCTCCAGTCTCTAGATATGGGGGGGGGGGGGTAAAAAAAAAATCTAGAGGTGAGGGAAAGAAAAGTAAATTTTTTGGAAGGCCCCGAAGATCGCACAATCAACACCTGACCGGAACTCTGAGTCTACATACACTGGGATGGCTACTGGAACGGAGAGCGGTGCTCTTATGGAAATGTCCCACGTGCTATGAAGCTAGTTCCTAATCGAGAATCCCCAGTCTCTTGTCCTGGTGCTAAACTGTAACGTGTCCACCTCACGATTATATATCTGCTTTATATTTGTACAAAATATGCATATCCTACGCGCAGACATCACCAGAATACACCACCAATTTCTTGAATGGATACCTACAGGCAAAAGAGCCAGGGGTAGACCAAACTCAGAAGAGCAATACTTAGAGAAAGTAAAACAAGCAATATTCATACTATTCAAGAACTGCACAGAATAGCTTTGAATAGACAGCATTGGAGAGATCTGTCCTATGTTACTATATATCGATGGGGTCTTTGTTACCTCTAATACAGATTGTTTCTATAAAATGGGGTCGTGACTCAAAAATATTTCAGAATCAGACCGATTGATGTAGAAGAAATCTCTTATTTCTGAGACGTGTCTCTAAATCTGGACAATCATTCTTTGATATAATTCTGTCATTCATTGTGGTTAAAAAAAATTACAAAGTACTTCATATAATCTTCAACAATTTTATTTACATTAAATATCTATTTTATTTATAAACCTGCACCCATCAGGGTCATAAGGGTACCACATTGAAATCTTTAGCACACAGTCCCCCAAGGGGTGAAAATTCTTGAGACTAATGGGAATCAAACCAGGCCCATTGCAGTGGCACCAAATCACCTTGCAAAGTATGGTTTTAACCATACATTTGCGAGAAATGAGATGTTTGAGAAAAGTTAAAATATCAAACATTGAGACCAACGGAGAAATGAAGATATCAGAGAAATAAAAACCATCTCAAGACTACATTGAGAGACAGCAAACAATGTGGTTTAGTCACATCAATAGAATGGAACCAAAGCAACCAGCACTTTGTGCATACAACAGCTGAAGATCGGGCTACAGGGAACAAGGAAGACCAAGAATTAGATGGATGGAGACAATCAAAGAAACCTTAAAGAGACACGCGCTGACAATTGCCAAAGTCTGACAACTCCAACTTCACCCACAACATTTAACAACACAATTGAGAACCCATGTAATAGGACAGCAAAGTACACCTCATAAGCTTCCTCTTTGGGCACCCCAATCATGAAGCCCTGATTGTTTCCATTCATGGGCAATAAGGTTAGTAAAGCATCGAGAGGTTTCAGCAGCTTTAGCTAATATTTTTCTTTTCCACTCTTCATATTCCACTACTGAAGTCATTTGTTGATGCTTATCTGCAGTCTGTTCTACTTTCTGTCTTTTTTATCTCTCATCATCTGAAAATTAGAAAAGTTAAAAAAAGGGTTCAAAAGTTGTAAAGGATTGACTTCACTGTACTCGGTTTCCCATATATACTCATCAATCTCAACAAAGTGGCATGCCGCCTGCCAAGAGTACCACTCATATCACGTAACTCCATAGCTTCAAGTGATAACCCACAGGGATCTCTGAAAAAATCCACTTTATACACAAAATGACATGAGTCAGATTCGAACTCATGACCTCTTGAACTCAAGGTGAACAGCTTAACCCCATTACACTAAGAAGATCAACCTAGAAAATTAGAAAGTTGTGACAAATCTTCAAATTAATAATATTGACTTTACTTAATGTTTTATTTGGGTCAGTACACATCACAGCCAGCCCCTTGTCATGGATATGAAGATTTAGTTGCCCCCAGTATGTTGACTTAAAGTGTTGCGCAGAATAGCAAAACTATGACCTGCCATGTATGTTGTTAAAGATGAATAAGGAAATTTGGGGTTGTCTTGATCCATCCCATAGAATACTAAAGTAACCCAGAAGTCATTCTGAAGTTGGAATGTGTCGCATAAAGACGAGATATCGCAGATAAGCTGTAAACCACACATAATGAACTCAGTTCTCTAGACTTATTCTTTGACATGGCTTTATGGTCACTTTGACCCATGTGATAGGATAGAAAAATACACCTCTAAAGCTCCTTAGCTGTCTCTTACAACATGCATAGCAGGTCACAAGGTTGCTATACTTTGATCCCCTTTTGGGCATAAGCAGATCAATAGAATAATGTCACATCTGTCCTTGTCTGGAACACGTGCCTATGTAATAGTTCGTCTATAAGCAGAAAATAGAACAAACTCAGAAATTATGCACAGGTTCATTGAAAGTTTGTTATGGTGTACACAGTTTTCATGTAGTCAATAATTTTACATCACTTGCAGAGCGTGTCGCCACAAATTACAAAAATGGCTAATGTTGGTAAAATTATGCCATGATTTAATGAGAAGGGATAATGCTAGAGTTTGGAGGGGAGAGGTGTTAGGTGCAGTGTTAAAACTAATTCTGAGGAGCACAGTAGCCTAGTTGATAGTGAGCTTGCTTGCTATCACTGGATTACAGCATACCAGGTTCGAAACCTTGTCCTGACAAACAAAAATTCCTGTTGTGATTTCTCGCTGGACACGACCACTCCTCCTGTTGACTCAGCTGTAATAGGGTACCTGACACATGAGTTAGGGGAGGTAAAGACAGTAAGAAAGGGAACTGGCCACCCCAATTAATAGCTGCTGTGGCTTAGTGCATGAAGTTATATTCATCCATGACATCAGGTGGCTGCCATGGGGCCTACCTTTACTTACAACTAATTCTAATTCTATCCCTACCCCCTCCTGCTGTGTTTCAAAAACTGTGTTCTTCCTATTTTCATTAATTATTTCCCTGGCTTCAAACTACTAAACAATTGCATTCTGCAATGTCACAAACTATTAAAAAATTATGACCAGACAATTCTTTAAAATCTATGAGCGCTGTAAAAATTGGTAGGCACACGTTCCAGGCATGAACCGTTACTTCTTCTTCTGCATTCATTCTCAAACTCTTGTAAACTATCAGGATGTATTTTGGAGAACAGAATCTGCCAAATCAAGGTTTACAGCTGTCTGAGATATCTGCTCCTTTCAGTACAACAAACCAAATTTAGTACAGCTTTGTGGGTCACTGACGTCACATGGGTCCATTCATTATTCGTGGTTTTTTAGTAAAAATTACTCCGATGGTTAAACCAGACATGAGAAAGTTGCATATCAGGGCTCAAACTCTGGGAAGGTGCCATATTAATTTAGCAAGTGTTGTCGAGGACCCTCTTCAGAAGGTTTCTGGTCTTTTTCTTCATTCCAAAACTTCCAATGGATATCTCTTGCAGCAGAACAATGGTCCTACTAAATTTCCAGCAGAATTTAGTCCAGAGAATGGAAATTCTCTGCATTGAGTCGCCGTTTTATTTACACCAATAATACGACACATCCATCTTCGATGGGGGTTTCTGGTTGGTTGGTTGCTGATCCAGCGGTCCATAGGCTCATGCCCTTTGACCCAATACCATTGTGTGATATATGCATGTATTTGTGAGTTGTTGTTTTGTTACATATAATGTGTTCCATTTATCTGGCCCTGGAGGGAGAAGCATTTTCCTGATGTCATCCAGCGCTGGACATTCAAAAAGGTGGTGGTCAACATTTTCATCTGGATGAGTGCACAGCCGGCACCTTGGAGTGTGTTGTGGTTGTATTCTGTTCAGGTGATTGTTAAGCTGTACATGTTGTGTGCGCAGTCGGAATATGATACTCTGGTCTTTTCTTTCCAGGAGGTTGATATTGTCTTTAGGATTTGGGCTGGTCATATATTTATAGATTTCCCTCCCAGTGTTTCCCATGGCCCATCTGTTCATCCAATTTTCTTTGTTCACAGATTTCAGAATCATTTTAACTGTGTGCATTGCTGTTTCTGTATAAGGCTGTTCTTGTTGTGCTCCCCTCTTTGCTAGTCTGTCTGCCTTATCATTACCAGGTGTGTTTGAGTGGCCAGGAATCCACTGCATAACAATGTTGACATCATAAGATGTGAGCAGCTGGTTTGGGGTTTCTGGTCAACCACTGACTAGACATATGAGCACTTATGGGAAACTGTGTGTTATGACACTGGTTCATAACTCATATTACCTTTACCTTTTACAGTTGATCCCAAATCATCATTATTGACTATGACGGACGAACATGACAGGATGATCATGCAGTCTCCGGATTACATACTGCTAATATGCAGGAGTTTAAGAACGAACACAGAAGAAGAGTGCCCAAAGAGCACTAGAAAACACTTCAAGTGAATGGATTCATCAAACTCTGTGGTTTGTATCAAAAGGTGAAAAAAAAACATCTGCCAACTGGGTCAGATGGTCTGCCAAAATTAATTAACATCTTTCTGTAGATATCTGTCTCTATAGGCCAGCGTTCCTCATTTAACTGATTTAGTGACATGCAGTCTTGCAGGATATGTTCCATTGTCTGCCCACATGGACAGATGTAATGTTACCAGGTTTGGATGAATATATAGTGTAAGAAATATAACAAAATAGAGGACAACAAATACACTGATATTGTTACTACCTTGAATATGAGCTTCTACAACCTCCAATAAACTCCTCTTTGTACTTTTTACTTGTGGACTTTTGTCTGTGGATTGATGATTTATTCATTGCAGACATTTAATATTTACTTAAATAATACAAAAAGGGTCATAGAATAGAAGAGATCACACATTTCAAAAGATGTAGAGTTTCAGTTTTACTTACATCAAATATTGACAGACAGTTAATCCGTAGTAATAAATGAATAGACAAAAAAGATTCTGGCAAGGACCTTCTTCGCCCTTGTTGCCCGGCCTGAAAGGGGAGAATATAATAGTGAAACTTTTACATGTCATGCATGTTGTAAGAGGTGACTCAGGCTTTTAGGGGGTGGAGTTGGCTGTCACATCCCTTACAGGGTCAAATGACACAGAAACTATGCTAAAGTCAAATGTATCAGGACCAATGGCCAAGATATCACAGCCAAGCTGCAAGCCATGACATAGTGCATTTAATTCTCCAGACTACATCCTGTTAATCTGAAGGAGTTTGAAAAAGAACGCAGAAGAAAAGGGCCTCCTTAATATGACACTGGAGAAATTATGATGGTTGCACAGAACAAAGAGTAGCAGTGCTTGATGATGGTTGCACAGAACAAAGAGTAGCAGTGCTTGATGATGGTTGCACAGAACAAAGAGTAGCAGTGCTTAATGATGGTTGCACAGAACAGAGAGTAGCAGTGCTTGATGATGGTTGCACAGAACAAAGAGTAGCAGTGCTTGATGATGGTTGCACAGAACAGAGAGTAGCAGTGCTTGATGATGGTTGCACAGAACAAATAGTAGCAGTGCTTAATGATGGTTGCACAGAACAAAGAGTAGCAGTGCTTGATGATGGTTGCACAGAACAGAGAGTAGCAGTGCTTGATGATGGTTGCACAGAACAAAGAGTAGCAGTGCTTAATGATGGTTGCACAGAACAAAGAGTAGCAGTGCTTGATGATGGTTGCACAGAACAGAGAGTAGCAGTGCTTGATGATGGTTGCACAGAACAGAGAGTAGCAGTGCTTGATGATGGTTGCACAGAACAGAGAGTAGCAGTGCTTGATGATGTTCTACTAAAGAAATATCACATTAAAGAAGCTATTGGTTAATCCATGCTATTGTACTTCACGGCAAACCCACAATTCTACATCTCCCTGAGAAGATGTCAAAGAATATGCATGCTGATAGTCCCCATGGCTAGCTAGCTGGATAAACACTTTTAATTCTACTTGATGTGTTCTCAGTTCTATTTATACCATAAATAATATTGAATTGCCGCCCATGTGTTACCAAGGTCTGAGAGGAAAGTAAAGAACAGCAACATTATTTACCTTTCATGCATGTTGTAAGAGGTGACTAAGGAGGTTATGGGATGGAGTTGGCTGTCCCATTCCATATAGGGTCAACATGACTCAAAGCTATGCTAAAGTCATATGTGTCAGACCGAAAGGCGCAGGTATTGCAAGATTGCTGTAAACCATGACACAAGACATTCCGTTCTCTGGACTACATCCTGCTAATTTGGAGGAGTTTGAGAATGAACGAAGAAGAAGAAGATACTGAATTGCCTTGGATGCAGCATGGATACCTCCTGGATACCTCATCTATCCCATTGTCCACTCCAGCAAGTGACCACAAACTTCAGTACATCACCAGTGTTTATCTTAAATTCACAGATACAAGTCTGTCTGCTTTCTTATTACTACGAATATCAGCACACCCAGGCAATAGATCAATGTGATACCCAGAAGTTTAGAAATAGTTATAGTTTTGACAAAGGATGTTCTGAATATTTTGTTTATTTGCATATTGTCAAAAGGAGCAGCTATAACAGACAAGTTGTAAACCATGAAGCATTAAAGACTTATAGTATTGATTTTAACCCCAACCATCATAATGGAAGCAATTATTCTGTATTTCCCATTGTGCTCCAGGAGAACTCTATCAATAGTTATAATAAGCCAGATTTTTCTCATATTTCCAGATAAATCAAAAATCACGGGACTTACCAGTTCAACAAATAACATCTCAGTAAATAACCAAATACTGAAAAAGGTCACCAACTTTAATTACTTGGGTAGCCAAATGTTTGTTGATGGAGACTCAATGAAAGAAATAAATACACACATAGCAGTTGCAGCTAGCACATTTACCAAACTAATATCTGAAAGTCAAAAGATCTAGGAAGAAACACCAAGCTAAAGCTATTCAACTTCTATATTGTCTCAGTATTAACATATGAAAGAGAAAGCTGGAAATCAATTCACAGATCAAAAATTAAACAGCTTCGAAAACAAATGTCTCCGGAAACTTATGAACATAAAATCGAGCGATTTCGTCACAAATAGTGATTTAAGAAAGAAAGCACACCAAGAATATGTTTCAAACGTCATAAGAAAACGCAGATGGAAATACCTCGGTTATGTTTTAAGACTAGATGAAAAGAGAATAAACCAACAAGCCCTTACATGGATGCCTGAGGGTAAAATAAAACGAGAAAGGAGTAAAGTAAACCTAAAAAACACCATGCTTAAAGAAGGGGAAATAACAGGCTGCAGGACCATACAAGAACTAAAACTGCAGGCAGTGGACCGCAACACATGGAGAATTAAAACCTCTGTCCTATGTGCCCACTGTGGCATGAAAGGAACATATTTCTCACCACCACGGAGAGATCTATCTGGGAACACAATATCATCCTTCCCGGCTTTATTTGATATCAGTTGATTCATTTAAAGGTCTGCTTTTCCATTGTTCCATTTTCTCCATTATTTGTCAAGATTCTGTCTGTATTCATCAATCATGTATGTGTAGTACAACATTACCACACATGGATAAGATCGATAATATGTATTGACTGCAGTAAAACTGAAATCCATCAGGCAAAGCTTGGAACAGCGCAATGAAGTTTTGCTAATCACTGTAAACACATATAAAAACACACAAACTGATGTTTCAACCAAAAAGCCTTTATCAAGACACACAGCAAAAAACCATGGGTAAGAACGGCACTATTGTATATACACATGGATAAGCATGGCAGCCAATTCCTCCACACCACAAAGAAAGTCTGCAACCTCTCCAATATCAATTGACTGACTGTTTTCTATATCGGTGGCCGTTCCATAGATTGTCTTGTTGAGTTACAATGTTCTGTTTACACTTTACCCATACCATCTGAACAATCTGCATATAGTGGGTACAATGATAGGTCTGCCAACTAGGTCAGATGGTCTGCCAAATTAATTAACAGCTTTCTGTGAATATCCATCTCTGTGGGCCAGTGTTCCTCCTTTAGCTGGTTTAATGAAATGTAGTCTTGCAGGACATGTTCTGCTATCTGTCTACATAGACACAGAGGTAATGTTACCAGTCTTTGATGAATATATAGTATATGAAATATAATAGTTGTAGTGTGACAAGTATGTCAACAACAATATATTCACGTGATCAAATAAACATGAAAAGTGAGACAACATTATTACCAAGTGTTTGAGGTACATGTTTATTCAACTGGATAATCAGTCTGTCTATAGTTGCTTTCCTGACTCCACTTTGTTCTTTAAGTTTGAATAAGTCAATTTTAAGCTTCAGTCTCCTGTTTTCAGAAAGAACACAACTTTGTTAGCTAGTAGATAGTCATGTGAACTAGAAAACAGATGTGTGAGCTTATATGATATGTGTGAACTAGATGACAGATGTGTGAGCTAGAAGACAGTTGTGTGCGCTAGAAGACAGATGCGTGAGTTAGAAGACAGTTGTGTGCGCTAAGACAAAAGTTGATCTAGAAGACAGATGTGTGAGCTAGAAGACAGATGTGTGAGCTAGAAGACATATGTGTGAACTAGAAAACAGAATGTGTGAACAAGAAGAAAGTCATGTACGCTAATACAAATGTTGATCTAGAAGACAGATGAGTGCATTTTTAAAATACATAATTAAGCAAGGCTGTAGTTTCCTAAATATTTGGGGTTACGGGTGGGTGGGATGAGAAGGGTAAAACCTATTGATGAATCTATGAACAGCACTTTAGCAGCAATATCTCATCATATCAAACTCTAGCGGCAATATGCTAATTTGCTGCCATTTTTCATATTAATTAGTTCTGCACGCACCTAAACATTGTAGAAATAGCCTAGGATCTTACTTTTACCAACACAAATATATATACTTTCTGTGGTATTTAATTACCGGGTATATTCAATAGTTTGATAATTTATTTTCATTTTTATTATGCTAATTTGCTTCAATTTTTAATATTAATTAATTCTGTGCGCACCTAAAAATTATAGAAATAGAATCAACAGATGCGTCTTGCCTATGCCAATAAAAATATAGGTACAATACAAGAACCAGTGAACAGGTTTCTATGGAATAAACAGCTAACATAAATAGACGGAATGAAATTCCTAATGTTGCATATACAGACGTGCCCACTATTCGACACATTGCGCGATGAGAGCCCCTGACCACTTGACATGCGCGCTGCACACTGAGTGGGAGTTGGATAGCCAGTTCATTGCGCGCAAATTGCTAGATCGGTAATTTATGTTACGACTTTTTAAGTTTCCGAGATAGTGCAATAGCACATGAAATTAAAAAGTTGGTATGTTGTCACGTGATTTGTTCACGGATTCTTGTATTGAACCCAAATATATATAATTTCTGTGGTATTTAATTATATTCAATTTTTGATTATTTATGTTCATTTCAATTATGCTAATTTGCTGCCATTTTTAATATTAATTAGTTCTGTGCGCACCTAAAAATTATAGAAATAGAATCAACAGATGCGTCTTGCCTTTGCCAACACAAATATATATAATTTCTGTGGTATTTAATTATATTCAATAGTTTTATAATTTATTATCATTTTAATTATGCTAATTTGCTGTCATTTTTAATATTAATTAGTTCTGTGCGCACCTAAAAATTATAGAAATAGAATCAACAGATGCGTCTTGCCTTTGCCAACACAAATATATATAATTTCTGTGGTATTTAATTATATTCAATAGTTTGATAATTTATTTTCATTTTTAATTATGCTAATTTGCTGCCTTCTTTCATATTAATTAGTTCTGCGTGCACCTAAAAATGATAGAAATAGAATCAACAGATGCGTCTTGTCTTCACGAACAAAAAAACATATAGTTTGTGGCTTGTATTATTGAAAATAACAAAGATAAGTTAGAAATTATCAGCTTGGATACATTTTGTCACTGTGGTCACAAGTTTTATTTATATTTTCCTATGTGTTTCAATGTAAATTATTTTGATGTCAAATTCATTAGAAAAAAATATGTAACATTTTTTCAGGATTGACATACAGACTTGGTTGAGGTATCATTGAATTGCATTTTTGAAGGGCTATCTAACCAAATAACATAGTATATTATTTGTAATTATGTAGAAATGTAGCACAATTCTGAAAATTTTGTCCAAGTATCTAACTAACAATATTTTAGATTCCATGTCTCTCGTTTCATTGCAATTTGTTTTAGATCTTCATTATCGAATTAAATAAGGTTGAACGAACCATGATGTAAATATGGATATCATTAAATCCGTTTCAGTAACACAGATATTTAATTTCTACGAAATTAATTTATTATGATCAACGAGTTCTTGATTGAGCAAAACAAAAACATTATTTGAACCGGAAGTTAAAGATAGTAGCATTTATTTACCAAGGGACATAGCCGGACATGTACTCCAAAATCAAGGGTGGTAATAAGTATGAGATATTAATAAATCATCAAAACACACACATTTTGATCTGACAATTGGCAATATCATTTAAATGAACAACTCAAATTTATTTTGAAAGATTTTATGTAACTTTTCCCCGTTCTCCTATTTATAAAAACGTTTTTTGAAAGCAATATGCGCGACATTCTTCCCTCACTGTTGTCATAGGTAACAAAATGTGTGGCACATAAGATTTTGAATGTTAAGTGATAATGTCCGTATAAGGTTCAAGTTCCCCGCGGAACTTATACAAAAGTTGGCTCTTGACTTTGTATGGGAACTAGTGTCAGTAGTCCGTTCACATGTCTTAGACTCCACCGCGGGGTCAAGGTTCAGCCAGTGTCGAGTCAGCTCGCTCGTCACAGTACCGCTTGGGATCTAGGCTGGTTCCTCCCCATATGACATGTTAAGACAGGACGAAGTCACCGGGGTGAAGTTTTCGGTCGTACGGAATGTTAACAGCATAAACGTGCTCAGCTAAGTGGTGAGCTATACTTAGCGTCCGAGTGGCTTTCGAATGTCGGCGCCTGCTATGTCATACCGCCTCGAAAGAGGATTACGGGGGTATAGGAGAGCTGCTTAGAAAGTGCTTCACTCGACTTTTTTGTCATTTTTTTTTACTTTTGTAATTACCTCTGTGATTAAAAAAATGTTTAGTAAATTATTTCATTTTGTTTTATTGTAAAGAATAAAAAAATTTTTGAACAAAGAAAGAAAAATATTTTGATACATAGTTTTTAATGACTTAAATTCTCACATTTTACAAGAAAATGATTTTTTAAATTTCTGTGGATTATTGTTTTTTGATTAGGAACAAGTGTCACAGCACTGGGGGCATTCCTATGCTCTGCTTGCCGTTCCGTCAGCCATCTAAAAGTGTATAAGCTCAGTATCCCAGTCAGTTGCTGATCACGCGTTCTTCTGATCTTTCCGGAGAGGGAGCACCTTCTCCCATCACATCTAGTCAATACCATTTCTGCAATTCTCTGAATCCTCATTGTCACATTTCAGGGAGGGGGCGGAATTGCAGTTTATGAGTTTTAAAAACTTAATGGTTGAGAGAGCATTTACTTTCAAAAATAACGCAAATTCACACTATAAAAACATATATTGTGTTGGTTGAGTTTTTTTTAATGTAAACTTAAAATATTTTGACTTGATAAATATATTTCTCACTATAATAGCGGAAATATGCATTTGTTTATGTGAATGGCAGATATGTGTGTTAGTCACGGTCTCACGGGAATTGTCTTGGTTTTATATCGCTGCCTGATATCTCGCCCGGATGTAACGTGTCCCGGTTTCTATCAGTTTAATAATATGCATATAACGAATGTGTCACGTGTTCGAATCAACACACTTGGTATAGCTTCGTGAAAACAAGAGAAGTGTGATCATGTTTACGAGTTTGGCACGCTTTTTGACTCGGGGGCATGGTAACACTAAGCGCAGGCGATTGTAAAGGCTTAAATCTATTTATACATAGATCAGTGGTCATAACGTATTTTCTGTAGACCTATTAAATTATTTCAAAATATTATGTGATTGTCAGGAGTCTGTCATGGGATCATCCAATGAATAAATTAGATTTCCAACACAGTTAATATGTGTTCTTTGATACAATTAAAAAGAAAGAATATCTTTGACAATTTGTTTCTAGTGAACAATCTGAAAGCAATGGTAGTTAAATGAACTTAATTTCCAATAGAAACTGCCCTTGTGTTACCGGGCCTGGGTGGGAGAAGTGAATAAATACTGCGCTTGTTTAGCCGGGACTGGAAGGGGAGCAAAGAATAGCTACACTGTTACCTGTCAAACAATTCGTAAGCATCAACTAAGTGGATTTTGATGTGGAGTTCATTGTTCCATAAAGGCCCACAGATAACTATCAGGGCCGTAGAGGCGTTTTCGATGTGGAAGGGGTTTTACATTAAAAAAACTAATGTAAAAAAGGCATTCTTAATTTGTATGAAATAATTCCATCTTTTTACTGAGAAAGGGGTGATTACCTTTTTCTGTTTAAAAAAATCGTTACGGGAGGGGTTTCACCCGCCATTTAGCTAAATTACTAGCAATAAAAAACATTTTACGATTTCTTAAGAGTGAAAGGGAGTTACCCCCCCCCCCCTTATCAATAGAAGTATAAACCATGCAAGTAGATATATTTGTCGATTTAATATTGATTGACTGATTCGGAACCACAAGAAATGTGCGCTATTAGCTCTTACTTCCTATGTGCAGTGCCGTGATTTTTTGTGAGCTTTCTTTTATACCCAGGAGACTTTAGCTCAGTGCAATGCCCATTGAATGAGTTTTCTACTCAGAGGAGGTCTATAATTGTATAGATGACATTGCTACAAGCTTCCATAAAGGAGTCTCAATATAACGGCATGTCATCTACTAAGGTTTTCTGTTGCATGGTTGGTTTGTCTAGTGGGACATTTGTGGGACCCACAGATGCAACCGCATGCGTTTAATATTGAAAGTAATGCTTCTTGTAGACATGTATGAATCTATAGCATTGATTTTGCTTTTCCAAATGATAGTTGATCTTGACATATCAGCTAAATCCATCTCCAGCCTTAAGCTAATGTCACATTTTTGACTAGGAAATCATGTGACTTCTGGATCACTAGACCGTCAATGGAATGGGTCAGCCAACTCAACCCTCAAAACTTTCTTAGTCACCATTTACGATGTGCATGTCAGGTAATAGTGCAACTAATATGAGCTCCATTTTCTGGTTTCCGCACCACACGGACTGACCTCTGATCTATAATACATAGCACACTCCACATCACACAGGATGACCACTGATCTATCATACATATCATAGTCTACATTACATGGGCTGATAATAAATCTACCATACACAGTTTAGTACACATTACTCGGGCTGACCACTGATCTAAAACACATATCACAGTCAACACCACGCAATGTTTTTGTCTTTTCTTATAGGTCCTAATTTTGACATCTTAGCAGCAATCTTACTTTCGTGAACTGTACGAGATAGAAAAAGGGCTCTGATTACAGGAAGAAAACGTGACTATTGTGTCTTAGATAGTCACTTTGATTTAACATAATGTTGTTGTTTTTTTAAACCCACTAATTTAATCACCGTAAACAGAGAACTTGACATTTTATGAAAGGTGGTTTTACGTTTATAATCAAAGAGAGATAATAAGAACTATTGTCAATAAATTTTTGCAACTAATTATTCTCCCCTTATTAGTTATCATCCCACTATGGCATACCAAGAAATTGAAAAGGCAGACAGACTGGCAAAGGATGGAGCAACACAGGGACAAATAGACCAAGAAAAAGGACACTCATTAAAACCATCAGGAAAGTTGACCACTCGAAAGACAATTACCACTATCTCGACAGAGCAGAACAGGTTATTACCTTTCGCCTCAGAACAGAGCACAACAGATTAAACAGGCACTTAAATAGACTGAGACTGGTCCCATCACCTCTGCGCCCTTGTGGGCAGGCAGCACAGGCCACTGAACATATTCTGCAAGACTGCAATACACTAAACCAGTTATGGTAAGAACACTGGCCCACGGAGATGGATATCCACATAAAGATGTCTGGGAGCACAGAGGAGCTTTCAAATACAGCAGCATTTATTAAGAAAACAGGACTTGGAAGAAGTTGAAGACTAATTATTGTGTCAAAAAAAAGAGAAGAAATGTACTCCTGCTACATCTTGAATTTAAACACGAATTAAACAAATATTTTTTTCTTTTTTCTGTTGTATGCATCTGTCTAAAATGTTTAAAATATTATTATGAAAAACTCATATGTAGGTTGACCATGATTCCTGTGTACAAAAACTGGAAATTAGAATGATATCCCTTGTGAACCAAATAAGAACCAAATTGTGCTTATTACAAACGTGTGTGTTTCCAGTAACGACGAATGCAAAGCATGCGAAACATGGGTACTAATAAAATATTGTCCAATATAACAACATCATTTAAATTAAAATTCTACAGAATAGTTCTGAGAAAACCATGAGCAGCAAGGAAAACAAACCAGGAGGTACAAAGCACAATCATCTCCCAAGAGAGCTGGCTTCTGAAAACCATATTAATTGAACAACTAGCTTTTTTCGGTCATGTTAAGAAACATGACGGTATGGAGATAGTGATATTTGAGGGACGATAGAAGGTAACAGGTTTAAAGGCCAACCAAGACGCCCTTGGACAGAAGACAAACAAGAATGTCTGCCCTAAAGGAGGCGGTACACCTTGCTCAAGACCGAGGAGAATTCAATAGAGCCATAAGGAAGACCACGTTCTGGATAGAATATATCACGTGTTGATCCCCTTAAGATGCTCCAATAACAAAATTGGTATGATAAAAACGTGATGTATTATATGCCCAGGCAGTTTTAGTTCAGCAACACACTCTTAAACACATACTCTTGAATTCGCGGTGACTGGATTACCAGAACACGACCTCTATTATTATAAGCTGATGGTTAAAAACATTGAGGATACAACCAAATTGTCGGCTGTGTGTTTCCGGAGTCATAAATTGGAGTAAAGAAAGGCGACATTGCTACCTGCCAATCATGTTGTAAGAGGCGACTAAGCATGTCGAGGGCTCGCGTTGGTTGTTTCATCCCACAAAGAGCCAAAGGGACGCAGAAGCTATGCTGAAGTAGGATCTGGAAGGACGAAAAGCGCATATATCGCAGCATCTTCTTCTTTCGTTCACTTGAAACATGTCTATATATGTAATTAAGTCTACTTGATAAAACTCACTGTCTTTTGTAGTTCATACAGTGTCCCATAGAGCTTTGATTCCAGTGTTGTTTCCTCTGGCCAATATGTCTGCCTCAGCGTTTCATGCTCAGAACACTCTTGAAGTATATGTTTGGCACTCTGTGCTGCCTGTCCACATGTACACATGGATGTGTTGCCAATCTTGAACTTTGTATACATGTGACTGCGGAGTCGGTTGTGTCCTGTTCTGAGACGTAGAATTATAACTTGTTCTGATCTGTTCATAATATTGTGTTGGTGTTTGTGGCTTTCTTATTGACTTGATCATCTGGTTTTTTCTGATGGTAGGTGATTGGTATATCTGGTTAGTCTTTGGCAGCACCCTCCTTAGCCAGTTGGTCTACTTTTTCATTTCCTGGTATTCCACAGTGACAGGGTATCTACTGCATGGTTACCCTATACTGGAACGACAATTTGCTAAATAGTTTTTTCAAGTCTGTTAGTTTTCCAGACTGGAGAGCTTGAAGCACTGACCTTGCATCTGTCAGGAATACCACAGGCTGTAGGCCAGAGTTGGAGTTCAGCAGTGTTTTAGCTGCCACACTAATTGCCTGGATTTCTGCATCATAATTATTGCAGAATTTTCCTGTCGGTGTTCTGATTGTATCTCTAGGCTTGTGTGGATTTTCTATAAATACACATGCACCTCCATTCCTCACAGTATTCTGTGCTGACCCATCTCTGTATACGCTGACCCATATATCTTGTGGATATTCCTCATCCAGGAAACTGAGGGTGACTGCCCTTCGCTGCACACTGTTCTGTTCGTCCTCGCTTAGTATTCCTTTCACGTGGGTCTGAATGTATATTGGCATTCCGTGCCTTCACTCCACGGGGTTTGCTCTGGTACAGACCTTAAGGGGCTGTCAACTTCAGGTAGGTACGTAAGTTGTCTACGGAGTCGTTCAGCTTGATGGATAAAGCTGCTTCTTTTCAGTCGCCCCATTGCTAGATTTAGGAATCTTTCCTTCATTGGATGTCTTGGCATCGAGGCCAGCACCGTGAAGTGGTGATGGGGCTTAGTTCAGCCATCAGGGGCTGGAAACTAAGACTGGTCGTGCAGTCCCACTCGAGCAGGACTATAGTCCTGCCCAAGTAAGCATAGTGCTGAAGACGGAGGCATCCAGTCAAAAGGCGCACATATAATCAGGATGCCACGCACAAAAATAATATCGCAGCTAAGATGTACGCTATAACACAATGCACTTCGTTCTCCGAACTACATAAAGCTGATCAGGAGTCTGAGAACGAAGACAGAAGAACAAGAGTGAAATTGGATCATGTCCGCGGTTGAAAGAAGAGCACGATTACCATAAGAGTACCACCAATGCAACAGAAAACCTTAGTAGATGACATGCCGTTATATTTAGACTCTCTTATGGAAGCTTTGTAGCATGTCATCTATACAATTATAGACCCTCTCTGAGTAGAAGTCTCTTTAAATAGGCACTGCACTAAGTCGAAAGCTGAAATCTCCTTGGTATGAAAGAAAGCTCACAAAAACCATCCCACTGCACATAGGAAGCAAGAAATTTGGTTTGAAACGCTAGGAAGGAGCAGTTTTCGTGGGCAAGAAAGAATGATGGTCAATCAACTGCGTACTGGGACCGTCAGTCGGCGTGAAATGGCGGCTACACTCATGGAGAGATCTGAGCATCTATGGACTTGTAAGGAGTGCAGTGATGATGATCCAACGACTAACTAACTATAAGAAGCAAGAGTTCTCACGATTCCTGGGGATCTCAAAAACACAAACTAATAATGTTACTTTAAAAAAATTATAATAATAATAAAATATTGTGATACAAACAAGGTAATAATGAAACATGAAGATCACAAAACACAGATTTATTACACAGACATATTTTGATCAAAATTAATCCTTGATAACCCATATATATATATTTAAGCTTACATATGGGACTGTCTGACCATCATGTAATAATGAACATGCGAACGCACGCACACACACACGCATAAGCATGTGTGTATGTATGTGTGTGTGTGCATGTGTGCGTGTGTGCGCCTGTGCGCGTGTGCGTGCGTGCGTGTGTGCGCGCGTGCGTGCGCGCGTGTGTGTGTGTGTGTGTGTGTGTGTGTGTGTGTGTGTGTGTGTGTGTGTGTGTGAGAGAGAGAGAGAGAGAGAGAGAGAGAGAGAGAGAGAGAATAGGGGGAACTTCGTGGAAAGATAAGAAAACGAACCAAAAAAATTAATACTTTGTATGGAAAAAAAAGAACTATTAAAGAAATAAAGATAAAACAAATAATGTAATTTGAACATATTAAAAGACATGACACCTTATTGCAGACCTTACTGGATTGAGGGGAGGCGAGCAAGGGTATGCAGAGATACAAGTGGGAGAGAAATATCACGAGATGGACATGTTACATTCTGGCATAGTGCATAACCAAGACAAAAGAAAGGGGATGTTGGAGGTCCGTTGCAGCCAACTTTCATCGCGATCATGGCGCATCATGATGAAAACGATAACTGACAGGCACATAGGTGCCCAGTCTCTCCCAGCAAATGTCGAAAGGTATGCATGTTAATTGTTCCTGTGTTTCGCTGGGTAAGTACGCTCCCCATTTTATCCTGCGTGGTTCCAGAGGTCCTATCTATGTTTCTTTAACGCAGAATGAGGTGCAAAGGGCAGAAACCAGAGCTCATTTTTCAGAATACTCTGGGGGTCTGTTAGAATCACCATTACCAACGCATATCAATCAAAGATTAAAGAAATATGCAAGAAAAGTGATTTTGATTGTATGGGACATCAAATGTGTCATAATAAAAAAATACCTGCCTCAATGCAAGACGACTAAATGCCAGTGATACGTTGATCTCCATACCAAACTGACCAAACCTAAAAAGACTTACCAGAAAACGAGGGATAACTCGCACTCAAATTATTCTCTTGCTTTAAGACAATGCACCTTCCCATAAAGCATGGTTTGCGTTCCAAACAGTCAACGATTTGAATATTGAAATTATTCCACACCCATCATATTCTTTAGATTTGAATATTACAATTATTCCACACCCACCATATTCTCCAGATTTGGCTCCTAATGTCTTTTTCCTTTTAGAAAATCTTACCGGTGAAAGAAAATAATTTTGATAGTAAAGATGTCGTACTGGCTTGTCTTCTTCTTCTCGTTCGGAGTTTGACATGTCTACACAGCAAGTCCTGTTTTCTTAATAAATGCTGCTGTATTTGAAAGCTCCTCGGTGCTCCCATACATCTTTCTGTGGATATCCATCTCTGTAGGCCAGTGTTCTTCCTTTAACTGGTTTATTGTATTGCAGTCTTGCAGGATATGTTCAGCTGTCTGTGCTGTCTGCCCACAAAGGCACAGTGGTGATGGGATCAATCTTAGTCTATTTAAGTGGCTGTTTAATCTGTTGTGTCCTGTTCTGAGGCGGAAGATAATAACCAGCTCTGCTCTGTTGAGATAGTGGTAATTGTCTTTTGGGTGGTCGACTTTCCTGATGGCTTTGATGAGGGTCTTCTTTTCTTAGTAGGTGATTTCTTTGTTTTTTTGTTCCTGTGTTGCTCCATCCTTTGCCAGTCTTTGCCATGCCTGGAGAAGAAGCCGCAGGTGCCGGGTTAAGCTACAGAAATGAACTTTGGTTGGAAATATGCGCTTCCATGGACAGAGTGAATCAGGAGAGTTCAACAAGAATTGCACAAATGCATGAGGTTGCTGACAAGTTTGGCTTTCTTTCTCCAAAGCAACTGTTAGACCAATCGAGTCGACATTGATCTTCACAACGCTCCTTTATGATGACATCGACAAGGATGAATTTTTACTCGAGAGAAAGTGACTAATGAATTTTGTCGCAGCACCTTCGGTCTTGAACTTAAAGGACCAAGGGCCTATGGAATTACTTTTTTTTGTTCACAAACATCAGCTTTCCCATTCAGTACCCAACATTGTCTTTTACTGTGTATGTTCCTAACTCAAGGAGTTAGTATAGCTACACGTGAAAGAAGTTTCTCCAAACTCAAATTAATCAAAAACTATCGCAGGTCAACTTTGAACAACTTGATATTAAACAACCTCTCAATTATATCAATCGAACATGAGCTGGTCAATGATGTGAGCTTCGACACAGTCATTAATGACTTCGCTAGTCAAAAAGCTCGCAAAGTGAATTTGTAATTTTAAATTTACATTTTAAAATTTATTTCTATCTTTGTTAAATGTGGATAAAATCGATAATATTAATAAACTTGTAAAATTTTACTCGGAATTTTTAAAATCAATTTCAGGCAGGTGGGGGGGGGGTCAAAATATCCATCGCACCAGGCTGCAATTACCCTATGCACGCCGCTGTCCAGAGGGGAGAGAAGGAAAAGTAAAATTTTTAGAAAGTCACGAAGATTACACAATCAACATCTGACTGGGACTCTGAGTCTACATACACTGGGATGTCTGCTGGAGCGGAGGGCGGAGCACTTATGGGAATGTCACGCCTGCTGTGAAGCCAATTTCTAATCAAGAATCAAGAACTAAAATTGACTTGTTCGCAGAAATGCATAGACTTGTACACAGTGCGTACTTTGGTCAATGGCATCCGGGGCGGAATCATAATTTTCCGCCCTTGTGACATGAAAAAAATGTGTCAGTGATTGTGAAAGACTGGACGAAAATATATTTGCCGCCCTCCCGATGATGCCGCACGGGGCGGTCCGCACCTCAGCCCCCGCCTCGCTACGCCACTGGTCGAAGGTACTCGCTCTAATCGGTGAAAATTCCAGGGAAGGTGATATGATTGTATATACCGATGGGTCGGTTGAGCGACACATCAGAAATGCCTGAGATTATGGCATACATGAGAGATCTATTTACATGGAGAAATATGATCGACAACGCCATTCAGCGCGGCACTTGATGATGATGATGAATATACACTTTTTTAATATGACGTCACTGCATGGTAACGGTGTAGTCATTCGTTAGTTTTCCATGGTTACTGGTGTGCCGTGAAGAAGAGAGATAGTGCACAAGATTCAAATTACTAGAGAATAACACAACATTTGTCTCAGTTACGCAGCCAGAATCAGGTGTTAACATCCTACTGACCGTTGGCATTTGTCAGGACTGACCAACACAATATCAAAATGCGTGAGATTATGCACATACAAGTGGGCCAGTGTGGCAACCAAATTGGCTCGAAGGTGAGACTCCTTTCTATTATACCTTTAGTTCAATTGTGTTTCCCTCTTCCGTCTTTTTGTTTTAGTTTTAAGGACTTAATTGTCACTGCGGTGTGTGTATAAGTAAGTTTAGCCCATAGTTTAAGCAAATCTGCAATATTAGCGGGGTTTTTTGTAGTTTTTTTGGTAGTTTTTTGGGGGGGAAAGCACAGCTTTACGAATGTTTTTGCTTTTATTCTCTACTAAATATGGCAGTATTCGGTTGGTGTCCGCGCATAGGACATGCCCGATGTGTTTGAATGAACAAGAATTGTAACTAGATCTGGCTGTACGACAATCCCGCAATGATGACGAAGAGAAATCACACGTGCTATCATAAATATCCGATGTTATAATACACAGTTTGTCACAAAATAATTTGTTTGAATGAAAAAGAATTGGAATGAACTGAACTTATGTTACACAAATCGGTCTGGACTTTACAATGTTCGTTGATTAATCCAACGTTCGACGGAGTGACCCAGACTTGATTAGAGAAACACAGTTGTGCATTAAATGAGATTAATTGTATTTCGTATTAAATCTATGCTGTTATATTCTCTCCAGTTCTGGGAAGTAATCTCAGACGAGCACGGTATTGATCCAACGGGTAACTACGTCGGTGAATCTGATCTCCAGTTGGAACGTATCAATGTTTACTACGATGAAGCAGCAGGTACAGTAGTTAGTTCGTGTCCTAGCAACTGCGCATCGCATCTCACGCTGTTACCATGGCAACACTACTTGGCGTTTCTATCTTATCAATAAAGATAATCATCAGGTGGCATATCCTGAACAGGATGTAGCAGTCATTACAGCCTTTCGAAACTTCTGTATATCTTGAGCCAGTCTTCCTGCTTCTGTTATTGTCATGTTCTGGTGGTCTTTGATATCCTGTGTCCATCTACTTTTTGGTTTGCCTCGTGTTCGTCTCTCTGGCATCATCCCTTCCATTATGGTATTCTCTAGGCCGTCATGGCGTTTGATATGGCCAAAATATTGTAGCTTTCTGGAAAGAACCATACTGTTTAGCCAGTTTTCTTTTACAGTTATTTCTCACACGATGGCTACATTGGTGACCTTTTTGGTCTATGATATTCTGGGAATGTTTTCATTTTGTTTCAAATACTGCTATTTTATTTTCCACCTTATTGGTGATTGTCCAAGATTCACACCCATAAATAGCGACAGGCAATAAAGATGCATTCATTAAATACGGTATTGAAAAATTCATTAAATACGGTATTGAAAAATTCATTAAATACGGTATTGAAAAATTCATTAAATACGGTATTGAAAAATTCATTAAATACGGTATTGAAAAATTCATTAAATACGGTATTGAAAAATTCATTAAATACGGTATTGAAAAATTCATTAAATACGGTATTGAAAAATACCATGGCATCGAAGAAGAAAAGAACTTAACAACATTATATTTTTGAAGAAAATCATAAACAACACAACACGAAAGCCGATCTTTTCTGTTTTGCCATATATATATATATATATAAAGTGGTATTTTCTTTCCATAACGTTGTCTTCGTCGTGGATACTCTGAACACCTCTCTGTTCCGGGAAAGCAGACCTGCATTGGCCAGAGACATGTGCATATATTATTCGATATCACTGGTCTTATTGGTCTTCCTCTTCTTCTCTCGCCTGGTACTCTTCCCTCTAGAATCGGACTTTCGTTTTGACATATAAAGAGATATATCAATAGCATGTAATGGATGCTGTGATTTCCGGTCAAGGGGGGGGGCCGCCCAACACGACGATGCACAAAAGACTTTTCAAAGTGATTAGACGCGACTTTCCCAGCAGATGGTACCAGATTTGTGAGTTGAAACATCGTCAATGGATGCCTTATTCTAGAAAGTCTTCAATGAATCAAGTGTCATGCCGAGTGACATGGGCGATCATGCTTCCTCACAACTCTGTCTCGTTTGTTATAAGTTCAGTTGATGACATCTCTTGTGACACAGTGACAACTCATCCAGAAATTTCTCTCTTTGTCTCCCTCTGTCTCTTCTCCCCTTGATCTTTCCGGTAGTTACTAAATGTTCGTTTTACTTTTCTCATCTCGTGACCTAAAAATCTTGTCTGTTTCTAATTTTTGCTATAATTTGTCGTTTTACTCCAGCATCTCTGAGAACTTCTACATTAGTTGTATTGGCTGTCCATGTAATTTTCACGATTCTTCTTAAAAACCACACCATAGTTACCTCCAGCTTATTTTGGACACTTTTGTTTACTGTCCATGCTTCGCATCCATAAAGAAGGATTGGCTCAAAATAACATCGTAGCACTTGAACTTGCGTATGCATTGATATTACTCCATTGCATAGAATATTTCTTTGTTTTTTAAATGTAGATTACACCTGTATTTAGTTTTTTGTAATCTTACTTGAAAGTCTTACTTGAATAATAACAATAATAATAATAATAATAATAATTATTATTATTATTATTATTATTATTATTATTATTATTATTATTATTAGTAGTAGTAGTAGTAGTAGTAGTAGTAGTAGTAGTAGTAGTAGTAGTAGTAGTAACAGTAGCGGCATCGACACAAAACCACCGTCACCATCATCACTAACAACAACAACATAATAATAATTTAAATATATTGTTCTGACAATTATGTACAATAAAATGGGATCGGATGCCAAAACAAGCATGGAAATTAAGAAGTCAAGGTTCCGAACTTTCAGGATGTCCCAGTCATTTTTGAAAGTCAACATTCAATAATTCTTGTTGGAGCCGAGGATTGAAATGGAACCTAGCCAAAAAAGAAAATAATCGAATCTATTAACGCTTTCTTCCAACCCGTCTTACTTTCAGGGTAGAAGACAGGAGACTGAGTGTGTAAATAAGTAAAACATTTATCTGTACAAATACTGCAACAGCGTAAATATATGATAGGTCTAACTGCAGCAAAACAATGATCCGACAGACGAAAAAACCCGTGAACTTAATATTCTTCATTCCTACACGTATTCCTATAGTTTTCTGTTCTGTATTTTTTCCATTCGTTTTGCTTCGTTTCTCTCGCCTCATTTTTTGTATAATCATTTGTTATTCATCCCAATCCGGCTTCTGCGTTTTATTCAGTATTGTGATGTGATCATAGACAATACCATCCTTTACTCGTCATGTGATATGTTGTGTTAATGAAACATGCCCGCTATTCGAAACGTCGATTGATGTGTTTTTCTGTATGATTTCAGTAATTCGCAAAACTTCATTTTCAATTGTGGCCGGCTACAAATAAATCATAAAACGTGTAGATATAATCATAATTGTCGACGTTGTGATGTTGAGGCGCGACAGAGGAACAAAGAGCACTAATACTGCCGCCTGTCATGCTTATCAAAGAAGGCAACTAAGGAGGTTGAAATTTTGTTGAATATCCCACCCCCATGATCTCCGCCGCTATTATGCCTCTGCTGAAGTTTTATATCTGAGATGCTGATGCTTTTATCTGCAGCATGTTTCGAGATTGCACAAATACATGGCAAAGTCCCCTCTGAAGTAAAACCGTCCAGATCTCGACACCATACGATCACATGGAGTCAAACAGTTATCTCGGTGTTGCACCATACAACCACATGAAGTCAAGTATCGTACCATACGGCCACATGAAGTCAAGTATCGCACCATACAACCACATGAAGTCAAGTATCGCACCATACGACCACATGAAATCAAGTATCGTATCATACGGCCACATGAAGTCAAGTATCGCACCATACGGCCACATGAAGTCAAGCAACCATCTTTGACTTACAAAAACCCAGGTACGTCTTCCCCGTCAAAAGATCAGAGAAACAAGAATCTGAAGATTAAAGTCAAACTCATCCCCTTTCATCTGACCAAACTCAACATTGGCCAGAAACTTGTGCATGCACTCTTTGATGTCGCTGGTCCATGATCTTCTTGGTCTTCCTTATCTCTCTCCTTGCACTCTGCCCTCTAGAATCAGACTTTTGATACCATCATGTCGCTTTTAAACAATCATAGTCCATATTTAGATTTAAAAAATTTAAACTACCCATCAGGTGGCAGATATGTTCCCAGGGCTGCATTGGTGGATCTTGAACCTGGGTCTATTGACTGGGTGCGATCTGGTCGTTTTGGTACAATCTTTCGTCCCGACAACTTCGTAGCTGGAAAGGGTGGTGCAGCCAATAACTGGGCTAAAGGTTAGTGACATGTATCTGTGTACGAAACTAAAAATTTTTTAGAAATAAATATTGTCCGGTGATGGAAGCTCTCTTAGCTTTAAGATACGAAACTAAGATATTCTTTAAATTGACAGACATCATTATTCATTTGACGAATAATCATTGTTCTGGAATCTCTACATGGCAATCTCGGTACCATTTTTACACAAACTATAACACACGACAATCTCTGTACCACTGTACACAAACTATAACACACGACAATCTCTGTACTACTGTACACAAACTATAACGCACGACAATTTATGTACTACTGTACACAAACTATAACGCATGACAATCTCTGTACTACTGTACACAAACTATAACGCACGACAATCTCTGTACTACTGTACACAAACTATAACGCATGACAATCTCTGTACTACTGTACACAATCTATAACGCATGACAATCTCTGTACTACTGTACACAAACTATAACGCACGACAATCTCTGTACTACTGTACACAATCTATAACGCATGACAATCTCTGTACTACTGTACACAAACTATAACGCATGACAATCTCTGTACTACTGTACACAAACTATAACGCACGACAATTTATGTACTACTGTACACAAACTATAACGCATGACAATCTCTGTACTACTGTACACAAACTATAACGCATGACAATCTCTGTACTACTGTACACAATCTATAACGCATGACAATCTCTGTACCACTGTACACAAACTATAACACCTGCTCGGTCCCCGAATTATGTTTTTAATTATTTTATCTTCTCTGTGTAAATTTTTAACTGAATTTTATATTACCTGCCCTTTCTTATCGAATTGGAACAACATAAGGCTCAAGGTAAAAAAAAAGGTAAACACTGTATTTTTCCCGCTATGGAGTTTGCAGGGGCGTGACTTGTGTGATTAAAGAGCGCACCCCCTTCCTGTCGCCACGCCATTTACATGGTGGTTTTTTATTTTTTTTTTGTTTTTTTTAATGAAGGCTCACTATTGTGATGTGCGCAATTGTTGCACTGGGCATCCGTTTGTATCATCCGTTTCTTGTAGTAAGGGGAGTTTTTTCCTTAGGGGCTATTCATAATTCGCGTCAACACTGGTTGCCTGCCCCCCGTCCCTCTTTTTTCCTGCTTCATATTTCTAGATCAGGGGATTTTTTCATTATCTGTATTTATCTCAAAAAAAGGGAAGGGGGGTTAACCCTACTTCCTCTCTCACGCATCTACGGGCCTGGTTTCATAAATATTTTAGGGGTCCAAAACATTCATAGGGATTCGATAAGCATATTTTAATATCGATTTTTGCCACAGAAACATGGATAATATGATGGAGAGACATGTGGGACTACTACAGAACTACTCGCGGCATGTGTAGCTGATGTAGGGACATGTAGGCCTACTTCAGAACTACTCCCGGCATGTGTAGCTGATGTAGGGACATGTAGGCCTACTACAGAACTGCCCCCGGTATGTGTAGCTGATGTAGGGACATGTAAGCCTACTACAGATCTGTCCCCGGCACGTGGATCTGATGTAGGGACATGTAAGCCTACTACAGAAATATCCCCGGCTCGTGAATCTGGTGTTGGGCTTGTAGCTACTACAGAAGTGTCTCCTGCACGTGAACCTGTTAAAGTTGAAGTTACTTTCATCTACCAACGAGAAACCTTAACGAAGCTGACAGACAGAAATAACCGAGTCCCTGCCTGGATGAGAAATGATAGCAGAAAATCAAACAAAAAGAATGAAAATAAGAATAACCAGAAGAAGAAAAAAAGGGGTGAGCAAAGAGGAGAAGAAAAAGGAGAAAGGGAAGAATGAAGAAGAAAGGAGAAAATAAGAACACGAAGTTAGAAAATTGTACAAAATTTAACAGTTGTACAAAGTTTAACAGCTGTACAAAATTTAACAGTTGTACAAAGTTTAACAGCTGTACACAATTTAACAGTTGTACATAGTTAAACAGCTGACTAAACGTTTCAACTTTTTAAAAGCCTTCCTCGGAAAAATGGCATAATATGGCACATTGTACAATGGTCATCGTTAATTTGCAGGTCACTACACAGACGGTGCCGAGCTGGTAGATAGTATTATGGAGATTGTACGAAAAGAAGCTGAACAGTGCGATTGCCTTCAGGGCTTCCAGCTAACGCACTCGCTAGGAGGCGGCACCGGTTCTGGTCTTGGCACTCTCATAATCAGCAAAGTCAGGGAGGAATATCCTGACAGGATTATGTGTTCATACTCTGTCGTTCCTTCACCAAAGGTGAGTACCTAACGTTTCTGTGTTGTTTTGGGATGGGGTGAGGTAGGTTGGAGGCAGGACGCTCTCTGCTGTGTATTTGTTTACGTTTATCAACTTAGATTGTTTTCACGTCCGATCTTCACGAATTACAAACGATAGAGCTCTTATAACCTGTTGTGCCATGTTTATGGGGAAGGGTATTTTCGGATCTTTCTTTTGTAGGAAGCTCATAGAGAAACTCCCAACTCTTAGCGATTTGCAATGCTTTTAATGGACTCCTCCTACACAAAAGGAATGTATGTGCGCCTATAGCAGACAGATTCTACCATTTTGTATGTAGCAGATTCCACTATTTGTATGTAGACTTTAATATGACTGTTAATTTCTGCGACAAGGGTCGTATATAAAAATCGTTGTATCTTGTCATGTCATATTTTGCAAGTTTTAAGTTCTAAATATCCTGTGGTACTTTACAACTTTTAGTTCTAAATGTCATGTGGTACTTTACAACTTTTAGTTCTAAATGTCATGTCATACTGTACAAGCTGTTAGTTTCAAGATGACTTCACTATACAGGCATGTCATCTATTAGTTATTTACTGTAACCTGGCGGTTGATCTGATGGTCCATGATGAGATACTGAGATCTCACATATGCTGACATTAGTTGGTTGGTAAAAAAAAATTAAGCTTCTGTGTTATAAATCACTCCATTTCAATCTTGGCTGAGTGAGTGTAAATCTTGGCTGAGTGAGTGTCAATCTTTGTGTAAACCAGAGGAATCGTACAACCATTAAAATATGGCAGGTCGAAGCTCAGTTCTGACGTTCCAGCACTATTGTACCAGAGAGTGTATAACTAAGGAAAGAAGTTGTGAAAGAGAGATTGTATATGTAACGAACAGTGAGTAACATCACAGAAAACAACAATAATTCGACGATTTCAGAAAGGCAGAAGACCAGTAGTCCAGAAGAACTACAAGTCCAGTTGGAAGATAAAAGGCCATAAACAGACCAGGAAATAGCCAGCAATTGTTCAGTGAGACTGAAGGAAGACAGGATGGCGCTAACGAAGGATGTTGCAATGAGCCGATAAACGACGGGCCAGTTGTAACGGTAGAGATATAACACTAGGGAAACGAGAAGTCTTCTATTGAATAGATAGCGGCTCAGTCCCTATGATAGTGTGGTCAGTGAACTTGTAGATCAGAAAGTTAACTAGAAATCTTCTTCTTCTTCAGCGTTCATTCTCAAACTCCCGCTGGATCTCTCTTGTAGCAGGACCATGGCCCTATTAGATTTACAGCAGGATGTAGTCCAGAGAATGGAAATGCGTTGTGTCGCCGTTTTACTTGCGCCAATGGCCCGACACGTCCGTCTTGGCAGGGACTAGAAATGAAAGGGATGAAATGCATAGATGTAATGCGCTCGAAACTTGATAAGTGGCTGAGAATTACCCCTTTTCCTTGATAAAAACTGATGCAAGACAAAGAAAGAAAGTAGTGAAAATTCCTTACCATAGAAAAACTATCTGAAAGGAAAATTAGATTATGATATCAAATGACAGATTGACTGGTAGTATGCTTGGCTGAGAGTGAAGAAAGGGGTTAGTTTGAGTTGAGATGTGACTGGGAACAGAGTTTAGCAGGAGTGCAGGCCTCGAAGCTGACCAAGTAGGTAGCTCAAGATATTAGCCTAGGATAGGGCTTGTTGCAGAGAGGGATTTCGATATTTAGTCTAGTTAGGACGGAAGGAGCTCAGAGCTCCAGGAGATACCTACATTCTGGGAGCGTGAGACTGTCGAGAAGAAAGTAGAACCATGTCTTTGTCTGCGAAAGACTGAGCACCCAAAAATGGATCAAAAGTAACGTCTCACAAGCTACGGATAGACCAAACTAGGAAATATTACTTACTGTTCGCACTATACTGGCCTATTTGATACTTGTTAACAATTTTTTTTCGTGGCCTATATTTTTTCATTTACCTGGTATCATCCCCTTCATTATTGTCTTTTCTGGGTTTTCTTTTGATGTGGCCAAAATATTGTAAGTCTAAAGAGAGAGCCTTGTTTAGCCAGTTTTCGTTTACTTTCAATTAACAATATTCCAAATAGAGTTTATTTTTGGTCCATGATATTCTGGTGATTCCTCGATAACATTTTGTTTCAAATGTTGAAATTGTGTTTCTCACCGTATTTGTTATTTCCACTTGATTATTTCGCTGCAATTGTAATCGATTTTGTAAAATATATTCTATGTTATTGATTTGATTATGAAAGATGTATTGATTGTCATTGCCAGGTGTCTGATACAGTAGTGGAACCCTACAACTGCACTCTCGCCATTCATCTACTGGTTGAGAACACGGACGAAACGTATGTCATTGACAACGAAGCCTTATACGATATATGTTTCCACACCCTGCGCTTGACAACCCCAACTAACGGCGACCTCAATCATCTGGTCTCCGCGACCATGTCTGGAATCACAACTTGTTTGAGATTTCCAGGGCAGCTTAACGCTGATCTACGTAAACTAGCTGTTAACATGGTCCCATTTCCTCGTCTACACTTCTTCATGACCGGCTTCGCTCCCCTAACTTCCAGGGGAAGTCAATGGTACAGAAATCTATCAGTGCCGGAACTTACTCAACAGATGTTTGATGCCAAAAACATGATGGCAGCGTGTGACCCCCGTCATGGCCGTTATCTCACAGCAGCTACCGTCTTCAGAGGAAAGATGTCAATGAAAGAAGTCGATGAACAAATGTTGAACGTACAGAACAAAAACAGCCGATACTTCGTTGAATGGATCCCCAACAACGTGAAAACCGCTGTCTGTGACTACCCCCCACGTGGTCTGAAGATGTCCGCTATTTTCATGGGCAACAACACTGCCATGCAGGAGCCATTCAAACGTGTCGGCGAGCAATTCACTGCAATGTTTAGGCGCCGCGCTTTCTTGCACTGGTACACTGGTAAGTTTTCATTTCTTGCACTGGTACATTGGTAAGTTTCATTTCCTGCACTGGTACATTGGTAAGTTTCATTAGTATAAGCGCTGTTACTCATTGTAATTGTAGTCACCTTAATTACTTCATACGTGTAAACTATCAAAAGGATCATTATGTATTTCAGCAAAAATAGCTGCTAAATTCTGTAAAGTGATTACATATTAACTTCCTATAAAATGGCGCGGGAAAGGTTTGGGTTCATGTTAAGCAGATGTGGCCTATTTTTTACGGAACTAATCTTATACATTATTTAGCGAAACGAACGTTAGCTAAAGACGGATACAACGCAGCATCCATCGATCTGTGCGTAACGCACTGAGAGGCCCCCTCCTTGAAACAACCTACACTTTTTTGGAGGGGGCCTTCAAAAAATCTTCACTCCAAACTTAGGTATTCTCGACACTAACCCTCATTGACATTAAAATCATCCAATATTGCAGACACACGAAGAGCATTGTGTAAAGTGCGAAAGAAAAAAAAAAGGTTCTGCACATTTTTCGAAAATGTGTCGATATGCACACAGTTTAGTGTATAAAAAGCGTTATTCTGACATCAATTTATATCAAAACTCCCTCATTTCCCTCCTTGTCCATAACTGTCAAACTTTTTTGCAGACCTCCCTCACGTTACATAAATGTTGACTTCGTGTAAGGACAGCCCCTATGATTGATGTCTTTGTTTTCTCCACAGGTGAAGGCATGGACGAAATGGAATTCACCGAAGCTGAATCAAATATGAGTGATCTGGTGTCTGAGTACCAGCAGTACGAGGAAGCCACGGTTGAGGACGGAATTAATTTCTACGAGGAGGAGGAAGAAGAGGTGTAACAGAGGGGCTCAGGCAAGTCTGGACGGAAGAGGATGGTTACCCTATGTTCCAGTGAGGAATTTGGTCACATTACCAACTGTTACGAGCTTCCTCATTAAATTAAGGAAAATCATTTTCTAAATTACCAAAGGTTAACAATGGCTGGCGCGAATATTACAAATGCACTGATAAATAAATTACATCGATTAACTTAGCCAGTACATCGGTTAATATAATATTAAGTGGCACAATAACTATATCATCGGTTAACTTAGCCAGTACATCGGCTAATATAAATATTTCAATGGAACAATAAATATATCATGGGTTAACATAACCAGTACATCGGATAATATAAATATTTAACTGGCATAATAAATATATCATGGTTTAACTTAGCCAGTACATCGGCTAATATAAATATTTCAGTGGAACAATAACTATACCATGGGTTATATCATGGGTTAACTTAGCCAGTTCATCGGCTAATATAAATACTGTTTTAAAATGATACATCAAATCAGTTAACTTAGCCGGTATTTTGGCTTATGTGAACATTATTACTCAAAAAAGACTAACGTAAGGGGTGATGGACAAATACATTCACAAAAGTCAAGACACAGAGAAAATATATCAGGTCAATAAGAATTATTTCCTTTCTCGTGTTTTTGTTTCTATTTCTTTTAGTAATTCACGCTAAACAAACGTGTCTGTATTAAAAACATTAATTGCATATCGTCTATTGTGAAACAAATATTGCTTACTTGTTCTCTAAAATGAAACATGTTAATAAAGAAAGAAATATTTGAAAATCTAAATTACAACATTGTTCTCTAGGTAAAATACTGCATTTTAAAAGTAGGATTACAAAATAAAATACTCGCTGTGCGAGTCATTTTGAATTTGGTGTTTCAGTGTTTGAGTTTTAAACAATTTTCTTAATCTTGTCTATTGTGCCTGTATCGAATTGTATGTTTAGTGTGTGGCGTAGGAATGGCATTAATCAACAGGCTACGCTGAAAGTTTAGAGAGGAATGGTACTCCCAGTGCTGTTATACGCTTAGTGAAATATGGACACTGTGTATATACGAGATGTGAGGAACTCAAATCACTTTAATGTAACTTATCTAAGAAAAGTTATGAACACCATCATATGGCAGGACAAGATTCCTGATACCACTGTCTTTGACACATCTGGTATTGCTATCATTAACAGTATCCTGATGTTGGCACAGATTCGGCGGGTAGGTCATGTAGTACGTATGCCAGACTATTGTCTGTCACAGATACTTCTCTGTGGTGAGTTGCAGAAGAGCATACGATCTCAAGGTGGTCAAAGGTAGAGCTGCAAGGACGCACTAAAGACCTCAAGGAAAACCTTTGAAATAGACCAAGATACATGGGAAGAACTTGCACAAAACATATATACATGGCGATCTACAGTAAAAATATGCACAGCATCTTATGAGAAGAGGATAAATGCAGCAGCTCAATAGCGCAGAGTAGCTAGAAAGTCACAGGTAGACCAGAAAACCGTCTACAGTGGTCATTCCATGCACGAACTGTTCAAGGATATTTGCGGCTCTAGTATGGTTTGTTAGCCATCTACGAACTCATAGTAAAGGACAGAATTCTAACTGAATTTCAAAAGTGAATGTAACAAATGATCATCATTATCATGTGATGAACGAAAAACAGCAATGTGCATACTTTCTACATTTTGTCCTTTGTGCATGCTTTCTACATGTTGTCCTTTGTGCATGCTTTCTACATCTTGTCTTTTGTGCATGATATTAATGTGCATGTTTTTATCAAAGATTCTCCCCCATATACACTGGGACCCTACACTGGGACCATACACTGAGACCCTAAACTGAGATCCTACACTGAGACCCTAAACTGGGACCATACACTGAGACCCTACATTGGGACCCTACACTGAGACCCTTCACTGGGACCCTACACTGAGATCCTACACTGAGACCCTAAACTGGGACCCTAAACAGGGACCCTACACTGAGACCCTACACTGAGACCCTACACTGGGACCCCACACTGGGACCATACACTGCGACCCTACACTGAGACCCTACACTGAGACCCTACATTGAGACCCTACACTGAGACCATACACTGGGACCCTACACTGAGACCCTACACTGGGACCCTACACTGGGACCATACACTGAGACCCTACATTGAGACCCTACACTGAGACCCTACACTGGGACCCTACATTAAGACCCTACACTGGGACCCACGAATTTAAAAAAATGAATTATAGCAATTTTGGTGGGAATTGGGGAGTGGACAATTTCGGTGGGAATTGGGGAATTGACCATTTCGGTGGGAATAGGAGAGTTGACAATTTCGTTCAGCAACCAAATCTACACCCCCCCCCCAAATCCCCGCAACTTTTCTTCTATCGGTACATCTACTGGAAATACGGCGCCTTTTCCAAGAGGGGATTACCAAAACGGAGTTAGTTTGTACCTTTCGTGCCACAGGCGGCACATAGGGCAGAGATGTTGATTTTACATGCGTTGCGGTCCGCTGCTGTACTTTTAGTTCTTGTATTTTGGGTTAGGGTTAGAAGTTGGACGTGTACCGCGCAGTGGTTCTACCAACACAGCTTTATGCTGCGTCTTGCTGGACTATCTATGCGAGACACGCTCGACAGCTGAACTCTTTTCACCTTCAGTACCTACTAAACCTCATGGGAGTACGTTGGCAGGATCGAGTACCAGACACGGAAATCCTTCAAAAGTCCGGTATGCAAAGCATCCATGCCATGCTGACTAGGTCCCAACTCCGCTGGACTGGCCTCATCGTCCGTATGCCAGACAAGCACCTTCCAAAGAGATTATTCTATGGGGAGCTGTGCGAGGGTAAACGTTCAAGCGGAGGCAGAAAAAGCGCTTCAAAGATCACCTAAAAAACTCTTTCAATCACTGCAGCATCGATCCCAGCTCCTGTGAGACTACAGCACTTGACCGCTCAGTCTGGCACACCCAGATCACTGCTGGCATCACGAAATATGAAAAAGGAAAGAACACTGCGGGCAATCCACAAGTGAAAGAAGCGGTAGGACAGATCGAGGGTTCTCCTACCCCGAACCTTCAGCACTCACGAATGAAACTCATCGGAAATCTGTGGGCTCACAAGCCAAATTAGACAATTGCCAGTTTGTTGTTATTATTATTATTATTTTCATCGCATTCATTTGTTTTTCATGCCATGCTCATCTTCGCCTGCGAAGGAGGAACAACATCATCCGTTCTTGTATGGACTTACAACCTATTATCTCTCCTTCTTTAAGTTTCGTGATTTTAAAGGTAATGTTGGGTCTTCCTCTTTTTCTTTCCCCCCTCAGGTGTCCACATAACGGAGTGAAACAGATTTATTCGGTCTTCCCCTTTCTCAGGTAGTAGAATCTTATCTGCGCCCCTGGTAACTTGTTACACTTAATGAAAATGTGTTACAACACGGGAATTTAGAAAGTGATAAGAGTAGACAGGCATGTGAAAGCTGGTATTTGGACGAACAAAATAAATAATGATCCAATAAGGCACACATTTGTATAAATCTGTCGGTGACCTTCAACCGTGTCACACAGTGACAATGAGATCTTCTTCAACGATAACACAGCTCAAGATTTTTCACTAGATCTGGGTTTTTTTTTTTTGGGTCCTCTTCTGGGTAGCTAAGATTTTTTGGCCAACTTCGCCGTATCTGGATTTGGAAAATTGTAATACCGTTTTTGATAATAACTAGAAACACACATAAATACACAAATTGACGTTTCGACTGAAATGAATTTATCAACACTACACAACAAAAAAACGACGAGTAAGAACGACACTGTTCACATTGTAAAGCCTATGTTAGAGCATATACGTCAATAGTCAATGCGCAGTAAGAACAACCGCAGGCACATCCGATTATTTTCAAATCCACTCGGAAGAATGACATGGATGTGTACTATCCCCCTATTGTTTATAACATACATATATTACATCTGCAAAAAAGCAAAGACAACGGAAGAAAACAACCTGAAGGATAACTTAACGACTTGCTATTTTCAGACGACCGAGCACTAGCAGCATCATCAGAAGAGCAACTACAAAGACAAATAGAAAGATTACACCAAACATGCCAAATCTTTAACATGAAGATACACATAGAAAAGACCAAAGTAATGAAGATAGAAGATAGGAATACAAAAGACAGTGAGTTTTATTAAGGAGACAGAATTACAGATATAGACATGTTTCAAGTGAACGAAAGAAGAAGAAGAAGATAGGAAGAACAGAAGGAAACACCAACATATATATATATATATATATATATTGGAAACAAGAGACGTAAACAATTGACAGAATTCACATACCTAGGAAGAAGTATATCAACAGATGGCAAGAGCAGAAAAGAAATACACAATAGATGTAGTAAAGTATACCAATCCCTAGGGGAAATGACACCAATCTTCAGAAACAAAATGTAGATTTAAACACCAAAATGTTGTTGTTCGTCCATCACAAGTGATGTTGACAATTTGTTACATCCACTTTTGAAAATTCAATTAGAGTTATGTCCTTGATTATGAGTTCGTAGATGGCTAATGATCGAGCTGTACATGTCCTTGGACAGTTCGGACATGGAATGTTCACTGTAGACGGATCTTGATCTATACGTAACTTTCTAGCTGCTCTCCGCCGTTGAACTGCTGCATTTCTCCTCTTTTCACAAGATGATGTGCTCTTTTTTTAAATTGTAGAACGTTATGTAGATCTATTTTGTGCAAGTTCTAAAATAATAAAACATCACGATAACACTATTCAAAATGATTATTATGCCAACGTGGTGGTGCCAATGGCAAACACGGACAACGACAGCACAAGACAAACGTTTACTTGTGACAGCTGAAATGGCATGCTTACGCAGAATCGTAGGAATATCGCATAGAGACAGAGTGAGAAATGAAGCCATTAGACAAAGAACTCGCACCGCCCCAATCTTGGAATATATTAAGTCAATAGATTAAATGGTTTGCACACATTAGCAGACATCATACCGCAGCAATACTAATATCATACCGCATACTAATATCATTATAAGACATCATACCGCAGCAGCTATACTACATAGATACAGTGAAGGCAGACCTAGAGGCCAACCAAGAAAACAATGGACCACCGAAATAAAAGAGGCGACAAACTTCACAATATATTCAGCACACACGAGGGCCATCTCCAGAGAACTCTTCCACCACTGACACTGAAAGGGGTTTAGCGAATAGATAGATAGCCATAGATTGCGACTTTTGTCTGTGCTGTTAGTTTGAGCATGAAGAAAACACCTGGCATATAACCTGAACTCCTTAAATTTTTTAAAGAGCTCTTCAGCACGAGGAATATAAAAGAACCATTCTTGAACTTGATGTGACCCTGAACTAAATGAACCCGTTCAAAATGGCAGCACCAACTATTGGAAAGTCAAAAGTTCTTTTTCGTATTTTGAGTAGTCCTGCAGTATGTATAAAACATCAAACGAGGACCAAGTAAGATGTATTTTTCTCTTTTTAATGAAAATGTGAATTATTTGTATGTTTATCTAATATTAATATTTTATCATCTTTAAACTTTATTTTGCGGGTTCGACCTCTAATTTTAGGCCATCTTTCTCTCAGCTTCAACCGCAGCCGCAAGTAACGAGCCCAAGGCCAAGTAGTCAGTTCAGTACAGAATTAATTACCAGTTGGCTCTTTTGAGGAAATATTTAAAAAAATCAAGTTTAATATTTTGAAAATTGGAGCGATTTTAGTTATTAGTACGGGACTAAGTCAAAGTTTATTTAAATTGAATCAAGACAATTTACGTGGCAGTTTGTTGAGTTAATTTTATTAGCCTACATTTTAAAATTATTTTTAGGATCGTATGCACGTATTAATAATAATACTTAACTATTAACATTTTTAACAGACTGTCTTAGCCTCCACTTAACAAGTTTGGATTTGAGGTTGCACAAGGCCACAAGCTCATTAGGCTTAGCCGGCTTACTTAAACACTGCTGACAGTAGCCACTGAAAACACAGTAGGCTACGGGAGTAGGTCTATGATGAACTATGATCATTATATGATGTTTCATTTATTTGTAATTTATTAGGACGCATCTACGTTTTCATCCACCGCTGGTCACATTTGTCCCACTTTTGAGGTAATACCTAAGAACAAAAGGGTTCAATGGTTGTGATGTCACGGTTCGCGCGGAAATGTGTTGGAATTGAGAATCCGGGAATGGTCATTTTGGTGAAAAGGTTCTTGTTGGCTGTTGCTGTTTGTGAAGGGGGCAATTGGGGGAACTTTTGTTTTAACTTAAGAAGGGGGGGGGGGGGGTTGGGGTAAATTATTCTTAATTTACTAATTATTTGTGTATTTATTGGAAAACAAATCTTGAAAATTGATCCGGTTAACTGTGCATGCAAAGTTCAAACCTAGACCCTATTCACATCACATACTACCTGCAACAAAATCTTCATGCTGCACATACCACATCACACTGCAAAGGTTAGGTAATGCCTCGAAACTAGAAAAAAGGTCACAGTAATGACTTACATGGAGGATGCACTGAAATTTGTAATGTAACGATACCTCAACTACGTCTGTAGGTAAATTCTGAGAAAAGTTATGAATTTTTGTCTATTTTATATAGGCCTATAAGAAATTATGAGCTAAACTGATGCAGAAGGTTATGACCAAGAATTAGGCCTACAGTGGAGCTAATAATTTATGAAATATCTTCGTTTTATTTACGAGAAACTATATCTAACAAACTATATACTTTTGTATTCTGAAAGACAAGGTAAAACTTGTTTACATTTTCACATATGCAATTAGGGCTACTTAATATTCAAAGTTGTGGCTAATTTGCATAATTAAAATGGAATTCAGTATTCGGTAGGCCTATGTATAATTATAACTATCTTATTTCTTAGCCAATAAAATATCCAACAAAGTGTTCATTTTTGTATTCGTAAAGATAAGATGAATCTGTTGATTAACATAGTCCTAATTTTAAGATGCGATCAGAGCTAATTAATATGCAAATTAAGTATGCCTATAAAAATGTAGAGGCAGTTTATAATTTTTAATGACTAGCGTCATAACGAGTCATCTCTATGGGACACCTGTAGGAACTACAAAAGACAGTGAGTTTTATTCAGGAGACAGAATTACAGATATAGACATGTTTCAAGTGAACGAAAGAAGAAGAAAATAATGAGTCATATCTAAATACATTCATATTTCACACAAAGTAAGTCCAATTAATTAATACTGATCACAAATACCTTAAAATCCCCGCAAGACTGTCACATGGAATTAAATTAATAGAGATAACCTATTGTGTCTGAAAATATATTTAATAATTTATATTTTATCTTAAAATATCAGATTATCCCATAGTACCTGCATTAACCACTGAATTACTGCGGCCACAAAAACCTATGATGTGGACGTGACAGTCATTTGCTATTCATGAAAGCGATTCATATTGTTTACTGTTACTATCTTCCTACCATCTGAACAAGTTAGATATTTTTATATCTCCCACTGGGTTTATATGTTTGCTCATTTCTTTGAAACACATGGGACCTATATTGCCTATATTTTTTTGCTAATACAAATATTTGAGGAAGCAGGCAGTTTGTTTTGATCTCCAGAAATTATGACGGATGAAACTCTAGTTTCCTATTTTGGGAAAGGGGGGGGGGCAGTTGAAACTGCTGTATTCCTTGTTCCTCTTTTGTGTGTTTGTTACCCTGATAGATCTTTTGTGTGTTTGTTACCCTGATAGATCTTTTGTGTGTTTGTTACCCTGATAGATCTTTTGATCAATACATTGTTGTTTATTTCTTATTATATATCCGTACATCATTAAAACCTGCCAAAGATGGATATGTTGGGCCATTGCCACAAATAAAACAGCGACACAACGCATTTCCATTCTCTGGACTATATCCTGCTGGAAATCTAATAGGACCATGGTCCTGCTACAAGAGAGATCCAGCAGGATTAATGAACACTGAAGAAGAAGCATCATTAAAACTGACTTTTATATATAAAAATTTATGATTTGGTCTTCTTGTTTTTCTAGTGCAATTTGGAGCAATGTGGAAATGGGGCCACCAGATGCAATCCTCGGAGTTACAGAGGCTTTCAAGAAAGATACAAGTCCTAAGAAGATGAATCTTGGTGTTGGTGCGTACCGCGATGATGCAGGGAAACCATATGTATTGCCCTCTGTTAAAAAAGTAAGTTATTTTTATGATACATGCAAACTATATGTCTTGCCTTTTAAATTAAATTCAAAATTTTAATTTTTTTATGAACTGTTGTGTTTAATTCAACTAACTACCATTTACCAACTTGAAACATACACTCGCACAAGTTTGAAAATTATAACCCAAATACTGCAGCTGGTGATAGTGTCCCAGCAAATGAGCAGATCATTCTCAATGTCTTGATGGATTGAAAGACAGTGCAGGCTAGAAAATTATATCAAAGTCATGCCAAAAGTGATTGTTCGGCCTTATGGTGTAACTCTTTTATATGTCTCCGTTAAGTACGTGCCCAGTAGAGAGGTCGGTTGGTTACCACCCACGCCAGGAGATTGAGAGTCATTAACTGTACTAGGCTTTGCACTGCTTGTAGTTGCAATAATATTCCAGATCATTATGACATTCCTGTCTGGTTATTGATGCAAATAAAATGGTGATACACCACATTTCCATACTCTGGACTACATCCTACATTGCGTATTTTGGAACATTTCCAAAGCCTGGCTAGTTGTCAAACGTCGAGGCCTAGATACTGTTCCTTCAAATAGAAGTAACAATAAGTTACATAAACTCAAAATGTAAACACACCTGTTTATATGAAAATATCGGTCAAGATCAATATGAATAGCTGCGAATATTGCATTTTGATCCAGGATCTATTCTCAAAAGAAGGTGTAGCCAATAGGACTGTTTCATTTAATTTTATGGGCATTCACGATATCCATTTATAAAAATGTAATTTTGTTCTTCATCAGCATTTATTCTCAAACTCCCACTGAATCTCTCTTGTAGCAGGACCATGGTCCTATTAGATTTCCAGCAGGATGTAGTCCAGAGAATGGAAATGTATTGTGACTGCGATTTATTTACGGCAATGGCCCGAGACATCCGTCCTCAGGGGGATTCAATGGCTTTTGGCATAATGGGTCTCCAAAATGTTGATATTAGCAGCTTAATGGATATGAAGAGTTCAATAAAATGTTAGTATGAGGTACTAAATGTAGTCTGCATCAAATCACTATCAAATATTTGTGATTATTTTTTGAGAATAGAAGAACATTATGACCGTGTACAAAAAAACAATTTGAATGGCATGCTCTGTCATGGAGCTGGTGATCAACACATACCAGTGTCTGATTCTGTCATGGAGAATGATAAAAAATTTGAGAATGTATGAATATTCTGTGTGCTTGTTCTTTGTGTTTGTCCATTTACATATATGTAGATGTAATCATTTTTTAAGAAGTTGGTCACTTTTAACATAAATAAACAGTTCGGTACTATACAAGAATCAATGGACAGGTTTCTACGGAACAAAAAGCTAACATAATTAAACAGAATTATATTCTGATAAAGACACATATTCTGACACAGCCAATGTTCTACAAGATTAGTAATGAGGGAACCCCCCCCCCCCCTATCACTTGGTATGCACGCTACACACTGAGTGAGAGATGGTTGTCCAGTGTGTTGCACACAAATCGCTAGATCAGTATCTTTAGTCATATTTTTTTTAAATCTCTGAGAAACGGAAGCTTAGTGCAATAACATATGAAATTAAAAAGTCTGTTGTCGCATGATTTGTCCACCTATTCTTGTATTGAACCAACAGTTCTGTTACAACAGTGACTGCCAATATTGCTTCACTGTTTTTTGCATATTACAAATTATTTTGTACTTTTTTTTCCATCCCCAGGCAGAAGATGAAATTTTGCGTGCTGGCCTTGATAAAGAGTATGCAGGCATCACTGGTGTTCCAGATTTTTTCAACTCTGCCATCAAATTGGCATTAGGTGCAGACAGCCCAGTTTTGAAAAATGGACTGGTAATTACAATCTTTGTTTGAATATTGCGATAACTGCCAAAGATAGCTGCGTCAGGCCATTGGCGCAAAGCTCGAGCTGAGAGTCAGAATTGGACTGTTCTAATGCCATAGGAGCACTATAGTGAGCTTGCTTGCCATTACTGGGTTTCATCATGCCAGGTCTGAAACCACGGCCGGAGGGACAACATTCAGGTTGTGATTCTTTCCTTGGCATGGCCAGACAATTTTTCCATGCTACAGTCGATTCAGATCTACTTGACCTCAGATGATCACCAAAGCTGTTTTATTTTTTACACAAATACATGAAATGGCACATGTTTTTGTTCATTTTTTACATCCATGTCTGAAGTTTGACGAAAGGTTAGTTGCTGATCCAGATTTAGGCCTGATGCCGTGTGGATTTTTATTGTTATAAGTTCCTATCTAACCAAATTTGCAGACTGCAAGTTTTAGGTCACTGGATCTCCCACAATTTGATTGCATAGATGTTCATGTGTGCCAAATGTGCTCAGCAGGAAAGTTAGGGCAGTCCTTTAGAATATTCCCTGGTGTCTGTTGTTCCTTTGAATCGCTGATTCACTATGTGCCTTTAGATGGCGGAGTACCATTCTGCCGAAATACCATGATTTGGTCTTCTCTATTGATTTTTTTTCATGTCATGCTCAGGTCTATATTTTATATTTGGTTTCCACTGAAGTTGCATAGATTATTTTAGTGGTGCCTTTACATTTCTAAAACTTATTAGGGCTGAGGGGAGTTACATCCTATTTTTTTCTGCTGATTCGTCTACTTTGTTGCTAGCTATGCCACTAATGTCTACTGTTTGAAATGCCTCACACAAAATACTTTATTTTAAATTACAGTTGTGTTGTGTTGTATATAGAATGTATCATTTATCTGTATTTGTTTTTATTCTGCGTTTGTTCACAAACTCTGAAGAATGGAATGCGTTGTGTCATTGTTACAGCATTGCTGCGATATCTGCACCTCTCTGCCTCCCACATCCAACTTTAGCACGGCTTTGGGTCACTGACCCGTTATAGGATGGGACAGCCAACTCCATCCCATAACCTCCTTGGTCTCTTCTTGCGACATGCATGGAATGTAAACAGTGTTGCTATTCTTTGCTCCTGTCTCGAGCCCTGGCAACACACAAACTATGTGTTTGTTCTATATAGGATATTTCATTTATCTGGTCTTGCATTTGTTTGTTCTATATAGGTGTCTCATTTATCTGGTCTTGGAGAGTGATTGCTTTTCTATTTTCCAGAATTTTAGCATAGAATACATATTTCAGTGATGTCCGTGTGTTTTCAGGTGCTGAAGTCTTGATGTGTGAAGGGGCAGATATTGTAACAAATCTGTGAATTGTAACAACGTGTTGTGTTTTCTAGACTATATCCTGCTAATATAATGGAGTGTGAGAATGAACAGCAGATAATTCAATGAAACAGTAAAGGCACACATATATATGCATGTGTTGTTTGTAGATACTTCATTGATACAGTAAAGGCACACATATATATGCATGTGTTGTTTGTAGATACTTCAGTGAAACAGTAAAGGCACACATATATATGCATGTGTTGTTTGTAGATACTTCATTGATACAGTAAAGGCACACATATATATGCATGTGTTGTTTGTAGATAATTCAGTGAAACAGTAAAGGCACACATATATATGCATGTGTTTAGATAATTCAGTGAAACATATATATGCATGTGTTTGTAGATCAGAAAGTCTGAAATAAAAGAGTTCTTAGATATTTCATTACAATCTAAATATTGTTTATGACAGAATGTAACAACTCAGGCCATATCTGGGACAGGAGCACTTCGCCTCGGAGCCAACTTTTTTGTGAGTATTTACATAGTGCTATTTTTGTCAGTATTTACATATTATTGTTTGTGTGTTTACATATAGTAATATTTGTAATAAGGATGGAGAGTTGGAAAAGCTGCTGTCACCATCTATTAATACATCATGGATACTAGTATGTACCTTGTGTGGTGGTAAAGCTGTTTTATTTGCTGTGAAGGGATCGTGAGTTCAAATCTAGGTCATGACATCTTGTTTACACTGAATTTTTTCAGAAATCAGTTATCACTCAAAGTTATTTGGTGTTACCGGCTATGAGCTGTTCGGTACTTAGCTGGTGGTTTGTCTCTTTCAGAGGACGCGTTACATATGGCAAAACAATGAAGTTAATCCTCTGCTGTTTCCACTTTTATTCAGTCATTAAAGGATTGTAGGTTTCTACTTCTCTCGTGTGTTTTTTTCCGTACCGTGTATTTTTTTAGGACTTATTTATAATGATGCACTTTAAGACAGTTACTCTCACATCTTCTGCGTTCGTTCTCAAACTCCTGCAGATCAGGAGGATGTAGTCCTGAGAACGGAATGTGCTGTGTCATGGTTTACAGCATTGCTGCGATATCTGCGCCTTTCGGCTTGAAACATCTAACTTCAGCACGACTTTGGATCACTGACCCTATATGGGATGGGACAGCTAACTCCATCCCATAACCTCCTTAGTCGCCTCATACGACATGCATGAAAGGTAAACAGTGTTGCTATTCTTTGTTTCCCTTTCGGCCCCGACAACACACAGACGACTCTCACATCTATAACTAACTGACACCATTCAAGATGAGGAAAGGGAAGTCAAGTGGAACAATGAGGTCAGCGCATGGTCATATTATTTTCTATATTCAGTTTACTTACAACATTACAAAGTTTACTTACAACATTACAAAGTTTACTTACAACATTACAAAGTTTACTTACAACATACAAAGTTTACTTACAACATTACAAAGTTTACTTACAACATACAAAGTTTACTTACAACATTACAAAGTTTACTTACAACATTACAAAGTTTACTTACAACATACAAAGTTTACTTACAACATTACAAAGTTTACTTACAACATACAAAGTTTACTTACAACATACAACACACAGACGACTCTCACATCTATAACTAACTGACACCATTCAAGATGAGGAAAGGGAAGTCAAGTGGAACAATGAGGTCAGCGCATGGTCATATTATTGTCTCAATGAAACTCAAGTTGATCAGATGGAATAGAAATTTATTGTCTATTCTAACGTTATTGAATTCAAAGAATTGTGACTACAGGACATCAAATGTTGTTCAATTGAAATATATGTGGCTGTACATCTTATGTTCTTACATTCAAATATATGTGTCCATACAACATTTATTGTTCTTACAACCAATTATCTGTGTCTATACAACATTTATTATTCTTACAACCAATTATCTGTGTCTATACAACATTTAATGTTCTTGCAACCAAATATCTATGTTTTGATAAATGTTTACGGATGTCAGGCCATTGTCACACAAAAAAAACAGTGACAACGCATGTACATTCTCTGGACTACATCCTGCTGGAAATCTAGTAGGACCATGGTCCTGCTACAGCGGAGATCCAGCGGGAGTTTGAGAATGAACGCTGAAGAATAAGATGAGTGTTTATATTTCTTACAAAGATTTATTTTTTAAGATGACCAAATGTCTGTGTTTATTTTCTATATTCAGTTTACTTACAACATACAAAGTTTACTTACAACATTACAAAGTTTACTTACAACATACAAAGTTTACTTACAACATTACAAAGTTTACTTACAACATTACAAAGTTTACTTACAACATTACAAAGTTTACTTACAACATACAAAGTTTACTTACAACATTACAAAGTTTACTTACAACATTACAAAGTTTACTTACAACATACAAAGTTTACTTACAACATTACAAAGTTTACTTACAACATACAACACACAGACGACTCTCACATCTATAACTAACTGACACCATTCAAGATGAGGAAAGGGAAGTCAAGTGGAACAATGAGGTCAGCGCATGGTCATATTATTGTCTCAATGAAACTCAAGTTGATCAGATGGAATAGAAATTTATTGTCTATTCTAACGTTATTGAATTCAAAGAATTGTGACTACAGGACATCAAATGTTGTTCAATTGAAATATATGTGGCTGTACATCTTATGTTCTTACATTCAAATATATGTGTCCATACAACATTTATTGTTCTTACAACCAATTATCTGTGTCTATACAACATTTATTATTCTTACAACCAATTATCTGTGTCTATACAACATTTAATGTTCTTGCAACCAAATATCTATGTTTTGATAAATGTTTACGGATGTCAGGCCATTGTCACACAAAAAAAACAGTGACAACGCATGTACATTCTCTGGACTACATCCTGCTGGAAATCTAGTAGGACCATGGTCCTGCTACAGCGGAGATCCAGCGGGAGTTTGAGAATGAACGCTGAAGAATAAGATGAGTGTTTATATTTCTTACAAAGATTTATTTTTTAAGATGACCAAATGTCTGTGTTTATTTTCTATATTCAGTTTACTTACAACATACAAAGTTTACTTACAACATTACAAAGTTTACTTACAACATACAAAGTTTACTTACAACATTACAAAGTTTACTTACAACATTACAAAGTTTACTTACAACATTACAAAGTTTACTTACAACATACAAAGTTTACTTACAACATTACAAAGTTTACTTACAACATTACAAAGTTTACTTACAACATACAAAGTTTACTTACAACATTACAAAGTTTACTTACAACATACAAAGTTTACTTACAACATACAAAGTTTACTTACAACATTACAAAGTTTACTTACAACATTACAAAGTTTACTTACAACATTACAAAGTTTACTTACAACATTACAAAGTTTACTTACAACATTACAAAGTTTACTTACAACATAACAAAGATCTGCATATACAATTATACATTTCTTATAACCAAACCCCTGTGTGTGTTGTTCTTGAACAGAGTAAATGGTACACAAAGAGCAAGACTTTCTGGATCCCATCACCATCTTGGGGGAACCACACTCCAATTTTCAAGTAAGTATAAACATGATGTTTCAGTGTTTTATGTTCTTGGTGTTCTACTTGTTTAGTTTCAGAAAGAGCATGGTAGATGTTTGATTTCCAAAATAAAATCAATTTTTGAAAGCTGCTAAAGGAGACACGGAGTGCTGTAGGCGTAGTTAACATTGTAAAGTGTGGTATTGCTAGTTATTACACTTCCCATTATACAGTTTTAGAGTGTAGTATAACTAGTTAGAATAATATCTAGTATACTGTTGCACTGCTATGAATGTGTTAGCTAAGTTTTATCTTAAGCCAAACGCATGTGGTTGCGTCTGTGGGTCTCACCAATGGCCCACTAGACAAACCACCCATAAAACAGAAAACCTTAGTGGATGACATGCCGTTATATTGAGGTTATCTTATAGAAGCTTCATGGCACGTCATCTGTACAATTATGCTTTTATTTTGTTGTTGAAATATGTTTCATGTTTGCTTGAATATATATGTATGCACCCTCTGTGGTTGGGAGGGAGCGAGAGATGTACTGTGCAGCACTGAGGAGGAGGAGGAAACTGACAGCACTGTTTTTTCCTATGGCTTAGACCCATCATAGAGGCACAGTGACTCAGGACGTCACAATCCTTTTGAGTTGAACATTTGGTTGCATGCCTAGAGCAATAGAGAAGCTCTGCATAACCAGTAGTCAATTGGTGGCGGGGAATGAGCATAGGTTGAAACCTACCTTCCTGGAGGTGTGGTAGTTATTATCTGTCCTGGGGTGGGCCGAAAATCCACAGACTTCCCAGCAATATAATGGCATTAGGTCAAAGGGCATGGACCGCTGGATCAGCAACCAACCATCCTAAGCCAAGACTATATATATTGATTATTGGAAGAATTACGAGTTCTAAGTGAAGGCATCTGTGGTCATCAGTTATCTACATATTGGTTCCTTATGTTAATCTTCTGTGCTCCATTTTTCAGACATGTAGGATTAACCCTTCAGCTGTTCTATTGTTCTGTTGATGATGCGTAATAGCGCTTGACAAATTCAGAGCGAAATAATTTTTTTACGAGAGCATATATTTTTGTTAGAACGAGTTATCACATCAATAACGGTAAGATAGAGAAACGAGTGGAATCGTCCATAGCAGCTAGAGGGTTAAATGTCAATATGCCTTTTATTATGTCATTAATCTTGTTTTTTTTATTTCTCAGACATGCTGGATTAAATGTCAGCTCCTACCGGTATTATGATCCTAACACATGCGGCTTTGACTTCAAGGGTGCTCTGGAGGACATCGCTGTAAGTACCTGTGCAACATTTTTTTGTCACATTCTCCATTTCTTCTGCGTTGAATCTCAAACTCCTACAGATTAGTGGTGGTACTGCTAATGATTTTTCCTCAGTCTTCTCACTGTGGTATGTTTTATCCTCCACTTACACTTGAAAAGGAGAAATCCTCCTTGATGACTTTGACCAGCATGGAACAACCGGACATCATGATTCTCTGCAATATTCTTCTTCTTCAGCGTTCATTCTCAAACTCCCACTGGATCTCTCTAGTAGCAGGACTATGGTCCTACTAAACTTCCAGCAGGATGTAGTCCAGAGAATGGAAATGCGTTGTGTCTACAGGCTGTAAATATTCATTTTTTGTTTGTTTTTGTCCTGATCAAAACATCATTTGTTTCTGTTGTCATTAGTATGGTTTGCATTTTGCTACAACACTCCCTAGATACGTTCCTCTCCTCTCTTCCCCCCCCCCCCCCCCCAACTTTATCTTATGTTCCTTCAGTTCCAAAAAACAGTGCATAAATACCAGAGCTCTTTAATATGAGCGATGTGATTCTATTGTGCGGTAATTCTTGTATGTTGTTGATACACATTGAGTATGTGAGTATGACAGTCGTCTGCCCTGAAATTTGTTGGACACTATTGTAGATTTGATACCTCTTATCATTAGAGTATATTGTATTCTGCCTAACACGAGTATATTTATGCCTCCTCAGAAAATTCCAGAAGGAGATGTAATTGTTCTTCATGCATGCGCTCACAACCCAACAGGTGTGGATCCAAAGGTATATCGAATGTGTTCATTTTATACCCACCTGTTTTCTTTTCTATAAATAATATTCAGGTGACTTAGCTACATATAATAATAATATAGGTAGGTAGTTAATGAGTTTACCTCTCTTTTGGAGAGGCGCCTCTTCAACCAGCTGACAACAAAGTCCAATTAGGTTATATCAGGACACACTACCATCAAATATTAGAAGTAACAATAAAACCACATTTTTATTCAGGTGAGTTCGCCTTAAAACAGGACACTGCAGACTGTTGGTTCACCTTTACCAATTGAGGATCTCATACACAGATCAATGTCCATGTGTATCCGGAACACATAATTCAGGACTGCCCAACATACAAAGAGCAGAGACCGCAAACCTGGCCAGAGGATACAGATTTGGGACAAAAGTTATGATGCAGCTGCTCTGACCTGGCGAAGACAGTAGACTTGCCCTGACAACAGGTCTGAAACATGACCGCAGGTGCTGAATGCAAAAGAAGTAGTAGTAAACGCCACAACGTAGTCGAGTTATTTCCCATGTCTATGTTTATAAATTTCATGTTGATCATTTAATAATTTAAATATTCATTTGGGTTAGGATTGTTCTGTTTTACATAACTAACCCCAACCCTAAATAAATATTTCAATTATTAAATGATGAACATGAAATTTACATAGACAAGGGAAATAATATGTGGTGGCAACTACTCATACTGTACTGTTTTTAGTTTTCAATGTCCTCCCAAAATGAATGACTTATGTGGTTTTTGATAGCAGCTTTGAAAACATCTTCACTCATGAGATGTGATCTTTAACAACACAATGTGTATGATAGTCAGTGATTGAGTAAATCTAGATAAATTTTACTTACTTCTGGTGGCCATGTTAGTGAAATGGCGACAAAGAAAAATCTAGCAATGTTTGCTGTGGATATATTCAGGTTGATGAATGGAACCAGCAGGCAATGCTGTTTACAAGTCAAGAGTTTCGGCCAATAGCACAAAATGAAATCTTGTTACAGTGCATCTATGTTCTCAGGACTACACTTAAAAAAAAATTATACGATGAAGATTTCCTCAACTGAATCAGATAAGATTTATGAGTTTCAGCAGGATATAGTTTACATGTAAACAGGTCAATATAGAACATATATATATACTTGTAGTCTGTTATAGTTGAGAGACAGTTAAATCTTTTATCCCACAGCCTGAGCAATGGAAGGAATTGAGTCATGCCATCAAGAAACGCAATCTATTCCCATATATTGATATGGCCTACCAGGGTTTTGCTAGCGGTAGCACCGATAAGGATGCATTTGCTCTGCGACAGTTCATCAGTGATGGGCACCAGGTTGCTCTTAGCCAGTCTTTCTCTAAGAATATGGGTCTCTATGGTAAGTTTAAGATTGTAGTGGAAATTGCACTAGGCTTCTTTTGTGCTTGTATACATTTGTCATGTTGTACATTTTTCTGCCGAATTCATGAAAATATTCCACAAACATGTGCTTCTATGACTAGTTGGGGGTCAAGCGATGTACCTTGATTGCCTCCAACAACCCACGACCTGTTATAATGCTTTCTCTGAATGACTACATATCTAGCATGTGCCGTCAGCTGCTATAACTTCTCCCACCATGTCCATCACTTCGTCAGCGTTCATTCTCAAACTCCCGCTGGATCTCTCTTGTAGTAGGACAACATTCTCAAACTCCCGCTGGATCTCTCTTGTAGTAGGACAACATTCTCAAACTCCCGCTGGATCTCTCTTGTAGTAGGACAACATTCTCAAACTCCCGCTGGATCTCTCTTGTAGTAGGACAACATTCTCAAACTCCCGCTGGATCTCTCTTGTAGTAGGATAATTGTGTGACTATATTTCCAGCACGATGTTGTCCATGGAATGGGAAAGCGATGTGTCACTGATTTTTGTGCATCTGTGGCATGACACATCCATCTTCGGCGGATTGAAAAAACTGTTTATGGCAGTCTATCCACAACTTGGGAAAACATACAGATTTAAAAAAAACTGCCACTGATTGCCAAAGAATGTAAGCTCCATGCTGTAGGTATAAGAAATTATATTTCTTCGTGTAAACATATTTATCTTGTCATTTATATAACAGCCTTCTTCTTGTAGTCCATAGTGTTGGTTATCAAGTCTTTCCATAACCTTCTATTTCATGTGCTGTCAATCATTTCTGATATTATGTTCAACCCATGACACAATGCTAGGTTGTCAGGCATCTCTCTTGCTCTGCAACTTGTTGTTACGTTTTCAATCTTTCCTCTTCTCATGATGTGCCCAAAAATTGTTGGCCGTCTGTTTCTGATGTTGGTAAGCAGCTCTTTTTTTTAAATTAACTACTTTCAAAAAATCTTCATTACGCTTTGTATCTGTCCATTGTGTTCTCAACATTCTTCTATAAAACCATATCTCTGCTGCCTCATAATTTTTCACTGTTCTGCTGAGTGTCCAAGATTCAGTTCCAAACATCAGAATTGGTTCTATATCTTCTTCTTCGGCGTTCATTCTCAAATTCCCACTGGATATCTCTTGTAACAGGACAATGGTCCTACAAGATTTCCAGTTGGACGTAGTCCAGAGAATGGAAATGCGCCGTGTTGCCGTTTTATTTGCACCAATGGCCCAACACATCCCGTCTTCTGCGTGGTTCTATATAACTTCTAAGAACATTTTCTCACCTCAACTGACAAAGATATCTTACATAGGATGGTTTATATAACATACTAGAGGTAATACCCAGCATTCCCCGGTGTGAGAATTAAAAAATAAAGAGTACTATAACAAACATTAAGTTCAGCAGGCTTTATAATTAATAAAAGTCAAACAAAATGTATATCTCGTTCATGAAGAGCACCAAAATATAACCTGTGTAGAATTTAATATGTTAATAATGTATTATTCATTAATAATACAACCTTTTAGAAGTGACCTAGGATTAACCAAGAAAAATCTGTTAGGACCCTACATACAGTGCAATTCTGTCTCCTGAATAAAACTTCGATGTCTTTTGTAGTTCATAGTGTCCCATAGAGCTTTGATTCCAGTATTGTTTCCTCTGGCCAATATGTCTACTTCAGCATTTCATACTCAGAACACTAGTGATGTATAATGTCTGTACACATGGTTGTGCTGCTAATCTTGAATTTTATCTACATGTGACTTCGCAGTCTGTTGTGTCCTGTTCTGAGGCGTAGAATTACAACTTGTTCTGATCTGTTCATAATGTGATAGTCGTGTTAGTGGCTTTCCTATTGACGTAATCATATTTTTTACAGATGGTAAGTGATTGATACATCTGGTTGGTCTTCGGCAGCACCTTCCTTAGCAAATTGGTCTGCTTTTTCATTTGCTGGTATTCTGCAGTGAGAGGTCATCCACTGCACAGCCACCCTATACTGGCAAGACAGTTCGGTAGATTTTGTAAGTCTGTTAGCTTTCCGGACAGGGTGTGGGCCAGGGTTGGAGCTCTGCAGTTTGCCAGATGCCTGGATTTCTGCATCGTAATTATTGCCCAACTTCACCGCTGGCGCTCCAGCTGCATCTCCAGGCCTGTGTGGACACTATATACAAACCTGTACCCCACACCGACCCTTCCATGTACACTCAAACCCATATGTCCTGTGGATATTCACCGTCCAGGAAACTGAGGGTGACTACATAGAAAGAAATGTCAAGGTTAGTGAGGTAGTAATCTATGAAGATTGAGGTCTAGAGAGTATACTGGCACAGGAAAATTATTTTATAAATATGGATTTTGAACAGTAATAATCAACTGTTAAGATTTCTCATAGCGACTGCAGGCTAGATTATTACCCAATGAGTCAGCATGCCAAACTTCATCAAATTCGGTCATGCCGTTGAGATTTCTATACTGTGTAGACACAATCACAGAGTTAATATATTAATATATAAAAATCAGACAGGAGGAACAGCAAAACACCACCTTATTGAATGTCCTGCACTACAAGACCTATGAAATTCACTTATCACTAACACCCTTTATACAAGCACAGATGAAGAAGAACATGCACTTGGCACAGGAAAGAGTGAAAGCTCGCAATCGGTGCTCGGATAAGTGAGTATTGACATAAATATCATAACATATTTATCTATGCTTTTACAGGTGAGCGTGTTGGTGCCTTCTCTCTTGTATGCTCAAGTGCAGAAGAAGCTGCTCGTGTTTTGTCGCAGGTCAAGATCGTCATCAGACCTCTGTATTCTAACCCTCCAGTCCATGGAGCAAGGATTGCAGCAAAAATCTTAAACACCCCAGAATTGTATGCACAGTGGTACGTACATTTCATGTGACATAATTTTTTTAAATATATTATATAACTAATTTCAACAAGTTATTTCATTTTGTTCTTCTATGTTCATTCTCAAACTCCTGCTGGTTACCAGGATGTAGTCTGAAGAATGGAGTGTATTGTGTCATTGTCTACGGCTTTGTCACATCTGCATATTTCAGCTTGGCACATCCGACTTCACATTGGGCACAAAGCCAGAGGAAGACCACGGAAAAGACGGATAGAAAACATCAGAGACATCATGAACAAACAGTCATAGCACAGCCGAGACAATACATCTGGCTTTAGAGCGCAAGCTCGAGCTCCAATAACCCCTACGCTTAACAGCAAGAGTGGATAACAAACCACCTGGGTTTATAGACAATAGACATTCTTCAGCATGTCCAATGGGTCACTTTGACCATCTATAGGATTGGACATCAAACTCCCATCCTCCACACCTCCTTATTACCCTCTTACGACATACATGGCAGGTTGCAGTGTCGTTCTTCGCTCCCCTTTCGGGGCAAAACATGGGCTGTTCTACAATTAATCAATCTCTTCCCTAGTTCAGGGGTTCTCATCTTTTTCAGATCGAGAACACTGCCAATATCTAAATATTAGTGCTCTCTGGCACTTTTTAATTCGTATGGCACAAGCGTATGTCATTGCGAGAACACCAAGTTGAGAATACCTGCCCTTGAAGATGAACTTTATATGTCTAAATATATCAGAAATATGAGTATACCAGTTTTGGTGCATATTCTAAATGTGCTTTGAAAAATGAAAGTCAAAAAAATGTAGGGGTGGTTAGTGTTTTGAAGTTAGGTATAACTGCAGTGAGGCTCACTGAGGCAAACAGTGAGGCTCACTGAGGCAAACAGTGAGGCTCACTGCATATCAGCCTCATATCAGTTCGAGATCAGTAGTGAAAAACTGTTTTAATATTTGATTCCCATTTTTTTGGTAGTTTCTTTCATTGTATTAAATTCAAGTTTATATTTTAAAAACTTAGGTTGACGGAGGTCAAGGGCATGGCTGATAGGATTATCACTATGAGAACTCGTCTTCGAGATGGACTCAAGAAAGAGGGATCAAGTCACAACTGGCAACATATCACAGACCAGATCGGTATGTTCTGCTTCACTGGACTCAAGCCAGCCCAGGTATGATAATAAAATTAGGCTGTCTCTTCCCTTTCTTCTTCTTCAGCGTTCATTCTCAAACTCTCTTTGGATCTCTCTTACAGCAGGACAATGGCCCTACTAGATTTCCAGTAGGACATAGTCCAGAGAATAGAAAAGCATTGTCACCGTTTCATTTGCGCCAATGGCCCAACACATCCGTCCTTGGCGGACTTCCATTTTAAACACACCTATTTTAAACAACTTTGATACATCATTTTTATTCCCATGTGCATAACTATATTTAGGACACATCCCTAACCTGCACACACAAAACTTTTTAGATATCTGACGTGCACGTTTACATACCTTTAGCACATCTGTAGTGTAGATCTAGAACAACTCCGGAACACATACTTCAGAACTACCATCATGCAAAGAGCAGAGACAGCAGACCTGGCCAGAGGATACAGACTTAGCAAAAGCTATGGGGCAGCCGCTCTGACCTGGAGAAGATGGTGGATTTCTGCCTGACAATATAACATGACCACAGATGCTGAACGCAGAAGTAGTCTAGAACAAACTTCCTTAATTGTATTAAAACTCCTGAGTATGACAGCACGTTGTCTGCTTGCCATTAAAAGAGAACATCACTCCCAGATTGACAAATTGAAAATAAAGGCCATTTTCCAGTGAAATTTACCAGTCATGAGCTTGTATACTACGGATCATAAATTTGAATAGCTGTGTACACACTGTCGTGTTTTAAATTCTTGCTAATTTCTTGCGGTAAAGTATACTAAGATCTTCAGTGGTCATTCTTAACTACCACTGGATCTCTCTTGTAGCAGGACGATAGCCATACCAGATTTCCAGCAGGATGTAGTCCAGAGAATGGTAATGCATTATGGCGCTGATTTTTTTTTTTTTTTTTTTTTGCGCCTATGTCCAGACACATCCATTTCGGTGTTGAAATCACACCTGCTGGACCTGGGTTTGACTTAGGTTAATTTTGTTAAAATTTTTGTTAAAGAGTAAATTTTAAAAAAAACCCATGTCGAGAAGGAGCATGCTGGTTTTATCACACGTCTCCCTAATATGAAAAATGCAGTATTGGTTTTTTTTTTTTTTTTTGGGGACAGCTTAGCAACCGCCTAGCCAGTGGTTGACTAAATACCACAGACAGCTCAGCCGCCTAGCCAGTGGTTGATTTGATACCATGGACCTCTCAGCCACCTAGCCAGTGGTTGACTAGATATATTCCACATGACAAGAGTCACTTTCAGCATTCATTCTGTAGCGATTTTGCCATTCCAGCATTGGGTACTGTATAAACCATGGACTTTGACATTCAAAGCTTGAGAACCTAATAGACTGTTCAACAAAGTGCTTCGCTACAATACTACTGTGACTACTATCTATGCTAAGTAATGTGAGACCCCTTTCATCATTATGTGCTATATAATTACATGTGCATCTGAAGCCGTTATAGAACCTCACTGAAAAGCTGCTTTGATATTTTTATCCTCCAGGTTGAAAGATTGACTAAAGATTTCTCAATCTACTTGACCAAAGATGGCCGTATCTCAGTGGCTGGAGTCTCCTCAGGGAACGTAGATTATCTTGCACATGCTATACACCAAGTCACCAAGTAGAAGAGTCAACCGTGAGTTAATCTTACCCACAGATTTCTATCTACTTTTCAATACACATGTCCAGTTTTTTTGTTTGCACTATTTAACTTTGACTAATTTTTTCCGCTTACATGGAGACCTCAGCAGCAGTGCACAAGCACAGCACCTGCTGAGGGTCACCGATCTATTGCATTAAGAAATTTTTGTATATCTTTCGAGAACAGAGCCACCTATACTGAAATGAACGGGCCTTTGACCAAAAGAAAAATATATACTTGCTGCAAAAATAGATAAAAACACAATTTTCCATTTCAAAGTTATCAGCAAGTACAGAATGGAAATCAATACACCGCCGAAGACGGATGTGTCGGACCATTGGCGCAAATAAAACGGTGACACAGCGCATTTCCATTCTCTGGACTACATCCTTCTGGAAATCTAATATGACCATGGTCCTGCTACAAGAGATATCCAGTGGAAGTTTGAGAATGAACGCTGAAGAAGAAATCAATACAGATAAGAGCAAAATCTTGGTTAACAGAAAAGACACAGAAAACCAGACTAACATCATGATGAATGGACATAAGCTTGAGGTGGTGAATACCTTCAAATTCCTCGGATCAAGTATATGCAGTGATGGAAAATGCAAGGCAGAACTAAAAATAAAGCTGGAGATGGCTTTAGCGTCCTTGTCAAGGCTAACAGTGATTTGGAAAAGCAACATCAGTGTTGGAGTGAAAGTCAAACTGTATAAGTCGCTTGTGCTGTATGGTTGTGTGAGTTGGACACTCACTGCGGACATGGAGAGAAGATTACAGGCTTTCGAGTACGGATGCTACAAACGGATTCTACGAATTTCCTATAGGGAACATAAGACCAATGTGTACGTAAGAAATAAAGTAGAGATGTGTGCAGGAGTTCAGGAGCCATTGCTTTCAATAGGCAACGATGAAAACTAGCATGGTTCGGACATGTATTCCTTGTCAAAAATAATACTGCAGGGAACCGTCGAAGGGCAAATTAAGGCATGGACAGACAACATCAAGGAATGGACAGGACAAGATATTTCCACACTCATCCGCATCACTGAGGATATAATTCACTGGAGGACTATGTGTGCTGAAGCATTCAATGTGGCACCCCTAAGACCCTGAAGGGTTACTGGCTCATTGATTGATTGATATTGCTCTTAATTAGCATCTGAACAAAGTAAACCCTGCCACCTAACTATAGAATGTCTTGCATCATGTCATATCTGAGTGTATTAGGATTATATCACACTAGACCGGAACTTGCCCACAATGTCCATCTATTCAAATTTCTTTCTGAATATTGAAGTTTATCCCCAGCAACATACAGATTTTATGGACTGGCATAGAGTCAATATCCATTGAAACCATATTAGTCCTTCAGCAACTACCCATGTGTAGACTCTGCTCTCAACCCAAACAAACAGCTGAGCACTTCCTTAATGACTGCACTTCCCTCTCAACTACCAGGAAAAAATGTTTGCAGATACTAATTTACTGTATGGATCAGTAAGTCAATTTCCTGCAAGACATGTAATCATTTTTCTTCTGCGTTCGTTCTCAAACTCCTGCAGATTGGCAGGATGTAGTCCGGAGAACGGAATGTGTTGTGTCATGGTTTACAGCATTGCTGCGATATCTGCGCCTTTCGGTCTGACACATCCGACTTCAGCATGTCTTTGGGTCACTGACCCTATATGGGATGGGACAACCAACTCCATCCCATAACCTCCTTAGTCGCCTCGTATGACATGCATGGAAGGTAAACAGTGTTGTTATTCTTTGCTCCCCTTTCAGGCCCCGGAAACACACAGGCGGTAATTATTTTTAAGAATGGACATTCTTTCATGTGTTGGCAGGTCCAAAAAGGGGAGCAACACTGTTTACCTTCCATGCGTGTCGTTAGAGGTGAGGAGGCTATGGGATAGAGGTGGTTGCATATCCTATGTAGAGTCAAAGTGACCCAGAAGCCATTTTTTAAATTTGACTACAGCGGCACAAGTGTTAACAATTCTTAGTTAGTTTTGTGATTTAACAGCAGCGCAAGTGTTAACACTTTCCTGACAAATTTCGATGATCATCGACAACTCTATGATATATCAGAAATTATTTTGTGTAAAAATGGAGGCACATGTGGAATAGAGGATAATAGACAATGTAGAATGAATTTTTATTAAGAAAATTGAGATTTCGAAGATAATTTTCTACAATATATAGAAAATAATGTAAATCTAGACATAGCATTTTGCACTTGAAATAACTCTGGAGCTTTCAAATTCATTCAGAAAGTACAAACAGTCGTTACAACACATAGATAGTTTCAAGGCTCTCGCGCTAGATCGATTTTATACAGATTTTTAAAGACTGCGATGTCAATGTGGACAATTTTGCGTACACCCTCGGTAATGGCGGACAAGTACGCTCTGGATTGCTGGTGAGCAAAGTGTTACGGATTCTTAGTTTTGTAGATTTATGATCTTTATGTTTCCTAATACGATAAAAGTTTTCTTATGCCTTTTATATTGTTTATTTTGTTCTTGAATTCAAAGTATGTTGTGTGTGATTCCTCCTTCTTTAGTTTAGGGCTGATGTTATCATTGTTTTTCTCTGTATATATTGAAAAGTCCATGTTTGTTGGCCGCATAATGGAGTGAGGAGGTTTGGAATACAATACAACAACAGGAAAAATTGAGGGCAAAGGAGAAACTGAATAGTCTTGACTTAAGACTTGGTAGAAAGTCAGTGTCGTAACTTCAGATAGAATGTTGTGGTGATCAATGATTGCGTATGATACCTGGCCACTGCACCTGATGGTAATGGAATGTGTTGTGCCATGCAGCTTGGCTGCGATATATACTCATTTCGGCCCGACACATCAGACTTCAGCATGCCAATGGGTCAGTTTGATTCTTTATGGAATAGGACAAGCAATTCCATCCGACAAATCCACTTAGTCGTTAAGTCTCCTCTTACAAAATAAGATGTATCTCTATTCGGTATCACACAGGCACATGATAATGATGTCTTCAATCTTATCCTTTATAGAAATAAAATGACATTTGGAAAAGATAATATTCTAATAGACAATATTTACATTTACAGATCACATCTAGCCACAGAGATGTGGCGTTTCAAGATTCATAAGAATACAACCAACATCGCAAGAAAAGTGTAGCGGTACTTTGCTGAGTAAAGAATTGTAAGCTTTCAACCTTTGGACAATAAAATGATGTTCTAAGCCAAGGAAAATTGATGGAAAAAGAATTATGAGGATGACAGACGGTTAAGACGGACCATTGACAAGATTGTTTCAAAGAAGAAATATAAGATCCTGCTAGCTTTGACAAGTTTATAAAACATAGGCTCGATAAATAATTGTTGTTTTAACTTATCGTTCCCTTATTTATCTCCCCTTCCCACAAATTCTCGTGAGCTTACTTTACATAACAGGTATTTCCCTGAAGAACATTACTTAGAATATTCTGGAATCTTTAAATAGAGGGCGTTAAATTCTTTTATTTAAAATTAAATATTGCTTTACAATTGAGCAAATACGTGAGATAAATTGGTTACAGACTGATTTTTGGGTTTTTAAATCAATATTGGTACTACTAAAACAATATAATTTTCCAAATCCTTCAATGATTTTCTGTGTGGGTATCAAACATGCAAATAATTGTGTATCTAGAAGTTCTTGTTGTGCTGCATTTGATAAATTATTTACATTTCATGTGTAATGTTTCATTATTTTCTGTGAATGTAGACAGAATTCATTGAGATATGTATGTGGGCTGTAGTAACCAGAACACTTTTACATACGTGATTAATTGATGACGAGTCTACAATGATTATATGTTTTTGGGGATTATTTTACATTTACAACGTATGTGACGCGACTCACATAATGTGCACATATTAGAGCACGCTTTGTTTCTATTAGGCATGAGAAGTTAGTGTTTTGAAATAAAATTGCTTGTATAAGTAAAACTATTTGTATGTGCTTCCTTATTTCCACTTGTTTTGGATACGAATGAATGAAGTTCATGTTTCTTGCAGTCACTCATGTCACGTGGTAAGGTTAAGACTCGGACTGTTCACATGACATCACAGACTCAAATGGGTAGGGTAATCTGACACACAGACTCACATGGTTAGGGTAATCTGACACACAGACTCAAATGGTTAGGTCATAATAGTAGAAGAAGAGACAAGAATTGAACAGCAATTTCTGGTCACATACCACAGAAAACTGATGTGTCAGGCCATTGGTGCAAATAAAACAGTGACACATCACATTTCCATTCTATGGACTAAATCCTGCTGGAAATCTAGTAGGAATATGGTCTTGCTACAAGAGAGATCCAGCGGGAGTTTAAGAATGAATGATGAAGAAGAAGAATAGCTGTTTGCACTACACAGCGATAACGAGGATACTAGAAGAGGCAATGCCCAAAAGAAAATTTGTCCCTGAAAGGGAGACTGCTGGCGAAAAGAGGTTGAGCGCCAAACCTATAAAGAAACTCATCAATGTCAACCCTTGCTTTGTCATCACAAATGTAGCACCACCTCCATTAACATAGAGATATCCATGCCTGTCCCACAGTAATCATTTCACAGTTGCAAACAGACATACAGACACAGTAATCATCTTATAGTTGCAAACAGACACATTAATCATCTTATAGTTGCAAACAGACATACAGACACATTAATCATTTTACAGTTGCAAACAGACATACAGACACATTAATCATTTTACAGTTGCATATCGACACAATAAAGAACATTGGTCAAAAATTCAACTCATAACTTTTATTCTGTATAAAACAAATCAATGAAAACATGAACATCTCAATTATTGTTGCTCAAGTTTAATGTCTCCCAACCTTCTTTTTTTTACCCATGACCCCACCTAATTCTTTCAAAAATCTGATGCCCCACCCTATGTAACTGTAAATGATGAAAAAATTGAATTAGTCCCAAAATGAAGCCTAATTACAACTTGTTCAAATTACCCCTCTCCTGTGGGCCCCATTTTGGGAAACACTGGTGATGTCAATTAATTATGTCACCACTTAAAGGGATCTTGTGTTTTACAAATCTTGTGTTTTACAAAGTACTCGTGCAGCTGATACTATAATTTCTCACAATATGGACCACAATACTGTAAACAATTTTATCGAACACGACAGGCTTCTTGCTCTGTGTATATTCTTGTTCTAACTTCCACCGTTCACTTTGTTTTCTATCTTATAATAGTCTTATTTATTCTCTTTATACGATGTCAATCTTCCACTTTCTAACTTCCATTAATTGTGTCAATCTTCCACTTTCTAGCTCCACTGCTTGTGCCAATCTTCCACTTTCTAGCTCCACTGCTTGTGCCAATCTTCCACTTTCTAACTTCCATTAATTGTGCCAATCTTCCACTTTCTAGCACCTTCAATATCTGATTTCCTTGACAGTATTTTCCAATCATTATTAGAGCAATTTCCATCATTCTTAAAAGACACTAAACATACATTAGCGATATTTTAAAACTATATTTACGGCAACAACAAGCAGCCAACAATGGAAGTGTTCGCCGTAACGCAGGCACTTAACTGGCTAGTATCACAAGCCTATTCCCATGTGTGCATACTGACTGACTCGCTGAATATGATTCAGTAAGTCAAAACATGTGATATACGTAGGGGATGAGTGTGAAGTCATTAGAGAGAGCTAAAATATGGGCATCACTGCGAAAACTCACGCTTATCTTTGTCCCCGGACATGCAGGCTTGGAGGGAAAACGACGGGCCGGCCAATTAGCTAGTCTCGCCACCACAACAGATGTTCAGCCTATAGACCTAGCAGAAATAGGCATTGCTCTTCGTGAGTCCTCATGATCAGAGGATTTTGAGATGAGTCAATATCCAGAATGCGCGAATTGGGAGTGAGGATGGACGTGGCCCGTAGAGAACCCCTGATAAAGATGTTTTTTAAAAGCAGTAAAACAACATAGAACTGGAACAATCAGCCGTTATACCCTGAGAGATTTACTGGAGCGGAGAACTAGGGACGTGTCCAGTGTGCTAAAAGGACAATCAACATACCTAATACCTAACTATTATTTTCTTCTGTTGACTTGTCTTGTGATATCACTTATCATGTGTTACTACTGGGCATTTGTTATTTATATACTTTATATGCCAGGTGGAAGAAGTTCAACAGAAATAGGAAGCACAATAGGACAGGCAAAAACAACATTCAGAAAAATTTATTGTGTAATATGACCACAGCATTAGAGAGTTCTGGCTAGTACTAGATACTAGCCAGGAAGAGAGTTCTGCCATGCTATGCGAGTCATGGATAATAAACAAATAGGAAAGTGAGAAATTAGAGGCAGCAGAGATGTGGTTCTACGGAAGAATGCTGAAAATGACATGGACTGCCATAAAAACTAATGTGGAGGTGTTGAAAGAGTCAAATGCGAAATGGACCTTAATCAACAATATAAGAAAGATACGATCTTCATTTTTTGGCTACTTCATGAGACAGGCAGGTTTAGAGAACATAGTTACAACAGGCAAAATTTAAGGCAACAGAGACAGAGGGCTACAGCGTGAGAAAATATTTAAGAACAACATTATTCGGCACTTAACGCTCGATTAATGCTTTCTGCGTCCAACAACCAATCAGAAGCACTGACTCACTTCATTCTTAGAATGAACAGAGTTTTTCGTTCCAATACCCTATAGTTTAAAAGTATGTACGTTCACGGTAAAGTATATCAAATTTGTGTTATACGTAAGTAATGACGTAATTTATGCATTACCCCCCCCCCCCCCCCCCCCAATTATGAGAATTGACTTATGAGAGTTCAGGGTCTTAGAAATGTAAAAATCACACATAGGCCTATTTATACTAGACCTATGTCACACATGCATATACAATTGATTCATATTTGTGCGCCCAATGATTTTTAAAAACAAATCATGTTTCATGAATATACAAATACTCATGATTGTGCATCGCCGTTTCCAGGAATATAACAATCACTAATGATTGTATATCGTAGTTTCCAGGAATATAACAATCACTAATGATTGTACATCGCCGTTTCCAGGAATATAACAATCACTAATGATTGTACATCGCCGTTTCCAGGAATATAACAATCACTAATGATTGTACATCGCCGTTTCCAGGAATATAACAATCACTAATGATTGTACATCGCCGTTTCCAGGAATATAACAATCACTAATGATTGTATATCTCCGTTTCCAGGAATATAACAATCACTAATGATTGTACAACACATTCCAAGTTAATATAACATTTAACTCACGATTGTGCTTCGATAGCCCATGAATACGAAACTAACTCACGATTGTGCTTCGATAGCCCAATGAATACGAAACTTAACTTATGACTAGGCTGCGGACAATATGAATATAAGATTCACTCTTATTATTTTTCATCTGCCTTCACTATCAAACTCCTACAGATTGGCAGGATGTTGTCCGGGGAATAGAATACATTATGTCATTCTTTATAGCACTGCTGCGATATCTGCGCCATTCTGCCTGGCACATCCGGCTTTACCGTGACTGTGTGTAACTTTGACCCATAAGGTAGGGAATAGCCGACTCCGCCCCATAACATCCTTAGTCGCCTCTTACGACATATATGGATAGTAATAGTGATGCTATTCTTTGCGTCCATTTCGGGCCCCGATAAAACAGAAGCGTAAAATTCACGCAATATATATTACAGACCGTCACAAATGTACAAAGAATATTGTGGGAATATACGTATCACCGTCTTCATCATCATCATCGTCACTATTTCCTCCGGGAATACAAAAAAAGAGAAGCAATAAAAAAGGTATAACTGAAAGCGGTGCTACCCAAGCTACCGGTTTCTCCATGGCGTTCAGACACGTATCTCCGTAGAAACCTATAACGCAAGCACGACATTTGCCAGATATGCTGTCGCAAGTTCTATTTATGCACTGTTTGGGACACTGCAGTTCACATAATAGTCCAAAACGTGTGTGTTCACATATGCTGCACTTAGGCCCAAGGCGACTTCCCATGCACGAGAAACATTCTTTGGTAGATTCATTACATAATTTCCTATAGCAAAAGTCTGGACAAGACTTTTCACAGTTCTTTCCAAACTTCCCACGAGCACATTCTGAACACGATTGCCCCATGTAATTTCTCTGACAATTGCAATGTCCGTTAGTGTTATGACAAGTGTTCGTGCAACCTTTAGAACAATTGAAACGGCAATTAGATCCAAAAGTTCCTCGAGGACAAGTGTCATAGCAATTAGATCCGGTAGTGCCTGGAGGGCATTCCTCATCGCAGACAGCTCCAGTGAAGCCATTCTTACAAGGAAAACAGTGACCATAATAATAGCTACAAAAACCTAACAGGCAATTGGAATTACATCTTAATGAACAGTTGTATCCATAGAAACCATCCGTGCAAAATGGGGCACATGAGCCAGTTATAGAATTACATATTTCTGTATCGTTGCAAGTACAATTCTTGTCACAGAGAAATCCATAAGTGCCATTAGAACAAATTTGATGACCATATGCTGCAACTTCACATATACTCAACGTTCGTTTAGTTTGGTTAATGAAATTCTTAATTATAATGTAGCTGATTGGCACAAGTGTGGTAACTGTTATTGTGTACACGTCGGCGCCGGTGTCCATTGAATAGTATACATCTAGGTGATCATCAACAGTGAACAGTGACACATTCAATCGTCTCCGCTCAGGCTGGAGATCGATTCTAGTTTTAATCGTAATATAATGAAGTCTGGATGGTTGGCTAAATGTGACACGCCATTCTGGGACGGTTTTTTCTATATCTGTTTGTGAGCATGTATCCGGTAGGTTGAATAGTTTTCCATCAACAGCGTTACTTGACTGCCAGTTAATTGTATTGTTTCCAAAAGTGCTCGTTTGATATGTTTTCTGACGCAATGCTACATTACGACCTCCGTTGATGTAGACATCACACATTTTCGATGTTATGCTTCCTTCAATACGAAAATAACTCAAAAGTATGTCTGTGTAACACATAACGTCTACAGTACTATTGTTAAGTAAAAACAATGTCTCTTTCCAGCATCCTTTTCTGTTATTCAATATCAACGAGAAGTTGGTTAGATCGATGCCTTCACTAGTGTCATTGAATACGATCCTGAACCAAGAAATCGATACTGAAGGAACTATATCCACCTCAAAAAAAGTCGCTTCGTTGTTGTTGTTACACGTTCCTTCTTTCTCGTCAGTTAAATCAGATTGTTCATGTTCACTGACATGTGTCTTAATTATGTTAATATACTGGCAAAGTGGACCGAACATGCCTGGGTAGCATCTATTATTCATAAGACAGTTGCCGAGGTAGTCGCAGTAAAGGATGCAGTGACACTTGTACATACAAGCAGGTCCAAAATTCTTATAGGCGCAATGTCGACCACTAATGTTTACGGCATTCAAGATTATCAGAAGAACCCCATTCAGAAAAATCAACACTGGAAACATCCACGTTTTAATGCAAAGAAACCATTTACTTGTACGATTTAAAGATATCTAGATGCAAATATAAATGTGCGCTTGCGTAAGTACCTAACATAAATACTCGTGAATGTATATTGTCCAAGACGAACATCAAATCACGAGCAATGCTCATTTAATGTAGACACAGCTTACTTGTTTTTTCTTCCCGCGATGGAAACTAATTTCGTCAAAATCAGACAGTCATTTAGTAAAAGTGCTAAAAAGTGTGTATGTTGAATGCAATAAATATTTGAATAAATTGAAGGCTGTCATCATCATCATCAAGTGCTGTCTCCGCAACGAAGGTTGGCTGCAACGTATCTCCAACATCTCCTGTCTCTTGTCTTGGTGGTGCACTCTGCTAGACTGTAACCTGTCCATCGTGTAATGTTACTCTCCCACTTGAAGTCTGTAGTGATACAATAATATCTAGGTTGAATGATTACAGCAGCAGATGGAAGAAGCTCAACAGAAATAAGATGCAGAATAGGACAGGCAAAAACAACATTCAGAAAAATGAAAAATATATTGTGTAATATGACCTTGTCATTAGATGTGAGAAAGATAGATCTGCAGTGCTATATAACCCCTATACTAACATGTGGGAAATTAGAGGCAACAGAGATGTGGTTCTACAGAAGAATGCTGAGAAAACCATGGGCTGCCAGAAAAACGAATGTAGAGGTGTTGAAAGAGTTAAATGCGAAACGGACCTTAATCAACAATATAAGAAAAAGGCAATTTTCTTTTTTGAAAATTTCTGAAGCCAGCTTGCTGATTTAGCAGGATTTTTTTTTCTAGGAACCACATCATTCTTTTTTTTTACCAGGCGCTCCATTAGTTTGCAAACACAGCTGCTCAGACTTATTGGGCGATAGCTGCCCACCTTGTTTTTTGGTTTGCCTTTCTTGTGGATGGGTATCATTATGGCGGTTCTCCACACCTGTGGCACTAGACCTCTATCCCAACAGTTGTTAAAAATTTTTATATTTTATGATGATTCTTTTTTGCTGATGGTCCGATGTGAATTAGCAGTTCATTTGGTATGTCGTCTGGGCCATGTGATTTCCTAAGTTTTAATACTGCTAGTTCTTAATTTAGTTCATTGATCGTGAATTGAATATTTATGACATCTTGTTTATTTTTGCTGATCTCTCGATCTTCCGTAGTTCTTTTCTTACTTCTCTTCTCCTATTTTCATCGACTTTGTGGCAGGCAGTACTTTGGTAATGTTCTATAAAGTGGTTTGCAGCCTTCTTTCCTGTGAGTACATCTCCGCCATTCTCTATAGCCACTGGTGCTGTTTTGTTATCTTCGTTGTTAACGCATTTTTGTTATTGCACACATAGGCCTATGTTAGTATAGGAGTAATATAGCAATATAGTGATCTCTTTCTCACCTTTATTGCTAGGTCATATTGCACAATATATTTTTCATTTTATGAATGTTATTTTTATCTGCTCTATTCTACTTCTTATTTCTGTTGAACTTCTTCCATCTGATGTTATCGTTGTACCTAAATACATGAATTGTTGGACATATTTTAATGCTATGTCGTTCACTTTGATCTTGCAAGTTGTATTTTATTTCTTTGAAATAACCATTACTTCTGTCTTCTTTCTGTTTAAGAAGAGGCATTTCTCTTTACTTGCTGTGACTACTACATGAATTAATATGTTCTTGAAGATATTCCTTACTTTTAGCAATCAGAACAGTGTCATCCGTATATCTTAAATTATGTATGTTATGTTCACCAACGGGTATTCCTGGAATATTAATAATTGTGTTTACACTGTACAAAGAGAACAAGTCTGGTGAAAATGCACATCCCTGTCTAACACCTTGTTTTGTTTGTTGAAAGTGTCCAAAGTGATTTCCTACCCGTATTGCTGCTTGTTAGTTGCCAGTACATGTTCTTCGTGATTGTTAAATCCTTACTATCGATGTTCAAATTGAGCAAGTGGTTCAATCTATAGATGAGTTTTATTTTTATTTTTTATTTTACAAAGTGCAATAAATGGCCGAAATATATTTCATGGCCAGAAGCTTTTTTTAAATGCAAAATGTTATAATTTTGACCATGGGATTACGAGAACTGGTTATTTTGATTTAGTTTGATAGACTATGATAGAAAATGGCGTTAGACAAGGATGTATAATGTCATCAGATCGTTTATCCGTGTATACAAAAGATATTATGTAAAATATAGAAAACATGCAAGGAATAGCAGTTGAAAGTCACATTCTGGATAATCTTAGATATGCTGACGATACAGTTATGATAGAAGGGAGCGAACAAGAACTACAAGCCATGTTAGACACTGTAGTATAGGAAAGTGAAAACATACCTCAGTCTACACAAAAAGAAAACAGAAGTTGTTCAAAGAAATACCGCCAAAATGCATTATTAATATTAATGATGCAAAATTAAATCACGTAGATATAGTATCTTGGCATCATTTTAACATCAGATGGCTGGTGCTCGAATGAGATCAAAAGCAGGATAGCACAGGCCAAGTCAGCATTTAAAAAAATGAGAAATAGTGTAGGCCTATGCAATAGGGTGTTATCAATGCATACGCGAGTTCGAGTGCTATGATGTTATATTGAGCCAATCCTTTATGGAAGCAAAGCATGGATAGCAAACAATAGTGCCCAAGATAAGCTGGAGACAACTGAGATATGGTTTTTAAGAAGAATGATGCACATTCCATGGGCAGCCAAGAAAACTAATGTAGAAGCTATCAGAGATGCTGGAGTGAAACAACAAATTATAGCGAAAATTTGAAACTATCAAGATTTTTAGGACAGTGATGAAAAAAGTAAACTTTAACATTTAGTAACCACCGGAAAAATCAAGGGGACGAGTGAGACATAGTAAGACAATGATAGAAATTTATGGATAAGCTGTCACTGGATGGACTGTGGCCCAAAAAGAAGTAACAAACTGAACTTATTAACAACACAAGAGACATAGAGTTATGGAGAAGCATGATCGTCAAAGACACCGGACATGACACTTGACTGATTGATTCTGTTACTTACCTCAGTGTCAAGGGAAAAGTTTAGAAAGAACTAGCACAATGAGATATCTGGGTGTGTTTTTTGACAGAAGCCTGAGTTTCAGGGAACATGTTGACCACATTATCATAAGGGCAGGCAAAGGCTTAACAGCAATGAAGGTTATGGCTGCTGCGCAGTGTGAGCAAAGATTGTTATTTCTTTTGTACTAGGGTTTGGTTGTGGCTGTGGTGGAATATGCACTGGCAATTCTGACTCTTAGCCAAACTCAGATCGAAAGACTGGATAGAGTCCAGAATGCAGCAATGCGTATCATTCTGGGATGCACAAGAGACACATCGACAAGAGCTATGCGATACCTACTTGACTGCCCAACAGCTGAGCATAGATTACAGTATTGCCGTGCACGGGCGTACCTTCAAATACATGCAGATAAGGAACACCCGTTGCATTCCGAAATACAGAAAGTTAAAAGCAGCAGACTCAAGAGAGGAAGGTCGTGGATGGGACGTGCTGAGGATGTAATACAAAGCGTGTGCAGATTACAGGATGTGGCAGCAGGTGCGGAATGGGTAGGTCTACCCACAGATTTCTAAACTTGTTTGAGAGTAGTAATATCACTTATCAGGGAATGCAGAAATGGTGTCCCACAGCTGTGGAGAAAGAAGTACAGGCTTTAATCAGTGAGAATACCAAAGAGGGGGAAGCGAAGCATGGACAGCAAACAAAAGTGCCCAAGATAAGCTGAAGACAACTGAGATATGGTTCTTAAGAAGAATGATGCACATTCCATGGGCAGCCAAGACAACTAATGTAGAAGCTCTCAGAGATGCTGGAGTGAAACAACAAATTATAGCGAAAATTTGAAACTATCAAGATTTTTAGGACACGTGATGAAAAAAGTAAACTTTAACATTTAGTAACCACCGGAAAAATCAAGGGGACGAGTGAGACATAGTAAGACAACGGTAGAAATTTATGGATGAGCTGTCACTGGATGGACGGGGCACAAAAAGAAGTAACAAACTAAACTTATTAACAACACAAGAGACAGAGTTATGGAGAAGCATGATCGTCAAAGACACCGGACATGACACTTGACTGATTGATTCTGTTACTTACCTCAGTTAGATCCAAGGGAAAAGTTTAGAAAGAACTAGCACAATGAGATATCTGGGTGTGTTTTTTGACAGAAGCCTGAGTTTCAGGGAACATGTTGACCAGATTATCATAAGGGCAGGCAAAGGCTTAGCAGCAATGAAGGTTATGGCTGCTGCGCAGTGTGAGCAAAGATTGTTATTTCTTTTGTACCAGGGTTTGGTTGTGGCTGTGGTGGAATATGCATTGGCAATTCTGACTCTTAGCCAAACTCAGATCGAAAGACTGGATAGAGTCCAGAATGCAGCAATGCGTATCATTCTGGGATGCACAAGAGACACATCGACAAGAGTTATGCGATACCTACTTGACTGCCCAACAGCTGAGCATAGATTACAGTATTGCCGTGCACGGGCGTACCTTCAAATACATGCAGATAAGGAACACCCGTTGCATTCCGAAATACAGAAAGTTAAAAGCAGCAGACTCAAGAGAGGAAGGTCGTGGATGGGACGTGCTGAGGATGTAATACAAAGCGTGTGCAGATTACAGGATGTGGCAGCAGGTGCGGAATGGGTAGGTCTACCCACAGATTTCTAAACTTGTTTGAGAGTAGTAATATCACTTATCAGGGAATGCAGAAATGGTGTCCCACAGCTGTGGAGAAAGAAGTACAGGCTTTAATCAGTGAGAATACCAAAGAGGGGGATGTGTTTATATACACTGATGGATCTGTAATTAGGCATGTTCGCAGTGCTTGGGCCTTTACAGCTCAGTGCACAGGTAAAACGATCAAGGAAGAAAGTGGTGCCTTTGCGGTCACTACGAGTAGTATGACCATGGAGACTATGGCGGTGACCAAGGCATTTGAGTGGCTACGCACACAGAAAGTAACGCAGGTCTGCATCTTGAGTGACTCTATGAGTATGATTAAGAAGGTACAAGTGGGTCTCGTTCGCGAACAGTGGATTGAGGCCTTGAGAAATGCGAGCTTGAAAGCGGTTACATTTATTTTCGTGCCGGGACATGTGGGCGTTCGAGGCAATAAAAGAGCGGATCAACTGGCATCGTGTGCGATGAGGCAGTGGATCGCGCTGACGTTTTGAACTCCTTAAGAGATATAACACGTGAGAGTGAGACTAATGTGGATGATGATTCCTTTTCAATGGCCAGGATTAAAGATCAGGGATTGAAATGCGGTGTTGCTAGAAGTGAACATTTTGGAGGGCGCAGAAGAATGATGGTCAACCAGCATCGGTACTGTCAGCAGAAGTGTGATGGCGGATACACTCAACGAGAGATCGGAGCAACTATGGATGTGTCCAGTTTGCAGTGATGATGATCCGACGACTAACTAACCTCAGTGTCGAGTGTCGATGTTTACATAATGTGAAAGAGTGCTGCCCAGGTAGGTAAAATTATTGACTGTTTGGAAGCTCTTATTTTTTTATCCTTATATAGAGATTTAAGTTTGGTGTTTTTGTTTGTTTGGGTTGAAGCATGACCTCGGTTTTCTTTTATTGATGGTGAAACCAAAGTTTTCGCAGGGTGACCTGAATAAGTGCGCAGTCATCTGCATAGAGGAGTTCCCTGACCATTGCGTCTAGCAACTTAGTTTTGGCTTGCAAACGTCGAAGATTGAAAAGTTTACCATCTATTCTGTATTTTATTTTTATTCATGTTAAGTCACTTGATCTAGATGCTCCTGTGAACATGGCAAAAAACTTCCGGCTGAACTGTGTTAGAGCAAGAACTAATCCTTATTTGACCCCCATTTGTTACAGGAAAGGCTGGTGATGACACTCCATCACTGATAACAACGGCCATCATGACCCCATGAAACTGTCGCACTATGTTGATACATTAGGGGGAGGAAGTTAAATTTGGCGAGTATTTTCCACAGTTCCTCTCTGTTCAGTGTCAAATGCCTTTGTGAGGTCTACAAATGTGAAGTTTCCCTTTGTCACGTCTACAAATGTGAAAAGTTTCCCTTGGTATTCTTGGATTTTTCCTTGGAGTTGACAGGCATCAAGATCATGTCCACTGTCCCGCGACCTGTGATCAAAATCAGCAGTGACTTTCAGGTAAAATACTACAGGCGCTGATATTTTGCCAGCTATGGATGGCAACGATGTGGTTTCTCCAGAGTTTAAACTCTCAATTCCTATATACAATGTGTTGGTTTCTCCAGAGTTTAAGCTCTCACTTCCAATATGCAATGTGATGGTTTCTCCAGAGTTTAAGCTCTCACTTCCTATATACAATGTGATGGTTTCTCCAGAGTTTAAGCTCTCACTTCCTATACACGATGTAGTGGTTTATCCAGAGTTTAAGCTCTCACTTCCTATATACAATGATGTTGGTTCCTCCAGAGCTTCATTCATACCCAGAAGACTACAAAGCTTTGACAAGTCTCCTACTCAGAGGGGCCAATTATTGGGGGTGTGCTGCTTTTCTACTTTCTGAGATTTATGCAGATTTGGAGCCATAGCTTCAGCTTCTCAGTGAAGCATCATTTCCTGTCAGAAATGTCCAGAGCAAATTAGCTTTGGACCATGTTCCCTGGGACGGGGAGAGGCAGCCAGTTTTGCATTCCCTGAGATCCAAGGAGGAGGCTCACCAATTTTGCTGGATTACGCAAACACGTTATTTTTGACAGATTTTGGCTCTACCAGGGCAATGCCACAGTATCACCACCCATGTACCACATGTTTATAGCCTGTGTCACATCCCATGTACCACCTGTTTATAGCCTGTGTCACACCCCATGTACCACCTGTTTATAGCCTGTTTCACACCCCATGAACCACCTGTTTATAGCCTGTCACACCCTATGTACCACCTGTTTATAGCCTGTATCACACCCTATATACTACCTGTTTATAGCCTGTATCACACCCCATGTACCACCTGTTTATAGCTTGTGTCTAGATATAAAACACTGAACAGCTCATATGTTGACAGGGGCCCCAAAAATCCGGGCAAAAAATAACAACACTGTGACTTGTCACAGGAAGCAACTAGGGAAGTTTAGGGATGAAGTGTCATGTTTCATCTCATGAGTTAAAATGACAGAAAGATGGATTTGTCAGGCTTTCATTTGTCAGATGAAAGGTGCAGATATAGAAGCCAGGCTATAAGACACGATACAAGTTCCAATGTCTGAAATAAATCCTATTAACCAGGACAACTTTCAGAACAAATGCAAAAAAAAAAAATAAGTAAAAATGTTCATTGAAAAGGTCTTGATGTGACAAACAACAAAACTGAAAGTGTATCTGCTGTAAATGAACAGAAATGAATCATTACAACAAATGAAACATTTCAGATTGAAAAAAATAAACAAGAAAACTTTTTAAAATGTCAAATGCTAATTTATTTTTATTCTCATTTCAACATAACTTCAAACACAAGCTAACTTTGTTTCCAACGAGCCTCTAAAGTTGACACTTATATCCACTAGACATGTTGGTAAAACGTGGAAGAGAATAGAGGTTTTTGAAATGAAGTGCTATAGAAGAGTTCTGAGAATATCATGGACAGCAAGGAAGACTAATTAAGACATGCTAAGACAAAATCAATGCCCAAGACGGCTGGCTTTTAAACACCATATTAAGAAGAAAGGGGAAGTCGCAAAAAAAGTGGTTAACACACTAGCTTCACATATGAGTGGTTCGTGGTTCATTCCTCAGTTGAGGCGGAAATGTTTTTCAGATCGACCCAGCGTAATTAGGTACTGGATTAATCCGGGAAGTAAAGACTGTGAGAAGAGTATGACCAACGGCACTTAGGACAATGTGGTCAGCATAATGTATATCATTTTATATTTCCCACAGGATATGATATTTCTATTTGCTTAGACTGGGCCACTGTTCCCTAAAACTATGCCCAGCTGAACTTGTCAAGTAAAGCCTCAACATCCTACCCCCAACCAGGAACCCAGAGAGTTACCAACCAGAGATACCCGTCAATATAAACAATGACAATTTAATACAGTGGATTCCCATTTTAACAACTTGGTCCGGACTGACTTCTTCTGCGTTCGTTCTCAAACTCCTGCAGATTAGCAGGATGTAGTCCGGAGATCGGAATGCGTTATGTCATGGTTTACAGCATTGCCGCAATATCTGCGCCTTTCGGCCTGACACATCCGACTCCAGCATGGCTTTGGGTCACTGACCCTATATGGGATGGGACAGCCAACTCCATCCCATAACCTCCGTAGTCGCCTTTTACGACATGCGAGGTAAACAGTCGCCTTTTTAGTCGCGAGGTAAAGTGTTTCTATTCTTTGCTCCCCTTTCGGTCCCCGGCAACACACAGGCGGGTCCGGACTGACAAAATGTAATATTATTACCATATGTTATAACAGAAATTCGCTTTATACAGTACAAATAAAAAAAATGTAGAATAAATATAATAGGGGATTTTGAAAAGTGTTGTTATATAGGGAAATTTGTTATAACAGAATGCGCTATAAGAGGGATTCAACTGTATCCCAGCCACAATGTAATATATCAGCTCTTGTGTTTGGGTGGTTAAATAGGTCCATATCTCACAAACACAAACTCAGCCGAACTTGCACGTTGTGGTTTACATGCTAATCATTCACACCGTACTTGATGATATGCTTGAATGCATTACTGGTGGTGGCTACAAATTCAACAATAGATAAATAGCAATGTTCTATTTCAGTTGTTTGTGCATTATTTGTGCATTAACAATAACATATACAGGGTGTCTATAACAATAACATATACAGGGTGTCTATAACAATAACATATACAGGGATGTCTATAACAATAACATATACAGGGTGTCTATAACAATAACACATACAGGGATGTCTATAACAATAACATATACAGGGTGTCTATAACAATAACACATACAGGGATGTCTATAACAATAACATATACAGGGTGTCTATAACAATAACATATACAGGGATGTCTATAACAATAACATATACAGGGATGTCTATAACAATAACATATACAGGGATGTCTATAACAATAACATATACAGGGATGTCTATTACAATAACATATACAGGGATGTCTATAACAATAACATATACAGGGATGTCTATAACAATAACATATACAGGGATGTCTATAAAGTCAGTGTGTAATAATGTCATACAGATGTCTATAAAGTCAGTGTGTAATAATGTCATACAGATGTCTATAAAGTCAGTGTGTAATAATGTCATACAGATGTCTATAAAGTCAGTGTGTAATAATGTCATACAGATGTCTATAAAGTCAGTGTGTAATAATGTCATACAGATGTCTATAAAGTCAGTGTGTAATAATGTCATACAGATGTCTATAAAGTCAGTGTGTAATAATGTCATACAGATATCTATAAAGTCAGTGTGTAATAATGTCATACAGATGTCTATAAAGTCAGTGTGTAATAATGTCATACAGATGTCTATAAAGTCAGTGTGTAATAATGTCATACAGATGTCTATAAAGTCAGTGTGTAATAATGTCATACAGATGTCTATAAAGTCAGTGTGTAATAATGTCATACAGATGTCTATAAAGTCAGTGTGTAATAATGTCATACAGATGCAGAATAAATATTTACAATTCTAATGGAGTCATGAGAAATTGCCTGTCACTAGATCCATGACTGAATATCTTTCTCCATTTGTTGCTATATCTAATACAGGGAAATGTAGTTGGTGAAACCATCTCATTGTATTTTACTTGATTTTGTTTACTTCACTTGTGTTTGTTTCTTGGAACATAACATGGAAAAAATCCTTATTTCTTTGTTTTCTGTTATTTATTTTTTACATTAGTTTTATTATTAGTTAGTTATTAGTTACACTAGTAACATTATTACATTATCCTAATTATCGTTTCTTTCTGTTGTTACTGCGAGACTCTCCACCAATCTTCTAACAGTTTATTTATAATAACAATTCATATGATGTAGTGATGGCGCGACTAGCTAATTAGTCGGCCTGTTCGTTTCCCTCCACGCCCGCATGTCCGGGGACAAAAATAAGTGTGAATTTTAACCACAAGAGATGGTCAGCCTATGGACCAAGCAGACATACTCAATGCTCTTCGGAGTCCTCACGATCAGAGGATTTTGAGATGAATGAGCATGAGTCAATATTGAGAATTGGGAGTGAGGAAGGGCGTGGCCCGTACAGAACCCCTGACAAAGACTTCAAAAAGAGCAGTGAACCAACATAGAGCTGGAACCATCAGCCGTTATACCCTGAGATATTTACTGAAGTAGAGATCGGAACACCTATGGACGTGCCCGGTGTACGAAGAGGATAATCAACAGACCTAATACCTAATATGACATAGTATCACCGTCAATGTAACTGGGTGCACATTAACTTTGTAGATATTTATAAACTGGGTGCACATTAACTTTGTAGATATTTATAAACAGCTTCCTTAGTCATATAAACATATTTGACACAAATATCACATAAAATGTTATGACTGGAATGTTAGGTTGGTGCTCATGCAAAACGTCTCTGAAGCAATCACATGTACAATAAAGGGAGCGTCTGCACCACTGCTGCCTGTAGGGATCTTTCTTCTAAGGCTTTCATTTTCAAAATCCTGCCAGTTGATAGGATGTGGTACAGAAGACAGGAATGTGTTTTAGTTTCTGGAGAATGCAATGTGGTATGTTTCGACTGCAATGAATGTGTCTTCCAGCCTGACACATAAAAATATAGAATGATATTTTGACTGTAATTAATGTGCCGTACAGCCTGACACATAAAAATATAGCATGGTATTTTGATGTTACTTTGACCCTCTGCTGGATGATGGAGCCTTAATTATCTGCAATTTCTGCATTCGTTCTCAAACTCCTCCAGATTAGAAGGATACAGTTCAGAGAACGGAATGCGTTGTGTCATGGTTTAAAGCTGTGCTGCGATATTTGCATATTTCATCCTAAAACATCAGACTTTCTAAAACATTCAATATTTCTGGGTCACTCTGACCATACATGGGATGGGACATCACCCCACAACCTTCTTAGTCACCTCTTATGATAGAGGGTAAATAGTGTTGCCATTCTGTGCTTTTATTTTGGGCTTTAGCAACACATGGGAAAGAAAGATATGAGTCGGTTGTGGATATGACGTATGTAGAAAATGTAAACAGAATTATGTTGTTGTCTAAAGCAAATATGGCACAACACGTACAACAGAAAATTTCAAACTCTGACAAAATTTCTACAAACTTCACTATAAACATCAAATCATAATCTGAATTAATCAGCATGGCTGTTTGTTGTCACACTGACTTGTGGGCATAATGTGCCTTGGAATTCACATGATATACAATATGTAATACTGTCAAATTTAATATTTAGACCATGTTTCTTGTATGTATTCACAAAGATCAAAGTTAGCTGCTATTTGTTAGGTCATATTTATCTAAGACTACACGCATAATTTCAGTGAAATATGTGTAACAGTTTGTCAGAAAATTGCAAGATGCTGAGGGCATGAATTTCAGTGAAATATGTGTAACAGTTTGTCAGAAAATTGCAAGATGCTGAGGGCATGAATTTCAGTGAAATATGTGTAACAGTTTGTCAGAAAATTGCAAGATGCTGAGGGCATGAATTTCAGAATGTACTATAATGATGAGAAGATAATTTACAACTGAAATTAGGGATGAGAAGGTGATTCAGAACAGAAATTGGCGATGGTCACAGTAGCATGTTCCACAGGGAACAACAAGAGTTGATTGATTGATTGAGAATCCTAGGAATTGCGAGCGATTAGCTCTTACTTCCTATGTGCAGTGGGGTGGTTTTTCTGAGCTTTCTTTCCTCCAGGGGACTTCAGCTTTCGGCTTAATGCAAAGGGCCTTCTACTCAGAAGGCGTATCACAACAAGGATAATAAGTTAATAAACTGTTTTAATTAACACGTGAACAAAATAAAACCTGGGTAGAATAAATAGATATTATTCCGCAAAAATCACATTCCAATTTCTTTAGTTAGCTGATAGTGTCAGCTAAATACTTATATAGAAGTCCCAGGAATGGTTTCTAATTTTCTGACAACTCCAAAAAGCTTATTAAACATTCTCACATGAAAACATAGAGTAATAAAATTATGTGAATCACTGTAAGTACAAGAAATTATACACAATTCAACGTTTCAACCAAAAGGCCTTTATCATATGTTATTGGTTTACCCATTCTCAGCTGGGTGATCTAAGGAATTAGCTTCTTACATACCGGATATTTTGTTTTTGAATGTGTTGATGTAGTCCTTGTAATATCAAATCTTCAGTTGAATATTACATAGGCATAATATATAAATACTTGACTGTCTCCATGATGGCGCTAGATTCCTGTAGCATCCTAATATTTTAGATAATTTGCAATGGCAGAAGTATAAATAAGAATGTACTTATATTTGCAATATCGGAGTGTAAATTAAAAAAACCAACCCTGAAAATGACATGACGACAGCCAGCGGCCTTAATTACACAAGCCACCCAAATAAACTCTCTAACATTACAAATACAGTATGACAGTTTAAAAAAAACAACTAATCTGCATAACTCTTGTATTTCAGTCAAATGTACACACAAAATTATGACATGTGGAGATTTTGTGGACAAAATTGTTTGTACGTGGAAACTTAAAATTGTTTGTACATGGAAACTTAAAACTGTAGGCAAGAAAATGTTATCACATTACAGGTCAGATTATAACATAAATTATTTCATATCATAATGTAAAAGCTGCTGCTTAAAATCATAACAAAGAAGCTGTCAGTTAAGATGATTACAATTAAGCTATTGCTTAAAACCATAACACAGCTGCTATTTCAAATCACTGTGTCATACACATGGAAGAAAAGGAATTAAAACATAAAATACACATGGAAGAAAAGGAATTAAAACATAAAATACACATGGAAGAAAAGGAAGACGTTAAAACATAAATGTGCAGAATAAAAAAATAAATTATACTAATTCTTTTAAAGGAAGATCAATTCTGAGCTTAGGCACAAACAAGTTGATGAATCTGTAGCCAATAAGTTAAGGAAACATTTGTGGAACATGTCAAGTGGTTCCCCCAACTCCTAATACAGTGGAATCCATCTATAACACGTTCTGTTATAACAAATTTCTCTATATAACAACACTTTTCAAAATCCTCAATTACATTTACTTTATGTTTGTACTGTATATAGCGAATGTCTCTCATTACATACATATTTTGTCAGTCCGAACCAAGCTGTTATAAATGGATTCCACTGAATTGTGATGTACCTTCTACAGTATTATTTGCTATTGTTGTGTTTCTTTCCTTTTGAATTCTGTGAAGCACCTTAAACAAAACACCCCGCCGAAGATGGATGCGTCGTACCATTGGTGCAAATAAAACGGCGACACGGCACATTTCCATTCTCTGGACTACATCCCGCTGGAAATCTAGAATGGATCATTTTCCTGCTACAAGAGAGATTCAGCGGGAGTTTCGAAATAAATGCTGAAGAAGAAGACAAAACAAAACACAAAAACCGAATACAAAGTCACAACTAGGCAGACAGGAAGTCCCATTCTCCTATCCTGTGATTTCTAAAAGTCACGCTATTTTTTTTTAAAGGTAATGACATTTCTAAAAGTCACACCATTTTCTTAAAGGTAACAACATTTCTAGAAGTCATGCCATTTTTACTCTCTGGTTTAAGAAAAAAAGCTCCGTCACAGTCTTGGATAGACATCATGTATATGTATAATGTAAATCTCAAAAAGTACATTTCTGAAATACAAATAATTTGTTAAATATTACAAAAAATAAATTGTATATAATACTCACCGAAATGCATTTATAAAACAAAAGCAAAAAATTGACATATAACAATGATCTCAACAAACATATAACATATCACATTAACCCATTCATTACTGCGTACTACTCTGAGTGGTTAAAAAACTGTTACAGTGTGGCATGAAGCCCTTCGGAGTAGTCTTGGAAATGATTAATGTAAATTACATCCATTTATTGTAAATTATAAAGGATAAATTGCATGATAATCTAGCAGGGGTGGAGGAACTTCTGAACCGTGGGATATTTATGACCCGTAGGATCATTTGGTTCGGCCGACCAACGGCAACTAAGTCTGGACTAAACATTTTATAAATCTATGACCTTGTTCCATTGCACTGTAAATTTATATGAACTCTCCCAGGGTATAGAAACTATATAGTGTATATAACTTCAAGGATCGATGTAAAAACTATATATTGTTATTACAGATAGACTCTCACATTTTTTAAATAAAACTCTAATAAGTTTTTATTGTAAATGAATTTGTTCTACTGTATAAACTATATACTGTTATTATGGATAGACTCACATTTTTTAATAATATTCGAATAAGTTTCTATTGTAATTATTGGCTCTTATCAATAACTATTGGTTGTTATCAATAACTATTGGTTGTTATCAATAACACACACATTATCCACCAAGTGTTGTTTATTAAAATGATTGATTTAGTGTCAATACGTAGGACATGTTGGAATTTTACAAATATGTGGGATTCCCCCCCCCCCCAACAACATTACTATTTGAAATAGTGTAGTTATATTCAAACATCACTAACAGTAAACATATTCATTCATTTTGTATTAAGTACTGAAGCTTCCAATGTGGTGTCCCTATGACCCTGAAGGGGTATGGGTTTATTGATTAATTAAGTACTGAAGCTTCCAATGTGATGACCCTGAAGGGGTATGGGTTTATTGATTAATTAAGTACTGAAGCTTCCAATGTGATGTCCCTATGACCCTGAAGGGGTATGGGTTTATTGATTAAGTACTGGAGTTTATTTTCAAAATTAAATATACTACATAATTATCATCCAAATAAAAAGAAATCATGCTTAAGGAATTCAGAATTTGATTAACGTTTGAGCCTCTTTTCTTGTCGTCCTTTTGTGTGCAAATAATTTCAAATTTTGTTTAAAATAAACATTTTTCAATTAAAACCTGTTGAATCGTATTGAAATGTTTGCTAATGCTTCCATACATGATTTTTCCATTAAAACTGTTTAATCAAGAAAACGTATGTTTGAATATTATTTTATTTAATTATATTTTTTTTAGATAATTTCAGACTGTGACATTTTTGTGGTCCACTCAAACAGTTCCTTGGTCCCCAAATTGAACATTTTTTAATTGTGCTCTCCCCCAGGTATAAGCTGTCGCCCTCTGGTGTGCAGTATGGCTCCAGTTGTAAAGAACTGATGTAGATATCCAGTCCTACTTGTGTCCCGCCTGATTTAGTAATTATTTAATCAAACATGTCCCACCTGATTTAGTAATCATTTAATCAAACTTGTGTCCCACCTGATTTAGTAATCATTTAATCAAACATGTGTCCCACCTGATTTAGTAATCATTTAATCAAACATGTGTCCCACCTGATTTAGTAATCATTTAATCAAACATGTGTCCCACCTGATTTAGTAATCATTTAATCAAACATGTGTCCCACCTGATTTAGTAATCATTTAATCAAACATGTGTCCTGCCTGATTCAAAGTACCGATGTAAAACTTTTATTATAATACAAGAGTAAAGCTCAGATGTGAATAAATAAACACAACAAATGTAATAGTTAAACATACTTTTTCATAAGATAATGTTTTATTGGCCGGGAACAGGTTAGAAAGAACCAGCACAATGATTTGAGTGTGTTTTTTGACAGAAGTCTGAGTTTCAGGGAACATGTTGACCACGTTATCATAAGGGCAGACAGAGGCTTAGCAGCAATGAAGGCTATGCTGTTATTTCTTTTGTATCAGGGTTTGGTGGTAGCTGAGGTGGAATATGCACTGGCAATTCTGAATCGTAGCCAAATTCGGATTGAAAGACTAGATAGAATCCAGGATGCAGCAATGCGCATCATTCTTGTGTGCACAAAAGACACATCGACAAGAGCTATGTGGTACCTACTAGACTGTCCAATGGCAGAGCATAGATTACAGTATTGCCATGCACGGGTGTACCTTCAAATACATGCAGACAAGGAACACCCATTGCATTCCGAAATACAGAAAGTTAAAGGTAGCAGACTCAAGAGAGGGAAGTCATGGATGGGGCGTGCTGGAGATGTCATACAAAGCGTGTGCAGATTGCAGGATGTGGCAGCAGGTGCGGAATGGATAGGTCTACCCACAGATTTCGAAACTTGTTTGAGAGTAGTAATATCACTTGGTAGGGAATACAGAGAATGGTGTTCCACAGCTGTGGAGAAAGAGGTACAGTCTTTGGTCAGTGAGAATGCCAAAGAGGGGGATGTTACATACATTGAATGATCTGTGATTAGACATGTCCACAGTGCTTGGGACTTCACATCTTAGTTCGTAGGTAAAATGATCAGGGAGGAGAGTTGCTGTGACTACAAGTGATATGACTATGGCGGTGACAGCAGCATTTGAGTGGATAGACACACAGAAGGTAACACAGGTCTGCATCTTGAGTGGCTGCATGAGTATGATTAGGAAGGTACAAGTGGGTCTCGTTCATGAACAGTGGATTGAGGTCTTGAAAAAGGCAAGATTGAAAGTAGCTACATTTATTTTCGTGCTGGGACGTGTGGGTATTCGAGGCAATGAAAGAGCAGATCAACTAGCGTCGTGAGCAATTGTGGTACAGGACGATGGGGGCAATGGATTGAACTGATGTTTTGAACTGAGATATAATACGCGAGAGTGAGACTAGTGTGGATGATGATTACTTTTCAATGGCCAGGATTAAAGATCAGGGTTTGAAATTTTGAAATGCGATGTTGCTAAAAGTGAACATTTTTGAGGAAGCAGAAGAATGATGGTCAACAGCAGAGGACAGGTACTGTCAGAAGAAATGTAATGGCGGATACACTCAAGGAGAGATCGGAGCAACTATGGCCATGTCCAGTTTGCAGTGATGATGATCCGACGACTAAGTAATTATGTTTCCAAAGACATTTACAAATATTTACATATTGAAGGTCTCATTTACAGTGAAACTGTGCCTTAATACTCTGTTGATCAGCACTCCAGAGCTAGTATTGGGCTAACAATAGTAAAAGTATTCATCTAGAAATGGTTAAAGTATCAACTAGCAATAGTACAGTATCAGGCTAGCAATAACATACAAATCAGGTTAGCAATAGCTAAAGTATCAAGCTAGCAACAGCAAAAATATTGGACTAACAACAGCTAAACTGCAACAACAGATCAATATGCCAGAAGTGTACTGCCGTCGATTCTTAAAAAGTACTAATCTCGTAAAATGTAAAATATAATGTTACTAAGATCATATGTCCAAACACATTTACAAATATTTACATAATACTTCCATGTACATAAGATCACTTTTATAATGAGACATCCCTTAGGGAACTGACAGTTGTTGCCATTCGTACTGAATATGTATTATTTATTAACTATATTCTGCATATTAATACTTTTGTTACAATTACCTCTTACTTTATACAATTTTAACGTATAACATAAAATTTACAAATGTTAATAATTGATATCTTGAAAATGAGTTTCACAACCTACTTTGACACAGTCTTGCTATGGAATACAACAAATGGACATAAACAAAATGATAGTTTCACAAAACATACTTTGAAACAATCTCACTATGTAATACAACAAATATTGATATCTACAAAATGTTAGTTTTCAACCTATTTTGAAAGTATTACTATCCATCGATAAATCCATAATCCGTCAGGGTCATAGGGATACTACATTGGATCATCCAGTCCTCCAGCAATTTCTATCCTCAGCGATGAGGTTATGTGTGGAAAATATCTTGACCTGTCCAGTATATGATATTGTGCCCATGATTTTCTTTTTCCGTATCTGCTTCTTCCATCCTCAACTGTGCCCTGAAATATCATTTTTGTCATGGAATCATGTTGGCGTACATGCCTAAACCATGCACATTTTTGTCATGGAATCATGTTGGCGTACATGCCTAAACCATGCCCATTTTTGTCATGGAATCATGTTGGCGTACATGCCTAAACCATGCCCATTTTTGTCATTTTGCTGTTGAAAGTAATTTTTGTGAACCTGCGAGATTCTTTACTTTAACTTTACTTTACTTTATCTTTACTTTATTTCTTATGTACACATCTGTTTTATGTTCTCTAATTAACACTCACTAAAGAATACAACAAATTGACACCTACAAAATTAGTTTCAAAATTAGTATCAGAAAGCTCTTACATGGGGAAACTTTTTAAAACTGACACCTACAAAATTAGTTTTTTTTTAAACTGACATCTCTGAAATGACATGTATTGGACTAGCAATATCTAAAGTACAATCGACTTTGAAAGTCTTATAATGAGAAAACGAATAAATAGCCTCAACAAGGGTTAGCTTCACAAACTACTGTGAACAAAATGACATTCTAGAAAATGAGATTCACAATCACTTTGAAATAGTCAGTCGTACTACAGTAAGACACATGAAACAGTCGTACTACAGTAAGACACACGAAATAGTCATACTACAGTAAGACACACGAAACAGTCAGTCATACTACAGTGAGACACATGAAACAGTCAGTCGTACTACAGTGAGACACATGAAAAAGTCAGTTGTGCTACAGTAAGACACATGAAACAGTCAGTCGTACTACAGTGAGACACATGAAACAGTCAGTCATACTACAGTAAGACACATGAAACAGTCAGTCGTACTACAGTAAGACACACGAAACAGTCAGTCGTACAACAGTGAGACACATGAAACAGTCAGTCATACTACAGTAAGACACATGAAACAGTCAGTCGTACAACAGTGAGACACATGAAACAGTCAGTCATACTACAGTAAGACACATGAAACAGTCAGTCGTACTACAGTAAGACACATGAAACAGTCAGTCGTACTACAGTAAGACACATGAAACAGTCAGTCATACTACAGTAAGACACATGAAAAAGTCAGTTGTGCTACAGAAAACTTATGAAAACTATAAATGTAGAATCTGAAAAAGTAAACATTATAGCAGATATCAACATTCTCTCTGAGATTTGCAACAGTGCGCCTCGTCAGAGAATACCACACACAGAATTAATGTAACTCCTGCACACAAAATCTAGTACTCCTCAAAGAGTGATTTACTCATACATTTTTGTGACTGCCCAACTGCTGTGTGATCCATGCACACTAGAAAAATTGTAGAGGGAACATCGGATCTCACATATAATGTATCAATGACTAAATATACATTTAGACATACATTTAAATAAATTCTAAATGAGGAAGACAAAGTCAGGTACTTTGTAGGAGGTCAGAGTTCAAAGTATACATTTTTTAAAACTTTCTACAGTATATGATCTCTGTTATTACTTTTCTACAGTATATCTTTTCTGTTATTACTTTTCTACATACTTCACTTCTTGTATACTTTTCCACAGTATATCACTACTTTTATAACTTTTCTATATCACTTCTTGTATTACTTTTCTATATCATTTCTTGTATTACTTTTCTACAGTATATTACTTCTGTTATTACTTTTCTACAGTATATTACTTCTTGTATTACTTTTCTACAGTATATTACTTCTGTTATTACTTTTCTACAGAATATTACTTCTTGTATTACTTTTCTTGCCGTATATATTTACTTGCGTCATGATATGCAATGATTTACTATTCACATTTACTACAACTGCCACTCATTAATAATTTTTTATCAAAAAAGGCCAGATATTGTGGTTGAGGCTGCAGAAATTTATAATTGCGCGTTTCTTTCCTTGATTGCTACTTCCAATTTTGGCAACAGTGTTCCCACTTTACCAATCACAAGAAAATGAAAACTGCGACACAATTCAACAATGTGGACATGACAAATCATACATAATCATATGCACTTTGATGTCTCCTTCGTCTCAAGGTACGTGCCCCATACGACTGACTTTGGCAGATAAAAACGTATGAATGACAAACACTGCTGGCTTTGGGCAAGTACTGAGGTCCAATTCCTGAAAGAAATATCCCAACAATCAGTCTTTCTTTTTAAAGAAAAGAAAGATTTGTTGAAAGACTTTTGTTGCACAAAAGTAATTCCAAACAAATCATAATATAAAAGTAATTGTACAAAATGTAAAGATCAAAGTAGTACAGCAGTACATCATCCCATAGAACAACGGTTCCCTAAATGTGCGCTGTGGCGCCCGGGGGTATCGCAAAGAGTCTCCAAAGGCGTTGCGGCAGTCTCGCCACAACAAAAAAACTAATTGAAAAACAAATTTACCAACAACTATTTCTCAAAGTATTTAAACAAAATTTAAATCTTATAAAATTCTAAAAGATAAATTTAGAGATCATAGCATAGAATTTATTTAAATTTAACATTTAGACTTAAAATTATCGGGTCCTCTAGTTTTGCTTCATATTAAGGGCGCAGCCGGAAATAATCTCAACCTTAAGGGCGCCATGGCTATAAAAAGTTTGGGAACCCCTGTCATAGAAGTATGTATACTCTAACCAAAATACAAGGCTAAGTTTTATTTGAGGTGGGGGAGTGGTGCTACTCTTCTCTATATTTACTTTCCTTCGAATGTGCAAATCTACAACCCACTTATAAAGTTTGGTGTATTGGAAAGTTGAAATAACTGCAAATCTGGTACCCACTTTTACAGCTGGGTGGATTGGAGAGTATTAGAAAACTGTACAAATCTATAACGCACTTTTATAGTTTGATGGATTGGGGAGTATAAATAACTGCAAATCTGCAACTCACTTTTACAGTTGGACGGAGTGGAGAATTTAAAATAACTGCAAATCTACAATCTACTTTTACAGCTGGGCGGAGTGAAGAGTAAACAACTATGCTAATCTGGTGCCCATTTTTACAGTTGGGTGGATTAGAGAGTTTAAAATAACTGCAAAATTATTGTTTTCCTGTTAACCCTTTAGCATGCCCATGGAGGGTCCTTCCACCAATGGTTTTCTATTTGTAAACAGCCGGTGCTGAATATACCTGCCCATTACTACGACCTTATTTGGCAAGGTAGAATCACAAGATGATAAGTAATGTAACGTTACCGGAATCAGCAAATCCTAACTAGCTATTCTAATGCAATTTAGTTTTCTGCATTATGTTTGCAATAGAGAATAATGTTCGAGTGAGATTTTGTAATTCTAGCCATATAAATGGCGAGTGAGAATGTATGTGTTTTCCTCGGTGTCAGTTTAAATCGGATGTTCCTCCTGAAAGCAACGGCAAACTACAGGAGTATTGTGCCAAGAAATTTTCTATGGATGTGGTGAAGAGAGTGTTAATGGAGGGGATGATAGAAGGCAACAGGGGCAAAGGCCGACCAAGACGCCGTTGGACAAAAGACATTCAAAAATGCCTGCGCATGTCACTAGAAGATGCAGAGCAACTTGCTCAAGACCGCGGAGAATTCAAGAGATCCATAGGAAAGACTACGTTCTGGAAAGAATATGTCACTTGATGATGAGCCATATATCAGCGCAACCAGCACAAATTGGGTTATAATATCCATCATTTTTTGGTAAAATCATAGATTGTAACTTCGATGATACGGGATTCTTGGGATTTACATTTGTTTTCACAGTAGATATAGTTGCACGTTGGTTTCATTATGAAATAGAACCGGACAAGTATTGGCACCTAATATATTGACATCGTGTACTACAGAGACTAGATCTAAGACTAGAGAACAATGAATTTGACAATGTAAGTGACATCTACATGTTTTGTTTCTCCAACGATATTATGTGTTCCGTTATGAAATATGCGTCCGTATGCCAGACAAGCGCCTTCCAAAGAGATTATTCTATGGGGAGCTGTGCGACGGTAAACGTTCAAGTGGAGGGCAGAAAAAGCGCTTTAAGGATCACCTAAAAACTCTCTCAAGCACTGCAGCATCGATCCTAGTTCCTGGGAGACTACAGCACTTGATCGCTCAGCCTGGCACACCCAGATCACTGCTGGCATCACGAAATTTGAAAAAGAAAGAACACTGCGGGCAATCCACAAGCACAAGAAGTGGAAGGACAAATCATAAAATTCTTCTACCCCAAACCTTCAGCACTCCTCCATGCACTGCAATAGAACTTTCCGTGCACGAATCAGACTCATCGGGCATCTACGAACTCACAAACCAAATTAGTTAATTACCAATTTTAATTTTTTTTTCCCATCGCATTTAATGTTTTTCATGCCATGATCATCTTCGCTTTTGAAGGAGAAACATCATCATCATCATCACCTAGGGTCTTTACTACATTTGCCAAGATTATGTAAACATTTTATCTAATGCTTCATTTTCTAGAACTTGATTTGGATTATTATCAGAATTATGTATTTTCTATGTATTTATTCTGTCCTGTTGTTCTTGCCCTTACAACTGTAAGTCCTGTTGTTCTTGCCCTTACAACTGTAAGTCCTGTTGTTCTTGCCCGTACAACTGTAAGTCCTGTTGTTCTTGCCCTTACAACTGTAAGTCCTGTTGTTCTTGCCCGTACAACTGTAAGTCCTGTTGTTCTTGCCCGTACAACTGTAAGTCCTGTTGTTCTTGCCCGTACAACTGTAAGTCCTGTTGTTCTTGCCCGTACAACTGTAAGTCCTGTTGTTCTTGCCCGTACAACTGTAAGTCCTGTTGTTCTTGCCCGTACAACTGTAAGTCCTGTTGTTCTTGCCCGTACAACTGTAAGTCCTGTTGTTCTTGCCCTTACAACTGTAAGTCCTGTTGTTCTTGCCCGTACAACTGTAAGTCCTGTTGTTCTTGCCCGTACAACTGTAAGTCCTGTTGTTCTTGCCCTTACAACTGTAAGTCCTGTTGTTCTTGCCCTTACAACTGTAAGTCCTGTTGTTCTTGCCCTTACAACTGTAAGTCCTGTTGTTCTTGCCCTTACAACTGTAAGTCCTGTTGTTCTTGCCCGTACAACTGTAAGTCCTGTTTTTCTTGCCCTTACAACTGTAAGTCCTGTTGTTCTTGCCCTTACAACTGTAAGTCCTGTTGTTCTTGCCCTTACAACTGTTAGTCCTGTTGTTCTTGCCCTTACAACTGTAAGTCCTGTTGTTCTTGCCCTTACAACTGTAAGTCCTGTTGTTCTTGCCCTTACAACTGTAAGTCCTGTTGTTCTTGCCCTTACAACTGTAAGTCCTGTTGTTCTTGCCTTTACAACTGTGAGTGTAAAATATCAGAAATGCGAGGAGAAATTGTGTTCTCCCTGGAAAACCCACATAATAATTTCATTGAGACTAACAGTTATGTAGACTCAGAATAGAAGACAGTACACTGATAGAAGATATAATATTTACTTGTAGGAAAGTAACCCTTCTGCTATGAAGCTTGTCTCTAGTATGAAATATAAAAATTTCAGAGTTTACTCACCTGTTCTCCTATATTCTCAAAGTCCAGCCATAGAAGCCGCTGACCATCATCAGAAGACATGCGCAAGTTCTCAAATGGATGTGCCCAAAGAACTTCTCCCTGCTTGTCTGTTCCTTCCAGATCCTCCTTCAATGTAAACCCTTTATCATAGTGAATTGTAAGTTTGGCTTTCTTGCTTTTCCATATCACAGCTGAGAATACACGTCACACAAACACAAACCCATTACATTAGCAGATATAATCAAAGATCACCATTCTTTATTCATGATACATACACCAATGTGGCACTCTTAAACTCTTCGGGGTCAATGAGCATCTGTCTTATGGATGATATCTAATTGATCCATCATCTCTCTGTTTCATGCCACATATTTATTTCGTGTCACATGTATGTAACTACATCTTTATATTTTTTTATATTCCTTGTCCGGATTATTCCTCTTCATATTCATATTCCTCTTCCGGTTCAATCTCTACATTACATTTACTTGGCTATGTGAAATCTATAATTCTTACCTGTCGTTTTCTGTTGAGTATGTTTAATTTTTGTATTGATAAAGGCGGCTTGGTCTTAACGTCAATTTATGTGTGATATTATGCGCGCCTATAGTGATTAGAAAAACTTGATTATTCTGTTCCAGGATTTACCTTTTCAGTTTCAGATTTGCGCAGTAAGTACATATTTTCAATCTTACATTTGTTATAAGGACTGTTCTTATACCCTTGTTCTCAAGCTCCTGTTAGCTGACAGGCTGTAATCCAGAGAAGATAATTAATAAGCCTCAGCTGGAATATCTGCACAAATTTTCTGTCCGGTACATATAACTTTAACATGTTATTTTTTGGGGTCACTTTGACCTATCAGAAGGCATTGTCAACGTCATGCACAACAGTTCTGAAGTTATTTTTACATGTATGACTGGTGACAATATTACTCATCTTTGTTTCCCTAACAGACCCTGGTAACACATGGACAACATAAAAACTAATTTGTTTTCCTAACAGGCCCTGGTAACACATGGACAACATAAAAACGATGTTGTTTCCCTAACAGGCCCAAGTAACATATGGACAACTTAAAAACTACTTTTTTTCCCTAACAGGACCAAGTAACACATGGACAACATAAAAACTACTTTGTTTCCCTAACAATCCCTGGTAACACATGGTCAACATACAAACTAACTACCGTATATTTCCAAATATAAGCAGATTTTTTTTTAAAAAAGGATGTAACTTTAATGTCCAAAATGTGACCAAGTTGAAAACACCTGTATAGACCAAGATATCAAAATTACAAGGATAATTGGTTTTTTCCTCGTATATAAGCTGAAACACCTACATAGTGGAAATAAATACCAAATTTGGAAATCTACCGTAGTTACATCTACTTTTGTGAATGAAAATGAATGTTATATATGTACTTACAATTAGCAATCTATAATCATGAACTTACAATTAGCAATCTACAATCATAAACTTACAATTAGCAATCTTTAATCATAAACTTACAATATGAGACTTGTTTTGTGTAAATAGCTGCTTGTTGTGCTCCTTGAAGCAGAGCCTTTGACCAGCATGTCAAATCTCGTTGTGTTTCCACTCGGTAGATGTGTACCTCCACTCCATTACATGTCCCTGACCTTATACCAAAGGTCATGAAATCTGCACCACTCATGTAATTGCTCTGCTGACTACAAAGAACAAATCTGGAGAAAAAAAATTGAAATTTTCATTATTTAAATCCTTTGCCCTATAAATTCAACAGGCTGAAATTTCAGACTATATAAACAATCACGTCTGGGACAAATTACAATTACAGGATTTCGATATCATAAAAGCATACCATATCATCAAATAAATTGTATGTAAATTAGCTATGTAAACATAACTAACCCTAACCCATAACACTAACAAATGAATATTTAAATTAATTATTGATATGGTCTTTAGATTAAGTAACCATAAATACATTGGTAGGCACTTACTGGAAACAAGAACCGTGTCTGTATTAGTAATAATTACTAATGTAAAAATAAAAATTAAAAATTACTTATAGTAATAATCACTGACATTCCCCTACCCTGGCTCCCCTCTTTTTTTAGGCTGTAAATCCATATGAATATGGAAAATCCGTACTAGTTGACACTTATGTCGTGCCCTTCTTGTGTGTTTCTTGATCAGGAGCATAGAGGAATGAGTTTTAGGGGATAGACAACCAGAGTTCAAAGGGTTAATATAGTTATTATTTCATATAATTATTCCTTCCTATAATTAGCACTTCACATTAGCTATCAGTTCAAATGTTTAGTTATCACTCCATACAGTAATTACAAAATAGCAACAAAAACAACGGCAACAACAATGACAGCAACAGTAATAATAATGACAAAAATAGTAGCAACAACAACAACAGTAACAATAATGACAAAAACAGTAGCAACAACAATGACAACAGCAGCAGCAGCAACAACAATGAAAACAGCAGCAGCAACAACAATGAAAACAGCAGATACAACAACAATGAAAACAGCAGATACAACAAGAATGAAAACAGCAGATACAACAACAATGAAAACAGCAGATACAACAACAATGAAAACAGCAGATACAACAACAATAACTGAAGTGTATCCTGTACAGAACATTGCTATTCATAAAATTGTTGAATTATGAGGTGCCACTAATACATCAAATCGCATCGCCAGTGCAGTGTGTATGGTTCAACGTTCGAACCACCTAGTTTGACAAATTGACTTTGCAAGGCAATCAAGCACACTTTCAACTCTGCTACCGCACCGACTAAATTGCATACTAGAGCTAAATCTGTGTCGCAGTACAGAAACTTACCTCGATGCCAATAACGGAAGACACTGAAATGGTGTTGCCCAGTCTTCCTTACTCAGAGGAGACGTGTGATACATTAGAATGTCATTGTCCAGTATGACCATGAAGGCACGCTTCCAGACTGTGGTGCCTTGCTCATCTGTAAGCTGTTGTGACAACCATTAATAGTTGGTCAGACTGCGGTTAAACTGTTTACCAAATATTTATATTAATTGAAAAGGTTAAATAATCATTTCTACAGTTCATAAAACATAGTCCATTTTCTGACTTCACACCACTGCCGAAGACAGATGTGTCAGGCCATTGGCGCAAATAAAACGGCGACACAACGTATTTTCATTTTCTGGACTACATCCTGCTGGAAATATAGTTGTACCATTGACCTGCTACAAGATATATCCAATGGGAGTTTGAGAATGAATGCTGAAGAAGAAGAATTCACACCCAGTATATACAGCTTAACCACATTCTGACTTCACACCCAGTATGAATTCTTATACAAGACTTAAAGATGAAATCATGAAAACACAATTATGAATTCTTATACAAGACTTAAAGATGAAATCATGAAAACACAATTATGAATTCTTATACAAGACTTCAAGATGAAATCATGAAAACACAATTATGAATTCTTATACAAGACTTCAAGATGAAATCATTCATTTTAGTCACTATTCAAGATTTACGGATGAAAACAAATATGAATCACCTGTTCTGATAACCATCCCATGTGACTGATCTCATGTTGATTGGCTGCGGAACTCAGCATTCTATTTGCATCCTCAATTGCCTGTTTTGTTAGTGTCATAATATTTGCATAAACGGCATTAAACCAATCGGATGCTGTGGCTGAGTCTGGGAAACGAAGAGTGCAGATGCCACTGCCATCAAACGAATGCAACTCTAAAGTTCTTTTTTGCGCATCGGGAAAGGTCAGATTTCTGCACAGATAGCACATTTTCAAAGGCAAAATTTTCATCTCAGGTCTGTTCATTTTAAAACTGTCTTTTCTGACCATATCTTGAGAACCCCAGTCAACATCGCTCAGGGGAGATGTCTTTTTAAAGTATGAGGTCACTTCCTTCAAGTATTTGACTGTTGAAAAAATATATTTAAAATTAAATGCAGTTAGTATACACACACTCTCAGCTTCTCAACATTGCTTCCCCCCCCCCCCCCCCATTTCACTCAGTTACACTAGACAATATGTTGTCTCACTCAATATTTTTTCACATTTTACTGACTAACCAACAAACTTTACATCATTATCATCAAGTGCCGCGCTGAATGACATTGGCGATCTTATTTCTCCATGTACATCGATCTCTCATATATCTCATCATCTCTGTTGGTGTCGTCAATCGAAGTTATTTAGTCAAACTGTCCAATATCTTTTCTCTGGGTCTTCCTCTTGATTTTTTACCTTTTATCTTTCCTGTTGTCACAATATTCTCAATGCCTCCTCTTCTCATTATGTGCCCAATAAATGTTGACTTATCTTTTTCTTATATTATCAATAATGCATTTATTCACATCCATCCTTCTAAGACATTCTTCATTAGTAATCTTTGCTGTCCAAGGAATGCTTAACATTCTTCAAATAAACCACATTTACGCTGCCTCCAATGATTTTTGTGATGTCTTATTTATTGTCCATGCTTCACTTCCGTAGAGTAGCATTGGTTCAATGTAGCATTTGAGGACACGTTTTCTAGTATCCATCGATATGAACTTGTTGTATAGGATATTTTCCATTTTATGGAATTCTGCTTTTGCTTGTCCTATTCTGCTTATAATGTCAGTCTTGCATTTACCATCTAAAGTTATTAATGTTTCTAAATATTTGAAACTATTCACCTGCTTTACATACATTACTGACTTTCCACCAAACTTTACATACATTACTTTTTTCTCCTAGTTCTCCGGTCATAGTCATATGAAGATATGGCTTTCTTCAATGAACTGTACTGTGGTTGCTAGTCCCGAGACAGGGCTGTAGAGCGTGTCTGTGAGAGCTGTTTCCGATGGTCACAGTTTTCTTCTTGCGGTGCGATACAGTGCAAGTTTCATAGAATATGTTTCTTCTTGCGGTGCGATACAGTGCAAGTTTCATAGAATATGTTTCTTCTTGCGGTGCGATACAGTGCAAGTTTCATAGAATATGTTTCTTCTTGTGGTGTGAGACAGTGCACATTCCATAAAACATATTTTTAGTTTTATGCAGATTACATTCTTTTACACATACAAAAAAGTTCTATAATTTTTTTCACTGAATTAGGAGCATTTCGTGCCACTTAAGACAAAAATGACATCCATTTTTCTCAATTAGGTCAGGTTTTTTTTTCTAAATTGATTAAAAAAATTCTATTCTCTGACTATAGCCTTCTATTCATAACTACATTTTGTTGATATTAGTAGTTGATTTATGTGTTACATTTCTCACATAACTTTACCACTGACGCAGGTATTCAGTGCATGACTTGCACACCATTTGAGGAGCCCAAGCTTTATCCTGGTCACCAAGTTTTATACCAAAATACGCATGGTAAGCTTACTTTATGAAAGTTGTGACTGGAGTCCTATTAGGAACGAAGGTGTATTCACCTCAGATGTAGCAGAATTGGGCTTATTTCTGCAAGATCTTATAGTTGAAGCCATCTGAATCACTTGAAACCTTAAAAAAATTTAGCAATACTAGTAAATTTAAACATGTGAAATCTTCATAATTTGTATATTCCTTCTTCTTCTTCTGCGTTCGTTCTAAAACTCCTGCAGATAAGCGGGATGTAGTCCGGAGAACGGAATGTGTTGTGTCATGGTTTACAGCATTGCTGCGATATCTGCGCCTTTTGGTCACTGACCCTATATGGGATGGGACAGCCCTGGCAACACACGGGCGTTGTATATTCCAAGATAGATTAAGAAATTTTGCAACATATGGCGTGAAAATATCCATACATGTGACAATAAAATATTTGCTTTCTATATCATTTGTCCTTTTAAATTGGAAAAAAAAACACACACTTTTGATCAAATGTGTGGAAATCAATTGTCGTTTTACTGATTGATTTGACATGGAAATATGACCCACCTATAAAAAACATCATGTGGTGCTAGATAAAAAGCCTGACCTGATTGAGCAAAACCAATGTGATTTTTGGATTCAGCACAATAAAATTATCCTAAATCTGTAAAAAAAAACATAGACAGCAAATTTGATGTTGACCAGTGTTATCAATCTCAAACCTCTTATAACATACATTGTTTGAGTCTATAGTGGTCTGTTATAACATACCTTGTTTGAGTCTATAGTGGTCTGTTATAACATACATTGTTTGAGTCTATAGTGGTCTGTTATAACATACCTTGTTTGAGTCTATAGTGGTCTGTTAAAACATACATTGTTTGAGTCTATAGTGGTCTGTTATAACATACATTGTTTGAGTCTATAGTGGTCTGTTAAAACATACATTGTTTGAGTCTATAGTGGTCTGTTATAACATACATTGTTTGAGTCTATAGTGGTCTGTTATAACATACATTGTTTGAGTCTATAGTGGTCTGTTATAACATACATTGTTTGAGTCTATAGTGGTCTGTTATAACATACATTGTTTGAGTCTAGTGGTCTGTTATAACATACATTGTTTGTAATATGCTTCTAACATAATAGATGCTATCTCCTGACCATTCCTCCAGGGAATCAAGCTATGAAAAAAAGAGTTCAACTAAATCTCACAGATTCTGACTGTAAATTGATAGAGAAAATTACCTTGCAGCTCAACAACTTTCCCTGCTTTCTTCATTGCCTTGACAGCATCTTCATGAGTTGCATCCCTCAGATCCTCACCGTTAACTGACAAAATAGCATCGCCAACATACAGTTTCTCTGTTTTATCAGCAGCCATATTTCTATAAATTTTTGTAATGAGAATAGGCATACGATTTTCCTTTCCTCCTTTAATACTGAGACCCAGACCATTCTGTTCATCTTTGATCACCTACGGAAGAGATTAACAAATTTAATATTAACTTAACCAGGTGACAGAATTCACATACCTAGGAATTAATATAACAACAGACTTAACCAGGTGACAGAATTCACATACCTAGGAATTAATATAACAACATACGGTAAGAGCAGTAAAGAAATACACAATAGATGTAGTAAAGCACATCAAGCCCTAGGGTAAATGACACCAACCTTCGGAAACAAAAATGTAGATGTAAACACCAAAATAACACTATTCAAAACGATTATTATTCCAATGCTGTGCTACCAAAGCCAAACATGGACAACAACAACACAAGACAAACGTAAACTTGCGACAGCGTGAGGAATGAGGACATTAGACAAAAAATTGGCACCACCCCAATCTCGGAATATATCAAGAGACAACAGATCTTGAAAACTATGAGGAAGATGAACATATTGAAAACTATGAGTAATTTGAACATCTTAAAAACTATGAGTAAGTTGAACATATTGAAAATTATTAGGAAGATGAACATATTGAAAATTATGAGTAATTTGAACATATTGAAAACTATGAGTAAGTTGAACATCTTGAAAACTATGAGGAAGATGAATATATTGAAAATTATGAGTAATTTGAACATATTGAAAACTATGAGTAAGTTGAACATACTGAAAATTATGAGTAAGTTGAACATATTGAAAATTATTAGGAAGATGAACATATTGAAAACTATGAGGAAGATGAACATATTGAAAACTATGAGTAAGTTGAACATATTGAAAATTATGAGTAAGTTGAACATATTGAAAATTATTAGGAAGATGAACATATTGAAAATTATTAGGAAGATGAACATATTGAAAACTATGAGGAAGTTGAACATCTTGAAAACTATGAGGAAGATGAACATATTGAAAACTATGAGGAAGATGAACATCTTGAAAACTATGAGGAAGATGAACATCTTGAAAACTATGAGGAAGATGAACATCTTGAAAACTATGAGGAAGTTGAACATATTGAAAATTATGAGGAAGATGAACATATTGAAAACTATGAGGAAGATGAACATATTGAAAACTATGAGGAAGATGAACATATTGAAAACTATGAGGAAGATGAACATCTTGAAAACTATGAGGAAGATGAACATATTGAAAACTATGAGGAAGATGAACATATTGAAAACTATGAGGAAGATGAACATCTTGAAAACTATGAGGAAGATGAACATCTTGAAAACTATGAGGAAGATGAACATCTTGAAAACTATGAGGAAGTTGAACATATTGAAAACTATGAGCAAGATAAACATACATACATAATCAAGGTGCCATATGGTGAACAATCAAGATGAATTTTCTAGGATATAGCTGCCCATGAATCATCAATGTGAGAAATGGAATAACAACTTCAATCATGACAAAGAAGATTGAATTGAATTGCATATATAGTTGCTTTCAACATCTATATATTATATGGATCTGCTGTCAAGATAAAGCGCAGGATAACACAAACCAAATCAGCATTTCAGAAAAAGTGAAAATTATTCTATGCAATGGAATGGAGTACTATCAATGTATTTGAGAAATCAAGTACTAGGATATTACATCGAACAAATTCTTCTTCATGGATGTGAAGCATGAACAGTAAAACACAGAAGCTAAAAGTGAGCTGGAGGTTACGGAGATGTGGATTTCTAGAAAAATGAGAAGCACACTGTGATTCTGGATAGGGAAACTAAATATGGATCATTTTGATAAACCTAGAAGTTATTTTTAAAATATCGAGTTGTGGAAGAGAATCGTTCAACATCTATCTATATAACTGGAGAATAGAGTGATAATCTGACAATAAAATTCTGACAATTTTCAGGAAATAATCCCACAATGGTTGTCAGTATCAGATGTATACTTGACTGGGACCTACATGAGAAATGAAAAGTTAGGAGGGGCGAACACTGAAAAGAAAAGGTCATAAAGGTCAGCAGAGCTTCATGGAAAGAGTTAAATATGCTCCAAACTAGAAATTGGCTGAGAGTAACAGTTGCAAACATGTTACACTGGGAAAAATAAAAGTTTGATAGCAACAATTGTTTTAGAAGAATACACAAATAACAGTACTATGATAGATACGCATGATAACGGATCATCTAATCTGAGGTTACTCACTAGCCGATTTGTACAAGCTGCAAATTCAATCGTAAATTAGTTGTGGCAGCAGTGATCCTGAAATTGTATGAATTTTTAAACACATCACTGGACTTAAAGCAACTGGAGAAAAATAGGTAGGACAAATGTGCACTCAAAATATCTCAGTAGTATTCTAGAATCAGTATGTACAATAAATAAAGGAACGGTACTATTTCTTCTGAACAATAATAAGTAATGATGATCTTGTCAAGAAACAGGAAGTTCCAATGTCCAATGCAAGATTGAATTTCATTGCCTACCTTTACAGAACGTTTCTGTCCCACAATTGATTCGGGTACATCTGTTTTTACACCTGGGCTCACTGAACCATTTGCTGTACTAGTCTGATCCAAACTTTCAATAAGAGTCATAATTAGGCATTCTTCTTTTAGAATAGCATTCACAGAAAACCACTGCTGGCGTATAAGCAACTCTATGGTTCCAGACCTCTGTACTACGTTCGCCATTTTGACACAGGTCTGATCTAGCAGTCGACGGACGGCTAATAAACGAAAATGTACGTAGTTTAACGAATTTAACCATAGATGTGAGCCTCCCTACCCTCACCACTCAACATGTTGATTAAATGCCGTCTCCGCAACGAATTGGCAGCAACACACCATCAACATCTTCTGTCTCTTGCTTTGGTGGTGCACTCTACTAGACTATAAACATGTCCATCTTCCTTTACTACAACCACGATCAGTCTTACTATGGAGCTAAATAATAAAACCCATTGTCCGTCAGTCGTAAGAGTGCCATACTGGAAACATTAGCACAAAACGCGCCCCAAACCATTCTATTCTCAGCCATTCGGAGGAGTGCAGAAACATCAGGTCCAGACTATTCCTTGATGTTATCAATCCAGGATTTCTCTCCTCCTTCCATCATCGACTGTTCCTTGCAAAATAATTTTAGAAAACGAGTCCTGTCTCGTTACATGTCCAAACCAAACACGTTTACACCGTTTCACTGATGATGATGATGTTCGTCCGTCGTGATCGACGATGACCAAAAACTCAACCATAATAATAATAACAATAAATAATAAAATAATAAAGTTAATAGTGCGTTTTTAAATGACTAGCAAGTCCAATGCGCGCACAAAATGTTCTTTTACAGAATTGACAACAATAGAAGGTATCTGTGTGAGGTTGAGATGTTTTTTCTTTTCTACCTGTCCGCTTCTGTCTTGTAGTATCTTGTCTGAATTCTTCTGCCGCTAGTGCTCCCGTTCTAATGCTGTAACGCCATGCTGTTCTATCCTGAGCGAGGCTCTCCCAAGCGCCTACGTCAACCGTTTCACTACTGCCAACGTGGTACTTTATAACCTGCAAGTTTATCATGACTGATGTCACATGACTATTCTGCTTAGTGACTCAATGAACATGATCAGCAAATTTGAAACTGGAGTCGTCCGCCGTCAATGGGTGAAATTATTGTCACACTATATGACCATAAAAATTACCGTGCCAGGACATGAGGGTAATGAGTGAGCTTGTACATTGGCGAGGATGACCAAAAGTGTCAATAGATAGGCCTAATTAGGTACATCAATGGATCGGTCTGACAAGGTTAATTCTTCTTGATTCTTTATTAGAAACTGGCTTCATGACACGTGGGGCATTTCCATAAGTGCTCCGTCCTCCATTCCAGCAGCCATCCCCGTGTATGTAGACCTGTCCCGGTCAGGTGTTGATTGTGTAATCTTCAGGATTTTCCATAAAAATCTACATTTCCTTCCCCCACCTCTAGATACTCCCATTTCTAACATTCTCTGTATGTGTACGTTCTCAGCCTCATTGACATCATCTTCATCTTGAAATGAATTTATTACTGTGTTGATCAAATTAGATAATAGAATTGATGTCGTTGAGATGTGGATATATAGGAGAATAGGGAGAACATCATGGAAAGAAACTAAAACAAATAAAAAGGTGCTAAAGACACTTAATTTGAAGAAAGAATTACTAAGAGAAAATAAGATCAGGCAAATAAAATATTTTGGACACATTAAAAGACCTTATTTGAGGGTAAAGTCAAAGGGAATCGAGCAAGTGGTAGACAGAGATACAAGTAGGAAAGATAACATCACAAGATGGATAGGTTACAGCAGTGGCGTAGCGAGGCGGGGGCGGAGGTGCGGACCGCCCCGGGCGGCATCATCGGGAGGGCGGTAAATTTATTTTCGTCCAGTCTTTCACAATCACTGACAAATTTTTTTAATGTCACAAAGACGGAAAATTATGATTCCGTCCCGGGCGCCATTGACACACGCTATGCCACTGTGTACAGCTCTATGCATTTCTTCGAACCAGTCGATTTTAGTTCTTGATTCTTGAATAGAAATTGGCTTTACAGCAGGCGGGACATTCCCATAAGTGCTCCGCCCTCCGCTCCAGCAGAAATCCCAGTGTATGTAGACTCAGAGTCCCGGTCAGATGTTGATTGTGTGATCTTCGTGACTTTCCAAAAAATTTACTTTTCCTTCCCTCACCTCTGGACAGCGGCGTGCATAGGGTAATTGCAGCCCGGTGCGATGAATATTTTGACCCCCCCCCCCCCACCTGCCTGAAATTGATTTTAAAAATTCCGAGTAAAATTTTACAAGTTTATTAATATTATCGATTTTATCCACATTTAACAAAGAAATAAATTTTTAAATGTAAATTAAAAATTCACTTTGCGAGATTTTTTTACTATCGAAGTTATTAATGACTGTGTCGAAGCTCACATCATTGACCAGCTCATGTTCGATTGACATAATTGCGAGGTTGTTTAATCTCAAGTTGCTCATAGTTGACCTGTGATAGTTTTTGATTAATTTGAGTTTGGAGAAACTTATTTCACGTGTAGCTATACTAACTCCTAAGTTAGGAACATACACAGTAAGATGACAATGTTGGGTACTGAATGGGAAAGCTGATGTTTCTGAATGAAGACAAGTAATTCCATAGGCCCTTGGTCCTTTAAGTTCAAGACCGAAGATTCTGCGACAAAATTCATTAGTCATTTTCTCTGGAGTAAAAAATCATCCTTGTCGATGTCATCATAAAGGAGCGTTGTGAAGATCAATGTCGACTCGATCGTCTAACAGTTGCTTTGGAGAAAGAAAGCCCAACTTGTCAGCAACCTCATGCATTTGTGCAATTCTTGTTTAAATCTTCTGATTCACTCTGTCCATGGAAGCGCATATTTCCAACCAAAGTTCATTTCTGTAGCTTAACCCGGCATCGGCGGCTTCTTCTCCAGACATCTTCTTTTTACGACGTATTCGCAGCTGTGGTTCCGTAGGAATTCCAAGTTCAGAACACACCGGCGGCGCATAGCTCAAACTCGCATCGGTTACTCTTTCCCTCGAAGTTGTGAGGAATTCACTCAAAGCTTTCATTTTTGCTGCACAATCCTGAACGCTCAAGTTCTTCTTCTGCATATATGCCTGCGTGTCATTTATTTCCATTAAAACTGGAGCCAAGAACAGAACCCTAGATACGTCAAGAACGTGAATGACTGCATCGCCACCAGCACGCTGTCAGCCGCGGACTCGTTTCCGAATTTTTTTTTCTCTCACTTAAAATTTCAAGTGTTTCCAGAATCGTCAGAAAGTGGCTTTTAACCATTTCGACCACTTCGCCTCTCGGCTCCAGCGTGTTTCGGCTAATCGTTTGAGACTCGTTCCAATAGTTTTCATCAGCACTCCACAACGGTGAGTCGAATTGGAGAAGAAGGTGTGCAGACGATCAAGCGTGCCGAAGAAGGTCACAGAGTTGATTACTTCTCGTGCCGCATGGATTCTAGCTAGGTTTAAACTATGGTTAGAACAGGCAATATAGGATTTGGGCTCTAGGATTTGTATCGCAAATCCGTTTCTGAACTCCCGAATGTTCTCCTTTCATCACAACAGTGTTATGGTACCCTTGACCTCGGCAGTCCATGATGTCGAGGTCGTCCACCTCTAACTTCTTCAAAATCAATCTTGCAATCCCGGCGGAATTTTTTTTTCTGTGTCAATAAAGTCGATAAAAGAATCTTCGACAGACTCACGATGGCCAAATGTGCTTAACAAGAAAAAAATATAATTTTTTTAACGGTGCGGGAGCATCAACTTTGGCACGGCAAAGACACTTAAACCCCATTTCAAAGTTTTAATTATTTTGAGAGACCTTTTGATGCTCATCAAGTCTTGATGCCCAGTGCGACATCACCCCCCCCCCCCGCACCACCCTTGGTACGCCTCTGGAACCACCATAAACATCAAGTATCGGAACACTATGAGATAACTGAATAATCTTCAAACGAAAACAATAGTATGCAACATGATTGAAGATATTTACCCCAGGGAGGCATGGGTACAAGTATATACCGACGGATCAGCAACTAGAACAGTTAAGAATGGAAGTGCGGGTGTGTACATAAAATATCCAGAAAAAGAAAATGAATCCACATGTTCACTAACTGGAATATTCTGCTCCAACTACTCTGCAGAAGTACAGGCTTTAGACATTGCTGCATAAATAATTAAAAACACAAGTCAATGCCAGCAGGTGGTATTTCTTACTGATGCTATGCCTGTCCTACAAGCCCTTGACAGCGATAAACTGCCAGACCTGAAGAAAGCCATGCGATAAGTGAGCATCCAAAGAAGCGTAGTACTACAGTGGATACCATCCCACTGTGGCATACCAGGAAATGAAGACGCAGACAGACTGGCAACGGATGGAGCAACACAGGAACAAAAAAGACCAAGAAATCACCAAGTGAAGAAAAGAAGACCATCATCAAAGCCATCAGGAAAGTCGACCACCCAAAAGACAATTACCACCTATCTCAACAGAGCAGAGCAGGCTATTATCTTCCGCCTCAGAACAGGACACAAAAGATTAAACAGCCACTTAAATAGACTAAGATTGATCCCATCACCACTGCGCCTTTGTGGGCAGGCAGCACAGAAAGCTGAACATATCCTGCAAGACTGCAATACACTAAACCAGTTAAAGGAAGAACACTGACCTACAGAGATGGATATCCACAGAAAGATGTATTGGAGCACTGAGGAGCTTTCAAATACAGCAGCATTTATTAAGAAAACAGCTGTGTAGACATGTCAAACTCCGAACGAGAAGAAGAAGAAGACAAGCCAGTACGACATCTTAACTATCAACATTTTTTTCTTTCTCCGATAAGATTTTCTAAAAGGAAAAAGACATGGAGCTAAATATGGAGAATATGGTGGGCGTGGAATAATTTCAATATTCAAATCGTTGACTGTTTGCTACGCAAGCCATGCTTTATGGGAATGTGCATTGTCTTGAAGTAAGAGCATAATTTGAGTGCGAGTTATCCCTCGTTTTCAGGGCAGTCTTTTAAAGTTTGGTAAGTTTGGTATGGAGATCAACGTACCACTGGCCTTTAGTCGTCTTGCGTTGAGTCAGGTAATTTTTCATTATGACACATTTGACGTCCCATACAATCAAAATAACTTTTCTTGCATATTTTTTTACTCTTTGATTGATATGCGTTGGTAATGGTGATTCTAACAGACTCCCAGAGTATTCTGAAAAATCAGCTCTGGTTTCTGCCCTTTGCACCTTATTCTGCGTTGAAGAAACATATATAGTATTGCTGGAACCACACAGGGTAAAATGGGTATCGTACTTACCCAGCGAAACACAGGAACAATTAACATGCATACGCTTCGACATTTGATGGGAGAGACTTGGCACCTATGTGCCTGTCAGTCATCGTTCTTCATCATGATGCGCCATCTTCGCAACGAAAGTTGGCTGCAACGGACCTCCAACATCCCTTTCTTTTGCCTTGGTTATGCACTCTGCCAGGCTGTAACCTGTTCATCTCGTGATATTTCTCTCCCACTTGTATCCCTGCATACCCTTGCTCGCATCCCCTCAATCCAGTAAGGTCTGCAATAAGGTGTCATGTCTTTTAATATGTTCAAAATACATTATTTGTTTAATCTTTATTTCTTTAATAGTTATTTTTTTTTCATACAAAGTATTAAAAGTTTTTTGTTCGTTTTCTTATCTTTCCATGAAGTTCACCCTATTGTCATATATACATACATACATACACACACACATACAGACACACACGCACGCACACACATACATACATACATACATGTGTGTGTGCGTGCGCGTGTTCATTATTACATGATGGTCAGACAGTCCCATATGTAAGCTTAAATATATGGGTCATCAGGGAATAATTTTGATCAAAATATGTCTGTGTAATAAATCTGTGTTTTGTGATCTTCATGTTTCACTATTACCTTGTTTGTATCACAATATTTTATTATTATAATAATTCTTTTAAGTAACATTATGGTTTGTGTTTTTGAGATCCCCAGGAATTGTGAGAACTCTTGCTTCCTATAGTTAGTTAGTTAGTCGTTGGATCATCATCACTGCACTCCTTACAAGTCCATATATGCTCAGATCTATCCATGAGTGTAGCCGCCATTTCACGCCGACTGACGGTCCCAGTACGCAGTTGATCGACCATCCTTCTTTCTTGCCCACGAAACTGCTTCTTTCTAGCGACCCCACATTTCAAAACAAATTTCTTGCTTTCTATGTGCAGTGGGATGGTTTTTCTGAGTTTTCTTTCATACCAAGGAGACTTCAGCTTTCGGCTTAGTGCAGTGCTTATTTAAAGAGACTTCTACTCAGAGAGGGTCTATAATTGTATAGATAACATGCTACAAAGCTTCCATAATAGAGTCTCAATATAACGGCATGTCATCTACTAAGGTTTTCTGTTGCATTGGTGGTACTCTTATGGTAATGGTGCTCTTCTTTCAACCGCGGACATGATCCAATTTCGCTCTTGTTCTTCTGCGTTCGTTCTCAGACTCCTGATCAGCTTTATGTAGTTCGGAGAACGAAGTCCATAGTGTTATAGCGTACATCTTAGCTGCGATATATGCGCTTTTCGGCCTTCCATATCCCACTTCAGCAAACATCAACGGTGCAGGAGACTGCATGGCAGAAATAAGGAAGAGATTGGCAATGGCATATTGCAAAATAACACGGCTGAAAAACATATGCAAAAACAACAAAATAGAAACGAAAGTGCTAATGTTACGAACTTTTATTTTTCCGGTTGCAACATAAGGCTGTGAAACATGGACATTAAGTAAAACAGCGGCAAAGAAGATCAACGCCTTTGAGCTGAAATGCTACAGGAAGATACCTAGAATATCATGGAAGGATAAAATCAGAAACTCAGATATTATAAACACACTGAATATTCCAGAGTGTTGGTTACTAAACACAATAACAAAAAGAAAACTACGCCTGTTTGGTCACATAAAGAGACACAACTGTTTAGAAAGGCAAATAATGGAGGGAAGAGTACCTGGGAGAGGAGAAAGGGCAGACCAAGAAGACGATGGACTGACGACATTAAAAATAACATGAATACATCGCTAGACAATGCTAGCCACATCGCCCAAGACAGAGAGAGGTTCAGAGAGTTCATTGCGAAGACAACGTTCTAGAAGGAATACGTCACATGACACATATCCTACTTCAGCATAGCTTCTGCGTCACTTTTACTCTTTTTGGGATGAAACAACCAACGCGAGCCCAAGACATGCTTGGTCGCCTCTTACAACATGATTGGCAGGTAGCAATGTCGCCTTTCTTTACTCCAATTTATGACTCCGGAAACACTCAGGCGATAATTTGGTTGTATCATCAAAGTTTTAAACCATCAGCTTATAATAATAGAAGTCGTGTTCTGGTAATCCAGTCACCGCGAATTCAAGAGTATGTGTTTAAGAGTGTGTTACTGAACCAAAACTGCCTGGGTATAAAAAAACAACTCGTTTTTATCATACCAATTTTATCATACCAATTTTATTATTGGAGCATCTTAAGGGGATCAACACACGTGACATATTCTATCCAGGACGTGATCTTCCTTATGGCTCTATTGAATTCTCCTCGGTCTTGAGCAAGGTGTACCGCCTCCTTTAGGGCAGACATTCATGTATGTCTTCTGTCCAAGGGCGTCTTGGTTAGCCTTTGCACATGTTACCTTCTATCGTCCCTCAAATATCACTAATTCCATACCGTCATGTCTCTTAACATGATCGAAAAAAGCTAGTTGTTCATTTAATATGGTTTTCACAAGCCAGCCATCTTGGACAATGATTTCGCTTTGCACCTCCTGGTTTGTTTTCCTTGCTGTTCATGGTTTTCTCAGAACTATTCTGTAGCATTTTAATTCAAATGATGTTGTTATATTGGACAATGTTTTATTAGTACCCATGTGTCGCATGCTTTGCATTCGTCGTTACTGGAAACACACACGTTTGTAATAAGCACAATTTGGTTCTTATTTAGTTCACAAGGGATATCATTCTAATTTCCAGTTTTTGTACACAGGAATCATGGTCAACCTACATATGAGTTTTTCATAATAATATTTTTAACATTTTAGACAGATGCATACAACAGAAAAAAGAACAAACTATTTGTTTAATTCGTGTTTAAATTCAAGATGTAGCAGGAGTACATTTCTTCTCTTTTTTTTGACATAATAATTAGTCTTCTTCTTCTCGTTCGCAGTTTGACGTGTCTACACGGGAAGTCCTGTTTTCTTAATAAATGCTGCTGTATTTGAAAGATCCTCAGTGCTCCCATACATCTTTATGTGGATATCCATCTCCGTGGGTCAGTGTTCTTACCATAGCTGGTTTAGTGTATTGCAGTCTTGCAGAATATGTTCAGTGGGCTGTGCTTCCTGCCCACAGGGCGCAGAGGTGATGGGACCAGTCTCAGTCTATTTAAGAGCCTGTTTAATCTGTTGTGTTCTGTTCTGAGGCGAAAGGTAATAATCTGTTCTGCTCTGTCGAGATAGTGGTAATTGTCTTTTGGGTGGTCAACTTTCCTGATGGTTTTGATGAGTGCCCTTTTTCTTGGTAGGCGATTTCTTGGTCTATTTGTCCCTGTGTTGCTCCATCCTTTGCCAGTCTGTCTGCCTTTTCAATTTCCTGGTATGCCACAGTGGGATGTTAACTAATAAGGGGAGAATAATTAGTTTAAACAAATTTATTGACAATTGTTCTCATTATCTCTCTTTGATTGCAAACGTAAAAACCACCTTTTATAAAATGTCACGTTCTCTGTTTACTGTGATTATATTAGTGTTTTTTTCTTTAAAAAAAAATAAAACATTATGTTACGTCAAAGTGACTATCTAAGACACAATAGTCAAGTTTTCTTCCTGTAAATAGAGCCCTTTTTCTATCTCGTACAGTTCACGAAAGTAAGATTGCTGCTAAAATGTCAAAATTAGGACCTATAAGAAAAGACAAAAACAAAAACATTGCGTGGTGTTGACTGTGATATGTGTTTTAGATCAGTGGTCAGCCCGAGTAATGTGTACTAAACTGTGTATGGTAGATTTATTATCAGCCCATGTAATTTAGACTGTGCTATGTATGATAGATCAGTGGTCAGCCTGTGTGATGTGGAGTGTGCTATGTATTATAGATCAGAGGTCAGTCCGTGTGGTGCGGAAACCAGAAAATGGAGCTCATATTAGTTGCACTATTACCTGACATGCACATCGTAAATGGTGACTACCATTGCTTTCAGATTGTTCACTAGAAACAAATTGTCAAAGATATTCTTTCTTTTTAATTGTATCAAAGAACACATGTTAACTGTGTTGGAAATCTAATTTATTCATTGGATGATCCCATGACAGACTCCTGACAATCACATAATATTTTGAAATAATTTAATACGTCTACAGAAAATACGTTATGACCACTGATCTATGTATAAATAGATTTAAGACTTTACAATCGCCTGCGCTTAGTGTTACCGTGCCCCCGAGTCAAAAAGCGTGCCAAACTCGTAAACATGATCACACTTCTCTTGTTTTCACGAAGCTATACCAAGTGTGTTGATTCGAACACGTGACACATTCGTTATATGCATATTATTAAACTGATAGAAACCGGGACACGTTACAACCGGGCGAGATATCAGGCAGCGATATAAAACCAAGACCATTCCCGTGAGACCGTGACTAACACACATATCTGCCATTCACATAAACAAATGCATATTTCCGCTATTATAGTGAGAAATATATTTATCAAGTCAAAATATTTTAAGTTTACATTAAAAAAACTCAACCAACACAATATATGTTTCTATAGTGTGAATTTGCGTTATGTTTGAAAGTAAATGCTCTCTCAACCATTAAGTTTTTAAAATTCATAAACTGCAATTCCGCCCCCCCCCCTCCCAGAAATGTGACAATGAGGATTAAGAGAATTGCAGAAATGGTATTGACTAGATGTGATGGGAGAATGTGCTCCCTCTCCGGAAAGATCAGAAGAGCGCGTGATCAGCAACTGACTGGGACACTGAGCTTATATACTTTTAGATGGCTGACGGAACGGCAAGCAGAGCATATATAGGAATGCCTCCAGTGCTGTGACACTTGTTCCTAATCAAAAATCAATAATCCACAGAAATTAAAAAAATCATTTTCTTGTAAAATGTGAGAATTTAAGTCATTAAAAACTATACATTATGTATGTATCAAAACTATGTATCAAAATATTTTTTCGTTATTTTTTTCCAAAAAAAATGTATTCTTTACAATAAATAAAATGAAATAATTTACTAAACATTTTTTTAATCACAGAGGTAATTACAAAAGTAAAAAAAAATGACAAAAAAGTCGAGTGAAGCACTTTCTAAGCAGCTCTCCTATACCCCCGTAATCCTCTTTCGAGGCGGTCGGACATAGCAGGCGCCGACATTCGAAAGCCACTCGGACGCTAAGTATAGCTCACCACTTAGCTGAGCACGTTTATGCTGTTAACATTCCGTACGACCGAAAACTTCACCCCGGTGACTTCGTCCTGTCTTAACATGTCATATGGGGAGGAACCAGCCTAGATCCCAAGCGGTACTGTGACGAGCGAGCTGACTCGACACTGGCTGAACCTTGACCCCGCGGTGGAGTCTAAGACATGTGAACGGACTACTGACACTAGTTCCCATACAAAGTCAAGAGCCAACTTTTGTATAAGTTCCGCGGGGAACTTGAACCTTATACGGACATTATCACTTAACATTCAAAATCTTATGTGCCACACATTTTGTTACCTATGACAACAGTGAGGGAAGAATGTCGCGCATATTGCTTTCAAAAAACGTTTTTATAAATAGGAGAACGGGGAAAAGTTACATAAAATCTTTCAAAATAAATTTGAGTATTTCGTTTAAATGATATTGCCAACTGTCAGATCAAAATTTGTGTGTTTTGATGATTTATTAATATCTCATACTTATTACCACCCTTGATTTTGGAGTACATGTCCGGCTATGTCCCTTGGTAAATAAATGCTACTATCTTTAACTTCCGGTTCAAATAATGTTTTTGTTTTGCTGAAATTAAATATCTGTGTTACTGAAACGGATTTAATGATTTCCATATTTACATCATGATTCGTTCAACCTTATTTAATTCGATAATGAAGATCTAAATCAAATTGCAATGAAACGAGAGACATGGAAGGAAATCTAGTAAAAGTTTGTAATTGTTAGATACTATATAATATACTTGGACAACATTTTCAGAATTGTACTACATTTCTACATAATTACAAATAACTTAGTTAGATAGCCCTTCAAAAATGCAATTAAACGATACCTCAACCAAGTCTGTACGTCAACCCTGAAAAAATGTTACATATTTTTTTCTAATGAATTTGACATCAAAATAATTTACATGAAACACATAGGAAAATATAAATAAAACTTGTGACCACAGTGACAAAATGTACCCAAGCTGATAATTTCTAACTTATCTTTGTTATTTTCAATAATACAAGCCACAAACTATACATTTTTTTGTTCGTGAAGACAAGACGCATCTGTTGATTCTATTTCTATAATTTTTAGGTGTGCTCAGAACTAATAAATATTAAAAAAATGGCAGCAAATTAGTATAATTAAAATGAAAATAAATTATCAAACAATTGAATATAATTAAATACCACAGAAATTATATATATTTGTGTTGGCAAAGGCAAGACACATCTGTTGATTCTATTTCTATAATTTTTAGGTGCGCGCAGAACTAATAAATATTAAAAATGGAAACAAATTAGTATAATTAAAATGAAAATAAATTATCAAACTATGGAATATAATTAAATACCACAGAAATTATATATATTTGGGTTCAATACAAGAATCCGTGAACAAATCACGTGACAACATACCAACTTTTAAATTTCATATGCTATTTCACTATCTCAGAAACTTAAAAAGTCGTAACTTAAATTACCGATCTAGCGATTTGCGCGCAATGAACTGGCCATCCACCTCTCACTCAGTGTGCAGCGCGCATGTCGAGTGGTCATGGGCTCTTATCGCGCAATGTGTCGAATAGTGGACGCGTCTGTATATGCAACTTTTAGGAATTTCATTCCGTCTATTTATGTTAGCTGTTTATTCTGTAGAAACCTGTCCACTGGTTCTTGTATTATACCTATATTTTTATTAGCATAGGCAAGACGCATCTGTTGATTCTATTTCTATAATTTTTAGGTGCTCACAGAATTAATTAATATTAAAAATTGAAGCAAATTAGCATAATAAAAATGAAAATAAATATCAAACTATTGAATATAATTAAATACCACAGAAATTATATATATTTGTGTTGGCAAAGGTAATATCCTATTTCTACAATTTTTAGGTGCGTGCAGAACTAATTAATATTAAAAATGTCAGCTTAATGGAAAATTAATGGAAAAATGGAAAATTAGCATATTGCTGCTAGAGTTTGATATGATGAGATATTGCTGTTAAAGTGCTGTCCATAGATTCATCAATAGGTTTTACCCTTCTCTCCCCACCCACCCGTAACCCCAAATATTTAGGAAACTACAGTTTTGCTTAATTATGTATTTTAAAAATTCACTCATCTGCCTTCTAGATCAACGTTTGTCTTAGGGTACATGACTGTCTTCTAGCTCACACATTCTGTCTTCTAGATCACACATCTGTCTTCTAGCTCACACATCTGTCTTCTAGATCAACGTTTGTCTTAGCTTACATGACTTTCTTCTAGCTCACACACCTGTCTTCTAGTTCACACATTCTGTCTTCTAGCTCACACACCTGTCTTCTAGATTAACGTTTGTCTTAGCGCACATGACTGTCTTCTAACTCACACATCTGTTTTCTAGTTCACACATATGTCTTCTAGTTCACACATCTGTTTTCTAACTCACACATCTGTCTTCTAGATCCACGTTTGTCTTCTAGATCCACGTTTGTCTTCCACGTTTGTCTTCTAGATCCACTTTTGTCTTTCGCCCGTATATTGCAGGAGCCCGAAAGGGGAGCAAAGAATAGCAACACTGTTTACCTTCCACGCATGTCGTAAAAGGCGACTAAGGAGGTTATGGGATGGAGTTGGCTGTCCCATCCCATATAGGGTCAATGACCCAAAGCCATGCTGAAGTCGGATGTGTCAGGTCGAAAGGTGCAGATATCGCAGCAATGCTGTAAACCATGACACAACGCATTCCGTTCTCCTGACTACATCCTGCTAATCTGCAGGAGTTTGAGAACGAACACAGAAGAAGAAAAAGAAGAACGTTTGTCTTAGCACACACAACTGTCTTCTAGCTCACACATCTGTCTTCTAGTTCAACGTTTGTCTTAGCACACACAACTGTCTTCTAGCTTACACATCTGTCTTCTAGCTCACACATCTGTCTTCTAGTTCAACGTTTGTCTTAGCACACACAACTGTCTTCTAGCTCACACATCTGTCTTCTAGCTCACACATCTGTCTTCTAGTTTACACGTCTTCTTGCTCACACATCTGTCATCTAGTTCACACATATCATATAAGCTCACACATCTGTTTTCTAGTTCACACGACTATCTACTAGCTAACAAAGTTGTGTTCTTTCTCAAAACAGGACACTGAAGCTTAAAATTGACTTATTCAAACTTAAAGAACAAAGTGGAGCCAAGAAAGCAACTATAGACAGACTGATTATCCAATTGAATAAACATGTACCTCAAACACTTGGTAATAATGTTGTCTCACTTTTAATGTTTATTTGATCACATGAATATATTGTTGTTGACATACTTGTCACACTACAACTATTATATTTCATATACTATATATTCATCCAAGACTGGTAACATTACCTCTGTGTCTATGTGGACAGACAGCAGAACATATCCTACAAGACTACATTTCATTAAACCAGTTAAAGGAGGAACACTGGCCCACAGAGATGGATATTCACAGAAAGCTGTTAATTAATTTGGCAGACCATCTGGCGTAGTTGGCAGACCTATCATTGTACCCACTATATGTAGATTGCAGATTGTTCTGATGTTCAGACTTTCTTTGTGGTGTGGAGGAATTGGCTGCCATGCTTATCCGTGTGTATGTGTATATACAATAGTGCCATTCTTACTCATGGTTATTTGCTGTGTATCTTGATAAAGGCTTTTTGGTTGAAACATCAGTCTGTGTGTTTTTATATGTGTTTCCAGTGATTAGCAAAACTTCATTGCGCTGTTCCAATCTTTGCCTGATGGATTTCAGTTTTACTGCAGTCAATACATATTATCGATCTTATCCATGTGTGGTAATGTTGTACTACACATACATGATTGATGAAAACAGACAGAATCTTGACAAATAATGGAGAAAATGGAACAATGGAAAAGCAGACCTTTAAATGAATCAACTGATATCAAATAAAGCCAGGAAGGATGATATTGTGTTCCCAGATAGATCTCTCCGTGGTGGTGAGAAATATGTTCCTTTCATACCACAGTGGGCACATAGGACAGAGGTTTTAATTCTCCATGTGTTGCGGTCCGCTGCCTGCAGTTTTAGTTCTTGTATGGTCCTGCAGCCTGTTATTTCCCCTTCTTTAAGCATAGTGTTTTTTAGGTTTGCTTTACGCCTTTCTCATTTTATTTTACCCTCAGGCGTCCATGTAAGGGCTTGTTGGTTTATTCTCTTTTTATCTAGTCTTAAAACATAACCCAGGTATTTCCATCTGCATTTTCTTATGACGTTTGAAACATATTCTTGGTGTGCTTTCTTTCTTAAATCACTATTTGTGACGAAATCGCTCCATTTTATGTTCATCAGTTTCCGGAGACATTTGTTTTCGAAGCTGTTTAATTTTTGATCTGTGAATTGATTTCCAGCTTTCTCTTTCATATGTTAATACTGAGACAATACAGGAGTTGAATAGCTTTAGCTTGGTGTTTCTTCCTAGATATTTTGACTTTCAGATATTAGTTTGGTAAATGTGCTAGCTGCAACTGCTATGCGTGTATTTATTTCTTTCATTGAGTCTCCATCAACAAACATTTGGCTACCCAAGTAATTAAAGTTGGTGACCTTTTTCAGTATTTGGTTGTTTACTGAGATGTTATTTGTTAAACTGGTAAGTCCCGTGATTTTTGATTTATCTGGAAATATGAGAAAAATCTGGCTTGAAGTTTATTGTAACTATTGATATTGAGAGTTCTCATGGAGCACAATGGGAAATACAGAATAATTGCTTCAATTATGATGATTGGAGTTAAAGTCAATACTATAAGTCTTTAATGCTTCATGGTTTACAACTTGTCTGTGATAGCTGCTCCTTTTGACAATATGCAAATGAACAAAATATTCAGAACATCCATTGTCAAAACTATAACTATTTCTAAACTTCTGGGTATCACATTGATCTATTGCCTGGGTGTGCTGATATTCGTAGTAATAAAAGAGCAGACAGACTGTTATCTGTGAATTTAAGATAAACACTGGTGATGTACTGAAGTTTGTAGTCACTTGCTGGAGTGGACACTGGGATAGATGAGGTATCCAGGAGGTATCCATGCTGCATCCAAGGCAATTCAGTATCTTCTTCTTCTTCGTTCATTCTCAAACTCCTCCAAATTAGCAGGATGTAGTCCAGAGAACGGAATGTCTTGTGTCATGGTTTACAGCAATGATGTAATATCTGCCCCTTTCGGTCTGACACACATGTCTTTAGCATAGCTTTGGGTCATGTTGACCTTATATGGAATGGGACAGCCAACTCCATCCCATAACCTCTTTAGTCGCCTCTTACGACATGCATGGAAGGTAAACAGTGTCGCTGTTCTTTACTTCCCTCTCAGACCTCGGTAACACATGGGCGGCAATTCAATATTATTTATGGTATAAATAGAACTGAGAACACATCGAGTAGAATTAAGAGTGTTTATCCAGCTAGCTAGCCATGGGGACTATCAGCATGCATATTCTTTGACATCTTCTCAGGGAGATGTAGAATTGTCGATTTGCCGTGAAGTACAATAACATAGATTAATCAATAGCTTCTTTAATGTGATATTTCTTTAGCAGAACATCATTAAGCACTGCTACTATCTGTTCTGTGCAACCATCATTAAGCACTGCTACTCTCTGTTCTGTGCAACCATCATCAAGCACTGCTACTCTTTGTTCTGTGCAACCATCATCAAGCACTGCTACTCTCTGTTCTATGCAACCATCATAATTTCTCCAGTGTCATATTAAGGAGGCCCTTTTCATCTGCGTTATTTTTCAAACTCCTTCAGATTAACAGGATGTAGTCTGGAGCACTAAATGCACCGTGTCATGGCTTGCAGCTTGGCTGTGATATCTTGGCCATTGGTCCTGACACATTTGACTTTAGCATGGTTTCTGTGTCATTTGACCCTGTAAGGGATGTGACAGCCAACTCCACCCCTAAAAGTCTGAGTCACCTCTTACAACATGCATGACATGTAAATGTTTCACTATTATTTTCTCCCCTTTCAGGCCAGGCAACAAGGGTGAAGAAGGTCCTTGCCAGAATATTTTTTGCCTATTTATATATTACTACGGATTAACTGTCTGTCAATATTTGATGTAAGTAAAACTGAAACTCTACATCTTTTGAAATGTTTGGTCTCTTCTATGCCCCTTTTTGTATCATTAAAGTAAATGTTAAATGTCTGCAATGAATAAATCATCAATCCACAGACAAAAGTCCACAAGTAAAAAGTACAAAGAGGAGTTTATTGGAGGTCGTAGAAGCTCAAATTCAAGGTAGTAACAATATCAGTGTATTTGTCGTCCTCTATTTTGTTATATTTCTTATACTATATATTCATCCAAGACTGGTAACATTACATCTGTCCATGTGGGCAGACAATGGAACATATCCTGCAAGACTGCATGTCACTAAATCAGTTAAAGGATGAACGCTTGCCTATAGAGACGGATATCTACAGAAAGTTGTTAATTAATTTTGGCAGACCATCCAATCGAGTTGGCACATGTTTTTTTTCACCTTTTGATACAGACCACAGAGTTTGATGAATCCATTCACTTGGAGTGTTTTCTAGTGCTCTTTGGGCACTCTTCTTCTGTGTTCATTCTTAAACTCCTGCATATTAGCAGGATGTAATCCGGAGACTGCATGATCATCCTGTCATGTTCGTCTGTCATAGTCGATAATGACGATTTGGGATCAACTGTAAAAGGTAAAGGTAATATGAGTTATGAACCAGTGTCATAACACACGGTTTCCCATAAGTGCTCAGCTGTCTAGTCAGTGGTTGACCAGAAACCCCCATCGAAGATGGATGTGTCATATTATTGGTGTAAATAAAACGGCGACTCAACGCAGAGAATTTCCATTCTCTGGACTAAATTCTGCTGGAAATCTAGTAGGACCATAGTTCTGCTGCAAGAGATATCCATTGGGAGTTTTGGAATGAACACTGAAGAAAAAGACCAGAAACCGCAAGAAGAGAGTCCTCGACAACACTTGCTAAATTAATATGGCACCTTCCAAGAGTTTGAGCCCTGGTATCCAACTTTCTCATGTCTGGTTTAACCATGGGAGTAATTTTTATTTAAACCACGAATAATGAATGGACCCATGTGACGTCATGACCCACAAAGCTGTACTAAATTTGGTTTATTGTGCTGAGGGGAGCAGATATCTCAGACAGCTGTAAACCTTGATTTGGCAGATTCTGTTCTCCAGAATACATCCTGCTAGTTTACAAGAGTTTGAGAATGAATGCAGAAGAAGAAGTAACGGTTCATGTCTGGAAAGTGTGCCTACCAATGTTCACAGCGCTCATAGTTTTTAAGGAATTGTCTGGTCATAATTTGTTAATAGTTTGTCACATTGCAGAATGCAATTGTTTAGTAGTTTGAAGCCAGGGAAATAATTAATGAAAATAGGAAGAACACAGTTTTTGAAACACAGTAGGAGGGGGTAGGGATAGAATTAGAATTAGTAGTAGGTAAAGGTAGGCCCCATGGCAGCTACCTGATGTCACGGATGAATATAACTTCATGCACCAAGCCACAGCAGCTATTAATTGGGGTGGCCAGTTCCCTTTCTTACTGTCTTTACCTCCCCTAACTCATGTGTCAGGTACCCTATTACAGCTGAGTCGACAGGAGGAGTGGTTGTGTCCAGCGAGAAATCACAACGGGAATTTTTGTTTGTCCGGGCAAGGTTTCGAACCTGGTATGCTGTAATCCAGTGATAGCAAGCAAGCTCACTATCAACTAGGCTACTGTGCTCCTCAGAATTAGTTTTAACACTGCGCCTAACACCTCTCCCCTCCAAACTCTAGCATTATCCCTTCTCATTAAATCATGGCATAATTTCACTAAAATTAGCCATTTTTGTAATTTGTGGCGACACACTCTGCAAGTGATGTAAAATTATTGACTACATGAAAACTGTGTACACCATAACAAACTTTCAATGAACCTGTGCATAATTTCTGAATTTGTTCTATTTTCTGCTTATAGACGAACTATTACATAGGCACGTGTTCCAGACAAGGACAGGCGTGACATTATTCAATTGATCTGCTTATGCCCAAAAGGGGATCAAAGTATAGCAACCTTGTGACCTGCTATGCATGTTGTAAGAGACAGCTAAGGAGCTTTAGGAGTGTACTTTTCTATCCTATCACATGGGTCAAAGTGACCATAAAGCCATGTCAAAGAATGAGTCTAGAGAACTGAGTTCATTATGTGTGGTTTACAGCTTATCTGCGATATCTCGTCTTTCTGTGACACATTCCAACTTCAGAATGACTTCTGGGTTACTTTAGTATTCTATGGGATGGGTCAAGCCAACCCCACATTTCCTTATTTATCTTTAACAACATACATGACAGGTCATAGTTTTGCTATTCTGCGCAACACTTTAAGATCCTGTCAACATACTGGGGGTGACTAAATCTTCATATCCATGACAAGGGGCTGGCTGTGATGTGTACTGACCCAAATAAAACATTAATTAAAGTCTATATTATTAATTTGAAGATTTGTCACAACTTTCTAATTTTCAGGGGGATCTCCCTAGTGTAATGGGGTTAAGCTGTTCGCCTTGAGTTCAAGAAGTCATGAGTTCGAATCTGGCTCATGTCATTTTGTGTATAAAGTGAATTTCAGAGATCCCTGTTGGTTATCACTTGAATCTATGTAGTTACGTGCTGTGAGTGGTACTCTTGGCTGGCGGCATGCCACTTTGTTGAGAGTGATGAGTATATATGGGAAACCGAGTACAGTGAAGTCAATCCTCTACAACTTTTGAACCCTTTTTTTAACTTTTCTAATTTTCAGATGATGAGAGATAAAAAAGACAGAAAGTAGAACAGACTGCAGATAAGCATCAACAAATGACTTCAGTAGTGGAATATGAAGAGTGGAAAAGAAAAATATTAGCTAAAGCTGCTGAAACCTCTTGATGCTTTACTAACCCTACTGCCCATGAATGGAAAAAAATCAGGGTTTCATGATTGGGGTGCCCAAAGAGGAAGCTTATGGGGTGTACTTTGCTGTCCTATTACATGGGTCCTCCAATTGTGTTGTTCTTCTTCTTCTTCTTTCGTTCACTTGAAACATGTCTATATCTGCAATTCTGTCTCCTTAATAAAACTCACTGTCTTTTGTAGTTCATACAGTGTCCCATAGAGCTTTGATTCCAGTGTTTTTTCCTCTGGCCAATATGTCTGCCTCAGCGTTTCATGCTCAGAACACTCTTGAAGTATATGTTTGGCACTCTGTACTGCCTGTCCACATGTACACATGGCCGTGTTGCCAATCTTGAACTTTGTATACATGTTACTGCGGAGTCGGTTGATTGTGTTGTTAAATGTTGTGGGTGAAGTTGGAGTTGTCAGACTTTGGCTATTGTCAGCACATGTCTCTTTAAGGTGTCTTTGATTGTCTCCATCCATCTAATTCTTGGTCTACCTTGTTCCTTGTAGCCGGATCTTCAGCTGTTGTATGCACAAAATGCTGGTTGCTTTGGTTCCATTCTAATGATGTGACTAAACCACCTTGTTTGCTGTCTCTCAATGTAGTCTTGAGATCGTTTTTATTTCTTCTCTGATATCTTCATTTCTCCGTTGGTCTCAATGTTTGATATTTTTAACTTTTCTCAAACATCTCATTTCACGCAAATGTATTGTTAAAACCATACCTTGCAAGGTGATTTGGTGCCACTAGAATGGGCCTGGTTCAATTCCCATTAGTCTCAAGAATTTTCACCTCGCTGGGGGACTGTGTGCTAAAGATTTCAATGTGGTACCCTTATGACCCTGATGGGTGCAGGTTTATAGATAGAATAGATATTTAATGTAAATAAAATTGTTGAAGATTATATGAAGTACTTTGTCATTTTTTTTAACCACAATGAATGACAGAATTATATCAAAGAATGATTGTCGCTAAATTAGAGATATGTCTCAGGAATAAGAGATTTCTTCTACATCAATCGCTCTGATTCTGAAATATTTTTGAGTCATGACCCCATTTTATAGAAACAAACTGATCTGCGATCCCATTTTACGAAACAAAGTTACCCTCTACCTGAATACATTAAAACAAGGTCTTGATATAGTTAGAAGTTAGAAAAAATACAAAATTACGGCTTTTTGTGTCTTTACAGATGGTCGAAAAGCTGGCCAGTGCAAAATTTCATATGAACATGGAGACCCTCAAATTAATTAAATTGCCAAAATGCATATTGTCTATGTTTCACGCGATTTCTTTCTTAGGCAAGTTTTATTGGTTTGTCGCTGATACAGCGGTCCATGGGCTCATGCTCTTTGACCCAATGCCATTGTTTGATATATGCATGTGTTTGTGAGCTGTTGTTTTGTTCCAAATAATGTGTTCCATTTATCTAGCCCTGGAGGGAGAAGCATTTTCCTGATGTCATCCAGTACTGTGCATTTAAAAAGGTTGCGGTCAACATTTTCATAGGGATGAGTGCACAGTCAACACTCTGGATTATGTGTTGTGGTTGTATTCTGCTCAGGTGATTGTTAAGCTGTACATGTTGTGTGGTGTGCAGTCGGAAGATGATACTCTGGTCTTTTCTTCCCAGGAGGTTGGTGTTATCTTTAGGATTTGGGCTGGTCATATATTTATAGATTTCCCTCCCAGTGTTTTCCATAGCCCATCTGTTCATCCAATTTTCTTTAGTCACAAATTTCAGCATCATTTTAACTGTGTGCATGGTTGTTTATGTATATGGCTGTTCTTGTTGAGCTCCCCTCTTTGCTAGTCTGTCTGCCTTGTCATTGCCAGGTGTGTTTGAGTGGCCAGATATCCACTGCATAACAATGTAAGTAGCTGGTTGGCATGGTGATATATTTCCACCAGCTCAGGCTTACAATGTCCATCACATTCTAGTGCTTGAAGAGCGAACATAGAATCTGTGAAAATAACAATGATTTGAACTTTTGATGGAAAGGCATCAAATATGGTCTTCAGGTGGTACAATGCAACTAGTGCTGTTATTTCGGCTTCATAGTTAGAACATATCTCCCCACAGGCATCAAACAACTCATCAGATGTTTTGTCTGGATATTCTATATAGACACCATAACCTGCTTTGATGGTGGCTTTGAAAGCAGACCCATCAGTATAGACAAGAATCCATTGTTCTGGGTAGGTGTCTATTGTTTTCTGTGTTGCTTTCATAAGACTTACTGGGTCGGAACTTTTCGGTGCATTATTTCTTAATTGTGTCTTGATTTCCGGCAATGTAAAACCTGCATGTGGTGATAAACATTTTTCTACTCTTTGCAGTTCTTGTCTCTTGTCTGGGAGGTGATAGCTGCCTTTTATTTCATCAACATGGCTCAGGACTGACTTTTGTTTTATTCTGTGGTTTGGTTGCCAGTTTTCTACAAGTTGTTTCTACAAATGTAGAACCCCTTGAGATGTGGAGAGATATGGCTTCAATGGAGGCTTATGAAAGAAGCAAACAAATCTAGTATGGTCATTGTCCTGCTGCAAGAGAGATTCAGCGGGAGTTTGAGAATACACTTTTTCTTCTTCAGAGTTTATTCTCAAACTCCCGCTGGATCTCCCTTACACAGCAGGACCATGGTCCTACTAGATTTCCAGCAGGATGTAGTCCAGAGAATGGAAATGCGTTGTGTCACCATTTTATTTGCGCCAATGGCCCGACACATCCATCTTCGGCAAGAGAATGAACACTGAAGAATTTATGGACAATCCCTAACCACAGACGCCTACATTTCCTTCCTTTACATCGTGTTTGTTGTCAATGTGCGAACACCCCCCCCCCCCCCCCAATACCCTTTATAGGAGGTCGTGTGTTTGTGATCATAATAATGCCTAGTACAATTTGAACCCATGAGAGTCAATACATCAATGCTTTTTATTCACGCCATTTAAACCATGCACAACCGATTTCGACATGCCTTTGGTTCAGGTAGATAAACCAAAACTATGGAAAAATATGAATCAAATCAACAACAGAACACAAGTGGATGGTTAAATACTATCATCATCAAGTGCGAAGGTTGGTTGCAATGGATCTCCTACATTTTATCTCTTGATTTAGTGGCACACTTTCCTAGAGTGCAATCTTATGGGTACAGGGTGGGTGGGCGGAACAACAAAGAAACCTGCCGCAAGGGCCGGAGTTGTGCCTTGATGTCGATGTCTGTTTCGGCAACATTAGACTCGAAACAGCATCGAGTCGACTGGCTGCTGGAACAGAGGGTGGAGCACTTATGGGAATGCCCCACCTGCCATGAGGCCAGTTTCTAATCAATAATCAAGAGGGCAATCTTATATTTTCCTTTCACTTGTTATCTCTGTCCACCTCCCCCTCAACTCTACCATCAAGTATAGGCTTCAACTAGGTGTTATGTCTTTATTATGATGTCCAACGCCAGTGTGTTGCTGGGGCAGCCCGAGAGGGGAGCAAAGAATAGCAACACTGTTTACCTTCCATGCATGTCATAAGAGACGACTAAGGAGGTTATGGGATGGAGTTGGCTGTCCCATCCCATGACCCAAAGCCTTGCTGAAGTCGGATGTGTCAGGCTAAAAGACACGGATATCGCAGCAATGCTGTAAACCATGACAATGCATTCCATTCTCCGGACTACATCCTGCAAATCTGCAGGAGTTTGAGAATGATTGCAGAATAAGAATTATGTCCAAAAAAATTAAGACATTAATTATGTTCAAACACACATCCAAAATACTTTATTTGTCTTATTTTTATTTCCTTTAATAGTTATTTTGGTACTATGATCGCAGTCCAACCACTGTTTTCATTCTTGTTTCCCATTAGTGGCTACTTACATATTGTGTGGTAAATTGATCTAAATATTATATCAATAAATAATCAATAATTAATTTAAATATTTATTTTCTCATGTCCGGCTCTGTGGTGAAGTGGTACAGAGTGCGTCTGTGACGGCCATGGTACCGAGTTCGATCCTGACACAGGCATTTGAGCATCCAGATCATTCAGAAAGCAATGACAAAATACTGAACATATTTATATTGCTTAGAAAATCACTAAAGTCAAAAAATGCTGGGTTGATGGCTACGTCCTGAATAGGATATTCTACCAATTTTAAATCAATTTTCATTTACATAACTAACCCTAACTATAATTATATTTAAATTAATATTTGATAAACATAAACTGACAAACATAGGCAAGGGAAATAATCACACAGTTAGGCACTAATTGTCGCAACGGGGGTTGGATGCGATCATAGTACTATCGTTTTTTCATAGGAAGTGTTGTCACAACCTATTTCTTTGTTTTCTTCTCTTTTCACAAAGTTCTCCCTATTCATCTATATATCCACTTCTATATATCCACTTCTATATATCCACATCTATATATCCACTTCTCCAATCAATTCAAGAAATAAGCAATGACACCAACCATAAAATATTTTTGTATAATCTTTTATTGAATTAACAAACAGCAACCAAAATTAGGAATGAAGAAGTTGCCAGATTTTTGGGTGGCTGGATATAAATATTAACATTTCACAGTTCAGACTTAACTGAAAGTTTTCAACTGTCACAAATAACGCAACAGATGCTACCACACCTGGACAGACAGACTGCTTCTTCATTGCTGAGATTTCAAAGAGGAGCAAATAATAGTAACACTATGACCTAACGTGCTGCACATGTTGTAAGTTCAATAAGGAGGCGTAGGTATAGTTGAATACTCTCCAAAAAATAGTAGAATCTCTCTATAGCGCATTCTGTTATAACACATTTCCCGGTAAAAATTAAGTATCGTCCACCGTTGTGCTATAAATAGCACACTGTATACAGTTTTAACAACCGACGTCTCGGATTGTCATGAGAAAACCAATCTGGCAACCAATGAAATCGACGCAGGCCGTGACTCCCGTTGGCAGATTCCCGCCAACTGCCACACGCAAGCAAATCTCCTCGTGAACCGTCTTATGGAATACCTCAACAGTGAGTCAAATAATCCCAACGGTGGATGATACTGAATTTGCGCCCATTTCCCTATATAACAACACTTTCAAAATCTCCAATTATATTTATTCTATACTGTTTGTACTGTATATAACTATCTTCTGGTTATTACATATATATTTTGTTGGTCTGGACCAAGTTTTGTACTAAACAAGTATCCTATAAAATTCAAAGTGACCAACACATCCAGTACTGAAGTCAGATGTGTCAAGTCAAAAGGAATAGATATCGCAGCCAAGCTGTAAACTATGACACAATATATTAAATTCTCTATAATACATCCTGTTAACAGGTAGAAATTTGAGAAGAAATCTAGGAGAAAACAGAACAAATTGACAGAAAACAACTGTAAAAACATAACTAGGTATGTTAGCTGCAGCAAACAACTAAAAACATAACTAGGTATGTTAGCTGCAGCAAACAATTGTAAAAATATAATTAGGTATGTTGCTTCTTAGACCATCATCACTGCACACAGTACACATCCATAGGTGCTTCTTTCTCCCACTGAGAATATCAATAACTAAAAGACAACAGACAGTTTCAGTTCTCTATTGATTGACAAACATTTTCATTTTATAATGACGTTATCTCTGGTGGTTCCACATTTCAAGCCCATCTACAATGACGTTCATCTCTGGTGGTTCCACATTTCAAGCCCATCTATAATGACGTTATCTCTGGTGGTTCTACATTTCAAGCCCATCTATAATGACGTTATCTCTGGTGGTTCCACATTTCAAGCCCATCTATAATGATGTTATCTCTGGTGGTTCCACATTTCAAGCCCATCTATAATGACGTTATCTCTGGTGGTTCTACATTTCAAGCCCATCTATAATGACGTTATCTCTGGTGGTTCCACATTTCAAGCCCATCTATAATGATGTTATCTCTGGTGGTTCCACATTTCATGCCCATCTATAATGACGTTCATCTCTGGTGGTTCCACATTTCAAGCCCATCTATAATGACGTTATCTCTGGTGGTTCTACATTTCAAGCCCATCTATAATGACGTTCATCTCTGGTGGTTCCACATTTCAAGCCCATCTATAATGATGTTATCTCTGGTGGTTCCACATTTCAAGCCCATCTATAATGACGTTACCTCTGGTGGTTCTACATTTCAAGCCCATCTATAATGACGTTCATCTCTGGTGGTTCCACATTTCAAGCCCATCTATAATGACGTTACCTCTGGTGGTTCTACATTTCAAGCCCATCTATAATGACGTTCATCTCTGGTGGTTCCACATTTCATGCCCATCTATAATGACGTTATCTCTGGTGGTTCTACATTTCAAGCCCATCTATAATGACGTTCATCTCTGGTGGTTCCACATTTCAAGCCCATCTATAATGACGTTATCTCTGGTGGTTCTACATTTCAAGCCCATCTATAATGACGTTATCTCTGGTGGTTCCACATTTCAAGCCCATCTATAATGATGTTATCTCTGGTGGTTCCACATTTCAAGCCCATCTATAATGATGTTCATCTCTGGTGGTTCTACATTTCAAGCCCATCTATAATGACATTATCTCTGGTGGTTCCACATTTCAAGCCCATCTATAATGATGTTCATCTCTTTTTTGTTCCACATTTCAAGCCCATCTATAATGACGTTATCTCTGGTAGTTCCACATTTCAAACCCATCTATAATGATGTTACCTCTTGTGGTTCTACATTTCAAGCCCATCTATAATGACGTTCGTCTCTGGTGGTTCCACATTTCAAGCCCATCTATAATGACGTTATCTCTGGTGGTTCCACATTTCAAGCCCATCTATAATGACGTTCATCTCTGGTGGTTCCACATTTCAAGCCCATCTATAATGATGTTCATCTCTGGTGGTTCCACATTTCAAGCCCATCTATAATGATGTTCATCTCTGGTGGTTCCACATTTCAAGCCCAGTTTATTTGTTATGGACATCGCTCTCCCTTAATTTCATTTTGACTGTGCAGTTTCTTGAAAAGAGTTCTATGCTGGCACTGTCCATTTCCCTGCTGCTCAATACAGTGGCAGAGTCTACCAATCTCTCTGCTCTCTCATTGTCTTGAACACCTGAGTGACCAGACACAAAAATGAATGTAATAAGCTCCAACTTTAAACTGTCCCACAACATCGAGCCACTGTTCACGGATACAGCCGCTTGTATTTTTCTGATTTCAGTCTATTGCGTTCATAAGGTGTGTAGTACTCTAGTCAATAGTGAGCTTGCTTCATATCACCGGTTCACAACATGCCATGTTCGAAACTACGCCAGGACCCAAAAAAAAATCTGGGTTGTGATTTCTCGCTTGACATGACCGCTCCTCCAGTCAACTCAGCTGTAGAGTACCTGAATGAGTATGGGGAGGTAGAGACAGCAAGGAAGAGAACTGGTCACTCCACCGTTGCTTCGGCTTACTACATGGAGTTATCTTCATCCCCAACGACAGGTTGCTGTCATGGGACCTACCTTTACTTTTTATTTTTCTGATTATGCTCATTGAGTAACTTGAGAACAGAGACATGAGTTGCACTCTGTGTGCACATCTAGTTACAGGTATTTTTTTCTAATATATTTCATCACAGACATTCCAACAGTTCACAACAATTATTAAAATAATCTCTTCAGTGCTGACATGATATCTTTTTGTTTGATTAGCTGCTTTTCTTAGGCATCTCATTTTACAGGCAGTAAACATTCTCTCGTTCTTTAATTACTTTTCATGTCTTATGCTGATAACATAATGTTGGTATCAAGGTTGAATTTATGACTTGTCTTGTTGTTACCATTGGGATAGATTTGCATTTCATGATTGGCTAAGTTCATAGTTTGTAAGTTTGTTAGTTTCATACAACAAACTGTATAAGTCGCTGGTGCTTTCTGTTGTGTTGTATGGTTGTGAGAGTTGGACACTCACTGCGGACATGGAGAGAAGATTACAGGCTTTCTAGTACAAATGCTACAGATGAATTCTACGAATTTCCTATAGGGAACATAAGAAATAAAGTAGAGATGTGTGCAGGAGTCATTGCTTTCAATAGTGAAACGACAAAAACTAGCATGGTTCGGACATGTATGCAGGCAGGATTCCTTGTCAAAAACAATACTGCAGGGAACTGTCAAGGGTGGAAGAAGCAGAGAAGGGAAAATAAGGCATGGACAGACAACATCAAGGAATGGACAGGGCAAGATATTTCCACTCATCCGCATCGCTGAGGATAGAATTCGCTGGAGGACTGTGTGCTGAGGCATCCAATGTGGTACCCCTACAACCCTGAAGGGTTACAGGTTTACTGATTGATTGAAGTTAATAGTTTACAACTGTTGTCGCTAAGTTTCTAGTTAGAGGATTTTTTTTTCTTCTTTCTGTATTCATTCTCAAACTCATGTTGAAATGTGTTGTGCTATTGCTTACAGCATTGATGCGATATCTAACACATTCAACTTTCATATAGCTTTTTGATGGGTTACTGACATATAAAATAGGGTCCAAAGAAATGAGCTAATAGATGGCTGGATCAGCAACCAATCAACCTAAAAGATAGGACAGCCAAACTCGTTAGTCTTCTCTAACTAACAAGCATGGCAGCTCACAGTGTTTGTATTCCTTGCTCCTATTTTGAATCTGGCAACACAAGAACAAACTCGTTAGAACAACCTCTCATACTTAGTTTATTACATAATATTTTGTGAAAATATCGCTATTCACAAACTTGTACACATTTTCCCTATTCCATAATTTTTTGTGAAAGTATCGCTATTCACAAACTTGTACACATTTTCCCATATATTTCCGAATCAATTGAGGGCTAATTGTCATTGGGAGATATCAGTTTCTGTTCCAGTAGCTCCAGATATTCCTATGCCTTGCTGTATGTGCAAAACCTCCCCTGCATCTGTTGTCATCGTGGACACCTGGATTCCTTCGGCTAACATGTCTGCATGATGGATTTGCTACAAGAAAAGAAAATATCTGATTAAAATTTAACTGACATTATGAATGGTAAATTAATGTGTGTTTATTGCGATGTCTATTGTAGGTAATGAAGCTCTTCTTCATTTGTGTTAATTCTCAAACTCCTGAAGATTAAAGGGTTGTTGCCCGGAGAAAGGAATGTGTTATTGTGTCATGGTTTACAGCTTAGCTGCAATATCTGTACCTTTCAGCCTGACACATCCAACTTCAGCATGGCTTCTGGGTCACTGACCCTATATGAAATGGGATAGTCAGCTCCATCGCAAAACGTTTTTAGTCACCTCGTATAACATGCATGAAACAGGTAAACAGTGTAGCTATTCTTTACTCTCCCTTTTGACCAGGCAACACACGGGGGGAATGAAGGTCATTTTCCATGTGCAATAGATGGGGAGAAAGGGAAGATATACCTCCAGAACTTTCTTACATACACATGTGCCAGAGTTGGGTAGGCACATCTCAGCAAGTAGGGAGAACCCTTCACAAGCTATGGCATCTCAGTAGATAGTAAGAACCCTGCACAGACAGTAGGAGATTCTTTTTCTTCTTCTTCTTTCCTACCTATTTTACCCTTTATGGGTGTCAAGGGAGATACAATGTTCTTGTTCTCACTTTTCTGTTATTTGGTGTTTGTGTAATGTCTCTTTGATGTTGTCGATCCAGCGTACTCTAGGTCTACCCTTGGCTCTTCTTTCTGCTTCTCCTCTCTTCGTATATGCTTTATAAACTAATGAATCATACAACATTCTTTCCCATGACCAAACCATAGTGGGAGATTGATGGTGAGAAATACCACGGTACTTTGCATGACCAGTCCATAATGGCTCATGTAATAATATTATCACACACCCGCCTCGGGCATAAGATAGCCACTATGGATGTATGCTGACGCACGAATGTAACAAGACGGATTGGTGAGACAATAAACATTGTTTTTCATGAGAACAGCGATCAGGTAGACAGCCAGACTAAATGCATTCTTCATTCTCCGCCATCTATATAGGACCTGGTAGGACAGAATAATGTGTTTTCGAACACCAGACATTCTTTAAGCCTGCACAAAAGAACTATATTTGTCTAGGGAAAAATACTATTCCCATGTAAAGTATGAACAACGGTTGTTGCACCTTTGTGGATAATGAACAAAGAGGGTGGGATGTGAGAGGTATGAAGCATTTGGATTGGTTGGAAGTTTTTGCTAAGTTGGGGAGAACTTGGCAAATTGAGGATTCGAGATTCAGGGGATTTGAGAGGTGGACAGTGAAAGGTAGGTCACAAAGTGGGCTACAGAACCATAGTGTAAGTCTGGAAAGATTCCCGGGTAGTTACAAGTTTAGTGAGAAGTTTCTAGCTAGAAGTTGTTAGTCAGGGCTTGAATATCTCTGAGTTGGGAGCTGGTGTAAGTCGCCAAGTAAGCCAGGTTTCTCGCTGGATTGCGGATAATCTGAACAGACAGTTCAAGGAGTTAAACTGATATTGGAAACCTAAAATTCCAGGACGTCAAGTAAATTGCACATTTGTGCATCCTCTACAGGCAGATATGATCTAACAATTGCTGCTACGATTGCGGCATGGCCAATTAGAATAGACAAGTATTGTGATATAGAGACCTCAGGTTATAAATTCTAACCGTTCACCATCACGGGTGGGGCGGGGACCCAACATGATTCTGCCACACACAGAATCTCCAAATTTTAACAGTACAGTAGTATATTCCAGAATGTTCTTACGCAGAGATTCCATACCATGTTGACATCATTCCTTTACCAACACTAAGGGTTATGATAACTAGAAAGTTATTACTCCAGCAGGTTGACCCAAACTGGACAAGTCTGTCTCGGCTACTACTGATGCTGTTATCCGGATGACTTTACCCGTGTCTTGAATGAGAAAAAAGGAATATCAGCACACCAACATATGCTTACCCGTATGACCTGATCACCTGGCAAAATTTGAATGTGATGGGCATGCTGCAACTGTGAAATCTGTTCTGGGGTAGCATGAAGAATTCGGATCTCTCCGACTTGAAGACCTTCACCCTGCAGGGCTAAAGCTGCCTGGATATCCGCATCCGATGCCTATTGAAATTAAAGATACACTAAATGAGACAGCTGTCTGGATATCTGTTGCAATATTTATTATTCTTGTTCTGTTTTTGTTCTCAAACTCCTGCTAAAGAGCAGGATGTAGCCTGGAGAACATAATATATTTTGTCATGGCTACAGTTCGGCTACCATATCTGCACCTTTCAGCCTAACACATCCAATATAAGCATAGCTTCTGGGTCACTTGACCCTCTATGGGATCAATTCCACACCCAAACCTCCTTAGTCACCTCTTATAACATGCATGGCACATGGTAACAGTGCCGTTTTGTTTCGTTCACATTTCCTCATGTTTTTAATTTGCATCTCTATGGCTATGATAGCACTTGAGGTATTTGTGTACTTCGTACTTTACCATTATTTTGAATTTTATCTGTTGTTAAATGTCTGCAGTCTCGTCTTTATGATTTTTACTGTTATATTTATCTTCTGTTTTCTGTATTCATTTTTAGAAAAACTTATGGGTGAAAGGTTCATTTAATTTACTGTTATATTTATCTTCTGTTTTCTGTATTCATTTTTAGAAAAACTTATGGGTGAAAGGTTCATTTAATCTGTTTCGTAAACTATCATTGATATTATTCCGTGTCTGTTTGTGAACAGTGAAACTAACTCCCTTGAGTTCTATGTATCTTATCTGTTATAGTTTTACTGCAGTTTCACTTATTATTGAGAAAAATCATAAGGTTGGACTATAAATCAATCAGAATATAAAAAAAGGTTCAAAAGTCATAGACGATTGACTTCACTGTACTCGGTTTCCAATATGTACTCTGCCACTCTTAACGACGCGGCACTCTGCCTGCAGAGAGTACCACTCATAGCACGTAACTTCGTAACTTCAATTGATAATCCACAGGGACCTCCGAAAAAATCCACCTTGTATGAGCCGATATGAGCCGGTTTCAAACTCATGACCTCTGAACTCAAGGAGAACAGCTTAACCACTACGCTGGGGAGATCCCCAATCAGAATACGGCTGGACTACAGATCAATCAGAATGAAGTTTAAAGAATGACTGAATATAGTCATACCAACATCATTTCATATTTAATTCATACAATCTACACAGAAAGACCACTTTCACTTGTGCTATCAATCATAAAATCTACACAGAAAGACCACTTTCACTTGTGCTATCAATCATAAAATCTACACAGAAAGACCACTTTCACTTGTGCTATCAATCATAAAATCTACACAGAAAGACCACTTTCACTTGTGCTATCAATCATAAAATCTACACAGAAAGACCACTTTCACTTGTGCTATCAATCATAAAATCTACACAGAAAGACCACTTTCACTTGTGCTATCAATCATAAAATCTACACAGAAAGACCACTTTCACTTGTGCTATCAATCATAAAATCTACACAGAAAGACCACTTTCACTTGTGCTATCAATCATAAAATCTACACAGAAAGACCACTTTCACTTGTGCTATCAATCATAAAATCTACACAGAAAGACCACTTTCACTTGTGCTATCAATCATAAAAAACAAAACTGAATGTTATACCTGAATAATTTCGGCAGTATTCTTCTTCTTCTTCAGCGTCCATTCTCAAACTCCCGCTGGATCTCCCTTGTAGCAAGACCATTGTCCTACTAGATTTCTAGCAGGATGTAGTCCAGAGAATGGAAATGCGTTGTGCCGCCGTTTTATTTGCGCCAATAGCCCGGCACATCCGTCTTCGGCGGACGGCAGTATTCAAGATGTAACCAATCAGAACATAACCAAAACAAACAGAAAAAGTTTAATTTCAAAGATTACCTGATGAATATGCAGTTCTCCATCTTCCTGACTCACAGAGTCCTCATCACTACCACCACTAATATCTCCTAGGTGACCATCTATGTTTATGTATGATGGTGGAGCCTTGCCTCTGAAAGCTTTGACAGTTAGAGGCATGCCTCGTTGTTGTCGTCTCCACGCGGTACGACACTTGGAATCTATATTTTGTTTAATCCGGTGCCAGTCACTTTCTGCAATGCCAAATCTGTGTATAAGATGGCCTGGTGGGAAGACACAGCAAATTTATGTATGAAATAATGACCTGGAGTAAGACACAGCAAACCTATGTATGAAATAATGACCTGGAGTAAGACACGGCAAACCTATGTATGAAATAATGACCTGGAGTAAGACACGGCAAACCTATGTATGGGATCATGACCTAAACAGATGCACCATTAGATGCACCATGAGGAAGTACTTTTGGGATCTTGGTTATCTGCTAACACTGGGACCGCATGAGAGCAGTGTGATACCTTTTGCACCCCCATCATAGTCAACTATTCTCATCTGATACAGCCACTTGAACACAAGAAATATACAAATCCACATCTGGTACAGCCACCTGAACACAAGAAATATGTAAATCCACATCTGGTACAGCCACCTGTATGCAATTAATATACAATCCAGTCAACTATCCACATTTGTTACAGCCACCTAATTAATACACAAAAACTATATACACCCAGTCAATTACCCCCATCTGGTACAGTCACATGAACACAAGAAATATATACATCCAGTCAACAATCCACATCTGGTACAGCCACATATACAAGAAATATATTCACAGCCAACTGTCCACATCTGGCATTACCACATGTAAACAAGAACTATATTTACCCAGTCAACTTACCCACATCTGGCAGTCACACATACACAAGAAATATATTCATCTACAGTCAACTTATCCACATCTCATACACTAACTTATACACAGGAAATATTAATCCATAGTCAACAATTCAAGCATAACATCTGAAGCATAAAGAAGGTACATCTTACATCAGATACCATAAATGTACAAGATGAAGGTACAACTTACATCGGATACCATAAATGTACAAGATGAAGGTACAACTTACATCGGATACCATAAATGTACAAGATGAAGGTACAACTTACATCGGATACCATAAATGTACAAGATCAAGGTACAACTTACATCGGATACCATAAATGTACAAGATCAAGGTACAACTTACATCGGATACCATAAATGTACAAGATCAAGATACATCTTACATCAGATACCATAAATGTACAAGATGAATGTACAACTTACATCGGATACCATAAATGTACAAGATGAAGGTACAACTTACATCGGATACCATAAATGTACAAGATCAAGGTACAACTTACATCGGATACCATAAATGTACAAGATGAAGGTACAACTTACATCGGATACCATAAATGTACAAGATGAAGGTACAACCTACATTGGATACCATAAATGTACAAGATGAAGGTACAACCTACATCGGATACTATAAATGTACAAGATGAAGGTACAACTTACATCGGATACCATAAATGTACAAGATCAAGATACAACTTACATCGGATACCATAAATCATGAGTGGATCTAACTGCTTCTTGCCATGTTTTCCTTGACCTGATAAGTTTGATGCTGCTTGTGTGTCCCTATCAAACATGTAATCTAACAGAGTCAGTGCCATCTTCTCCGGGGTGCGACAGTTGGAGTGTACATGCAGAAGATCACTGAAAATATTGTGACAAATATCATATATGATATACTCAAATATGATATATTCAAATATCATATACTCAAATATGATATACTCAAATATGATATACTCAAATATGATATATTCAAATATGATATACTCAAATATGATATATTCAAATATGATATACTCAAATATGATATATTCAAATATCATATACTCAAATATCATATATTCAAATATATACCAGGTACTCAAATATCATATATATTTAAATATATGACAAAATCAATATTTATGTTCATGATAAAACCGAATTACTTTTTTTCAACGTTCGCTCTCAAACTCCTGCAGATTAGCAGGAAGTAGTCCAGAGAAAAGAATGTGTTGTATCATGATTTACAGATTGACTGTGATATTTGTACATTTCTTCTTCGTCAGTGTTCCTTCTCAAAATCCCGTTGGATTTTTCACGTAGATGGACAATGGTTGTACAAGATTTCCAGCAAGATGTAGCCCAGAGAATGGAAATGCGCTGTGATGCCGCTTTATTTGCGCCAGTGGCCCAACACATTCATCTGTGGCAGTTAAGCCTGAGTATATCTTGTACTAAATACAGAAAATCTTAGATATTTTGTGGGATTAGTATTTAACAATCAGCGGAAGACCATGAAGGAGATTGAAGGAGTTACCAACAATCTGAGACCTCACAATATTACTGCATATCAAGCTACCAAATCTGACATAGACCAAAAAAACGATCATTATTCAGTCCTGTGGCGCCTTACCTCAAATGAAGATAAAAGACGATAAAATATTTAATAACAACCCTGTCAGCAGATACTAGTCTGTGATTTAAAAGTGCAACAACAGCTTAAGTCTGATGTGTCGGGTCATTGAGCAAATAAAACAGAAACACAAAGAATATTCATTCTCTGGACTGCATCCTGCTAGAAATCTAGACGGACCACTGTCCTGCTACAAATGTTGTTACTGGCTGATGATTTCCTGGTGGGAGAAATCCGTCTCCCTGCCATTTTGTTTATATTCGTTATGGTTTTGTGTTCTTAACTGTTTCTGTTGTCTTGATAAAGGTCCCAATTGGACCGACACGTTGACAATTGTATTTGTTCTTTGTTTTATTGTTATTTTCTATATTTTATTATTTTATATTGATAGTTTTCTTCTGTAACCTTCCTACCTTATTTCTATTTACCTTTACAAAAGAGGAGGAATTTGAAAGCACTTAAAAGCTTAAAAAAAGTGTAACATACCTTGGTGTAATGGGCACCCTCACCCTCATCTCTGGATTCTGCTCATCCCCAAGCCAAGCGCCAGCAGGAAAGTCCTCTGTAAAAACACAGCACAGGATCAATGATAGAAATAAATACAATATAACATAATCATTCACTAACATGTGCATACAACTCTTGACAGATTGGAAGGATGTTATGTACCGGGGAAGTCAACAGAAACCAGACATGCTGAAATAGAATGTTCTAGACAATAGGGTATCAAATCACCTATATTTTGTTAGATCCTGATAGGGAAGCAAAGAATAGCAGCACTGTGACCTTCCATGCAAGTCAAAAGAGACAACTAAGGAGGTTTAGGTAGGCAATTGGCTGTCCCATCACATAGGTCAAAAGTGAGCCAAAAAACAATCCGGACCTCTGATGTGACAGGCAGAAAAGCATTGATATCACAAGCAAGATGTAAATCATGACACAATGCTTTCAATTTTGTGATTTTTAGGGTGGGAAAAAATAACTTGATTCACAGAAATTAATTTGACCTTAAAGGGAACCACAGACAAAAATAGGTTGAGAACCATTATTTATGGAGTTTCTTGTTTAGAAACTGGTATCATAACACACAGGATATTTGCAGAAGTGCTCCGCTCTCCGTTTAAAACATGTTCAGCTCCGGGTCAGAGAATAACTATCACACCACCAGGAAAGTAGGTTCCAACCTCTGCACTGCTCTGAGCCACTGCAGCCAAGATAGGGTTCACTGTGCTCATTCCCTGCCACCAATTGACAACTGGTTATGCCGAACTTCTCGATTTCTCCAGGCATGCAACCAAATGTTCAAGTCAAAAGAAGTGTCACGTCGTGAGTCACAGTGCCTCTATGATGGGCCTCAGCCATAGGAAAGAACAGTGCTGTCACTTTCCTCTTCCCAAGTGATATGCAGTACATCTCTGGCTCCCACCCAACTACAGAGGGTGTATACATATATACAAATAACAAAGCATAAAAAACATTGCAACAACAAAATAAAAGAATGAAAAGCATAATTGTATAGATGACGTGCCATATAACGGCATGTCATCTACTAAGGTTTTCTTTTGCATGGCTGGTTTGTCTAGTGGGCCATTGGTGAGACACACAGACGCAACCGCATGTGTACTAAGTCCTTTCAAGTTATAATCTCCATGTATTTATAAGTTACTAAGTCCTTTCAAGTTATAATCTCTAGGTATTTCTGAAAAAAAATGCACTTGTAAACAAGATGTCACAACACAGGAATGAGCCACCCCGAACACAAAGGAAATGATTTTCACACTATGCCAAGTGACTCACACGACACTTGTTCATTATAATAAAAGTACCTACCTTCTGTATTGAGAGTGATTAAAGTAACATTTGGGCCCAGGTGAGATATGGAACTTTCTAGTGTGGTTATTTCACCTGGAAATAAAAGAACAAAAAAATTAACATTCAACACTTTTATTGATCGTGCTTTTTCTTCTTTTTTTCCATTGCCACAATCTGGAGTCTTCTACTCTGTGTTGCAGCATTCACTCACATATGTACATCTACAATCACAATCTGGAGTCGTCTACTCTGTGTTGCAGTATTCACTCACATATGTACATCTACAATCACAATCTGGAGTCTTCTACTCTGTGTTGCAGTATTCACTCACATATGTACATCAATTAGCAAAATGTAGCCAAAAGAATGGAAAACAATGCTTCATGGATTGAAGCATTGCTGCAAGAATTTGTGTCTTTTGACACAATACATCTGACTTTAATATGGCATATTTGGTATACTATATTATATCACCAGTGTGTTGTCATGCCTAAGAGAAGAGAGGAGAATAGCAGCATTGTTTACCATCCATGTCATAAGAGACGACTAAGGATGTTTAGGCGTTGAATTAGTTGTTCCATTCTATATTGAGGTTCAAAGTGCCCCGTAAAGGTGCATGTTAAGAAAGGATTGGGTCACGATACTGAACAACTCAGTTGTCTAAAGTATTATGTGGACATACTGCCCTGGTCATGCGGGGGTCAGAGACTTATTAGCAGGCAATGTTATGGTTAATGGCACAGTATTTAAGAGAGATAGAGCTGACCTAACACACGCAATCATTGATATATTACAGACATACTCTTGAATGGCTGCTGGAACGGAGAGTGGAGCACTTATGGGAATGTGACATTATGCAGATTTCTAGTCAAGAATCAAGTGACCAGAAGCCATAACCGATTTTATATGGGTGGGATAGCCAACCTCCACGCTGAATCGTGCACACCCGTAGTCACATCTTACAACATGGAACAATGTAGATCAGTGCTGTTATTCTTTGCTCCACTATCAGGTAGAGACAATACATGGATGGCTCAAGTGCCAAGAACTGATATCTATCTTGAGCCTCTCCACTCCAGAGTAGAAGATTGTCCAGATGGTAGCAAGGCACCCTACAGCCACAACTGAGTAAAACAGTTATCTGGGACTTTGCTGAAAGTAAATCTCTTGCCTAACATAGGAAACATAAATCTCTTGTCTGACAAAGGAAACATAAATCTCTTGCCTGACATAGGAAACATAAATCTCTTGCCTAACATAGCAAACATAAACCTCTTGTCTAACATAGGAAACATAAATCTCTTGCCTAACATAGCAAACATAAATCTCTTGTCTAACATAGGAAACAAGAGTAACAAACTGGTACTTTCTCAGGGTTCTATCATTGCCATCTTTCTTGATTAATAACCAGAACCATGGCACAGAGAACATTCCCATTAGAGATCCACTCTCCATTACATCCGCTGTCTAAGAGTATGCAAACTCAGTGATACAATATCACCTCAATCATCGTCTTCTTCACTCTGTAGTAATTGCCATCATTATTTTAGGCGACCACAAGTTTTGTGGTCTAGTACAAATTCAAATTTTGTGGTCTAGCCCAAATTCAAATTTTGTGGTCCAGCACTAATTCACATCTATTGATATTCTTTATGTCTACTGCTGTTACAGAAATGTTTATGGTGTGTTGAGATTTACAAGGCTGTTATATCTGGGCCTTTTGGACCAACCCATCCATGTTATTCTCTAAGCACTTTTTAACTCTTTGGAGCACAAGTCAACAAAATGAAATGAGACCACAAACTTGACCATGAAATACAAATTGAACTTCACATCACAAACGAAAAAATATCTTGTTCTGTTCGTTTTTTTTATCCTGACCACGGCTTCTTAGTTTAAATGTTGCTTGCCCTCGTGTCCCATTGTTAGTATGTCACGTTTACTATTCTTTCTATCTATATATGTTCCTTCCGCACCAAAAATGGTACAGATAAACCGTGGATGATATGACAAGACCCATGAAAGAATATAAGAATCTGGGAAAGTGCGGACAAACTGTGGATATGGAAAACCCATGAAGATATGGAAAGACCTAGAAAAAAATATTCTAGAAAATAAACATGGATGATTTGGAAAGATCTATGAAGAAATGGAGAGTACTGTGAAGATACAGAAAATCTATGAAAGACATGAGAATTTGTGGGATAAAGCTGTAGAAAATCTATGGAAGACATGAGAATTTGTGGGTTAAAGCTGAAATTTGTGTTGTTTATTATTGTTCATGAAAATAAACATGACATTCATCTTACCAGCTTCAGTTTTTGTCTGTGGGAGTCCAACAATGACAGCTCTGTCAACAAAAGTAAACAAAACAGGAGGTACAGTTAATTGATATAATTTAAACAGTTGGCAGCATTATTACAATGGACAACTCCTGTAGGTACCCAGACACAAATTAAACAACTTTTTCTGGAACCCTGCCATTTTTTTAATGACTTCTTGTTTTTCTGCACGTTTAATTTTTTGGCATAACTTTCTTTAATTTATTGAGTTATTGATTTAAAATTCTGACACAATAGAGTTAAGTTGATGCTGGATATGGTTTGGGGGTGTTATTTGCTCCATCCCTGAATACTCCTTATTTGCAAAATATACCATTCTTGGCAGGTAAAAGTGTGTTCACTCTTTGCTCATGGGCCGCAGCAACACTCAGCCAAACATCTTATTATTCTGCAGGAGCTTGGGAATGAGAAAAAAATCAATTGTAAACACACACAAATTTCCATTAGATAAATAACGATATACTTGCATTTACCCAGAATTTTTTTAAACAATGATGATAAAGATAACAGAAATTAAAGAAGCCACAGGAACAAGCTTACAAACAGCACACATGAAGGCCATCTCCAGAGAACTCTTCTACACCTGTCGCCGCAAGGCAAGCAAGGGCCACAGCAGATAGATAGATAGATAGATAGATAGATAGATAGATATATAGACAGACAGATAGATTAGTAGGTAGACAGATTGATAAAATAATGGGGTACGAACCAGCATCATGGCACATGGTTTCCCACAGGTATTTAGCTGTATCGTCAGTGGTTGGCCAGAAAACTCTTAACTATCATTGCCTACCACACTTACTCAGTAACAATGGCTCCATTATTCGACTTTCCATGGGCATGAGTCATGGTACCTTACTTCCTGGTGGCTGAGAATTTTTTTTATTGTAAACCATGAACAATAAGTGGATTCGAAACCTGAGACTGTTGGTCAGCAGGCAAATAACGTTAACATTACACAGCTGAAGCTAAAAAATTTTTTTACAATTTGTACAACTTTATTTTTAAGAAACTTACCCCTTTCTTGATGCAGAAGTGGTCAGCCCACCAGCAGAAATTGTTCTTGACCAACTCTGAATCTGGTCCACTTTGTCCTCTAAAGACTTCGTGTGGGCAGCCAACATGTCGAACTTGGTCTCCATGTTGTCGAGACGTGCACATATCGTTTTATTGATGCTAAACAAAATTTGCTGAAAGATACAAGCTCTTCTGTTGATTTTATTACTGTGTGCTGTCAAAGCACTTTACCAATGATGAATTAACACACAAATCACAATAGAAAATAAAAAATAAATAAATGAGAGACATCAGAAAACAATTAGGGAATCAATATTTGTTTTGTATATATTCTTTTCTTCTTCTCTTTCTTTCGAATCCCAGGAATTATGATCAATTAGCTCTTACTTCCAATGTGCAGTGAGGAGGTTTCTGAGAGCTTTCTTTTATACCCAGGAGACTTCAGCTTTTGGCTTAATGCAATGATTATTGAAGGAGCCTTCTACTCAGGAGGGGTAGGGTATATATATATATATTCTTTAAATAGGAGACTTCGTTCCAAAGCCTTGTACACCCCTTTCTTCACACGCGAGCGCTCGTGTGTATGTATATATATATATATACATCGGTGTGTCTGTTGGCACATTTTTTTTTGTGTCATTTACACCAGTGTACAGGTATATGTATATATGCGTGTTTATACTTTTATGTGTATATATATATATATATATTTGTTTTTAGTATATATATATATGTACGTATATGTGCACATATATATAATAAATTAATGTTTATACTCAGATGGGTATGTATATATTAGGGCTGGTATTGATTAAAATTTTCTCGTTCGATTAACCGAAAAAAATTTAATTGATTATTTATAACACATATATAGATTCAACTATTTGTATCTGATGTGCAACAATCCATGATGTAACTTCACAGTTCACATCTGATGTGCAACAATCCATGACGTAACTTCACAGTTCACACAAAAATGTTGTAAATTCAAACTGTAGCACTGACGTGATTTTTCTAAAACTTAAAAAAAAAACGTAGTTAGTTTAATTATAAAACTTATACAGTATACTGACTGTCAGTCACTTTATAGTAAGCATCACTTTAGCCAGTCATGCGAACAAACCAGATTTTTCTGCAGTCGCAATTTTTGTCTACGTCTGCACGACGAAATAAATAACAATAATACGCGGAAAAAGTAAGTAACACAAAAAAATTATTAAAAAACTGAAACAAAATATTTGAAATATTTTCTTAAATTTTAATCGATCAAATTAATTTTAATCAACAATTTTTAATGATTAAACGATTTATTAATCGTTAATTTCTGCAGCCCTAATATATATATATGTATTTAGTTGTGTAATTGTATGTGAATGTGTATATTTTAATGCATCATCTGTTGACACTGATGATCCCTACACATTTCTATAGTCTCTACGTCTATTGGTAGCCCTGCAGCTACAAATTTCATAAATGTTTTCATATTGTCCCCCCCCCCCCCCCCCACTCTTGACATTGTTCAATGGTGGCCTCCATAACTCTGCTTTAGCATTTTTCATCTTTTACGTATGGCTTCCACTTGATCTGATTGATATATTGCCTATTATTTCATCACTCCTGGCAATTGTCCATTAATCTATGGCTATTTTTAATGCAATAATGCACAGACATATCAATAAAGCACTATAAATAATGCACAGACATATGGTGATTTGGTGTTTCGCTAACTATCTATTTTACAGAAGGCCAACGTGACACAAAAATGACATGCTAAAGTCAGATATGCCATGTCAAATAGCTTAAAGACCACAAACATTGTAAACAATAGCTACAAGCTGTAAACCATGGCTCAACACATTCTGTTCTCCAGTCTACATTTTGCTAATCTGCAGAAGTTTTGGGAACAAACATATCTTCTTCTTCTTCATCATTCGTTCTCAAACTCCCACTGGATATCTCTTGTAGCAGGACCATGGTCCTATTAGATTTCCAGAAACATGTAGTCCAGAGAACGGAACTGTGTTGTGTCGCCGTTTTATTTGCGCCAATGGCCCGACACATCCGTCTTCCAAGAAGCAAGAAGTTCATTGCAGTTGGCCTATGAGGAGAGAACATTCAATTTGAAATCATATCTAGCCTGACAAGGCATATCTGTGCTGTCATGTGACGTATTCTCTCCAGAACGTTGTCTTCCCAATGAAATCCCTGATCCCTCATCTGTCTTGCACGATACGGCTTGCATTTGCCAATGACATATTCATGTTATCTTTAATATAGTCACAATCTGAACTCGGAAAATATTACAATATTTTTAAGATGCAGCACAACCAAATTACCTAAAGATTATGTCCTTTTTTTTCTTTCAATCACAGATATCCAGCTCAATCACAGATATCCAGCTCAATCACAGATATCCAGCTCAATCACAGATATCCAGCTCAATCACAGATATCCAGCTCAATCACAGATATCCAGCTCAATCACAGATATCCAGCTCAATCACAGATATCCAGCTCAATCACAGATATCCAGCTCAATCACAGATATACAGCTGAATCACAGATATCCAGCTGAATCACAGATATCCAGCTCAATCACAGATATCCAGCTCAATCACAGATATCCAGCTCAATCACAGATATACAGCTCAATCACAGATATCCAGCTCAATCACAGATATCCAGCGCTTACAAAAGTAAACTTACTTTAAATGAGATATCAAGGTTCAAATCTTGACTACCATCGCTGTCTAGATGTATTCTCTTTCTATCTGGTTCCACACAATTTTCTATTGGAAAAAAAAAATCACAACTATAGATGAAAATAAATAAACGATAATGCTCATTTGTTCAGAATTCTACTTCTTCTTCTTCTTTGATCCAGCGGCTTCAGGACTTTTGACCTTAGACTCAATGCCATGTAGTTAGTGATATCTGCATGTATTCGTTTTTGCTATCTTCCAGTGTGTTCCAACTTTTTGTTCCAGTGTGTTCCAACTTTTTGTTCCAGTGTGTTCCAACTTTTTGTTCCAGTGTGTTCCAACTTCAGGACTTCTGACTTTAGACTCAATGCCATGTAGTTAGTGATATCTGCATGTATTAGTTTTTGCTATCTTGCAGTGTGTTCCAACTTTTGACCTTAGACTCAATGCCATGTAGTTAGTGATATCTGCATGTATTCGTTTTTGCTATCATCCAGTGTATTCCAACTTTTTGGTCTTGAAGGAAGGATGCTCATCTTTATATCGTACAGCACTTTACAAATGGAGAGGGCAATAATGATGTTTCATAATGGTGTTAACATAGCTGGCACTCTGGGAGTGTGTTATTATTTGTTCAAAATGCTTATTGTATGTGCTGTCCTCGATGTCTGAAGATATTTTGATGTCTCCTTGGAAGATGGTTGATGCTATCATTGGGGGTTTCAATTGACCATATGTTTGAACACCTCCTTTTCAGTGTTTCACATAAGTCAGCACCAGACTCCATAAAGTTTCTGCATTGGTGATGGAACATGGCCATGTCCTTCTGCATCAGAACTAATATGGATTTTTTCAATAATCTGTATTTCAGTCACCAGCACTGGGGTAGATTGAAGAGTTTTGTAAAACTACAGATCCCTCGTTTAGGGCGTATCTTACAGAGAAAGTGGAACAATGATGCCGTGAGATGGGGGTTGTCTGTTTCTATTATTCTGGGGGGACTTACCTTCCTCTTGCAGCCACTAGATGTCTGCCTTAACAAACCATTCAAGGACAGACTCCGAGCAAAATGGAATGTGAATGGCAGCATCTGATTTAGCTGTGACGAAGGGTGGTAACATAAAAAAAGTTGACATTATCATAATCGCTATGTGGGTCAAAGAATCGTGGTCTCATATTTTATCTGAAATGACCGTCCGATCTTTCAAAAAGTACTCAATTAGTAATGCAATGGATGAAAGTGAGGACAACGCTATCTTTGAGGACGACGACAATGTACCAGAGACTGATGATATCCACCCTGATGTTTCCATGACAGATAATGACATTCGTTAGTTATTTCAGACTTTAGACAGTGATTTGGACTTTGAAGGATTTCATTGACTGGACTGGCACCGGTAAGTTTATCCCTAATTTATCGATATTTGATGTTATTCTGTGTTCTGTTTATGTTTGTCTCTACAGCTAATTTTGTTTAAACATTTTTTTGTATGCAAGCCAAACACATTATAATTTAGTCTGTTACTATCAAAACACTACCCAGTAGGGCTAGACGATAAACACAAGTTACTGGTATATAGACGTCATTTATTTCCCACAGACATTATATGTACATTTATACATATTTGTCCAAAAATTCTTGGTTTATACACAGATCCCTACGGTATTACCATCAAACTCCTCCATCACTAATATCCTCCATATATGCTGTCACAACACAACTGAAGTGGATATGCACCTACTGCCACATGGCATAGAGAAAAAGAGTGAAAGCTCGCAAATCTGAGAATCGAATAAATAATAAGTACAATGAAGACTTACCATGAGTTATAGTTGTTTCATCTGCTTGCATATCTGGAACACCTGGAATTCCAATCGTAACCATGGATGAATCAATTGTGACTGCAGTTCCCCCAAAATTAACAAGGTCTGCTTCTTGTCCAGACATTCTGGAAATGGTTGAAAGAATTTGAAACGCAAAATACAAACAGCAAAATTAGAATAAATTCTTTTGTAATACTTTCAAATACTGACTAATCTCTCTGGGACTGTGAATAAACAACACAGTGCAGCAATGTAGCTCATAAGAGCGCAGATATTAATACATTTTTTCTGTTTATTCTCAAACTGCCACAAGATCGCTTTCACAATAGAACAACTATCTCACTAGATCTCCAGCAGGATGTAGTCAGGGAATAGAGATGCATTGCATCCCCATTTTATTTGAGCAAATGGAACGAGATATTCGGCTTCAGTGTTACCAATATGTTGAGTGTTTTTTTACCATTTTCACTGAACGTTCATAGCCATATTGCTAGTAGATTGAATGTACACAGTAACTGATGCCCATATTACTAGTAGGCTGAATGTACACAGTAACTGATGCCATATTACTAGTAGGCTGAATGTACACAGTAACTGATGCCATATTACTAGTAGGCTGAATGTACACAGTAACTGATGCCATATTACTAGTAGGCTGAATGTACACAGTAACTGATGCCCATATTACTAGTAGGCTGAATGTACACAGTAACTGATGCCCATATTACTAGTCGGCTGAATGTACACAGTAACTGATGCCATATTACTAGTAGACTGAATGTACACAGTAACTGATGCCCATATTGCATGCTGGTCACCAACATTAAAACTAGCCACGGTCATAGGTGCCAACTAGCATGAATTTAGAACGGATACAAAACAAAGGTTGTCCAAATCATCATATCTAGCAGAAAATTCTACTCTTTGGTAACCTAAGGACTAAATCCTGCCCCCAAGAGACAAAACTGGTGAAGAAACTGTGGGGCATCAGCAAGGACACACTACTGATGACTGTATTCCTGAAAGCACCCCCACTTACCTGTATCGACATATTAGTTTTTGCGATTGACATTACTACTGTTTTTTTTCTGCATTTATTTTCATGTTAAAGTCCCTACATGTCTGTGTGGAGTCTATTTATATGTTGTAGTAGTTCTATATCATCTTGATCAACAGCAAAAACTTCGCTCAGGAGGTTGTTTTTTTTATTGTTGTTGTTGTCAATTTTACACATGCAATTGATATGTGTAATGAATAACATGGGAGATAGAACACATCCTTGTCGCACGCCAGAGTGTATGTGGAATTTGTCTGAAAGCCCTACACTCGCTCAGGCATTTACTGCACTTTGACTACCTGTGTACTGTAATTACTCCTGCACAAGTTGATTAAGTATTGTAGAACCCCCATATTTTGATAGTATTTTCCATAATTATTGTCTGCCTACTCTGTTGAAAGCTTTTTCTTGGTCGACAAAAGCGATATACAATTCTTGATTGTTTGCAGTTATTTTTTCTGCCAGTTGTCTGAGCGTAAAAATGGCATCTATACCACTCTTATTCTTGCGGAATTCCATTTGAGTGTTATTAAGCTGTGGTTCGATGAATGCTAATAATCTTTCTTGAATTCTGCTGAAAATTTTTTCCAGTAAGGCTTAGAAGTGAAATACTTCCATATTTTGTACAATTTAGCAGTAGAAGGTAAAATGCATTTTCAAGAAAAGTAAAGATCTATAGCTCATAATTTCTATCAAATAGACCTAGGCCTAGTTATTGGGTAAATTACAGTAAAATACATCGTTCAGGGATTATATTATTCACTCACCTACAAAGATCAAGGAACATGCCACGGTGATAAAATGGCAATACTGCATATTTTTTTCTTTAGCGTTCATTCTCAAACTCCCACTGGATCTCTCTTTTAACAGGATCATTGTCCTACTAGATTTCCAGCAGGATGTAATCCAGAGAATGTAAATGCACTGTGTCTCTGTTTTATTTGTGCCAATGGCCCAACACATCCGGTTCGGCGGACTGCAGTTTTTAAAAATAAGATCATAGGGTTATGCTAATCTACTCTTTTTTCGTTCATTCTCAAACTTTCATCAGATCTCTCTTATAGCAGGACAATGATCTTTCTAGATTTCCAGCAGGAAGTATTCTAAAGAACAGAAATTATGTTGCCAATTTACCTGTGCCAATGCCCTGACACATCAGACTCTGGTGTTATGCTAAATACAAATTAATATGGTAATAATAATATGCTAAATTCCGTTTTCTTCTAATAGGTCTAAATAATTATTGAAATGTTAAATGGAGTTTGTAGGCAAGAATTTTGAAACGAACTACAGTTGGATACATCGTCTAAATGTTTATTTCCTTTCCTAAAAATAATACTACTATATACTATAATATATATTTGACCTATGGAATACAGTTGTGTATAACAAAATACGGTACATTTTTCTTTTCTACAGTCACTGTGCTATAAATAGCACACTGTTTTCATGTTTAAGCAGACGACGTCAAGAAGTTCCATGAGAAAACCAATCAACGCACCACACCCCCGATTGTATGCCGCTGTGCTAAAAATCATATCGATTTAATTACACGAGAATTCTTAGAGAATTAATGATTAATTCTAAACACTGATTCTAACCCTTCTCCCCCCTCCTAAAAACATTATAAACTAATTATAATCCTTTTAAACCCCCTTTAACAAAAGCTATGGTACAAGATTGTCATTACGCCGGGACCATCATTCTTATCATGTTAGGAAATACCTCAAAACTAGGTCAAATTTCACTGGGACCGTAGAAACAAAAGATGCGCCCCAAATACATGTGCAGGCGACTCCCTTCATAAAGCTAGTCAATGCTGGCGAAAGTGCAGAACAATAATCAGGGCATAGGCTACAATTAGGTCTAACAAGTTATTAGACTAAACAACCAAAGTCAAATGTCCAACAATACTAATAATTAATATCCCTAAGTAATATTAGGCTAGGCGGTACGCCAGCTAGGCATATGGCCTAAATATTAAATAAATAATGACTGGTCACATCTGTCAATATTACGTTATTACAGGGTATCAGGCTAGTTATACTGTTACATAACTAGAATTAAGTAAGAATAGATATAATAATTATAAATTGTGTGTATTATAGTGGATAGAGAGATAAATCACATTGTCATTGAATTTTAAGTAGATTTGAAGTGTAGTATTCAATTGAATTGAGTAGGACTAGGCCTACACAACGTCAACAATGGGGAAAACTACATCCCAAACAAAGTTGAAAATACTAACACTAACACTGATAGAAAGTCGTATTTTACACAAATTTATCACATGATCCTTCCTATTCGCATTTATATTTCTATCACCAGTATTCACTATCTGTCAAGTTTACATCATACTTTTTGCGAGATGAAGAAACGAAAGTAGACTAGCAGACTGCTTGCAGTCAGCATTCACTTGTTTCATCGTTGTTTTCAACTCATATTTGTCCGACATCATGAGATCTGTAAACTGCCGTGCAGTACGGCTTTATAAAACAAATTCTTTACCATTTTCTGATGTAATTACACAAGCACAAACGTGCTAAATAGTTCACTGAAGTGCTAAAGTTTATCCAGACACTGTATTGTGTTTCTTACTTTCCACAGACGATTGAAAATCCGTAGAATCACGTACTTTTATCGGAGACGATAATGGCGTTCCAAACGGTAAAATACGAGAACGTCTCAGCATGACCTACTTATCCGAATATGGAAGTAAAAGTTTACGAAATGTGTACACATTCTTAATTATTATCGAAATGTTTGTGTATAAACATCTTTTAGTTTCTCAATAATTACATATATTTTTTTGTGTACTTTGTTTCAAAAATAAATATGAGTAGTATAGTGGGAAACCAACGAGCTGTGAGCTGATACATGATTTTTTTTCTTACAGCGTTTCTCAAACGTGTGTTCATGGTACAAACAAAATGTAGGGCATATATGTAATATTGTCGTCCTCAGTGGCGTAGCGTGGGTCAATAGCGCCCGGGGCGGAATCATAATTTTCCGCCCTTGTGGCATTAAAAAAATATGTCAGTGATTCTGAAAGACTGGACGAAAATAAATTTGCCGCCCTCCCAATGATGCCGCCTGGGACGGTCCGCACCTCCGTCCCCTCCCTCGCCTTTATTTATTTAGTGTTTAGTAGTGTTTATCCTTTCGATTGAGAGTGTGGGGAAAGGGGGAAGTGTGTGGGGGAACAAGGTGATGTTTTACCTGTTGAGTTCGAATATGAATAAGGCTGACATGCAGACACTTCATATAAATCGATATTTCATCGAAAGTTAAGCAAAGTAGTGCACTGTACAACTAAAACATCTGACCTCGAACAGTCCATATTTCGTAATGATAATGTACCCTAGTGTTGAAATGTAGAGGTGTTGAAAGAGTCAAATGCAAAACGTACCTTAATCAACAATATAAGAAAAATGCAATCTTCTTTTTTTTGGCAACTTCATGAGAAAGGCAGGTTTAAATAACATAGTCACAACAGGCAAAATTGAAGGCAACAGAGACAGAGGGCGGCAACGTGAGATAATATTAGACAGTTTGACAGCCTGGCACGGCAAGGAAACAACAATGTCCTTGATACATAATACTGTGGACAGAGAGCTGTGGAGAGCCGTGACCGCCTACACTAGTCGGCATGGCACCTGATGATAATGAATGTACCCTGATATATATCGTGTGGGCAGTTGTTTACGAAGTGTGCTTCGACATGTGCCGTTTTTAAGCTCCACGTCCCAACTCCAAATTCTATTCACAATATATAGTTAGTTAGTTTGTCGTTGCCGCCGAAGACAGATGTGTCTGGCCATTTGAGCAAATAAAACGGCGCCACACAGCATTTCCATTCTCTGGACTATATCCTGCTGTAAATCTAGTGGGGTCATTGTCCTGCTACAATAGAGATCTAGTGAGAGTTCGAGAAAGAACGCTGAAGAAGAAGAAGTTTGTCGTTGGATTACCATCGTTGCACTCCTGATAAGTCTGATTTACTCTTGCGTGTAGCAATCATTACAGGAATGACAAAGTTCAGTTCCCTGTTCCTTTACAACTATTTTTCTAAGCCAACAGTTGCGCTTATTTCTAGCAACGCCGCATTTCGATTATTTTGGACAAGGAAGAGAAATCCTCATAAATTTAATTTGGCAGTGTTTCTCGTAAGGAGTTTAAAAAGTCGGCACGATCCGTTGCTCTACCACACGACACAGTAGCTGTGCAAGCTAACCGATCTGCTATCTCATTCCCTTGAACATCCACATGACCAGTACGAAAATCAACGTGTCGCATTCCAACATCGATCTCTCCGCTGCCTCAATCCACTATTCTCTATACTTTCTAAATTCACTATTCTCTACACTGTCTAAATCCACTGTTCTCTCCACTGCCTCAATCCACTGTTTTCTCCACTGTCTCAATCCACTATTCTCTACACTGCCTCAATCCAACATTCTCTACACTACCTCAATCCCATATTCTCTACACTGCCTCAATCCACTATTCTCTCCACTGCCTCAATCCAATATTATCTCCACTGCCTAAATCCACTATTCTCTCCACTGCCTCAATCCACTATTCTCTCCACTGCCTCAATCCACTATTCTCTCCACTGCCGCAATCCACTGTCCAGGAGCGCAACCGGTCTATATTTTAATAATCGTGCTCATCGAGTCAATGGGGATACAAAAATGAGTCACTCTATATATACTCGGAGACAGTAATGAATAGCGAAAGTGACTTGTTCATAAGAATCAAATATGACAATATTTTAAGTTTTCCAACCATGAAAACATTCTTCAACTTTATAGCATAGGGTCTTAACAATTGCACTCCATGCACTGAAAATCATCACGGAACCAGAATTGCAAAGAATATAAATATATTCACAGAATGAAAATCCTTACTGGAATCAACCCAGAACACCAGAAATGAAAGCCTTCTGTACAACATCAGACAAGTGTTCAGACACATTAAAAATGATCAGGGAAATAAGAAAGTGGACCCAAAACCATTCTGACGTCGGATGTGTCAGGTAGAAAGCTGCAGCAATGCTGTAAACAATGACACAGCACTCCGTTCTCCAGATTGCATCCTGTTAATCTGCAGGAGTTTCAGAACAATGAAGAAGATTGTTTGTCACTAACCCCAGAAATTGCGAGCAACTTGCTCTTACTTCCTATGTGCAATATGGTGCTTTCTCTGAGCTTTCTTTCACACACAGTATATTTTAGATTTAGGCGTAGTGCAATGCCTATTAAAGAAGCCTTTTACTCAGGTATATGTTACGAGACGGGTTGGTATTTTGTCTGTTACCCACTGTGCATCTTTCCTCCAACAAGGCGCTTCGCAGCCAGCGTATTGTTCCTCGTGTAGGAAGAATATTCCATTACCACCCTTCGTGACCCTAGGTCCCAGACCCAATTTCTTCTTCATGAACCTTGCTGCAAATAATCGATTTCTTCTGTATGAACCTTGTTGCCAATAATCGATTTCTTCTGTATGAACCTTGTTGCCAATAGTAGATTTCTTCTGTATGAACCTTGTTGCCAATAGTCGAATTAGACTCAGTGTTGATATCACTTCCTATGCGAGGTGAATCTTCGACATACACGCCAGGGAAGGGGGGGGTGGGTCTGGAATTTTGCTTGTGCATTTGTCACGCACTCGCCTCGTCCGCTTGTTATGGCCTTCCAATTCATCTGCTTCTCGACCTGTGTTTTTTACTCTGGGCTGTTGCATTTATCACCCAAAGATTGCAGCCTGTCTCGGACAAAGAGCTACTCAGTCAACGAACAAATCTCGTGTAATAAGACATCATTCACCTCTGTGTCATTTGGTACTGAACCCAATCCTCTCAGTATGAGTCGTGTTGGGCAACGTCGATAGTCGAGTGAGATTTGAGATTTCCTCATGTAATTGAAGATACTTTTAGCCATTCCTATTCTCCTTTTAACTTTTGTTTCACATCTGCCATCATTTGTGACTATGTTTCCAAGATATTGATACTGTTTTACTTGTTGTAGTTTCTCTCCATGTATGTTTATGTTTAGCTCTTGTTCTTCTGTGTCTTTGCTGATTATCATAGTTTTTGTTTTTTTGGATATTTATATCCAGTCCATATTCATGACTTGATTTATTGACTAGATCTATTAGTGTTTGGTCATATAAAGAGACACAGCTGTTTAGAAAGACAAATAATGGAGGAAAGAGTACCTGGATTGAGGAGAAAGGGCAGACCAAGAAGACGATGGACTGACGACAGTAAAGATAACATGAATACATCACTAGAAAATGCAAGCCACATCGCCCAAGACAGAGAGAGGTTCAGGGAGTTCATTGGGAAGACAACGTTCTGGAAGGAATACGTCACATGACACATCTTCACGGTGCGCTGCCCTCTAGCGATGTGCTACCCTCTCATTATAGTATGCCAGTCTTACTTCCATTGAGACTTGCGCACGATTTTCGATATTCGTAATGACATCTACCTATCTCGGGACACTGATACTGGCCGCTCCACAATATATCTTCATTTCGGCTGACAGAGCTAGAGTGACTTGCGTCACCATGGGTCGACATTGCCGATGCGTGTGGCGCAGAGTTGTCAGAGATATTGCTTGCCTCCCCCCCCCAAGTTATTATTTTATCTTCAACCTTCACATTCACGGACATGAAATATAAAAGTGTTGGCAAGGAACACAGCATAAGCCGCTGTGCTTCTGTTCCCAGGGTGCACCACGAGAGGGTACTTTTAGAATCTTGGTTTCTGCACACCCTGGGTCTGCATGATAGCAATGTGGCACTCTTTGCACTATGTATTGTATCATGCTTTACAGCTAGGCTGCAACTTATGCACCATTCGACCTGAAACATCCAACGTCAGAATTTTTTTTGGTTACTTTGACTAATGAATGAGAATGAAACATTACCCGTCCTCCAATAATGCAATTTTATGGAATGCTGCTTTTGCTTGTCCTATTCTGCTTATAATTTCGGTCTTGCATTTACCATCATAAGTTATTGTCATGTGATGTATACTTTCCAGAACGTTGTCTTCCCAATGAACTATCTGAATTCCTCTCTGTCTTGGGCGATGCGGCTTGCATACACGACCGATGAGAAATTGGGGGGGGGGGGGGGGGGGTAATACATAAAAAAGATAATCACTTCGTTTTGTGGAACTTTTGAAGGTTTTTATAAAGAACAACTAGAAAGGAGGAGGATCCTATCTTTTGTCTGTCCATTGTACTAAATATTGAATTTTCTTATGAGGGTGTGGGTTGGAGCACAAGCTCTCTACAGACTTTCTCCAAAACGCTCTTAGTCGCCTCTTACGACATGCATGACATGTTACAGCGACACTTTACTTATTTGAACCTCTTTTCGGTCCACGGCAGCACACAGGGGTTTCACCAACGCAACAATAAGCATATTATCTTCTCAATAGCTTTACGCCAATCCTCCGCCCAGAGAGCATGCACGTGCAGACATGGTTTTAGTTTTTAATATAATCAAGATGGCGACGCTCAGTATACAGTAGTGTTGGCCAAACTTGAAAAACCTATATTTGTGCTTGTTATTTTTGTTTGTTGTAGGTAATGTAGAGTTTATTGGTATAGGAAAATCTATATTCGCTAGAGCAGAGTTGAATGATGACGCCCCACAGCTTCTACCTACAGTGGTAATTGCAACTTTAGTTCGAAATAAGGTTCTTGGGACAACTTGAAAAGTTGGACTATCCAAAACACCGCACTGGTAAGATTATTTCATAAATTTTACATGATTGCTTGTTTAAAAAAGGGAGAGGATGACAGGGCTTGAAATGAATGTATTGATATAATGTTATATGAACGAAGCGAGATGTCACAATGTCAAAATACTGTTGGCTGTTATGATTGATCAATATAAATAACCAAATGGTCAGAGGGTGTCCGACAAAGTGGATGGTGCCGCAGTAACCTAATGAACAAATAGTAACGCAAAATGAGGTAAACAGGTTACTATAACACTTACCTAGCCTATTAATAAAAATATATTTAAAAAAGTATATAGGCCTATAAAAAAAACATACAATAAAACTAAACAGGACAATTCTCCACGTATTGGCTCAAATTGAACCTTTTTCAAGAGACAACAGAAAACGACAAAATAAAAAACAAAATAGATGTCTATATTAAAATGAAAATATACTTATATACTTGATGATATATATAGACATCTATTTTGTTTTGTTTTTTATTTTGTCGTTTTCTGTTGTTGGACAATGTGAAGCTAATGGCCAAAGACAGGTAACTTCAACTTCCTCCCATCGACTCTTAACTGCACAAGTGAAAATAACAATAGATAGATATTTGGCACATGCTCATAATAACCACTGAAGCTTATTATACCAAGAAGCCGCCAAAGACGGATGTCTCGGGCCATTGGCGCAAATAAAATGGCGACACAACGCATTTCCATTCTCTGGACTACATTCTGCTAGAAATCTAGAAGGCCATGTCCTACTACAAAAGAATTCAACGGGAGTTTGAGAATGTACGCTGAAGAAGAAGAAGATACCAAATAAAGTATTATGTATAAGTATCATTGAATGAGGGTGACTAAATCATGAAAAGTGTCATTCTGAAGTCGGACAGGAAGATGTAAATATTGCCATCAAGTTGTAAGCCACAAAAGTTGAGGGACAGCCATAGCGAGTTGAGTTAAAAAGTCATCTGGTAAACTTGCCCATAAGATACAATGCCAGACATACAGCAATCGTTATCTGAAGATTAAAGTAAAACTCCATTAACAACCCATGTGTTGCTGGGGCTGGAAAGGGGAGCAAAGACACTGTTATTTGCCATTCATGTTGTAAGAGTTGACTAAAGGAGGTTTTGGGATTGGAGTTGGCTGTCCCATCCTATAGGAGATCAAAGTGACCAAGAAGCTATGCTGAAATCGTATGGGTCAGATAGTTACTTAGTTAGTTAGTCGTCTGATCATCACTGCAAACTGGACACGTTCATAGTTGCTCCGATCTCTACCTGAGTGTATCTGCCATTAAACTTCTGCTCTCAGTACCGGTCCTCTTCTGGTTGACCATCATTTTTCTACACCCTCTAAAATATTCACTTTTAGCAACACCACATTTCAAACCCTCATCTTTAATCCTGGACATTGAAAAGAAATCATTATCCACACTAGACTCACTCTTGTGTGCTATATTTCTTATGGAGTTCTTCTTCTTCATCGTTCATTCTCAAACTCCCGCTGTATCTCTCTTGTAGCAGGAGCATGGTCCTACTAGATTTCCAGCAGGATGTAGTTCAGAGAATGGATATGTGCTGTGTCGCCGTTTTATTTGCACCAATGGCCCGACACATCCATCTTCTGCGGGTTTTATGGAGTTTAAAACATCAGCTCGATCCATTGCCCTATCGCCCTGTGCAATTTGTTGTGAAGTCGGATGTGTCAGGCAGAAAAGCACAGACTAGATATCACAGCAATGCTGTAAATTGTGATACAATACATTCTTTTCTCTGAGCTATATCCTACTGACAATCAGGAGTTTGAGATGAACGCAAAAGAAGAAAAACATATTTTTTTAACGTCCAGAGAACAGATACGTGTTGTGTTGCCAATTTATTTGATACCTTTGAAAACAAATCCAATTATTTTAGTGGAAACCTTCTCTTTGTCATTGCAATTTTTCATTATTCATCTCCTAGGATTCGAAGTGATCACAACGTAGATAATTCAACTGCAATGTTGACAGAATGGCTGTCGGCTGTGTCTCATTTATACCACCATGTTGATGTTAAAATTGACCACAAAAATAAAGGTAAAAGTATTTTGTAAAAATTAGATTTAATAGACGTAAAAATTAAAGGAAATAATTTGTGAGTTTATTTTCTAATTTAATACCAGCTGGTGCATACAATCAATGACTTTCACATTGTCCCATCCCAACTCTTGCAGATTCTTGAACTTTATGACACCACTCAATAGTTACAAAACAAAACTCTTGCAGATTCTTGAACTTTATGACACCACTCAATAGTTACAAAACAAAACTCTTGCAGATTCTTGAACTTTATGACACCACTCAATAGTTACAAAACAAAACTCTTGCAGATTCTTGAACTTTATGACACCACTCAATAGTTACAAAACAAAACTCTTGCAGATTCTTGAACTTTATGACACCACTCAATAGTTACAAAACAAAACTCTTGCAGATTCTTGAACTTTATGACACCACTCAATAGTTACAAAACAAAACTCTTGCAGATTCTTGAATTTTATGACACCACTCAATAGTTACAAATCTCATGCAGATTCTTGAACTTTATGACATCACTCAATAGTTACAAAACTTTTGCAGATTCTTGTATTTGACGATGGCTGCTAAAAATCAGTAAACTCATCATCATGTTAAAACTCCTGAAACTTAGAACATCCTACTAGCAAGCTGAAATTTGAGAATGAACACAACAACCACTAATCCAAATTAAGGATAAATTTATTTTAAAGATAAGGATAAGTTTATTTTAATGATATAGACACTGATAAGTAGAATTTTTGAATTGTGGATGAGTTGAATTTAGAACAAGCACTGCAAGGACAAATTATTCAATTTGAATTTGAATGTAACTGAAACTGGAACATTATTTTTGCTATTGATGAAGAGGAAAGTTGCTATACGTAATCACAACTGAACAAATATGTTTATAGTATACGTTTAACTCACGGGTTCCCATGTTATGAGTTGTGACCCAAATTGGGGTGGCCAAGGGTTTTCTGTGGGTTTCGGCTGAAACAGTTAAGTAAAGAAAAATAGTGATTTCTTCTGTGTGCGTCCCTACACTCCTGCAGATTCACAGGATGCAGTCCGGAGAATGAAATGTATTGTATCATGGTTTATAGCTTTGCTGAGGTATCTGCACCTATCGATCTGACTTCATCATGGCTTCTGGGTCACTTTAACCTGTATGGGATGGGACAGCCAACTCCAACCTATAACATCCCTAGTTGCCTCTTGTGACATGCATGGAAGGTAAACGGTGTTGCTATTGTTGGCTCTCTTTTGAGGCCCAGGCAACACACGGGCGAAATGATTGTAAAACAATTTTCATTTTAATCAGTGTCTCAAAGTTGGAATAATATCATACATTTTGTAATATCTTCTTCTTCTGCGTTCATTCTCAAACTCCTGCAGATTAGCAGGATGTAGTCCGGAGAACGGAATGCGTTGTGTCATGGTTTACAGCATTGCTGCGATATCTGCGCCTTTCGGCCAGACACATCCGACTTCAGCATGGCTTTGGGTCACTGACCCTATATGGGATGGGACAGCCAACTCCATCCCATAACCTCCTTAGTCGCCTTTTACGACATGCGTCAAAGGTAAACAGTGTTGCTATTCTTTGCTCCCCTGCAACACACTGGTGATTATGTAATATTAAATATAACTTATGGTAGGTTAGTGGTTCATGAGTTCATGCCCTTTGACCCAAATATAACTCATCAAAATGTGAGCAGTTTCTGTGTTCTCGGTTAATAGACTGATGCGGCACACACACACATGGTTAACATACGTTGGCAAAAACTCAAATGTAAATTATGAAGAAATAATTGTTAACGAGTTACAATATCAAGCTAAACATTAAATATATCATGTTTAAATTGTATTGAATTATATATGCCTCAAATGAAATAGTAGCACATCATACTTCATGCTCCATGGTGGAAATCAAAAAATAAATTTGTGTTGGTTACTTGAGAGCCAACGCAGAAGTAGAAGATATTCTGAACAATCTTCGAACGATATAGAATATTTTTTCCATATTGAAAGCTTTATATAAAATGTTTTTGACCATGGGTCACTTTACTTCTAAATAAAATGGGGTTGTGACTCGAGAAAAGTTGAGAACTTATGGTTTAGATGATCTGAAATGTGTTTGTGAAGTATTTATTGAATCAGAGTTGAATTTGTGCGGACAGTAAATATTTAACTGATCTGAGACCTGACATACCAAATGCTTACAGATTCGCCTACAGTGCAGAGAAGCTGATCCTGGATGTAAGCAATACTTGATGATTTCCTTGATGATGTTCTTGAACAAAGTGTATAATATTTTCAGTACAAGAAGTTCCTCCTCTGTACAGTTCACCTCATGTGTTAATACCAGAGAAGCCTAAAGACAAACTAGGATTTGATCAGGCAAGTAATGTGTCATTTTGTTGTAGTTTGTATACATAGGATCTGATCAGGCAAGTTATGTGTCATTTTGTTGTAGTTTGTATACATTTTCTGTTAGATAACATGGTTGGTAAACAATATCATTTTGTTGTAGTTTGTATACATTTTTTGTTAAATAACTGAAGGTAAACTTTTAGTTTTAAAAGTTGTAAAGGTATTTTATAATATTTATTCAGTTTTTTTTTGGCTGCGTAAAATGTTCATCTTATGATAAAATTATGCTCCTTTCAGTCGCAAAATTAATCCAATTCGGTTATATCAGAGCTTTTAACCATAAAAGCGAAAGTGTGTTTCCAGGGCCCGAAAGGGGAGCTTTTTGTTCTTCAGTCAGATATCAGGTTACAGCGCCAATAGCTTCAATGAACTGTATAATTCGCTTCAGGTCATCCATGGAACCCCTCAAGTCTGGAAGTTCTGCTGTCTCAGTAGGAAAATAAACATATTTTCTCACTCTCTTCTTGGTAGATTTGACAGGCATGAAGGATGTGTTCTGCAGTCTCTGGGCTCAGTCCACAGTTGCACAGGTCTGTCTACAAATTTTCAACTTTCTGAACATGTGACTTCTCAGTCTGTTATGGCCAATTCGTAGTCAAAAGGGGAGCAAAGAATAGCAACACTATTTATCTTCCATATATCTTGTAAGAGGTGACTAAGAAGGTTTTAGGATGGTGTTGGCTGTCACATTCTGTATATGGTCAAAGTGACCTAGAAGTCATGCTGAAATCGGATGTGTCAGACCGAAAGGTGCATATAACACAGTCACGCTGTAAACCATGACGCAACACATTCCGTTCTCCAGACTGCATCTTGATAATCTCTAAGAAGTTTGAGAATGAAAGAAGAAGAATGTGGAAGTTGCTGTTCTGATAATCCAGCCACCACGAACTTCGTTAATTAAAAACATTCATACTCATCAGGTAGCATATCCTGTAGCAGTCATCACAGCCTTTCGAAGCTTCTGTCAATCTTGAGCTAGTCTTCCTGCTTCTGTTACTGTCATGTTCAGGTGGTCTTTGATGTCTTGCATCCATCTTCTGGGTCTGTCTCTTGTACGTCTCCCTGGCATCATCCCCTCCATTATGGTCTTCTCTAGGCTGTCTGGTGTTAAAAACTTTATTTATTCATATTTGCAGATATACATGATCAACTTGAAACGACGGCCGGCTAGAAGACTTCGGATGCTGACAGCCTTTGACTACTTGGAGATAGATGCCAAAATTGTGGATGCTGTAGATGGAAAGTTAGTATAAATACCAAATTCTCTCCTGTTATTTGTAATTTTGTTGTAAACTCGCAGTATGACATTCATTAAAAAAGGAGTTTCATGTTTTCACTTTTTCCATTGAGGCGTAGTGGGGAGTATGGGGTTAAGTCTGTATTTTTCATTGACCAACATCATACCTGCGGCTACTTTCCCAGAAGATCTGGTGCCCTTTTCTTAGGCTGGGTCAACCTAGAAGCCATTAGTCTTCTTCTTCAGCGTACATTCTAAAACTCTGTTGAATTTCTCTTTTAGCAGGATCATTGTCCTGCTGGATTTCTAGCAGGATGTAATCCAGAGAATGGAAATGCGCTGTGTCTCCGTTTTATTTGCGCCAATGGCCTGATACATTCGTCTTCGACAGGAAAATTGGTATAAGTTCATAAGTTACATAGTTGACTTTTTAATTCTTGTCTCAACACTCTGTCCATTCTTCAGTCAGCTGTACAAATGCTCCCAAAATATTTAAATTGCTGCACATGCTTTACTTCAGTAGTTGATCATTTATTTTGATTGTATTGGGTTTTCTGCCTATAAACATTACTTCTGTGTTTTCTTTATTGATCTTCATGTTGTGATTGAGGCAGCTTTCATTGAGTAGGTTTATGTGATCTTTCAGCACTTCACTTGAACTGTGGAAAAGGCACTGATGGTCAGCAAAGAGTGGTTCAATTAAGTCATTTGAGTAATGGAAAACGTCTGGTGGTGTTTTATAGTTTTGATAATGTTATCCATATAAATAATAAACAATAATGGTTTGTCAGTCCTGCATTTGTTCTAACTGCAGATGTTACTCGTTTGTTAGTCCTGCATTTGTTCTAACTGAAGATGTTACTGGTTTGTCATATTTTCGAAGCACATAATTCTTGCCTACGTTTAATGTTCATTCTATATGTTATCTATTCCAAACAGAGAACTTAATAGTTCCTGCCTGGAGAAGCAAGGGGTCAAGATGTTACCAGGCTTTGCCGATCTACCGGTAAATTTATGAAATGTGTTGAAAAGTATGAAAAAGAAAATCAAATAATTTATTTCTAATGATAAACTAGATACATTTATGAAATGTGTTGAAAAATTTGAAAAAGAAAATAAACAAATATATTTCTAATGATAAACTAGATACATTTATGAAATGTGTTAAAAAGTTTGAAAATGAAAAAAAATTTATTTCTAGTGATAAACTAGATACATTTATGAAATGTGTTGAAAAGTTTGAAAAAGAAAATGAAAAGATATATTTCTAGTGATAAACTACCGGTAGATACATTTATGAGATGTGTTGAAAAGAATGAAAATCAAAAAAATATATTTCTAATGATAAACTAGATACATTTATGAAATGTGTTGAAAAGTTTCAAAATCAAAAAATATATTTCTAGTGATAAACTACCGGTAGATACATTTATGAGAAGTGTTGAAAAGTTTCAAAATAAAAAAAATACATTTCTAATGATAAACTACAAGTAGCACATTTATTAGATGTGTTGAAAAGTTTGAAAAAGAAAAAAATATATTTCTAATGATAAAATAGATACCGGTACATTTATGAAATGTGTTGAAAAGTTTTAAAATCAAAAGATATATTTCTAATGATAAAATAGATACATTTATGAAATTATGTGTTGAAAAGTTTAAAAAAAGAAAATAAAAAAATATATTTCTAGTAATAAATTACCAGTAGATACATTTATGAGATGTGTTGAAAATATTCAAAATGAAAAAATATATTTCTAATGATAAACTAGATAATTTATGAAATGTGTTGAAAAGTTTGAAAAAGAAAATATATTTCAAATATATATACAAATATATTTCTAATGATAAACTAGATACATTTATGAAATGTGTTAAAAAGTTTGAAAATGAAAAAAAAAATATTTTTAGTGATAAACTAGATACATTTATGAAATGTGTTGAAAAGTTTGAAAAAGAAAATGAAAAGATATATTTCTAGTGATAAACTACCGGTAGATACATTTATGAGATGTGTTGAAAAGAATGAAAATCAAAAAAATATATTTCTAATGATAAACTACATACATTTATGAAATGTGTTGAAAAGTTTCAAAATCAAAAAAATATATTTCTAATGATAAAAACTAGATACATTTATGAAATGTGTTGAAAAGTTTGGAAAAGAAAATCAAAAAATAAATTTCTATTTATAAACTATATACACTTATGATATGTGTTGAAAAGTTTGAAAATCAAAAAAAAAATATTTATAATGATAAACTATTTACATTTATGAAATGTGTTGAAAAGTTTGAAAAAGAAAATAAAAAATATATTTCTAATGATAAAATAGATATACTTATGAAATGTGTTGAAAAGTTTGAACAAGAAAAAAAAAGATATATTTCTAGTGATAAACTACCGGTAGATACATTTATGAGATGTGTTGAAAAGATTGAAAAAGAAAATTAAAAAATATATTTCTAATAATAAACTACCGGTAGATACATTTATGAGATGTGTTGAAAAGAATGAAAATAAAAAAAATATATTTCTAATGATAAACTAGATACATTTATGAAATGTGTTGAAAAGTTTCAAAATCCAAAAAATATATTTCTAATGATAAAAACTAGATACATTTATGAAATGTGTTGAAAAATTTTAAAAAGAAAATCAAAAAATAAATTTATATTGATAAACAATATACACTTATGAAATGTGTTGAAAAGTATGAAAATTAATAAATATATTTCTAATGATAAACTAGATACATTTATTAAATGTGTTGAAAAGTTTGAAAAAGAAAATGAAAAGATATATTTCTAGTGATAATCTACCGGTAGATACATTGATGAGATGTGTTGAAAAGTTTGAAATTTAAAAAAAAAATATTTCTAATGATAAACTAGATACATTTATGAAATGTGTTGAAACATTTCAAAAAGACAATCAAAAAATAAATTTATATTGATAAACTATATACACTTATGAAATGTGTTGAAAAGTATGAAAATTAATAAATATATTTCTAATGATAAACTAGATACATTTATGAAATGTGTTGAAAAGTTTGAAAATTAATAAATATATTTCTAATGATAAACTAGATACATTTATGAAATGTGTTGATATGTTTGAAAAAGAAAATCAAAAAATTTATTTCTAATGATAAACTACCGGTAGATAAATTTATGAGATGTGTTGAAAAGTTTGAAAATGAAAAAAATTATTTTCTAGTGATAAACTAGATACATTTATGAAATGCGTTGAAAAGTTTGAAAAAGAAAATGAAAAGATATATTTCTAGTGATAATCTACCGGTAGATACATTTATGAGATGTGTTGAAAAGATTGAAAAAGAAAATAAAAAAATATTTTTCTAATGATAAACTACTGGTAGATAAATTTATGAGATGTGTTGAAAAGTTTGAAAATGAAAAAAATATTTTCTAGTGATAAACTAGATACATTTATGAAATGCGTTGAAAAGTTTGAAAAAGAAAATGAAAAGATATATTTCTAGTGATAATCTACCGGTAGATACATTTATGAGATGTGTTGAAAAGATTGAAAAAGAAAATAAAAAAATATATTTCTAAAGATAAACTACTGGTAGATACATTTATGAGATGTGTTGAAAAGTTTGAAAATGAAAAAAATATATTTCTAGTGATAAACTAGATACATTTATGAAATGTGTTGAAAAGTTAAAAAAAGAAAATCAAAAAATATATTACCAGTGATAAACTAGATACATTTATGAAATATGTTGAAAAGTTTCAACAAGAAAATAAAAAGATATATTTCTAGTGATAAACTACCGGTAGATACATTTATTAAATGTGTTGAAAAGTTTGAAAAAGAAAATCAAAAAATATATTTCTAGTGATAAAGTACCGGTAGATACATTTATGAGATGTGTTGAAAAGTTTGAAAATCAAATAAATATATTTCTAATGATAAACTACAAGTAGCTACATTTATGACATGTGTTGAAAAGAATGAAAATCAAAAAAATATATTTCTAATGATTAACTAGATACATTTATGAAATGTGTTAAAAAGTTATAAAAAGAAAATCATAAAATAAATTTCTATTGATAAACTATATACACTTATGAAATGTGTTGAAAAGTTTGGAAAAGAGAATCAAAAAATATATTACCAGTGATAAACTAGATACATTTATGAAATATGTTGAAAAGTTTCAACAAGAAAATAAAAAGATATATTTCTAGTGATAATCTACCGGTAGATACATTTATGAAATGTGTTGAAAAGTTCGAAAAAGAAAATAACAAAATATACGAGGCGTGTTCAAATGAAAACGGGACTTGTTACACCACGCGTGATAGAGCGCACTGATATTGATGACATTTTGCACTAGTAATGAGTATCCAATAATTTACATACGGTCACGTGTTCATCTTCCCAGCATGCATATGTGCTGCAGAAGACTGTTAACAATATGGCGGGTGTGATTCCGAACCCGTCCAAAGTGAATCAGCGTGCTGTGATCCAGTTTCTTTCATTTGAAGGATGTCAAGCAGTAGACATTCATCGGAGAATGAAGGCAGCATATGGTGACAAATGTTTGTCGAGGACCAGAGTGATGGAGTGGGTGCGTATGTTTAAAGACGGAGGTTTCTGCTGGGAAGGTTATGGTGACTGCATTTTTTGACCATGAAGGGCTTTTGTTGACTGATTTTAAGGAACCTGGTGTCAACATCAATGCCGCCCATTATAAAGACACTTTAGACAAGCTGCATAAGGCCATCAAGGCTAAGCGACCAGGCAGACTTTCTCAAGGTGTGATTCTTCTCCACGACAACGCTCGTCCGCACGTCGCAAAAATTGTGCAGGAAACATTGGCAAAGAAGAATTGGGAAGTTCTGCATCACCCAGCCTATAGTCCCAATTTATCCCCGTGTGATTTCCATTTGTTCGGACCGTTGAAGAAAGCACTAAAGGGACAGCGATTCAACAGCGACGCAGACGTGAAGACAGCGGTGACCACATGGTTCAGAGAACAGCCACGCAACTTTTTCTCGGACGGCATTCGACGTCTACCTAAACAGTGGGATGCTTGCCTAAATGCATACGGAGATTTTTTCTGATGAACCCAGGTGCATTCTTATTCACAAGTGGTTGCTTTGTTCAATTCCGTTGAAAATATTAAATTGCGTATGATACTTTTTAAATAAATCCACAAGTCCTGTTTTCATTTGAACACGCCTCGTATTTCTAGTGATAAACTACCGGTAGATACATTTATGAGATGTGTTGAAAATATTCAAAATGAAAAAATATATTTCTAATGATAAAATTGATACTTTTATGAGATGTTTTGAAAAGTTTGAAAATGAAAATAAAAAATATATTTCTACTGATAAACTACCGGTAGATACATTTATGAGATGTGTTGAAAAGTTTGAAAATAAAAAAATATATTTCTAATGATAAACTACAAGTAGCTACATTTATGAGATGTGTTGAAAAGAATGACAATCAAAAAAATAAATTTCTATTGAAAAACTATATACACTTATGAAATGTGTTGAAAAGTTTGAAAATCAAAATATATATTTCTAATGATAAACTAGATACATTTATGAAATGTGTTGAAAAGTTTGGAAAAGAAAATCAAAAAATATATTACCAGTTATAAACTAGATACATTTATGAAATATGTTGAAAAGTTTCAACAAGAAAATCAAAAAATATATTTCTAGTGATAATCTACCGGTAGATACATTTATGAAAATTTTGAAAAAGAAAATCAAAAAATATATTTCTAGTGATAAACTACCGGTAGATACATTTATGAGATGTGTTGAAAATATTCAAAATCAAAAAATATATTTCTAATGATAAAATTGATACTTTTATGAGATGTTTTGAAAAGTTTTAAAAAGAAAAAAATATATTTCTAATGATAAAATAGATTCCGGTACATTTATGAAATGTGTTCAAAAGTTTGAAACAGAAAACCAAAAAATATATTTCTAGTGATAAACTAGAAACATTTATGAAATGTGTTGAAAAGTTTGAAAAAGAAAATCAAATAATTTTTTTCTAATGATAAACTAGATAATTTATGAAATGTGTTGAAAAGTTTGAAAAAGAAAATAAACAAATATATTTCTAATGATAAACTAGATACATTTATGAAATGTGTTAAAAAGTTTGAAAATGAAAAAAAAAATATTTTTAGTGATAAACTAGATACATTTATGAAATGTGTTGAAAAGTTTGAAAAAGAAAATGAAAAGATATATTTCTAGTGATAAACTACCGGTAGATACATTTATGAGATGTGTTGAAAAGAATGAAAATCAAAAAAATATATTTCTAATGATAAACTACATACATTTATGAAATGTGTTGAAAAGTTTCAAAATCAAAAAAATATATTTCTAATGATAAAAACTAGATACATTTATGAAATGTGTTGAAAAGTTTGGAAAAGAAAATCAAAAAATAAATTTCTATTTATAAACTATATACACTTATGATATGTGTTGAAAAGTTTGAAAATAAAAAAAAAAATATTTATAATGATAAACTATTTACATTTATGAAATGTGTTGAAAAGTTTGAAAAAGAAAATAAAAAATATATTTCTAATGATAAAATAGATATACTTATGAAATGTGTTGAAAAGTTTGAACAAGAAAAAAAAAGATATATTTCTAGTGATAAACTACCGGTAGATACATTTATGAGATGTGTTGAAAAGATTGAAAAAGAAAATTAAAAAATATATTTCTAATAATAAACTACTGGTAGATACATTTATGAGATGTGTTGAAAAGAATGAAAATCAAAAAAATATATTTCTAATGATAAACTAGATACATTTATGAAATGTGTTGAAAAGTTTCAAAATCCAAAAAATATATTTCTAATGATAAAAACTAGATACATTTATGAAATGTGTTGAAAAATTTTAAAAAGAAAATCAAAAAATAAATTTATATTGATAAACTATATACACTTATGAAATGTGTTGAAAAGTATGAAAATTAATAAATATATTTCTAATGATAAACTAGATACATTTATTAAATGTGTTGAAAAGTTTGAAAAAGAAAATGAAAAGATATATTTCTAGTGATAATCTACCGGTAGATACATTGATGAGATGTGTTGAAAAGTTTGAAATTTAAAAAAAAAATATTTCTAATGATAAACTAGATACATTTATGAAATGTGTTGAAACATTTCAAAAAGACAATCAAAAAATAAATTTATATTGATAAACTATATACACTTATGAAATGTGTTGAAAAGTATGAAAATTAATAAATATATTTCTAATGATAAACTAGATACATTTATGAAATGTGTTGAAAAGTTTGAAAATTAATAAATATATTTCTAATGATAAACTAGATACATTTATGAAATGTGTTGATATGTTTGAAAAAGAAAATCAAAAAATTTATTTCTAATGATAAACTACCGGTAGATAAATTTATGAGATGTGTTGAAAAGTTTGAAAATGAAAAAAATTATTTTCTAGTGATAAACTAGATACATTTATGAAATGCGTTGAAAAGTTTGAAAAAGAAAATGAAAAGATATATTTCTAGTGATAATCTACCGGTAGATACATTTATGAGATGTGTTGAAAAGATTGAAAAAGAAAATAAAAAAATATTTTTCTAATGATAAACTACTGGTAGATAAATTTATGAGATGTGTTGAAAAGTTTGAAAATGAAAAAAATATTTTCTAGTGATAAACTAGATACATTTATGAAATGCGTTGAAAAGTTTGAAAAAGAAAATGAAAAGATATATTTCTAGTGATAATCTACCGGTAGATACATTTATGAGATGTGTTGAAAAGATTGAAAAAGAAAATAAAAAAATATATTTCTAAAGATAAACTACTGGTAGATACATTTATGAGATGTGTTGAAAAGTTTGAAAATGAAAAAAATATATTTCTAGTGATAAACTAGATACATTTATGAAATGTGTTGAAAAGTTTGAAAAAGAAAATCAAAAAATATATTTCTAGTGATAAACTAGATACATTTATGAAATGTGTTGAAAAGTTTGAAATTAAAAAAAAATATATTTCATCTTGATAAACTAGATACATTTATGAAATGTGTTGAAAAGTTAAAAAAAGAAAATCAAAAAATATATTACCAGTGATAAACTAGATACATTTATGAAATATGTTGAAAAGTTTCAACAAGAAAATAGAAAGATATATTTCTAGTGATAAACTACCGGTAGATACATTTATTAAATGTGTTGAAAAGTTTGAAAAAGAAAATCAAAAAATATATTTCTAGTGATAAACTACCGGTAGATACATTTATGAGATGTGTTGAAAATATTCAAAATCAAAAAATATATTTCTAATGATAAAATTGATACTTTTATGAGATGTTTTGAAAAGTTTGAAAAATAAAATAAAAAATAAATTTCTACTGATAAACTACCAGTAGATGCATTTATGAGATGTGTTGAAAAGTTTGAAAATCAAATAAATATATTTCTAATGATAAACTACAAGTAGCTACATTTATGACGTGTTGAAAAGAATGAAAATCAAAAAAATATATTTCTAATGATAAACTAGATACATTTATGAAATGTGTTAAAAAGTTATAAAAAGAAAATCATAAAATAAATTTCTATTGATAAACTATATACACTTATGAAATGTGTTGAAAAGTTTGGAAAAGAGAATCAAAAAATATATTACCAGTGATAAACTAGATACATTTATGAAATATGTTAAAAAGTTTCAACAAGAAAATAAAAAGATATATTTCTAGTGATAATCTACCGGTAGATACATTTATGAAATGTGTTGAAAAGTTTGAAAAAGAAAATAAAAAAATATATTTCTAGTGATAAACTACCGGTAGATACATTTATGAGATGTGTTGAAAATATTCAAAATGAAAAAATATATTTCTAATGATAAAATTGATACTTTTATGAGATGTTTTGAAAAGTTTGAAAATGAAAATAAAAAATATATTTCTACTGATAAACTACCGGTAGATACATTTATGAGATGTGTTGAAAAGTTTGAAAATAAAAAAATATATTTCTAATGATAAACTACAAGTAGCTACATTTATGAGATGTGTTGAAAAGAATGACAATCAAAAAAATAAATTTCTATTGAAAAACTATATACACTTATGAAATGTGTTGAAAAGTTTGAAAATCAAAATATATATTTCTAATGATAAACTAGATACATTTATGAAATGTGTTGAAAAGTTTGGAAAAGAAAATCAAAAAATATATTACCAGTTATAAACTAGATACATTTATGAAATATGTTGAAAAGTTTCAACAAGAAAATCAAAAAATATATTTCTAGTGATAATCTACCGGTAGATACATTTATGAAAATTTTGAAAAAGAAAATCAAAAAATATATTTCTAGTGATAAACTACCGGTAGATACATTTATGAGATGTGTTGAAAATATTCAAAATCAAAAAATATATTTCTAATGATAAAATTGATACTTTTATGAGATGTTTTGAAAAGTTTGAAAATGAAAATAAAAAATATATTTCTACTGATAAACTACCGGTAGATACATTTATGAGATGTGTTGAAAAGTTTGAAAATAAAAAAATATATTTCTAATGATAAACTACAAGTAGCTACATTTATGAGATATGTTGAAAAGAATGAAAATAAAAAAAATAAATTTATATTGAAAAACTATATACACTTATGATATGTGTTGAAAAGTTTGAAAATCAAAATATATATTTCTAATGATAAACTAGATACATTTATGAAATGTGTTGAAAAGTTTGGAAAAGAAAATCAAAAAATATATTACCAGTTATAAACTAGATACATTTATGAAATATGTTGAAAAGTTTCAACAAGAAAATCAAAAAATATATTTCTAGTGATAATCTACCGGTAGATACATTTATGAAAATTTTGAAAAAGAAAATCAAAAAATATATTTCTAGTGATAAACTACCGGTAGATACAGTTATGAGATGTTTTGAAAAGTTTCAAAAAGAAAAAAATATATTTCTAATGATAAAATAGATTCCGGTACATTTATGAAATGTGTTCAAAAGTTTGAAACAGAAAACCAAAAAATATATTTCTAGTGATAAACTAGAAACATTTATGAAATGTGTTGAAAAGTTTGAAAAAGAAAATCAAATAATTTTTTTCTAATGATAAACTAGATAATTTATGAAATGTGTTAAAAAGTTTGAAAATGAAAAAAAAATTATTTTTAGTGATAAACTAGATACATTTATGAAATGTGTTGAAAAGTTTGAAAAAGAAAATGAAAAGATATATTTCTAGTGATAAACTACCGGTAGATACATTTATGAGATGTGTTGAAAAGATTGAAAAAGAAAATTAAAAAATATATTTCTAATAATAAACTACCGGTAGATACATTTATGAGATGTGTTGAAAAGAATGAAAATTAATAAATATATTTCTAATGATAAACTAGATACATTTATGAAATGTGTTGAAAAGTTTGAAAATTAATAAATATATTTCTAATGATAAACTAGATACATTTATGAAATGTGTTGATATGTTTGAAAAAGAAAATCAAAAAATTTATTTCTAATGATAAACTACCGGTAGATAAATTTATGAGATGTGTTGAAAAGTTTGAAAATGAAAAAAATTATTTTCTAGTGATAAACTAGATACATTTATGAAATGCGTTGAAAAGTTTGAAAAAGAAAATGAAAAGATATATTTCTAGTGATAATCTACCGGTAGATACATTTATGAGATGTGTTGAAAAGATTGAAAAAGAAAATAAAAAAATATTTTTCTAATGATAAACTACTGGTAGATAAATTTATGAGATGTGTTGAAAAGTTTGAAAATGAAAAAAATATTTTCTAGTGATAAACTAGATACATTTATGAAATGCGTTGAAAAGTTTGAAAAAGAAAATGAAAAGATATATTTCTAGTGATAATCTACCGGTAGATACATTTATGAGATGTGTTGAAAAGATTGAAAAAGAAAATAAAAAAATATATTTCTAAAGATAAACTACTGGTAGATACATTTATGAGATGTGTTGAAAAGTTTGAAAATGAAAAAAATATATTTCGAGTGATAAACTAGATACATTTATTAAATGTGTTGAAAAGTTTGAAATTAAAAAAAAATATATTTCTAATGATAAAATAGATACATTTATGAAATGTGTTGAAAAGTTTGAAAAAGAAAATCAAAAAATATATTTCTAGTGATAAACTAGATACATTTATGAAATGTGTTGAAAAGTTTGAAATTAAAAAAAAATATATTTCCTCTTGATAAACTAGATACATTTATGAAATGTGTTGAAAAGTTAAAAAAAGAAAATCAAAAAATATATTACCAGTGATAAACTAGATACATTTATGAAATATGTTGAAAAGTTTCAACAAGAAAATAAAAAGATATATTTCTAGTGATAAACTACCGGTAGATACATTTATTAAATGTGTTGAAAAGTTTGAAAAAGAAAATCAAAAAATATATTTCTAGTGATAAACTACCGGTAGATACATTTATGAGATGTGTTGAAAATATTCAAAATCAAAAAATATATTTCTAATGATAAAATTGATACTTTTATGAGATGTTTTGAAAAGTTTGAAAAATAAAATAAAAAATAAATTTCTACTGATAAACTACCAGTAGATACATTTATGAGATGTGTTGAAAAGTTTGAAAATCAAATAAATATATTTCTAATGATAAACTACAAGTAGCTACATTTATGACGTGTTGAAAAGAATGAAAATCAAAAAAATATATTTCTAATGATAAACTAGATACATTTATGAAATGTGTTAAAAAGTTATAAAAAGAAAATCATAAAATAAATTTCTATTGATAAACTATATACACTTATGAAATGTGTTGAAAAGTTTGGAAAAGAGAATCAAAAAATATATTACCAGTGATAAACTAGATACATTTATGAAATATGTTGAAAAGTTTCAACAAGAAAATAAAAAGATATATTTCTAGTGATAATCTACCGGTAGATACATTTATGAAATGTGTTGAAAAGTTTGAAAAAGAAAATAAAAAAATATATTTCTAGTGATAAACTACCGGTAGATACATTTATGAGATGTGTTGAAAATATTCAAAATGAAAAAATATATTTCTAATGATAAAATTGATACTTTTATGAGATGTTTTGAAAAGTTTGAAAATGAAAATAAAAAATATATTTCTACTGATAAACTACCGGTAGATACATTTATGAGATGTGTTGAAAAGTTTGAAAATAAAAAAATATATTTCTAATGATAAACTACAAGTAGCTACATTTATGAGATGTGTTGAAAAGAATGAAAATCAAAAAAATAAATTTCTATTGAAAAACTATATACACTTATGAAATGTGTTGAAAAGTTTGAAAATCAAAATATATATTTCTAATGATAAACTAGATACATTTATGAAATGTGTTGAAAAGTTTGGAAAAGAAAATCAAAAAATATATTACCAGTTATAAACTAGATACATTTATGAAATATGTTGAAAAGTTTCAACAAGAAAATCAAAAAATATATTTCTAGTGATAATCTACCGGTAGATACATTTATGAAAATTTTGAAAAAGAAAATCAAAAAATATATTTCTAGTGATAAACTACCGGTAGATACATTTATGAGATGTGTTGAAAATATTCAAAATCAAAAAATATATTTCTAATGATAAAATTGATACTTTTATGAGATGTTTTGAAAAGTTTGAAAATGAAAATAAAAAATATATTTCTACTGATAAACTACCGGTAGATACATTTATGAGATGTGTTGAAAAGTTTGAAAATAAAAAAATATATTTCTAATGATAAACTACAAGTAGCTACATTTATGAGATGTGTTGAAAAGAATGAAAATAAAAAAAAAAAGTTTCTATTGAAAAACTATATACACTTATGATATGTGTTGAAAAGTTTGAAAATCAAAATATATATTTCTAATGATAAACTAGATACATTTATGAAATGTGTTGAAAAGTTTGGAAAAGAAAATCAAAAAATATATTACCAGTTATAAACTAGATACATTTATGAAATATGTTGAAAAGTTTCAACAAGAAAATCAAAAAATATATTTCTAGTGATAATCTACCGGTAGATACATTTATGAAAATTTTGAAAAAGAAAATCAAAAAATATATTTCTAGTGATAAACTACCGGTAGATACAGTTATGAGATGTTTTGAAAAGTTTCAAAAAGAAAAAAATATATTTCTAATGATAAAATAGATTCCGGTACATTTATGAAATGTGTTCAAAAGTTTGAAACAGAAAACCAAAAAATATATTTCTAGTGATAAACTAGAAACATTTATGAAATGTGTTGAAAAGTTTGAAAAAGAAAATCAAATAATTTTTTTCTAATGATAAACTAGATAATTTATGAAATGTGTTAAAAAGTTTGAAAATGAAAAAAAAATTATTTTTAGTGATAAACTAGATACATTTATGAAATGTGTTGAAAAGTTTGAAAAAGAAAATGAAAAGATATATTTCTAGTGATAAACTACCGGTAGATACATTTATGAGATGTGTTGAAAAGATTGAAAAAGAAAATTAAAAAATATATTTCTAATAATAAACTACCGGTAGATACATTTATGAGATGTGTTGAAAAGAATGAAAATCAAAAAAATATATTTCTATTGATAAACTAGATACATTTATGAAATGTGTTGAAAAGTTTCAAAATCCAAAAAATATATTTCTAATGATAAAAACTAGATACATTTATGAAATGTGTTGAAAAATTTTAAAAAGAAAATCAAAAAATAAATTTATATTGATAAACTATATACACTTTTGAAATGTGTTGAAAAGTATGAAAATTAATAAATATATTTCTAATGATAAAATAGATACATTTATTAAATGTGTTGAAAAGTTTGAAAAAGAAAATGAAAAGATATATTTCTAGTGATAATCTACCGGTAGATACATTGATGAGATGTGTTGAAAAGTTTGAAAAAGAAAATGAAAAGATATATTTCTAGTGATAATCTACCGGTAGATACATTTATGAGATGTGTTGAAAAGATTGAAAAAGAAAATAAAAAAATATATTTCTAAAGATAAACTACTGGTAGATACATTTATGAGATGTGTTGAAAAGTTTGAAAATGAAAAAAATATATTTCTAGTGATAAACTAGATACATTTATGAAATGTGTTGAAAAGTTTGAAATTAAAAAAAAATATATTTCTAATGATAAAATAGATACATTTATGAAATGTGTTGAAAAGTTTAAAAAGAAACTAAAAAAATATATTTCTACTGATAAACTACCGGTAGATAAATTTATGAGATGTGTTGAAAAGTTTGAAAATGAAAAAAATTATTTTCTAGTGATAAACTAGATACATTTATGAAATGCGTTGAAAAGTTTGAAAAAGAAAATGAAAAGATATATTTCTAGTGATAATCTACCGGTAGATACATTTATGAGATGTGTTGAAAAGATTGAAAAAGAAAATAAAAAAATATTTTTCTAATGATAAACTACTGGTAGATAAATTTATGAGATGTGTTGAAAAGTTTGAAAATGAAAAAAATATTTTCTAGTGATAAACTAGATACATTTATGAAATGCGTTGAAAAGTTTGAAAAAGAAAATGAAAAGATATATTTCTAGTGATAATCTACCGGTAGATACATTTATGAGATGTGTTGAAAAGATTGAAAAAGAAAATAAAAAAATATATTTCTAAAGATAAACTACTGGTAGATACATTTATGAGATGTGTTGAAAAGTTTGAAAATGAAAAAAATATATTTCTAGTGATAAACTAGATACATTTATGAAATGTGTTGAAAAGTTTGAAATTAAAAAAAAATATATTTCTAATGATAAAATAGATACATTTATGAAATGAGTTGAAAAGTTTGAAAAAGAAAATCAAAAAATATATTTCTAGTGATAAACTAGATACATTTATGAAATGTGTTGAAAAGTTTGAAATTAAAAAAAAATATATTTCCTCTTGATAAACTAGATACATTTATGAAATGTGTTGAAAAGTTAAAAAAAGAAAATCAAAAAATATATTACCAGTGATAAACTAGATACATTTATGAAATATGTTGAAAAGTTTCAACAAGAAAATAAAAAGATATATTTCTAGTGATAAACTACCGGTAGATACATTTATTAAATGTGTTGAAAAGTTTGAAAAAGAAAATCAAAAAATATATTTCTAGTGATAAACTACCGGTAGATACATTTATGAGATGTGTTGAAAATATTCAAAATCAAAAAATATATTTCTAATGATAAAATTGATACTTTTATGAGATGTTTTGAAAAGTTTGAAAAATAAAATAAAAAATAAATTTCTACTGATAAACTACCAGTAGATACATTTATGAGATGTGTTGAAAAGTTTGAAAATCAAATAAATATATTTCTAATGATAAACTACAAGTAGCTACATTTATGACGTGTTGAAAAGAATGAAAATCAAAAAAATATATTTCTAATGATAAACTAGATACATTTATGAAATGTGTTAAAAAGTTATAAAAAGAAAATCATAAAATAAATTTCTATTGATAAACTATATACACTTATGAAATGTGTTGAAAAGTTTGGAAAAGAGAATCAAAAAATATATTACCAGTGATAAACTAGATACATTTATGAAATATGTTGAAAAGTTTCAACAAGAAAATAAAAAGATATATTTCTAGTGATAATCTACCGGTAGATACATTTATGAAATGTGTTGAAAAGTTTGAAAAAGAAAATAAAAAAATATATTTCTAGTGATAAACTACCGGTAGATACATTTATGAGATGTGTTGAAAATATTCAAAATGAAAAAATATATTTCTAATGATAAAATTGATACTTTTATGAGATGTTTTGAAAAGTTTGAAAATGAAAATAAAAAATATATTTCTACTGATAAACTACCGGTAGATACATTTATGAGATGTGTTGAAAAGTTTGAAAATAAAAAAATATATTTCTAATGATAAACTACAAGTAGCTACATTTATGAGATGTGTTGAAAAGAATGAAAATCAAAAAAATAAATTTCTATTGAAAAACTATATACACTTATGAAATGTGTTGAAAAGTTTGAAAATCAAAATATATATTTCTAATGATAAACTAGATACATTTATGAAATGTGTTGAAAAGTTTGGAAAAGAAAATCAAAAAATATATTACCAGTTATAAACTAGATACATTTATGAAATATGTTGAAAAGTTTCAACAAGAAAATCAAAAAATATATTTCTAGTGATAATCTACCGGTAGATACATTTATGAAAATTTTGAAAAAGAAAATCAAAAAATATATTTCTAGTGATAAACTACCGGTAGATACATTTATGAGATGTGTTGAAAATATTCAAAATCAAAAAATATATTTCTAATGATAAAATTGATACTTTTATGAGATGTTTTGAAAAGTTTGAAAATGAAAATAAAAAATATATTTCTACTGATAAACTACCGGTAGATACATTTATGAGATGTGTTGAAAAGTTTGAAAATAAAAAATATATTTCTAATGATAAACTACAAGTAGCTACATTTATGAGATGTGTTGAAAAGAATGAAAATAAAAAAAATAAATTTCTATTGAAAAACTATATACACTTATGATATGTGTTGAAAAGTTTGAAAATCAAAATATATATTTCTAATGATAAACTAGATACATTTATGAAATGTGTTGAAAAGTTTGGAAAAGAAAATCAAAAAATATATTACCAGTTATAAACTAGATACATTTATGAAATATGTTGAAAAGTTTCAACAAGAAAATCAAAAAATATATTTCTAGTGATAATCTACCGGTAGATACATTTATGAAAATTTTGAAAAAGAAAATCAAAAAATATATTTCTAGTGATAAACTACCGGTAGATACAGTTATGAGATGTTTTGAAAAGTTTCAAAAAGAAAAAAATATATTTCTAATGATAAAATAGATTCCGGTACATTTATGAAATGTGTTCAAAAGTTTGAAACAGAAAACCAAAAAATATATTTCTAGTGATAAACTAGAAACATTTATGAAATGTGTTGAAAAGTTTGAAAAAGAAAATCAAATAATTTTTTTCTAATGATAAACTAGATAATTTATGAAATGTGTTAAAAAGTTTGAAAATGAAAAAAAAATTATTTTTAGTGATAAACTAGATACATTTATGAAATGTGTTGAAAAGTTTGAAAAAGAAAATGAAAAGATATATTTCTAGTGATAAACTACCGGTAGATACATTTATGAGATGTGTTGAAAAGATTGAAAAAGAAAATTAAAAAATATATTTCTAATAATAAACTACCGGTAGATACATTTATGAGATGTGTTGAAAAGAATGAAAATCAAAAAAATATATTTCTATTGATAAACTAGATACATTTATGAAATGTGTTGAAAAGTTTCAAAATCCAAAAAATATATTTCTAATGATAAAAACTAGATACATTTATGAAATGTGTTGAAAAATTTTAAAAAGAAAATCAAAAAATAAATTTATATTGATAAACTATATACACTTTTGAAATGTGTTGAAAAGTATGAAAATTAATAAATATATTTCTAATGATAAAATAGATACATTTATTAAATGTGTTGAAAAGTTTGAAAAAGAAAATGAAAAGATATATTTCTAGTGATAATCTACCGGTAGATACATTGATGAGATGTGTTGAAAAGTTTGAAAAAGAAAATGAAAAGATATATTTCTAGTGATAATCTACCGGTAGATACATTTATGAGATGTGTTGAAAAGATTGAAAAAGAAAATAAAAAAATATATTTCTAAAGATAAACTACTGGTAGATACATTTATGAGATGTGTTGAAAAGTTTGAAAATGAAAAAAATATATTTCTAGTGATAAACTAGATACATTTATGAAATGTGTTGAAAAGTTTGAAATTAAAAAAAAATATATTTCTAATGATAAAATAGATACATTTATGAAATGTGTTGAAAAGTTTAAAAAGAAACTAAAAAAATATATTTCTACTGATAAACTACCGGTAGATAAATTTATGAGATGTGTTGAAAAGTTTGAAAATGAAAAAAATTATTTTCTAGTGATAAACTAGATACATTTATGAAATGCGTTGAAAAGTTTGAAAAAGAAAATAAAAAGATATATTTCTAGTGATAATCTACCGGTAGATACATTTATGAAATGTGTTGAAAAGTTTGAAAAAGAAAATAAAAAAATATATTTCTAGTGATAAACTACCGGTAGATACATTTATGAGATGTGTTGAAAATATTCAAAATGAAAAAATATATTTCTAATGATAAAATTGATACTTTTATGAGATGTTTTGAAAAGTTTGAAAATGAAAATAAAAAATATATTTCTACTGATAAACTACCGGTAGATACATTTATGAGATGTGTTGAAAAGTTTGAAAATAAAAAAATATATTTCTAATGATAAACTACAAGTAGCTACATTTATGAGATGTGTTGAAAAGAATGAAAATCAAAAAAATAAATTTCTATTGAAAAACTATATACACTTATGAAATGTGTTGAAAAGTTTGAAAATCAAAATATATATTTCTAATGATAAACTAGATACATTTATGAAATGTGTTGAAAAGTTTGGAAAAGAAAATCAAAAAATATATTACCAGTTATAAACTAGATACATTTATGAAATATGTTGAAAAGTTTCAACAAGAAAATCAAAAAATATATTTCTAGTGATAATCTACCGGTAGATACATTTATGAAAATTTTGAAAAAGAAAATCAAAAAATATATTTCTAGTGATAAACTACCGGTAGATACATTTATGAGATGTGTTGAAAATATTCAAAATCAAAAAATATATTTCTAATGATAAAATTGATACTTTTATGAGATGTTTTGAAAAGTTTGAAAATGAAAATAAAAAATATATTTCTACTGATAAACTACCGGTAGATACATTTATGAGATGTGTTGAAAAGTTTGAAAATAAAAAAATATATTTCTAATGATAAACTACAAGTAGCTACATTTATGAGATGTGTTGAAAAGAATGAAAATAAAAAAAATAAATTTCTATTGAAAAACTATATACACTTATGATATGTGTTGAAAAGTTTGAAAATCAAAATATATATTTCTAATGATAAACTAGATACATTTATGAAATGTGTTGAAAAGTTTGGAAAAGAAAATCAAAAAATATATTACCAGTTATAAACTAGATACATTTATGAAATATGTTGAAAAGTTTCAACAAGAAAATCAAAAAATATATTTCTAGTGATAATCTACCGGTAGATACATTTATGAAAATTTTGAAAAAGAAAATCAAAAAATATATTTCTAGTGATAAACTACCGGTAGATACAGTTATGAGATGTTTTGAAAAGTTTCAAAAAGAAAAAAATATATTTCTAATGATAAAATAGATTCCGGTACATTTATGAAATGTGTTCAAAAGTTTGAAACAGAAAACCAAAAAATATATTTCTAGTGATAAACTAGAAACATTTATGAAATGTGTTGAAAAGTTTGAAAAAGAAAATCAAATAATTTTTTTCTAATGATAAACTAGATAATTTATGAAATGTGTTAAAAAGTTTGAAAATGAAAAAAATATTATTTTTAGTGATAAACTAGATACATTTATGAAATGTGTTGAAAAGTTTGAAAAAGATAATGAAAAGATATATTTCTAGTGATAAACTACCGGTAGATACATTTATGAGATGTGTTGAAAAGATTGAAAAAGAAAATTAAAAAATATATTTCTAATAATAAACTACCGGTAGATACATTTATGAGATGTGTTGAAAAGAATGAAAATCAAAAAAATATATTTCTATTGATAAACTAGATACATTTATGAAATGTGTTGAAAAGTTTCAAAATCCAAAAAATATATTTCTAATGATAAAAACTAGATACATTTATGAAATGTGTTGAAAAATTTTAAAAAGAAAATCAAAAAATAAATTTATATTGATAAACTATATACACTTTTGAAATGTGTTGAAAAGTATGAAAATTAATAAATATATTTCTAATGATAAAATAGATACATTTATTAAATGTGTTGAAAAGTTTGAAAAAGAAAATGAAAAGATATATTTCTAGTGATAATCTACCGGTAGATACATTGATGAGATGTGTTGAAAAGTTTGAAAAAGAAAATGAAAAGATATATTTCTAGTGATAATCTACCGGTAGATACATTTATGAGATGTGTTGAAAAGATTGAAAAAGAAAATAAAAAAATATATTTCTAAAGATAAACTACTGGTAGATACATTTATGAGATGTGTTGAAAAGTTTGAAAATGAAAAAAATATATTTCTAGTGATAAACTAGATACATTTATGAAATGTGTTGAAAAGTTTGAAATTAAAAAAAAATATATTTCTAATGATAAAATAGATACATTTATGAAATGTGTTGAAAAGTTTAAAAAGAAACTAAAAAAATATATTTCTACTGATAAACTACCGGTAGATACATTTATGAGATGTGTTGAAAAGTTTGAAAGAGAAATTCAAAAAATATATTTCTAGTGATAAACTACCGGTAGATACATTTATGAGATGTGTTGAAAAGTTTGAAAGAGAAATTCAAAAAATATATTTCTAGTGATAAACTACCGAAAGATACATTTATGAGATGTGTTGAAAATATTCAAAATCAACAAATATATTTCTAGTGATAAAATAGATACATTTATGAAATGTGTTGAAAAGTTTGAAAGAGAAAATCAAAAAATATATTACTAGTGATAAACTAGAGACATTTATGAAATGTGTTAAAAAGTTTGAATATGAAAAAAAAATTATTTCTATTGATAAACTAGATACATTTATGAAATGTGTTGAAAAGTTTGAAAAAGAAAATGAAAAGATATATTTCTAGTGATAAACTACCGGTAGATACATTTATGAGATGTGTTGAAAAGATTGAAAAAGAAAGATAAAAAATATATTTCTAATGATAAACTACCGGTAGATACATTTATGAGATGTGTTGAAAAGAATGAAAATCAAAAAAATATATTTTCTAATGATAAACTAGATACATTTATGAAATGTGTTGAAAAGTTTGAAATTTAAAAAAACATATTTCTAATGATAAACTAGATACATTTATGAAATGTGTTGAAAAGTTTGGAAAAGAAAATTGAAAAAAATATTTCTAATTATAAACTATATACATTTATGAAATGTGTTGAAAAGTTTGAAAAAGAAAATGAAAAGATATATTTCTAGTGATAATCTACCGGTAGATACATTGATGAGATATTTGTTGAAAAGTTTGAAAGTTAAAAAAAAAATATTTCTAATGATAAACTAGATACATTTATGAAATGTGATGAAAAGTTTGAAAATAAAAAAAATATATTTCTAATGATAAACTACAAGTAGCTACATTTATGAGATGTGTTGAAAAGAATGAAAATCAAAAAAATAAATTTCTATTGAAAAACTATATACACTTATGAAATGTGTTGAAAAGTTTGAAAATCAAAATATATATTTCTAATGATAAACTAGATACATTTATGAAATGTGTTGAAAAGTTTGGAAAAGAAAATCAAAAAATATATTACCAGTGATAAACTAGATACATTTATGAAATATGTTGAAAAGTTTCAACAAGAAAATCAAAAAATATATTTCTAGTGATAATCTACCGGTAGATACATTTATGAAATGTGTTGAAAAGTTTGAAAAAGAAAATCAAAAAATAAATTTCTATTGATAAACTATATACACTTATGAAATGTGTTAATAAGTTTGAAAAAGAAAATAAAAAAAAAAACTTCTATTGTTAAACTACCGGTAGATACATTTATGAGATGTGATGAAAAGATTGAAAAAGAAAAAAATATATTTCTAGTGTTAAACTAGATACATTTATGAAATGTGCTAATAAGTTTGAAAAAGAAAATAAAAAAATATACTTCTAGTGATAAACTACCGGTTGATACATTTATGAGATGTCCTGAAAAGTTTCAAAATCAAAAGCAAAAAAAATTATAAAATAGATACATTTATGAAATGTGTTGAAAAGTTTAAAAAGAAACTAAAAAAATATATTTCTAGTGATAAACTACCGGTAGATACATTTATGAGATGTGTTGAAAAGTTTGAAAGAGAAATTCAAAAAATATATTTCTAGTGATAAACTACCGGTAGATACATTTTTGAGATGTGTTGAAAAGAATGAAAATCAAAAAAAGATATTTTCTAATGATAAACTAGATACATTTATGAAATGTGTTGAAAAGTTTGAAAAAGAAAATGAAAAGATATATTTCTAGTGATAAACTACCGGTAGATACATTTTTGAGATGTGTTGAAAAGAATGAAAATCAAAAAAATATATTTTCTAATGATAAACTAGATACATTTATGAAATGTGTTGAAAAGTTTGAAAAAGAAAATGAAAAGATATATTTCTAGTGATAAACTACCGGTAGATACATTTATGAGATGTGTTGAAAAGATTGAAAAAGAAAATTAAAAAATATATTTCTAATGATAAACTACCGGTAGATACATTTATGAGATGTGTTGAAAAGAATGAAAATCAAAAAAATATATTTTCTAATGATAAACTAGATACATTTATGAAATGTGTTGAAAAGTTTGAAATTTAAAAAAACATATTTCTAATGATAAACTAGATACATTTATGAAATGTGTTGAAAAGTTTGGAAAAGAAAATTGAAAAAAATATTTCTAATGATAAACTATATACATTTATGAAATGTGTTGAAAAGTTTGAAAAAGAAAATGAAAAGATATATTTCTAGTGATAATCTACCGGTAGATACATTTATGAGATGTGTTGAAAAGATTGAAAAAGAAAATAAAAAAATATATTTCTAAAGATAAACTACTGGTAGATACATTTATGAAATGTGTTGAAAAGTTTGAAATTAAAAAAAAATATATTTCTAATGATAAAATAGATACATTTATGAAATGTGTTGAAAAGTTTGAAAATGAAAATAAAAAATATATTTCTACTGATAAACTACCGGTAGATACATTTATGAGATGTGTTGAAAAGTTTGAAAATAAAAAAATATATTTCTAATGATAAACTACAAGTAGCTACATTTATGAGATGTGTTGAAAAGAATGAAAATCAAAAAAATAAATTTCTATTGAAAAACTATATACACTTATGAAATGTGTTGAAAAGTTTGAAAATCAAAATATATATTTCTAATGATAAACTAGATACATTTATGAAATGTGTTGAAAAGTTTGGAAAAGAAAATCAAAAAATATATTACCAGTTATAAACTAGATACATTTATGAAATATGTTGAAAAGTTTCAACAAGAAAATCAAAAAATATATTTCTAGTGATAATCTACCGATAGATACATTTATGAAAATTTTGAAAAAGAAAATCAAAAAATATATTTCTAGTGATAAACTACCGGTAGATACATTTATGAGATGTGTTGAAAATATTCAAAATCAAAAAATATATTTCTAATGATAAAATTGATACTTTTATGAGATGTTTTGAAAAGTTTGAAAAAGAAAAAAATATATTTCTAATGATAAAATAGATTCCGGTACATTTATGAAATGTGTTCAAAAGTTTGAAACAGAAAACCAAAAAATATATTTCTAGTGATAAACTAGAAACATTTATGAAATGTGTTGAAAAGTTTGAAAAATAAAATTAAAAAATTTATTTCAAGTAATAAACTACCGGTAGATACATTTATGAGATGTGTTGAAAATATTCAAAATCAAAAAATAAATTTATAATGATAAACTAGATACATTTATAAAATGCTTTGAAAAGTTTGAAAATTAAAATTTTTTTAAATTTCTAATGATAAACTAGATACATTTATAAAATGTGTTGAAAAGTTTGGAAATCAAAAAAATATATTTCTAATGATAAACTAGATACATTTATGAATTGTGTTGAAAAGTTTGGAAAAGAAAATAAAAAAATATATTTCTAGTGATAAACTAGATACATTTATGAAATGTGTTGAAAAGTTTGGAAAAGAAAATCAAAAAATAAATTTCTATTGATAAACTAGATAATTTATGAAATGTGTTAAAAAGTTTGAAAATGAAAAAAAAATTATTTTTAGTGATAAACTAGATACATTTATGAAATGTGTTGAAAAGTTTGAAAAAGAAAATGAAAAGATATATTTCTAGTGATAAACTACTGGTAGATACATTTATGAGATGTGTTGAAAAGATTGAAAAAGAAAATTAAAAAATATATTTCTAATAATAAACTACCGGTAGATACATTTATGAGATGTGTTGAAAAGAATGAAAATCAAAAAAATATATTTCTAATGATAAACTAGATACATTTATGAAATGTGTTGAAAAGTTTCAAAATCCAAAAAATATATTTCTAATGATAAAAACTAGATACATTTATGAAATGTGTTGAAAAATTTTAAAAAGAAAATCAAAAAATAAATTTATATTGATAAACTATATACACTTTTGAAATGTGTTGAAAAGTATGAAAATTAATAAATATATTTCTAATGATAAAATAGATACATTTATTAAATGTGTTGAAAAGTTTGAAAAAGAAAATGAAAAGATATATTTCTAGTGATAATCTACCGGTAGATACATTGATGAGATGTGTTGAAAAGTTTGAAAAAGAAAATGAAAAGATATATTTCTAGTGATAATCTACCGGTAGATACATTTATGAGATGTGTTGAAAAGATTGAAAAAGAAAATAAAAAAATATATTTCTAAAGATAAACTACTGGTAGATACATTTATGAGATGTGTTGAAAAGTTTGAAAATGAAAAAAATATATTTCTAGTGATAAACTAGATATATTTATGAAATGTGTTGAAAAGTTTGAAATTAAAAAAAAATATATTTCTAATGATAAAATAGATACATTTATGAAATGTGTTGAAAAGTTTAAAAAGAAACTAAAAAAATATATTTCTACTGATAAACTACCGGTAGATACATTTATGAGATGTGTTGAAAAGTTTGAAAGAGAAATTCAAAAAATATATTTCTAGTGATAAACTACCGGTAGATACATTTATGAGATGTGTTGAAAAGTTTGAAAGAGAAATTCAAAAAATATATTTCTAATGATAAACTACCGAAAGATACATTTATGAGATGTGTTGAAAATATTCAAAATCAACAAATATATTTCTAGTGATAAAATAGATACATTTATGAAATGTGTTAAAAAGTTTGAATATGAAAAAAAAATTATTTCTAGTGATAAACTAGATACATTTATGAAATGTGTTGAAAAGTTTGAAAAAGAAAATGAAAAGATATATTTCTAGTGATAAACTACCGGTAGATACATTTATGAGATGTGTTGAAAAGATTGAAAAAGAAAGATAAAAAATATATTTCTAATGATAAACTACCGGTAGATACATTTATGAGATGTGTTGAAAAGAATGAAAATCAAAAAAATATATTTTCTAATGATAAACTAGATACATTTATGAAATGTGTTGAAAAGTTTGAAATTTAAAAAAACATATTTCTAATGATAAACTAGATACATTTATGAAATGTGTTGAAAAGTTTGGAAAAGAAAATTGAAAAAAATATTTCTAATGATAAACTATATACATTTATGAAATGTGTTGAAAAGTTTGAAAAAGAAAATGAAAAGATATATTTCTAGTGATAATCTACCGGTAGATACATTGATGAGATATTTGTTGAAAAGTTTGAAAGTTAAAAAAAAAATATTTCTAATGATAAACTAGATACATTTATGAAATGTGTTGAAAAGTTTGAAAATAAAAAAAATATATTTCTAATGATAAACTACAAGTAGCTACATTTATGAGATGTGTTGAAAAGAATGAAAATCAAAAAAATAAATTTCTATTGAAAAACTATATACACTTATGAAATGTGTTGAAAAGTTTGAAAATCAAAATATATATTTCTAATGATAAACTAGATACATTTATGAAATGTGTTGAAAAGTTTGGAAAAGAAAATCAAAAAATATATTACCAGTGATAAACTAGATACATTTATGAAATATGTTGAAAAGTTTCAACAAGAAAATCAAAAAATATATTTCTAGTGATAATCTACCGGTAGATACATTTATGAAATGTGTTGAAAAGTTTGAAAAAGAAAATCAAAAAATAAATTTCTATTGATAAACTATATACACTTATGAAATGTGTTAATAAGTTTGAAAAAGAAAATAAAAAAATATACTTCTATTGTTAAACTACCGGTAGATACATTTATGAGATGTGATGAAAAGATTGAAAAAGAAAAAAATATATTTATAGTGTTAAACTAGATACATTTATGAAATGTGCTAATAAGTTTGAAAAAGAAAATAAAAAAATATACTTCTAGTGATAAACTACCGGTTGATACATTTATGAGATGTCCTGAAAAGTTTCAAAATCAAAAGCAAAAAAAATTATAAAATAGATACATTTATGAAATGTGTTGAAAAGTTTAAAAAGAAACTAAAAAAATATATTTCTAGTGATAAACTACCGGTAGATACATTTATGAGATGTGTTGAAAAGTTTGAAAGAGAAATTCAAAAAATATATTTCTAGTGATAAACTACCTGTAGATACATTTTTGAGATGTGTTGAAAAGAATGAAAATCAAAAAAAGATATTTTCTAATGATAAACTAGATACATTTATGAAATGTGTTGAAAAGTTTGAAAAAGAAAATGAAAAGATATATTTCTAGTGATAAACTACCGGTAGATACATTTTTGAGATGTGTTGAAAAGAATGAAAATCAAAAAAATATATTTTCTAATGATAAACTAGATACATTTATGAAATGTGTTGAAAAGTTTGAAAAAGAAAATGAAAAGATATATTTCTAGTGATAAACTACCGGTAGATACATTTATGAGATGTGTTGAAAAGATTGAAAAAGAAAATTAAAAAATATATTTCTAATGATAAACTACCGGTAGATACATTTATGAGATGTGTTGAAAAGAATGAAAATCAAAAAAATATATTTTCTAATGATAAACTAGATACATTTATGAAATGTGTTGAAAAGTTTGAAATTTAAAAAAACATATTTCTAATGATAAACTAGATACATTTATGAAATGTGTTGAAAAGTTTGGAAAAGAAAATTGAAAAAAATATTTCTAATGATAAACTATATACATTTATGAAATGTGTTGAAAAGTTTGAAAAAGAAAATGAAAAGATATATTTCTAGTGATAATCTACCGGTAGATACATTTATTAGATGTGTTGAAAAGATTGAAAAAGAAAATAAAAAAATATATTTCTAAAGATAAACTACTGGTAGATACATTTATGAAATGTGTTGAAAAGTTTGAAATTAAAAAAAAATATATTTCTAATGATAAAATAGATACATTTATGAAATGTGTTGAAAAGTTTGAAAATGAAAATAAAAAATATATTTCTACTGATAAACTACCGGTAGATACATTTATGAGATGTGTTGAAAAGTTTGAAAATAAAAAAATATATTTCTAATGATAAACTACAAGTAGCTACATTTATGAGATGTGTTGAAAAGAATGAAAATCAAAAAAATAAATTTCTATTGAAAAACTATATACACTTATGAAATGTGTTGAAAAGTTTGAAAATCAAAATATATATTTCTAATGATAAACTAGATACATTTATGAAATGTGTTGAAAAGTTTGGAAAAGAAAATCAAAAAATATATTACCAGTTATAAACTAGATACATTTATGAAATATGTTGAAAAGTTTCAACAAGAAAATCAAAAAATATATTTCTAGTGATAATCTACCGGTAGATACAGTTATGAAAATTTTGAAAAAGAAAATAAAAAAATATATTTCTAGTGATAAACTACCGGTAGATACATTTATGAGATGTGTTGAAAATATTCAAAATCAAAAAATAAATTTATAATGATAAACTAGATACATTTATAAAATGCTTTGAAAAGTTTGAAAATTAAAATTTTTTTAAATTTCTAATGATAAACTAGATACATTTATAAAATGTGTTGAAAAGTTTGGAAATCAAAAAAATATATTTCTAATGATAAACTAGATACATTTATGAATTGTGTTGAAAAGTTTGGAAAAGAAAATAAAAAAATATATTTCTAGTGATAAACTAGATACATTTATGAAATGTGTTGAAAAGTTTGGAAAAGAAAATCAAAAAATAAATTTCTATTGATAAACTATATACACTTATGAAATGTGTTAATAAGTTTGAAAAAGAAAATAAAAAAATATACTTCTATTGTTAAACTACCGGTAGATACATTTATGAGATGTCCTGAAAAGTTTCAAAATCAAAAGCAAAAAAAATTATAAAATAGATACATTTATGAAATGTGTTGAAAAGTTTAAAAAGAAACTAAAAAAATATATTTCTAGTGATAAACTACCGGTAGATACATTTATGAGATGTGTTGAAAAGTTTGAAAGAGAAATTCAAAAAATATATTTCTAGTGATAAACTACCGGTAGATACATTTATGAGATGTGTTGAAAAGTTTGAAAGAGAAATTCAAAAAATATATTTCTAGTGATAAACTACCGAAAGATACATTTATGAGATGTGTTGAAAATATTCAAAATCAACAAATATATTTCTAGTGATAAAATAGATACATTTATGAAATGTGTTGAAAAGCTTGAAAATCAAAAAAATATATTTCTATTTATTAATTAGATACATTTATGAAATGTGTTGAAAAGTTTGAAAAAGAAAATCAAAAAATATATTACTAGTGATAAACTAGAGACATTTATGAAATGTGTTAAAAAGTTTGAATATGAAAAAAAAATTATTTCTAGTGATAAACTAGATACATTTATGAAATGTGTTGAAAAGTTTGAAAAAGAAAATGAAAAGATATATTTCTAGTGATAAACTACCGGTAGATACATTTATGAGATGTGTTGAAAAGATTGAAAAAGAAAGATAAAAAATATATTTCTAATGATAAACTACCGGTAGATACATTTATGAGATGTGTTGAAAAGAATGAAAATCAAAAAAATATATTTTCTAATGATAAACTAGATACATTTATGAAATGTGTTGAAAAGTTTGAAATTTAAAAAAACATATTTCTAATGATAAACTAGATACATTTATGAAATGTGTTGAAAAGTTTGGAAAAGAAAATTGAAAAAAATATTTCTAATGATAAACTATATACATTTATGAAATGTGTTGAAAAGTTTGAAAAAGAAAATGAAAAGATATATTTCTAGTGATAATCTACCGGTAGATACATTTATGAGATGTGTTGAAAAGATTGAAAAAGAAAATAAAAAAATATATTTCTAAAGATAAACTACTGGTAGATACATTTATGAAATGTGTTGAAAAGTTTGAAATTAAAAAAAAATATATTTCTAATGATAAAATAGATACATTTATGAAATGTGTTGAAAAGTTTGAAAATGAAAATAAAAAATATATTTCTACTGATAAACTACCGGTAGATACATTTATGAGATGTGTTGAAAAGTTTGAAAATAAAAAAATATATTTCTAATGATAAACTACAAGTAGCTACATTTATGAGATGTGTTGAAAAGAATGAAAATCAAAAAAATAAATTTCTATTGAAAAACTATATACACTTATGAAATGTGTTGAAAAGTTTGAAAATCAAAATATATATTTCTAATGATAAACTAGATACATTTATGAAATGTGTTGAAAAGTTTGGAAAAGAAAATCAAAAAATATATTACCAGTTATAAACTAGATACATTTATGAAATATGTTGAAAAGTTTCAACAAGAAAATCAAAAAATATATTTCTAGTGATAATCTACCGGTAGATACAGTTATGAAAATTTTGAAAAAGAAAATAAAAAAATATATTTCTAGTGATAAACTACCGGTAGATACATTTATGAGATGTGTTGAAAATATTCAAAATCAAAAAATAAATTTATAATGATAAACTAGATACATTTATAAAATGCTTTGAAAAGTTTGAAAATTAAAATTTTTTTAAATTTCTAATGATAAACTAGATACATTTATAAAATGTGTTGAAAAGTTTGGAAATCAAAAAAATATATTTCTAATGATAAACTAGATACATTTATGAATTGTGTTGAAAAGTTTGGAAAAGAAAATAAAAAAATATATTTCTAGTGATAAACTAGATACATTTATGAAATGTGTTGAAAAGTTTGGAAAAGAAAATCAAAAAATAAATTTCTATTGATAAACTATATACACTTATGAAATGTGTTAATAAGTTTGAAAAAGAAAATAAAAAAATATACTTCTATTGTTAAACTACCGGTAGATACATTTATGAGATGTCCTGAAAAGTTTCAAAATCAAAAGCAAAAAAAATTATAAAATAGATACATTTATGAAATGTGTTGAAAAGTTTAAAAAGAAACTAAAAAAATATATTTCTAGTGATAAACTACCGGTAGATACATTTATGAGATGTGTTGAAAAGTTTGAAAGAGAAATTCAAAAAATATATTTCTAGTGATAAACTACCGGTAGATACATTTATGAGATCTGTTGAAAAGTTTGAAAGAGAAATTCAAAAAATATATTTCTAGTGATAAACTACCGAAAGATACATTTATGAGATGTGTTGAAAATATTCAAAATCAACAAATATATTTCTAGTGATAAAATAGATACATTTATGAAATGTGTTGAAAAGCTTGAAAATCAAAAAAATATATTTCTATTTATTAATTATATACATTTATGAAATGTGTTGAAAAGTTTGAAAAAGAAAATCAAAAAATATATTACTAGTGATAAACTAGAGACATTTATGAAATGTGTTAAAAAGTTTGAATATGAAAAAAAAATTATTTCTAGTGATAAACTAGATACATTTATGAAATGTGTTGAAAAGTTTGAAAAAGAAAATGAAAAGATATATTTCTAGTGATAAACTACCGGTAGATACATTTATGAGATGTGTTGAAAAGATTGAAAAAGAAAGATAAAAAATATATTTCTAATGATAAACTACCGGTAGATACATTTATGAGATGTGTTGAAAAGAATGAAAATCAAAAAAATATATTTTCTAATGATAAACTAGATACATTTATGAAATGTGTTGAAAAGTTTGAAATTAAAAAAAACATATTTCTAATGATAAACTAGATACATTTATGAAATGTGTTGAAAAGTTTGGAAAAGAAAATTGAAAAAAATATTTCTAATGTTAAACTATATACATTTATGAAATGTGTTGAAAAGTTTGAAAAAGAAAATGAAAAGATATATTTCTAGTGATAATCTACCGGTAGATACATTGATGAGATATTTGTTGAAAAGTTTGAAAGTTAAAAAAAAAATATTTCTAATGATAAACTAGATACATTTATGAAATGTGATGAAAAGTTTGAAAATAAAAAAAATATATTTCTAATGATAAACTACAAGTAGCTACATTTATGAGATGTGTTGAAAAGAATGAAAATCAAAAAAATAAATTTCTATTGAAAAACTATATACACTTATGAAATGTGTTGAAAAGTTTGAAAATCAAAATATATATTTCTAATGATAAACTAGATACATTTATGAAATGTGTTGAAAAGTTTGGAAAAGAAAATCAAAAAATATATTACCAGTTATAAACTAGATACATTTATGAAATATGTTGAAAAGTTTCAACAAGAAAATCAAAAAATATATTTCTAGTGATAATCTACCGGTAGATACAGTTATGAAAATTTTGAAAAAGAAAATCAAAAAATATATTTCTAGTGATAAACTACCGGTAGATACATTTATGAGATGTGTTGAAAATATTCAAAATCAAAAAATAAATTTATAATGATAAACTAGATACATTTATAAAATGCTTTGAAAAGTTTGAAAATTAAAATTTTTTAAAATTTCTAATGATAAACTAGATACATTTATAAAATGTGTTGAAAAGTTTGGAAATCAAAAAAATATATTTCTAATGATAAACTAGATACATTTATGAATTGTGTTGAAAAGTTTGGAAAAGAAAATAAAAAAATATATTTCTAGTGATAAACTAGATACATTTATGAAATGTGTTGAAAAGTTTGGAAAAGAAAATCAAAAAATAAATTTCTATTGATAAACTATATACACTTATGAAATGTGTTAATAAGTGTGAAAAAGAAAATAAAAAAATATACTTCTATTGTTAAACTACCGGTAGATACATTTATGAGATGTCTTGAAAAGTTTCAAAATCAAAAGCAAAAAAAATTATAAAATAGATACATTTATGAAATGTGTTGAAAAGTTTGAAAAAGAAAATAAAAAAATATACTTCTAGTGATAAACTACCGGTAGATACATTTATGAGATGTCCTGAAAAGTTTCAAAATCAAAAGCAAAAAAAATTATAAAATAGATACATTTATGAAATGTGTTGAAAAGTTTAAAAAGAAACTAAAAAAATATATTTCTAGTGATAAACTACCGGTAGATACATTTATGAGATGTGTTGAAAAGTTTGAAAGAGAAATTCAAAAAATATATTTCTAGTGATAAACTACCGGTAGATACATTTTTGAGATGTGTTGAAAAGAATGAAAATCAAAAAAAGATATTTTCTAATGATAAACTAGATACATTTATGAAATGTGTTGAAAAGTTTGAAAAAGAAAATGAAAAGATATATTTCTAGTGATAAACTACCGGTAGATACATTTTTGAGATGTGTTGAAAAGAATGAAAATCAAAAAAATATATTTTCTAATGATAAACTAGATACATTTATGAAATGTGTTGAAAAGTTTGAAAAAGAAAATGAAAAGATATATTTCTAGTGATAAACTACCGGTAGATACATTTATGAGATGTGTTGAAAAGATTGAAAAAGAAAATTAAAAAATATATTTCTAATGATAAACTACCGGTAGATACATTTATGAGATGTGTTGAAAAGAATGAAAATCAAAAAAAATATATTTTCTAATGATAAACTAGATACATTTATGAAATGTGTTGAAAAGTTTGAAATTTAAAAAAACATATTTCTAATGATAAACTAGATACATTTATGAAATGTGTTGAAAAGTTTGGAAAAGAAAATTGAAAAATATATTTCTAATGATAAACTATATACATTTATGAAATGTGTTGAAAAGTTTGAAAAAGAAAATGAAAAGATATATTTCTAGTGATAATCTACCGGTAGATACATTTCTAAAATGTGTTGAAAAGTTTGAAATTTAAAAAAAATATATTTCTAATGATAAAATAGATACATTTATGAAATGTGTTGAAAAGTTTGAAAATGAAAATAAAAAATATATTTCTACTGATAAACTACCGGTAGATACATTTATGAGATGTGTTGAAAAGTTTGAAAATAAAAAAATATATTTCTAATGATAAACTACAAGTAGCTACATTTATGAGATGTGTTGAAAAGAATGAAAATCAAAATATATATTTCTAATGATAAACTAGATACATTTATGAAATGTGTTGAAAAGTTTGGAAAAGAAAATCAAAAAATATATTACCAGTTATAAACTAGATACATTTATGAAATATGTTGAAAAGTTTCAACAAGAAAATCAAAAAATATATTTCTAGTGATAATCTACCGATAGATACATTTATGAAAATTTTGAAAAAGAAAATCAAAAAATATATTTCTAGTGATAAACTACCGGTAGATACATTTATGAGATGTGTTGAAAATATTCAAAATCAAAAAATATATTTCTAATGATAAAATTGATACTTTTATGAGATGTTTTGAAAAGTTTGAAAAAGAAAAAAATATATTCCTAATGATAAAATAGATTCCGGTACATTTATGAAATGTGTTCAAAAGTTTGAAACAGAAAACCAAAAAATATATTTCTAGTGATAAACTAGAAACATTTATGAAATGTGTTGAAAAGTTTGAAAAATAAAATTAAAAAATTTATTTCAAGTAATAAACTACCGGTAGATACATTTATGAGATGTGTTGAAAATATTCAAAATCAAAAAATAAATTTATAATGATAAACTAGATACATTTATAAAATGCTTTGAAAAGTTTGAAAATTAAATTTTTTTAAAATTTCTAATGATAAACTAGATACATTTATAAAATGTGTTGAAAAGTTTGGAAATCAAAAAAATATATTTCTAATGATAAACTAGATACATTTATGAATTGTGTTGAAAAGTTTGGAAAAGAAAATAAAAAAATATATTTCTAGTGATAAACTAGATACATTTATGAAATGTGTTGAAAAGTTTGGAAAAGAAAATCAAAAAATAAATTTCTATTGATAAACTATATACACTTATGAAATGTGTTAATAAGTTTGAAAAAGAAAATAAAAAAATATACTTCTATTGTTAAACTACCGGTAGATACATTTATGAGATGTCCTGAAAAGTTTCAAAATCAAAAGCAAAAAAAATTATAAAATAGATACATTTATGAAATGTGTTGAAAAGTTTAAAAAGAAACTAAAAAAATATATTTCTAGTGATAAACTACCGGTAGATACATTTATGAGATGTGTTGAAAAGTTTGAAAGAGAAATTCAAAAAATATATTTCTAGTGATAAACTACCGGTAGATACATTTATGAGATGTGTTGAAAAGTTTGAAAGAGAAAATAAAAAAATATATTTCTAGTGATAAACTACCGGTAGATACATTTATGAGATGTGTTGAAAATATTCAAAATGAAAAAATGTATTTCTAATGATAAAATTGATACTTTTATGAGATGTTTTGAAAAGTTTGAAAATGAAAATAAAAAATATATTTCTACTGATAAACTACCGGTAGATACATTTATGAGATGTGTTGAAAAGTTTGAAAATAAAAAAGATATATTTCTAATGATAAACTACAAGTAGCTACATTTATGAGATGTGTTGAAAAGAATGAAAATCAAAAAAATAAATTTCTATTGAAAAACTATATACACTTATGAAATGTGTTGAAAAGTTTGAAAATCAAAATATATATTTCTAATGATAAACTAGATACATTTATGAAATGTGTTGAAAAGTTTAAAAAAGAAAATCAAAAAATATATTACCAGTTATAAACTAGATACATTTATGAAATGTGTTGAAAAGTTTGAAAAAGAAAATAAAAAAATATACTTCTAGTGATAAACTACCGGTAGATACATTTATGAGATGTCCTGAAAAGTTTCAAAATCAAAAGCAAAAAAAATTATAAAATAGATACATTTATGAAATGTGTTGAAAAGTTTAAAAAGAAACTAAAAAAATATATTTCTAGTGATAAACTACCGGTAGATACATTTATGAGATGTGTTGAAAAGTTTGAAAGAGAAATTCAAAAAATATATTTCTAGTGATAAACTACCGGTAGATACATTTTTGAGATGTGTTGAAAAGAATGAAAATCAAAAAAAGATATTTTCTAATGATAAACTAGATACATTTATGAAATGTGTTGAAAAGTTTGAAAAAGAAAATGAAAAGATATATTTCTAGTGATAAACTACCGGTAGATACATTTTTGAGATGTGTTGAAAAGAATGAAAATCAAAAAAATATATTTTCTAATGATAAACTAGATACATTTATGAAATGTGTTGAAAAGTTTGAAAAAGAAAATGAAAAGATATATTTCTAGTGATAAACTACCGGTAGATACATTTATGAGATGTGTTGAAAAGATTGAAAAAGAAAATTAAAAAATATATTTCTAATGATAAACTACCGGTAGATACATTTATGAGATGTGTTGAAAAGAATGAAAATCAAAAAAAATATATTTTCTAATGATAAACTAGATACATTTATGAAATGTGTTGAAAAGTTTGAAATTTAAAAAAACATATTTCTAATGATAAACTAGATACATTTATGAAATGTGTTGAAAAGTTTGGAAAAGAAAATTGAAAAATATATTTCTAATGATAAACTATATACATTTATGAAATGTGTTGAAAAGTTTGAAAAAGAAAATGAAAAGATATATTTCTAGTGATAATCTACCGGTAGATACATTTATGAGATGTGTTGAAAAGATTGAAAAAGAAAATAAAAAAATATATTTCTAAAGATAAACTACTGGTAGATACATTTATGAAATGTGTTGAAAAGTTTGAAATTTAAAAAAAATATATTTCTAATGATAAAATAGATACATTTATGAAATGTGTTGAAAAGTTTGAAAATGAAAATAAAAAATATATTTCTACTGATAAACTACCGGTAGATACATTTATGAGATGTGTTGAAAAGTTTGAAAATAAAAAAATATATTTCTAATGATAAACTACAAGTAGCTACATTTATGAGATGTGTTGAAAAGAATGAAAATCAAAATATATATTTCTAATGATAAACTAGATACATTTATGAAATGTGTTGAAAAGTTTGGAAAAGAAAATCAAAAAATATATTACCAGTTATAAACTAGATACATTTATGAAATATGTTGAAAAGTTTCAACAAGAAAATCAAAAAATATATTTCTAGTGATAATCTACCGATAGATACATTTATGAAAATTTTGAAAAAGAAAATCAAAAAATATATTTCTAGTGATAAACTACCGGTAGATACATTTATGAGATGTGTTGAAAATATTCAAAATCAAAAAATATATTTCTAATGATAAAATTGATACTTTTATGAGATGTTTTGAAAAGTTTGAAAAAGAAAAAAATATATTCCTAATGATAAAATAGATTCCGGTACATTTATGAAATGTGTTCAAAAGTTTGAAACAGAAAACCAAAAAATATATTTCTAGTGATAAACTAGAAACATTTATGAAATGTGTTGAAAAGTTTGAAAAATAAAATTAAAAAATTTATTTCAAGTAATAAACTACCGGTAGATACATTTATGAGATGTGTTGAAAATATTCAAAATCAAAAAATAAATTTATAATGATAAACTAGATACATTTATAAAATGCTTTGAAAAGTTTGAAAATTAAATTTTTTTAAAATTTCTAATGATAAACTAGATACATTTATAAAATGTGTTGAAAAGTTTGGAAATCAAAAAAATATATTTCTAATGATAAACTAGATACATTTATGAATTGTGTTGAAAAGTTTGGAAAAGAAAATAAAAAAATATATTTCTAGTGATAAACTAGATACATTTATGAAATGTGTTGAAAAGTTTGGAAAAGAAAATCAAAAAATAAATTTCTATTGATAAACTATATACACTTATGAAATGTGTTAATAAGTTTGAAAAAGAAAATAAAAAAATATACTTCTATTGTTAAACTACCGGTAGATACATTTATGAGATGTCCTGAAAAGTTTCAAAATCAAAAGCAAAAAAAATTATAAAATAGATACATTTATGAAATGTGTTGAAAAGTTTAAAAAGAAACTAAAAAAATATATTTCTAGTGATAAACTACCGGTAGATACATTTATGAGATGTGTTGAAAAGTTTGAAAGAGAAATTCAAAAAATATATTTCTAGTGATAAACTACTGGTAGATACATTTATGAGATGTGTTGAAAAGTTTGAAAGAGAAAATAAAAAAATATATTTCTAGTGATAAACTACCGGTAGATACATTTATGAGATGTGTTGAAAATATTCAAAATGAAAAAATGTATTTCTAATGATAAAATTGATACTTTTATGAGATGTTTTGAAAAGTTTGAAAATGAAAATAAAAAATATATTTCTACTGATAAACTACCGGTAGATACATTTATGAGATGTGTTGAAAAGTTTGAAAATAAAAAAGATATATTTCTAATGATAAACTACAAGTAGCTACATTTATGAGATGTGTTGAAAAGAATGAAAATCAAAAAAATAAATTTCTATTGAAAAACTATATACACTTATGAAATGTGTTGAAAAGTTTGAAAATCAAAATATATATTTCTAATGATAAACTAGATACATTTATGAAATGTGTTGAAAAGTTTAAAAAAGAAAATCAAAAAATATATTACCAGTTATAAACTAGATACATTTATGAAATATGTTGAAAAGTTTCAACAAGAAAATCAAAAAATATATTTCTAGTGATAATCTACCGGTAGATACATTTATGAAAATTGTGAAAAAGAAAATCAAAAAATATATTTCTAGTGATAAACTACCGGTAGATACATTTATGAGATGTGTTGAAAATATTCAAAATGAAAAAATATATTTCTAATGATAAAATTGATACTTTTATGAGATGTTTTGAAAAGTTTGAAAATGAAAATAAAAAATATATTTCTACTGATAAACTACCGGTAGATACATTTATGAGATGTGTTGAAAAGTTTGAAAATAAAAAAATATATTTCTAATGATAAACTACAAGTAGCTACATTTATGAGATGTGTTGAAAAGAATGAAAATCAAAAAAATAAATTTCTATTGAAAAACTATATACACTTATGAAATGTGTTGAAAAGTTTGAAAATCAAAATATATATTTCTAATGATAAACTAGATACATTTATGAAATGTGTTGAAAAGTTTGGAAAAGAAAATCAAAAAATATATTACCAGTTATAAACTAGATACATTTATGAAATATGTTGAAAAGTTTCAACAAGAAAATCAAAAAATATATTTCTAGTGATAATCTACCGGTAGATACATTTATGAAAATTGTGAAAAAGAAAATCAAAAAATATATTTCTAGTGATAAACTACCGGTAGATACATTTATGAGATGTGTTGAAAATATTCAAAATGAAAAAATATATTTCTAATGATAAAATTGATACTTTTATGAGATGTTTTGAAAAGTTTGAAAATGAAAATAAAAAATATATTTCTACTGATAAACTACCGGTAGATACATTTATGAGATGTGTTGAAAAGTTTGAAAATAAAAAAATATATTTCTAATGATAAACTACAAGTAGCTACATTTATGAGATGTGTTGAAAAGAATGAAAATCAAAAAAATAAATTTCTATTGAAAAACTATATACACTTATGAAATGTGTTGAAAAGTTTGAAAATCAAAATATATATTTCTAATGATAAACTAGATACATTTATGAAATGTGTTGAAAAGTTTGGAAAAGAAAATCAAAAAATATATTACCAGTTATAAACTAGATACATTTATGAAATATGTTGAAAAGTTTCAACAAGAAAATCAAAAAATATATTTCTAGTGATAATCTACCGGTAGATACATTTATGAAAATTTTGAAAAAGAAAATCAAAAAATATATTTCTAGTGATAAACTACCGGTAGATACATTTATGAGATGTGTTGAAAATATTCAAAATCAAAAAATATATTTCTAATGATAAAATTGATACTTTTATGAGATGTTTTGAAAAGTTTCAAAAAGAAAAAAATATATTTCTAATGATAAAATAGATTCCGGTACATTTATGAAATGTGTTCAAAAGTTTGAAACAGAAAACCAAAAAATATATTTCTAGTGATAAACTAGAAACATTTATGAAATGTGTTGAAAAGTTTGAAAAAGAAAATCAAATAATTTTTTTCTAATGATAAACTAGATAATTTATGAAATGTGTTGAAAAGTTTGAAAAAGAAAATAAACAAATATATTTCTAATGATAAACTAGATACATTTATGAAATGTGTTAAAAAGTTTGAAAATGAAAAAAAAAATTTTTATAGTGATAAACTAGATACATTTATGAAATGTGTTGAAAAGTTTGAAAAAGAAAATGAAAAGATATATTTCTAGTGATAAACTACCGGTAGATACATTTATGAGATGTGTTGAAAAGAATGAAAATCAAAAAAATATATTTCTAATGATAAACTACATACATTTATGAAATGTGTTGAAAAGTTTCAAAATCAAAAAAATATATTTCTAATGATAAAAACTAGATACATTTATGAAATGTGTTGAAAAGTTTGGAAAAGAAAATCAAAAAATAAATTTCTATTTATAAACTATATACACTTATGATATGTGTTGAAAAGCTTGAAAATCAAAAAAAAAATATTTATAATGATAAACTATTTACATTTATGAAATGTGTTGAAAAGTTTGAAAAAGAAAATAAAAAATATATTTCTAATGATAAAATAGATATACTTATGAAATGTGTTGAAAAGTTTGCAATTTAAAAAAAACATATTTCTAATGATAAACTAGATACATTTATGAAATGTGTTGAAAAGTTTGAACAAGAAAAAAAAAGATATATTTCTAGTGATAAACTACCGGTAGATACATTTATGAGATGTGTTGAAAAGATTGAAAAAGAAAATTAAAAAATATATTTCTAATAATAAACTACCGGTAGATACATTTATGAGATGTGTTGAAAAGAATGAAAATCAAAAAAATATATTTCTAATGATAAACTAGATACACTTTTGAAATGTGTTGAAAAGTATGAAAATTAATAAATATATTTCTAATGATAAAATAGATACATTTATTAAATGTGTTGAAAAGTTTGAAAAAGAAAATGAAAAGATATATTTCTAGTGATAATCTACCGGTAGATACATTGATGAGATGTGTTGAAAAGTTTGAAATTTAAAAAAAAAATATTTCTAATGATAAACTAGATACATTTATGAAATGTGTTGAAACATTTCAAAAAGACAATCAAAAAATAAATTTATATTGATAAACTATATACACTTATGAAATGTGTTGAAAAGTATGAAAATTAATAAATATATTTCTAATGATAAACTAGATACATTTATGAAATGTGTTGAAAAGTTTGAAAATTAATAAATATATTTCTAATGATAAACTAGATACACTTATGAAATGTGTTGAAAAGTTTGAAAATTAATAAATATATTTCTAATGATAAACTAGATACATTTATGAAATGTGTTGATATGTTTGAAAAAGAAAATCAAAAAATTTATTTCTAATGATAAACTACCGGTAGATAAATTTATGAGATGTGTTGAAAAGTTTGAAAATGAAAAAAATTATTTTCTAGTGATAAACTAGATACATTTATGAAATGCGTTGAAAAGTTTGAAAAAGAAAATGAAAAGATATATTTCTAGTGATAATCTACCGGAAGATACATTTATGAGATGTGTTGAAAAGATTGAAAAAGAAAATAAAAAAATATATTTCTAAAGATAAACTACTGGTAGATACATTTATGAGATGTGTTGAAAAGTTTGAAAATGAAAAAAATATATTTCTAGTGATAAACTAGATACATTTATGAAATGTGTTGAAAAGTATGAAATTAAAAAACAATATATTTCTAATGATAAAATAGATACATTTATGAAATGTGTTGAAAAGTTTGAAAGAGAAATTCAAAAAATATATTTCTAGTGATAAACTACCGGTAGATACATTTATGAGATGTGTTGAAAAGTTTGAAAGAGAAATTCAAAAAATATATTTCTAGTGATAAACTACCGAAAGATACATTTATGAGATGTGTTGAAAATATTCAAAATCAACAAATATATTTCTAGTGATAAAATAGATACATTTATGAAATGTGTTGAAAAGCTTGAAAATCAAAAAAATATATTTCTATTTATTAATTAGATACATTTATGAAATGTGTTGAAAAGTTTGAAAAAGAAAATCAAAAAATATATTACTAGTGATAAACTAGAGACATTTATGAAATGTGTTAAAAAGTTTGAATATGAAAAAAAAATTATTTCTAGTGATAAACTAGATACATTTATGAAATGTGTTGAAAAGTTTGAAAAAGAAAATGAAAAGATATATTTCTAGTGATAAACTACCGGTAGATACATTTATGAGATGTGTTGAAAAGATTGAAAAAGAAAGTTAAAAAATATATTTCTAATGATAAACTACCGGTAGATACATTTATGAGATGTGTTGAAAAGAATGAAAATCAAAAAAATATATTTTCTAATGATAAACTAGATACATTTATGAAATGTGTTGAAAAGTTTGAAATTTAAAAAAACATATTTCTAATGATAAACTAGATACATTTATGAAATCTGTTGAAAAGTTTGGAAAAGAAAATTGAAAAAAATATTTCTAATGATAAACTATATACATTTATGAAATGTGTTGAAAAGTTTGAAAAAGAAAATGAAAAGATATATTTCTAGTGATAATCTACCGGTAGATACATTGATGAGATATTTGTTGAAAAGTTTGAAAGTTAAAAAAACATATTTCTAATGATAAACTAGATACATTTATGAAATGTGTTGAAAAGTTTGAAAATAAAAAAAATATATTTCTAATGATAAACTACAAGTAGCTACATTTATGAGATGTGTTGAAAAGAATGAAAATCAAAAAAATAAATTTCTATTGAAAAACTATATACACTTATGAAATGTGTTGAAAAGTTTGAAAATCAAAATATATATTTCTAATGATAAACTAGATACATTTATGAAATGTGTTGAAAAGTTTGGAAAAGAAAATCAAAAAATATATTACCAGTGATAAACTAGATACATTTATGAAATATGTTGAAAAGTTTCAACAAGAAAATCAAAAAATATATTTCTAGTGATAATCTACCGGTAGATACATTTATGAAATGTGTTGAAAAGTTTGAAAAAGAAAATCAAAAAATAAATTTCTATTGATAAACTATATACACTTATGAAATGTGTTAATAAGTTTGAAAAAGAAAATAAAAAAATATACTTCTATTGTTAAACTACCGGTAGATACATTTATGAGATGTGATGAAAAGATTGAAAAAGAAAAAAATATATTTCTAGTGTTAAACTAGATACATTTATGAAATGTGCTAATAAGTTTGAAAAAGAAAATAAAAAAATATACTTCTAGTGATAAACTACCGGTAGATACATTTATGAGATGTGTTGAAAAGTTTGAAAGAGAAATTCAAAAAATATATTTCTAGTGATAAACTACCGGTAGATACATTTTTGAGATGTGTTGAAAAGAATGAAAATCAAAAAAAGATATTTTCTAATGATAAACTAGATACATTTATGAAATGTGTTGAAAAGTTTGAAAAAGAAAATGAAAAGATATATTTCTAGTGATAAACTACCGGTAGATACATTTTTGAGATGTGTTGAAAAGAATGAAAATCAAAAAAATGTATTTTCTAATGATAAACTAGATACATTTATGAAATGTGTTGAAAAGTTTGAAAAAGAAAATGAAAAGATATATTTCTAGTGATAAACTACCGGTAGATACATTTATGAGATGTGTTGAAAAGATTGAAAAAGAAAATTAAAAAATATATTTCTAATGATAAACTACCGGTAGATACATTTATGAGATGTGTTGAAAAGAATGAAAATCAAAAAAATATATTTTCTAATGATAAACTAGATACATTTATGAAATGTGTTGAAAAGTTTGAAATTTAAAAAAACATATTTCTAATGATAAACTAGATACATTTATGAAATGTGTTGAAAAGTTTGGAAAAGAAAATTGAAAAATATATTTCTAATGATAAACTATATACATTTATGAAATGTGTTGAAAAGTTTGAAAAAGAAAATGAAAAGATATATTTCTAGTGATAATCTACCGGTAGATACATTTATGAGATGTGTTGAAAAGATTGAAAAAGAAAATAAAAAAATATATTTCTTAAGATAAACTACTGGTAGATACATTTATGAAATGTGTTGAAAAGTTTGAAATTAAAAAAAAATATATTTCTAATGATAAAATAGATACATTTATGAAATGTGTTGAAAAGTTTGAAAATGAAAATAAAAAATATATTTCTACTGATAAACTACCGGTAGATACATTTATGAGATGTGTTGAAAAGTTTGAAAATAAAAAAATATATTTCTAATGATAAACTACAAGTAGCTACATTTATGAGATGTGTTGAAAAGAATGAAAATCAAAAAAATAAATTTCTATTGAAAAACTATATACACTTATGAAATGTGTTGAAAAGTTTGAAAATCAAAATATATATTTCTAATGATAAACTAGATACATTTATGAAATGTGTTGAAAAGTTTGGAAAAGAAAATCAAAAAATATATTACCAGTTATAAACTAGATACATTTATGAAATATGTTGAAAAGTTTCAACAAGAAAATCAAAAAATATATTTCTAGTGATAATCTACCGGTAGATACAGTTATGAAAATTTTGAAAAAGAAAATCAAAAAATATATTTCTAGTGATAAACTACCGGTAGATACATTTATGAGATGTGTTGAAAATATTCAAAATCAAAAAATATATTTCTAATGATAAAATTGATACTTTTATGAGATGTTTTGAAAAGTTTGAAAAAGAAAAAAATATATTTCTAATGATAAAATAGATTCCGGTACATTTATGAAATGTGTTCAAAAGTTTGAAACAGAAAACCAAAAAATATATTTCTAGTGATAAACTAGATACATTTATGAAATGTGTTGAAAAGTTTGGAAAAGAAAATCAAAAAATAAATTTCTATTGATAAACTATATACACTTATGAAATGTGTTAATAAGTTTGAAAAAGAAAATAAAAAAATATACTTCTATTGTTAAACTACCGGTAGATACATTTATGAGATGTCCTGAAAAGTTTCAAAATCAAAAGCAAAAAAAATTATAAAATAGATACATTTATGAAATGTGTTGAAAAGTTTAAAAAGAAACTAAAAAAATATATTTCTAGTGATAAACTACCGGTAGATACATTTATGAGATGTGTTGAAAAGTTTGAAAGAGAAATTCAAAAAATATATTTCTAGTGATAAACTACCGGTAGATACATTTATGAGATGTGTTGAAAAGTTTGAAAGAGAAATTCAAAAAATATATTTCTAGTGATAAACTACCGAAAGATACATTTATGAGATGTGTTGAAAATATTCAAAATCAACAAATATATTTCTAGTGATAAAATAGATACATTTATGAAATGTGTTGAAAAGCTTGAAAATCAAAAAAATATAATTCTATTTATTAATTAGATACATTTATGAAATGTGTTGAAAAGTTTGAAAAAGAAAATCAAAAAATATATTACTAGTGATAAACTAGAGACATTTATGAAATGTGTTAAAAAGTTTGAATATGAAAAAAAAATTATTTCTAGTGATAAACTAGATACATTTATGAAATGTGTTGAAAAGTTTGAAAAAGAAAATGAAAAAATATATTTCTAATGATAAACTACCGGTAGATACATTTATGAGATGTGTTGAAAAGAATGAAAATCAAAAAAATATATTTTCTATTGATAAACTAGATACATTTATGAAATGTGTTGAAAAGTTTGGAAAAGAAAATTGAAAAAAATATTTCTAATGATAAACTATATACATTTATGAAATGTGTTGAAAAGTTTGAAAAAGAAAATGAAAAGATATATTTCTAGTGATAATCTACCGGTAGATACATTGATGAGATATTTGTTGAAAAGTTTGAAAGTTAAAAAAAAATATTTTTAATGATAAACTAGATACATTTATGAAATGTGTTGAAAAGTTTGAAAATAAAAAAATATATTTCTAATGATAAACTACAAGTAGCTACATTTATGAGATGTGTTGAAAAGAATGAAAATCAAAAAAATAAATTTCTATTGAAAAACTATATACACTTATGAAATGTTTTGAAAAGTTTGAAAATCAAAATATATATTTCTAATGATAAACTAGATACATTTATGAAATGTGTTGAAAAGTTTGGAAAAGAAAATCAAAAAATATATTACCAGTGATAAACTAGATACATTTATGAAATATGTTGAAAAGTTTCAACAAGAAAATCAAAAAATATATTTCTAGTGAAAATCTACCGGTAGATACATTTATGAAATGTGTTGAAAAGTTTGAAAAAGAAAATCAAAAAATAAATTTCTATTGATAAACTATATACACTTATGAAATGTGTTAATAAGTTTGAAAAAGAAAATAAAAAAATATACTTCTATTGTTAAACTACCGGTAGATACATTTATGAGATGTGATGAAAAGATTGAAAAAGAAAAAAATATATTTCTAGTGTTAAACTAGATACATTTATGAAATGTGTTAATAAGTTTGAAAAAGAAAATAAAAAAATATACTTCTAGTGATAAACTACCGGTAGATACATTTATGAGATGTCCTGAAAAGTTTCAAAATCAAAAGCAAAAAAAATTATAAAATAGATACATTTATGAAATGTGTTGAAAAGTTTAAAAAGAAACTAAAAAAATATATTTCTAGTGATAAACTACCGGTAGATACATTTATGAGATGTGTTGGAAAGTTTGAAAGAGAAATTCAAAAAATATATTTTTAGTGATAAACTACCGGTAGATACATTTATGAGATGTGTTGAAAAGTTTGAAAGAGAAATTCAAAAAATATATTTCTAGTGATAAACTACCGAAAGATACATTTATGAGATGTGTTGAAAATATTCAAAATCAACTAATATATTTCTAGTGATAAAATAGATACATTTATGAAATGTGTTGAAAAGCTTGAAAATCAAAAAAATATATTTCTATTTATTAATTAGATACATTTATGAAATGTGTTGAAAAGTTTGAAAAAGAAAATAAAAAAATATATTACCAGTGATAAACTAGAGACATTTATGAAATGTGTTAAAAAGTTTGAATATGAAAAAAAAATTATTTCTAGTGATAAACTAGATACATTTATGAAATGTGTTGAAAAGTTTGAAAAAGAAAATTAAAAAATATATTTCTAATGATAAACTACCGGTAGATACATTTTTGAGATGTGTTGAAAAGAATGAAAATCAAAAAAATATATTTTCTAATGATAAACTAGATACATTTATGAAATGTGTTGAAAAGTTTGAAAAAGAAAATGAAAAGATATATTTCTAGTGATAAACTACCGGTAGATACATTTATGAGATGTGTTGAAAAGATTGAAAAAGAAAATTAAAAAATATATTTCTAATGATAAACTACCGGTAGATACATTATGAGATGTGTTGAAAAGAATGAAAATCAAAAAAATATATTTTCTATTGATAAACTAGATACATTTATGAAATGTGTTGAAAAGTTTGGAAAAGAAAATTGAAAAAAATATTTCTAATGATAAACTATATACATTTATGAAATGTGTTGAAAAGTTTGAAAAAGAAAATGAAAAGATATATTTCTAGTGGTTATCTACCGGTAGATACATTGATGAGATATTTGTTGAAAAGTTTGAAAGTTAAAAAAAAAATATTTCTAATGATAAACTAGATACATTTATGAAATGTGTTGAAAAGTTTGAAAATAAAAAAAATATATTTCTAATGATAAACTACAAGTAGCTACATTTATGAGATGTGTTGAAAAGAATGAAAATCAAAAAAATAAATTTCTATTGAAAAACTATATACACTTATGAAATGTGTTGAAAAGTTTGAAAATCAAAATATATATTTCTAATGATAAACTAGATACATTTATGAAATATGTTGAAAAGTTTGGAAAAGAAAATCAAAAAATATATTTCTAGTGATAATCTACCGGTAGATACATTTATGAGATGTGTTGAAAAGTTTGAAAAAGAAAATCAAAAAATAAATTTCTATTGATAAACTATATACACTTATGAAATGTGTTAATAAGTTTGAAAAAGAAAATAAAAAAATATACTTCTTTTGTTAAACTACCGGTAGATACATTTATGAGATGTGATGAAAAGATTGAAAAAGAAAAAAATATATTTCTAGTGTTAAACTAGATACATTTATGAAATGTGTTAATAAGTTTGAAAAAGAAAATAAAAAAATATACTTCTAGTGATAAACTACCGGTAGATACATTTATGAGATGTCCTGAAAAGTTTCAAAATCAAAAGCAAAAAAAATTATAAAATAGATACATTTATGAAATGTGTTGAAAAGTTTAAAAAGAAACTAAAAAAATATATTTCTAGTAATAAACTACCGGTAGATACATTTATGAGATGTGTTGAAAAGTTTGAAAGAGAAATTCAAAAAATATATTTCTAGTGATAAACTACCGGTAGATACATTTATGAGATGTGTTGAAAAGTTTGGAAAAGAAAATTGAAAAATATATTTCTAATGATAAACTATATACATTTATGAAATGTGTTGAAAAGTTTGAAAAAGAAAATGAAAAGATATATTTCTAGTGATAATCTACCGGTAGATACATTTATGAGATGTGTTGAAAAGATTGAAAAAGAAAATAAAAAAATATATTTCTTAAGATAAACTACTGGTAGATACATTTATGAAATGTGTTGAAAAGTTTGAAATTAAAAAAAAATATATTTCTAATGATAAAATAGATACATTTATGAAATGTGTTGAAAAGTTTGAAAATGAAAATAAAAAATATATTTCTACTGATAAACTACCGGTAGATACATTTATGAGATGTGTTGAAAAGTTTGAAAATAAAAAAATATATTTCTAATGATAAACTACAAGTAGCTACATTTATGAGATGTGTTGAAAAGAATGAAAATCAAAAAAATAAATTTCTATTGAAAAACTATATACACTTATGAAATGTGTTGAAAAGTTTGAAAATCAAAATATATATTTCTAATGATAAACTAGATACATTTATGAAATGTGTTGAAAAGTTTGGAAAAGAAAATCAAAAAATATATTACCAGTTATAAACTAGATACATTTATGAAATATGTTGAAAAGTTTCAACAAGAAAATCAAAAAATATATTTCTAGTGATAATCTACCGGTAGATACAGTTATGAAAATTTTGAAAAAGAAAATCAAAAAATATATTTCTAGTGATAAACTACCGGTAGATACATTTATGAGATGTGTTGAAAATATTCAAAATCAAAAAATATATTTCTAATGATAAAATTGATACTTTTATGAGATGTTTTGAAAAGTTTGAAAAAGAAAAAAATATATTTCTAATGATAAAATAGATTCCGGTACATTTATGAAATGTGTTCAAAAGTTTGAAACAGAAAACCAAAAAATATATTTCTAGTGATAAACTAGATACATTTATGAAATGTGTTGAAAAGTTTGGAAAAGAAAATCAAAAAATAAATTTCTATTGATAAACTATATACACTTATGAAATGTGTTAATAAGTTTGAAAAAGAAAATAAAAAAATATACTTCTATTGTTAAACTACCGGTAGATACATTTATGAGATGTCCTGAAAAGTTTCAAAATCAAAAGCAAAAAAAATTATAAAATAGATACATTTATGAAATGTGTTGAAAAGTTTAAAAAGAAACTAAAAAAATATATTTCTAGTGATAAACTACCGGTAGATACATTTATGAGATGTGTTGAAAAGTTTGAAAGAGAAATTCAAAAAATATATTTCTAGTGATAAACTACCGGTAGATACATTTATGAGATGTGTTGAAAAGTTTGAAAGAGAAATTCAAAAAATATATTTCTAGTGATAAACTACCGAAAGATACATTTATGAGATGTGTTGAAAATATTCAAAATCAACAAATATATTTCTAGTGATAAAATAGATACATTTATGAAATGTGTTGAAAAGCTTGAAAATCAAAAAAATATAATTCTATTTATTAATTAGATACATTTATGAAATGTGTTGAAAAGTTTGAAAAAGAAAATCAAAAAATATATTACTAGTGATAAACTAGAGACATTTATGAAATGTGTTAAAAAGTTTGAATATGAAAAAAAAATTATTTCTAGTGATAAACTAGATACATTTATGAAATGTGTTGAAAAGTTTGAAAAAGAAAATGAAAAAATATATTTCTAATGATAAACTACCGGTAGATACATTTATGAGATGTGTTGAAAAGAATGAAAATCAAAAAAATATATTTTCTATTGATAAACTAGATACATTTATGAAATGTGTTGAAAAGTTTGGAAAAGAAAATTGAAAAAAATATTTCTAATGATAAACTATATACATTTATGAAATGTGTTGAAAAGTTTGAAAAAGAAAATGAAAAGATATATTTCTAGTGATAATCTACCGGTAGATACATTGATGAGATATTTGTTGAAAAGTTTGAAAGTTAAAAAAAAATATTTTTAATGATAAACTAGATACATTTATGAAATGTGTTGAAAAGTTTGAAAATAAAAAAATATATTTCTAATGATAAACTACAAGTAGCTACATTTATGAGATGTGTTGAAAAGAATGAAAATCAAAAAAATAAATTTCTATTGAAAAACTATATACACTTATGAAATGTTTTGAAAAGTTTGAAAATCAAAATATATATTTCTAATGATAAACTAGATACATTTATGAAATGTGTTGAAAAGTTTGGAAAAGAAAATCAAAAAATATATTACCAGTGATAAACTAGATACATTTATGAAATATGTTGAAAAGTTTCAACAAGAAAATCAAAAAATATATTTCTAGTGAAAATCTACCGGTAGATACATTTATGAAATGTGTTGAAAAGTTTGAAAAAGAAAATCAAAAAATAAATTTCTATTGATAAACTATATACACTTATGAAATGTGTTAATAAGTTTGAAAAAGAAAATAAAAAAATATACTTCTATTGTTAAACTACCGGTAGATACATTTATGAGATGTGATGAAAAGATTGAAAAAGAAAAAAATATATTTCTAGTGTTAAACTAGATACATTTATGAAATGTGTTAATAAGTTTGAAAAAGAAAATAAAAAAATATACTTCTAGTGATAAACTACCGGTAGATACATTTATGAGATGTCCTGAAAAGTTTCAAAATCAAAAGCAAAAAAAATTATAAAATAGATACATTTATGAAATGTGTTGAAAAGTTTAAAAAGAAACTAAAAAAATATATTTCTAGTGATAAACTACCGGTAGATACATTTATGAGATGTGTTGGAAAGTTTGAAAGAGAAATTCAAAAAATATATTTTTAGTGATAAACTACCGGTAGATACATTTATGAGATGTGTTGAAAAGTTTGAAAGAGAAATTCAAAAAATATATTTCTAGTGATAAACTACCGAAAGATACATTTATGAGATGTGTTGAAAATATTCAAAATCAACTAATATATTTCTAGTGATAAAATAGATACATTTATGAAATGTGTTGAAAAGCTTGAAAATCAAAAAAATATATTTCTATTTATTAATTAGATACATTTATGAAATGTGTTGAAAAGTTTGAAAAAGAAAATAAAAAAATATATTACCAGTGATAAACTAGAGACATTTATGAAATGTGTTAAAAAGTTTGAATATGAAAAAAAAATTATTTCTAGTGATAAACTAGATACATTTATGAAATGTGTTGAAAAGTTTGAAAAAGAAAATTAAAAAATATATTTCTAATGATAAACTACCGGTAGATACATTTTTGAGATGTGTTGAAAAGAATGAAAATCAAAAAAATATATTTTCTAATGATAAACTAGATACATTTATGAAATGTGTTGAAAAGTTTGAAAAAGAAAATGAAAAGATATATTTCTAGTGATAAACTACCGGTAGATACATTTATGAGATGTGTTGAAAAGATTGAAAAAGAAAATTAAAAAATATATTTCTAATGATAAACTACCGGTAGATACATTATGAGATGTGTTGAAAAGAATGAAAATCAAAAAAATATATTTTCTATTGATAAACTAGATACATTTATGAAATGTGTTGAAAAGTTTGGAAAAGAAAATTGAAAAAAATATTTCTAATGATAAACTATATACATTTATGAAATGTGTTGAAAAGTTTGAAAAAGAAAATGAAAAGATATATTTCTAGTGGTTATCTACCGGTAGATACATTGATGAGATATTTGTTGAAAAGTTTGAAAGTTAAAAAAAAAATATTTCTAATGATAAACTAGATACATTTATGAAATGTGTTGAAAAGTTTGAAAATAAAAAAAATATATTTCTAATGATAAACTACAAGTAGCTACATTTATGAGATGTGTTGAAAAGAATGAAAATCAAAAAAATAAATTTCTATTGAAAAACTATATACACTTATGAAATGTGTTGAAAAGTTTGAAAATCAAAATATATATTTCTAATGATAAACTAGATACATTTATGAAATATGTTGAAAAGTTTGGAAAAGAAAATCAAAAAATATATTTCTAGTGATAATCTACCGGTAGATACATTTATGAGATGTGTTGAAAAGTTTGAAAAAGAAAATCAAAAAATAAATTTCTATTGATAAACTATATACACTTATGAAATGTGTTAATAAGTTTGAAAAAGAAAATAAAAAAATATACTTCTTTTGTTAAACTACCGGTAGATACATTTATGAGATGTGATGAAAAGATTGAAAAAGAAAAAAATATATTTCTAGTGTTAAACTAGATACATTTATGAAATGTGTTAATAAGTTTGAAAAAGAAAATAAAAAAATATACTTCTAGTGATAAACTACCGGTAGATACATTTATGAGATGTCCTGAAAAGTTTCAAAATCAAAAGCAAAAAAAATTATAAAATAGATACATTTATGAAATGTGTTGAAAAGTTTAAAAAGAAACTAAAAAAATATATTTCTAGTAATAAACTACCGGTAGATACATTTATGAGATGTGTTGAAAAGTTTGAAAGAGAAATTCAAAAAATATATTTCTAGTGATAAACTACCGGTAGATACATTTATGAGATGTGTTGAAAAGTTTGAAAGAGAAATTCAAAAAATATATTTCTAGTGATAAAATAGATACATTTATGAAATGTGTTGAAAAGCTTGAAAATCAAAAAAATATATTTCTATTTATTAATTAGATACATTTATGAAATGTGTTGAAAAGTTTGAAAAAGAAAATCAAAAAATATATTACTAGTGATAAACTAGAGACATTTATGAAATGTGTTAAAAAGTTTGAATATGAAAAAAAAATTCTAGTGATAAACTAGATACATTTATGAAATGTGTTGAAAAGTTTGAAAAAGAAAATTAAAAAATATATTTCTAATGATAAACTACCGGTAGATACATTTATGAAATGTGTTGAAAAGTTTGAAAAAGAAAATGAAAAGATATATTTCTAGTGATAAACTACCGGTAGATACATTTATGAGATGTGTTGAAAAGATTGAAAAAGAAAATTAAAAAATATATTTCTAATGATAAACTACCGGTAGATACATTTATGAGATGTCTTGAAAAGAATGAAAATCAAAAAAATATATTTTCTAATGATAAACTAGATACATTTATGAAATGTGTTGAAAAGTTTGAAATTTAAAAAAACATATTTCTAATGATAAACTATATACATTTATGAAATGTGTTGAAAAGTTTGAAAAAGAAAATGAAAAGATATATTTCTAGTGATAATCTACCGGTAGATACATTGATGAGATATTTGTTGAAAAGTTTGAAAGTTAAAAAAAAAATATTTCTAATGATAAACTAGATACATTTATGAAATGTGTTGAAAAGCTTGAAAATCAAAAAAATATATTTCTATTTATTAATTAGATACATTTATGAAATGTGTTGAAAAGTTTGAAAAAGAAAATCAAAAAATATATTACTAGTGATAAACTAGAGACATTTATGAAATGTGTTAAAAAGTTTGAATATGAAAAAAAAATTCTAGTGATAAACTAGATACATTTATGAAATGTGTTGAAAAGTTTGAAAAAGAAAATTAAAAAATATATTTCTAATGATAAACTACCGGTAGATACATTTATGAAATGTGTTGAAAAGTTTGAAAAAGAAAATGAAAAGATATATTTCTAGTGATAAACTACCGGTAGATACATTTATGAGATGTGTTGAAAAGATTGAAAAAGAAAATTAAAAAATATATTTCTAATGATAAACTACCGGTAGATACATTTATGAGATGTGTTGAAAAGAATGAAAATCAAAAAAATATATTTTCTAATGATAAACTAGATACATTTATGAAATGTGTTGAAAAGTTTGAAATTTAAAAAAACATATTTCTAATGATAAACTATATACATTTATGAAATGTGTTGAAAAGTTTGAAAAAGAAAATGAAAAGATATATTTCTAGTGATAATCTACCGGTAGATACATTGATGAGATATTTGTTGAAAAGTCTGAAAGTTTAAAAAAAAATATTTCTAATGATAAACTAGATACATTTATGAAATGTGTTGAAAAGTTTGAAAATAAAAAAAATATATTTCTAATGATAAACTACAAGTAGCTACATTTATGAGATGTGTTGAAAAGAATGAAAATCAAAAAAATAAATTTCTATTGAAAAACTATATACACTTATGAAATGTGTTGAAAAGTTTGAAAATCAAAATATATATTTCTAATGATAAACTAGATACATTTATGAAATGTGTTGAAAAGTTTGGAAAAGAAAATCAAAAAATATATTACCAGTGATAAACTAGATACATTTATGAAATATGTTGAAAAGTTTCAACAAGAAAATCAAAAAATATATTTCTAGTGATAATCTACCGGTAGATACATTTATGAAATGTGTTGAAAAGTTTGAAAAAGAAAATAAAAAAATATATTTCTAATGATAAAATTGATACTTTTATGAGATGTTTTGAAAAGTTTGAAAAAGAAAAAAATATATTTCTAATGATAAAATAGATTCCGGTACATTTATGAAATGTGTTCAAAAGTTTGAAACAGAAAACCAAAAAATATATTTCTAGTGATAAACTAGAAACATTTATGAAATGTGTTGAAAAGTTTGAAAAATAAAATTAAAAAATATATTTCAAGTAATAAACTACCGGTAGATACATTTATGAGATGTGTTGAAAATATTCAAAATCAAAAAATAAATTTATAATGATAAACTAGATACATTTATGAATTGTGTTGAAAAGTTTGGAAAAGAAAATAAAAAAATATATTTCTAATGATAAACTAGATACATTTATGAAATGTGTTGAAAAGTTTGGAAAAGAAAATCAAAAAATAAATTTCTATTGATAAACTATATACACTTATGAAATGTGTTAATAAGTTTGAAAAAGAAAATAAAAAAATATACTTCTAGTGTTAAACTACCGGTAGATACATTTATGAGATGTGATGAAAAGATTGAAAAAGAAAAAAATATATTTCTAGTGTTAAACTAGATACATTTATGAAATGTGTTAATAAGTTTGAAAAAGAAAATAAAAAAATATACTTATAGTGATAAACTACCGGTAGATACATTTATGAGATGTCCTGAAAAGTTTCAAAATCAAAACCAAAAAAAATTATAAAATAGATACATTTATGAAATGTGGTGAAAAGTTTAAAAAGAAACTCAAAAAATATATTTCTAGTGATAAACTACCGGTAGATACATTTATGAGATGTGTTGAAATGTTTGAAAGAGAAATTCAAAAAATATATTTCTAGTGATAAACTACCGGTAGATACATTTATGAGATGTGTTGAAAAGTTTGAAAGAGAAATTCAAAAAATATATTTCTAGTGATAAACTACCGGAAGATACATTTATGAGATGTGTTGAAAATATTCAAAATCAACAAATATATTTCTAGTGATAAAATAGATACATTTATGAAATGTGTTGAAAAGCTTGAAAATCAAAAAAATATATTTCTAATGATAAACTAGATACATTTATGAATTGTGTTGAAAAGTTTGGAAAATAAAATAAAAAAATATATTTCTAATGATAAACTAGATACATTTATGAAATTTGTTGATATGTTTGAAAAAGAAAATCAAAAAATATATTTCTAATGATAAACTAGATACATTTATAAGACGTATTGAAAAGTTTGGAAAAGAAAATCAAAAAATATATTTCTAGTGATAAACTAGATACATTTTTGAAATGTGTTGCAAAGTTTGAAATTTAAAAAAAAATATATTTCTAGTGATAAACTAGATACATTTATGAAATGTGTTGAAAAGTTTGAAAAAGAAACTCAAAAAATATATTTCTAATGATAAACTACCGGTAGATACATTTGAGATGTGTTGAAAATGTTGAAAATCAAAAAATATATTTCTAGTGATAAACTAGATACACTTATGAAATGTGTTGAAAATATTCAAAATCAAAAAATATATTTCTAATGATAAACTAGATACATTTATGAAATGTGTTGAAAAGTTTGAAAAAGAAAATGAAAAGATATATTTCTAATGATAAACTACCGGTAGATACATTTATGAGATGTGTTGAAAAGAATGAAAATCAAAAAAATATATTTTCTAATGATAAACTAGATACATTTATGAAATGTGTTGAAAAGTTTGATATTTAAAAAAACATATTTCTAATGATAAACTAGATACATTTATGAAATGTGTTGAAAAGTTTGGAAAAGAAAATTGAAAAAAATATTTCTAATGATAAACTATATACATTTATGAAATATGTTGAAAAGTTTGAAAAAGAAAATGAAAAGATATATTTCTAGTGATAATCTACCGGTAGATACATTGATGAGATGTGTTGAAAAGTTTGAAAGTTAAAACAAAAATATTTCTAATGATAAACTAGATACATTTATGAAATGTGTTGAAAAATTTCAAAAAGACAATGAAAAAATAAATTTATATTGATAAACTATATACACTTATGAAATGTGTTGAAAAGTTTGAAAAAGAAAATGAAAAAATATATTTCTAGTGATAATCTACCGATAGATACATTTATGAAATGTGTTCAAAAGTTTGAAATTTAAAAAAAATACATTTCTAATGATAAAATAGATACATTTATGAAATGTGTTGAAAAGTTAGAAAAAGAAAATCAAAAAATAAATTTCTATTGATAAACTATATACACTTATGAAATGTGTTGAAAAGTTTGAAAATCAAAATATATATTTCTAATGATAAACTAGATTCATTTATGAAATGTGTTGAAAAGTTTGGAAAAGAAAATAAAAAAATATATTACCAGTGATAAACTAGATACATTTATGAAATATGTTGAAAAGTTTCAACAAGAAAATAAAAAGATATATTTCTAGTGATAATCTACTGGTAGATAAATTCATGAAATGTGTTGAAAAGTTTGAAAAAGAAAATAAAAAAACATATTTCTAGTGATAACTACCGGTAGATACATTTATGAGATGTGTGGAAAATATTCAAAATCAAAAAATATATCTCTAATGATAAAATTGATACTTTTATGAGATGTTTTTAAAAGTTTGAAAAAGAAAATTAAAAAATATATTTCTACTGATAAACTACCGGTAGATACATTTATGAGATGTGTTGAAAAGTTTGAAAAATAAAAAAATATATTTCAAATGATAAACTAGATACATTTATAAGATGTGTTGAAAAGTTTGGAAAAGAAAATAAAAAAATATATTTCTAGTGATAAACTAGATACATTTATGAGATGTGTTGAAAAGTTTGAAAAAGAAAATGAAAAGATATGTTTCTATTGATAATCTACCGGTAGATACATTTATGAGATGTGCTGAAAAGATTGAAAAAGAAAATAAAAAAATATATTTCTAATGATAAACTACCCGTAGATACATTTATGAGATGTGTTGAAAAGTTTCAAAATGAAAAAAATATATTTCTAGTGATAAACTAGATACATTTATGAGATGTGTTGAAAAGTTTTAAAATCAAAGAAATATATTTCTAATGATAAATTAGATACATTTATGAAATGTGTTGAAAAGTTTGGAAAAGAAAATCAAAAAATATATTACCAGTGATAAACTAGATACATTTATGAAATATGTTGAAAAGTTTCAACAAGAAAATAAAAAGATATATTTCTAGTGATAATCTACCGGTAGATACATTTATGAAATGTGTTGAAAAGTTTGAAAAAGAAAATCAAAAAATATATTTCTAGTGATAAACTAGATACATTTATGAAATGTGTTGAAAAGTTTGAAAAAGAAAATGAAAAGATATATTTATAGTGATAATCTACCGGTAGATACATTTATGAGATGTGTTGAAAAGGTTGAAAAAGAAAATAAAAAAATATATTTCTAGTGATAAACTAGATACATTTATGAGATGTGTTGAAAAGTTTGAAAAAGAAAATGAAAAGATATGTTTCTATTGATAATCTACCGGTAGATACATTTATGAGATGTGTTGAAAAGATTGAAAAAGAAAATAAAAAAATATATTTCTAATGATAAACTACTCGTAGATACATTTATGAGATGTGTTGAACATTTTGAAAAAGAAAATCAAAAATATATTTCTAGTGATAAACTACCGGTAGATACATTTATGAGATGTGTTGAAAATATTCAAAATCAAAAAATATATTTCTAATGATAAAATTGATACTTTTATGAGATGTTTTGAAAAGTTTGAAAAAGAAAATAAAAAATATATTTCTACTGATAAACTACAAGTAGCTATATTTATGAGATGTGTTGAAAAGAATGAAAATCAATAAAATATATTTCTAATGATAAACTAGATACATTTATGAAATGTGTTGAAAAGTTTGGAAAAGAAAATCAAAAAATATATTACCAGTGATAAACTAGATACATTTATGAAATATGTTGAAAAGTTTCAACAAGAAAATAAAAAGATATATTTCTAGTGATAATCTACCGGTAGATACATTTATGAGATGTGTTGAAAATATTCAAAATCAAAAAATATATTTCTAATGATAAAATTGATACTTTTATGAGATGTTTTGAAAAGTTTGAAAAAGAAAATAAAAAATATATTTCTACTGATAAACTACCGGTAGATACATTTATGAGATGTGTTGAAAAGTTTGAAAAAGAAAAAATATATTTCTAATGATAAAATAGATTCCGGTACATTTATGAAATGTGTTCAAAAGTTTGAAACAGAAAACCAAAAAATATATTTCTAGTGATAAACTAGATACATTTATGAAATGTGTTGAAAAGTTTTAAAATCAAAAGATATATTTCTAATGATAAAATAGATACATTTATGAAATTATGTTTTGAAAAGTTTTAAAAATAAAATTAAAAAATATATTTCAAGTAATAAACTACCGGTAGATACATTTATGAAATGTGTTGAAAATATTGAAAATGAAAAAAATATATTTCTAGTGATAAACTAGATACATTTATAAAATGCGTTGAAAAGTTTGGAAAAGAAAATCAAAAAATATATTTCTAGTGATAAACTAGATACATTTATGAAATGTGTTGAAAAGTTTGAAAAAGAAAATGAAAAGATATATTTCTAGTGATAATCTACCGGTAGATACATTTATGAGATGTGTTGAAAAGGTTGAAAAAGAAAATAAAAAAATATATTTCTAGTGATAAACTAGATACATTTATGAGATGTGTTGAAAAGTTTGAAAAAGAAAATGAAAAGATATGTTTCTATTGATAATCTACCGGTAGATATATTTATGAGATGTGTTGAAAAGATTGAAAAAGAAAATAAAAAAATATATTTCTAATGATAAACTACCCGTAGATACATTTATGAGATGTGTTGAACATTTTGAAAAAGAAAATCAAAAATATATTTCTAGTGATAACTACCGGTAGATACATTTATGAGATGTGTTGAAAATATTCAAAATCAAAAAATATATTTCTAATGATAAAATTGATACTTTTATGAGATGTTTTGAAAAGTTTGAAAAAGAAAATAAAAAATATATTTCTACTGATAAACTACAAGTAGCTATATTTATGAGATGTGTTGAAAAGAATGAAAATCAATAAAATATATTTCTAATGATAAACTAGATACATTTGTGAAATGTGTTGAAAAGTTAGAAAAAGAAAATCAAAAAATAAATTTCTATTGATAAACTATATACACTTATGAAATGTGTTGAAAAGTTTGAAAATCAAAAAATATATTTCTAATGATAAACTAGATACATTTATGAAATGTGTTGAAAAGTTTGGAAAAGAAAATCAAAAAATATATTACCAGTGATAAACTAGATACATTTATGAAATATGTTGAAAATTTCAACAAGAAAATAAAAAGATATATTTCTAGTGATAATCTACCGGTAGATACATTTATGAGATGTGTTGACAATATTCAAAATCAAAAAATATATTTCTAATGATAAAATTGATACTTTTATGAGATGTTTTGAAAAGTTTGAAAAAGAAAATAAAAAATATATTTCTACTGATAAACTACCGGTAGATACATTTATGAGATGTGTTGAAAAGTTTGAAAAAGAAAAAATATATTTCTAATGATAAAATAGATTCCGGTACATTTATGAAATGTGTTCAAAAGTTTGAAACAGAAAACCAAAAAATATATTTCTAGTGATAAACTAGATACATTTATGAAATGTGTTGAAAAGTTTTAAAATCAAATGATATATTTCTAATGATAAAATAGATACATTTATGAAATTATGTTTTGAAAAGTTTTAAAAATAAAATTAAAAAATATATTTCAAGTAATAAACTACCGGTAGATACATTTATGAAATGTGTTGAAAATATTGAAAATGAAAAAAATATATTTCTAGTGATAAACTAGATACATTTATAAAATGCGTTGAAAAGTTTGGAAAAGAAAATCAAAAAATATATTTCTAGTGATAAACTAGATACATTTATGAAATGTGTTGAAAAGTTTGAAAAAGAAAATGAAAAGATATATTTCTAGTGATAATCTACCGGTAGATACATTTATGAGATGTGTTGAAAAGGTTGAAAAAGAAAATAAAAAAATATATTTCTAGTGATAAACTAGATACATTTATGAGATGTGTTGAAAAGTTTGAAAAAGAAAATGAAAAGATATGTTTCTATTGATAATCTACCGGTAGATACATTTATGAGATGTGTTGAAAAGATTGAAAAAGAAAATAAAAAAATATATTTCTAATGATAAACTACCCGTAGATACATTTATGAGATGTGTTGAACATTTTGAAAAAGAAAATCAAAAATATATTTCTAGTGATAAACTACCGGTAGATACATTTATGAGATGTGTTGAAAATATTCAAAATCAAAAAATATATTTCTAATGATAAAATTGATACTTTTATGAGATGTTTTGAAAAGTTTGAAAAAGAAAATAAAAAATATATTTCTACTGATAAACTACAAGTAGCTATATTTATGAGATGTGTTGAAAAGAATGAAAATCAATAAAATATATTTCTAATGATAAACTAGATACATTTGTGAAATGTGTTGAAAAGTTAGAAAAAGAAAATCAAAAAATAAATTTCTATTGATAAACTATATACACTTATGAAATGTGTTGAAAAGTTTGAAAATCAAAATATATATTTCTAATGATAAACTAGATACATTTATGAAATGTGTTGAAAAGTTTGGAAAAGAAAATTAAAAAAATATATTACCAGTGATAAACTAGATACATTTATGAAATATGTTGAAAAGTTTCAACAAGAAAATAAAAAGATATATTTCTAGTGATAATCTACCGGTAGATACATTTATGAGATGTGTTGAAAATATTCAAAATCAAAAAATATATTTCTAATGATAAAATTGATACTTTTATGAGATGTTTTGAAAAGTTTGAAAAAGAAAATAAAAAATATATTTCTACTGATAAACTACCGGTAGATACATTTATGAGATGTGTTGAAAAGTTTGAAAAAGAAAAAATATATTTCTAATGATAAAATAGATTCCGGTACATTTATGAAATGTGTTCAAAAGTTTGAAACAGAAAACCAAAAAATATATTTCTAGTGATAAACTAGATACATTTATGAAATGTGTTGAAAAGTTTTAAAATCAAAAGATATATTTCTAATTATAAAATAGATACATTTATGAAATTATGTTTTGAAAAGTTTTAAAAATAAAATTAAAAAATATATTTCAAGTAATAAACTACCGGTAGATACATTTATGAAATGTGTTGAAAATATTGAAAATGAAAAAAATATATTTCTAGTGATAAACTAGATACATTTATAAAATGCGTTGAAAAGTTTGGAAAAGAAAATCAAAAAATATATTTCTAGTGATAAACTAGATACATTTATGAAATGTGTTGAAAAGTTTGAAAAAGAAAATGAAAAGATATATTTCTAGTGATAATCTACCGGTAGATACATTTATGAGATGTGTTGAAAGGGTTGAAAAAGAAAATAAAAAAATATATTTCAAATGATAAACTGGATACATTTATAAGATGTGTTGAAAAGTTTGGAAAAGGAAATAAAAAAATTTATTTCTAGTGATAAACTAGATACATTTATGAGATGTGTTGAAAAGTTTGAAAAAGAAAATGAAAAGATATGTTTCTATTGATAATCTACAGGTAGATACATTTATGAGATGTGTTGAAAAGATTGAAAAAGAAAATAAAAAAATATATTTCTAATGATAAACTACCCGTAGATACATTTATGAGATGTGTTGAAAAGATTGAAAAAGAAAATAAAAAAATATATTTCTAATGATAAACTACCCGTAGATACATTTATGAGATGTGTTGAAAAGTTTCAAAATGAAAAAAATATATTTCTAGTGATAAACTAGATACATTTATGAAATGTGTTGAAAAGTTTGAAAAAAGAAAATAAAAAAATATATTTCTAATGATAAACTACCGGTAGATATATTTATGAAATGTGTTGAAAAGATTGAAAAAGAAAATCAAAAAATATATTTCTAATGATAAACTAGATACATTTATGAAATGTGTTGAAAAGTTTGAAAAAGAAAATCAAAAAATATATTTCTAGTGATAAACTAGATACATTTATGAAATGTGTTGAAAAGATTGAAAAAGAAAATAAAAAAATATATTTCTAATGATAAACTACCGGTAGATACATTTATGAAATGTGTTGAAAAGATTGAAAATGAAAAAAATATATTTCTAGTGATAAACTAGATACATTTATGAAATGTGTTGAAAAGTTTGGAAAAGAAAATCAAAAAATATATTACCAGTGATAAACTAGATACATTTATGAAATATGTTGAAAAGTTTCAACAAGAAAATAAAAAGATAATTTCTAGTGATAATCTACCGGTAGATACATTTATGAAATGTGTTGAAAAGTTTGAAAAAGAAAATCAAAAAATATATTTCTAGTGATAAACTACCGGTAGATACATTTATGAGATGTGTTGAAAATATTCAAAATCAAAAAATATATTTCTAATGATAAAATTGATACTTTTATGAGATGTTTTGAAAAGTTTGAAAAAGAAAATAAAAAATATATTTCTACTGATAAACTACCGGTAGATACATTTATGAGATGTGTTGAAAAGTTTGAAAATAAAAAAAATATATTTCTAATGATAAACTACAAGTAGCTACATTTATGAGATGTGTTGAAAAGAATGAAAATCAAAAAAATATATTTCTAATGATAAACTAGATACATTTATGAAATGTGTTGAAAAGTTTGGAAAAGAAAATCAAAAAATATATTACCAGTGATAAACTAGATACATTTATGAAATATGTTGAAAAGTTTCAACAAGAAAATAAAAAGATATATTTCTAGTGATAATCTACCGGTAGATACATTTATGAAATGTGTTGAAAAGTTTGAAAAAGAAAATGAAAAGATATGTTTCTATTGATAATCTACCGGTAGATACATTTATGAGATGTGTTGAAAAGATTGAAAAAGAAAGTTAAAAAATATATTTCTAATGATAAACTACCGGTAGATACATTTATGAGATGTGTTGAAAAGAATGAAAATCAAAAAAATATATTTTCTAATGATAAACTAGATACATTTATGAAATGTGTTGAAAAGTTTGAAATTTAAAAAACATATTTCTAATGATAAACTAGATACATTTATGAAATGTGTTGAAAAGTTTGGAAAAGAAAATTGAAAAAAATATTTCTAATGATAAACTATATACATTTATGAAATGTGTTGAAAAGTTTGAAAAAGAAAATGAAAAGATATATTTCTAGTGATAATCTACCGGTAGATACATTTATGAGATGTGTTGAAAAGATTGAAAAAGAAAATAAAAAAATATATTTCTAATGATAAACTAGATACATTTATGAAATGTGTTGATATCTTTGAAAAAGAAAATCAAAAATTTTATTTCTAATGATAAACTAGATACATTTATAAGATGTGTTGAAAAGTTTGGAAAAGAAAATCAAAAAATATATTTCTAGTGATAAACTAGATACATTTATGAAATGTGTTAATAAGTTTGAAAAAGAAAATAAAAAAAATATATTTCTATTGATAAACTATATACACTTATGAAATGTGTTGAAAAGTTTGAAAATCAAAAAAATATATTTCTAATGATAAACTAGATACATTTATGAGATGTGTTGAAAAGATTGAAAAAGAAAATAAAAAAATATATTTCTAATGATAAACTAGATACATTTATGAAATGTGTTGAAAAGTTTGAAATTTAAAAAAAAATATATTTCTTATGATAAACTAGATACATTTATAAAATGTGTTGATATGTTTGAAAAAGAAAATAAAAAAATTTATTTCTAATGATAAACTAGATAATTTTATAAGATGTGTTGAAAAGTTTGAAAATGAAAAAAATAAATTTCTATTGATAAACTATATACACTTATGAAATGTGTTGAAAAGTTTGAAAATCAAAAAATATATTTCTAGTGATAAACTAGATACATTTATGAAATGTGTTAATAAGTCTGAAAAAGATAATAAAAAAAATATATTTCTATTGATAAACTATATACACTTATGAAATGTGTTGAAAAGTTTGAAAATCAAAAAAATATATTTCTAATGATAAACTAGATACATTTATGAAATGTGTTGAATAGTTTGGAAAAGAAAATTAAAATAAAAAATATTCTAATGATAAAGTAGATACATTTATGAAATGTGTTAATAGGTTTGAAAAAGAAAATAAAAAAATATACTTCTAGTGATAAACTATATACACTTATGAAATGTGTTAATAAGTTTGAAAAAGAAAATAAAAAAATATACTTCTATTGTTAAACTACCGGTAGATACATTTATGACATGTCCTGAAAAGTTTCAAAATCAAAACCAAAAAATTTTATAAAATAGATACATTTATGAGATGTGTTGAAAAGTTTAAAAAGAAAATAAAAAAATATATTTCTAGTGATAAACTACCGGTAGATACATTTATGAGATGTGTTGAAAAGTTTGAAAGAGAAATTCAAAAATATATTTCTAGTAATAAACTACCGGTAGATACATTTATGAGATGTGTTGAAAAGTTTGGAAAAGAAATTCGAAAAATATATTTCTAGTGATAAACAAGATACATTTATGAAATGTGTTGAAAAGTTTGAAATTAAAAAAAAATATATTTATAATGATAAAATAGATACATTTATGAAATGTGTTAATAAGTTTGAAAAAGAAAATAAAAAAAATATATTTCTATTGATAAACTATATACACTTATGAAATGTGTTGAAAAGTTTGAAAAGCAAAAAAATATATTTCTAATGATAAACTAGATACATTTATGAGATGTGTTGAAAAGATTGAAAAAGAAAATAAAAAAATATATTTCTAATGATAAACTAGATACATTTATAAAATGTGTTGATATGTTTGAAAAAGAAAATGAATATTTTTCTAGTGATAAACTAGATACATTTATGAAATGTGCTGAAAAGTTTGAAAATGAAAAAAATATATTTCTAGTGATAAACTAGATACATTTATGAAATGTGTTAATAAGTCTGAAAAAGATAATAAAAAAAATATATTTCTATTGATAAACTATATACACTTATGAAATGTGTTGAAAAGTTTGAAAATCAAAAAAATATATTTCTAATGATAAACTAGATACATTTTTGAAATGTGTTGAATAGTTTGGAAAAGAAAATTAAAAAAAAAAATATTCTAATGATAAAGTAGATACATTTATGAAATGTGTTAATAGGTTTGAAAAAGAAAATAAAAAAATATACTTCTAGTGATAAACTATATACACTTATGAAATGTGTTAATAAGTTTGAAAAAGAAAATAAAAAAATATACTTCTATTGTTAAACTACCGGTAGATACATTTATGACATGTCCTGAAAAGTTTCAAAATCAAAACCAAAAAATTTTATAAAATAGATACATTTATGAGATGTGTTGAAAAGTTTAAAAAGAAAATAAAAAAATATATTTCTAGTGATAAACTACCGGTAGATACATTTATGAGATGTGTTGAAAAGTTTGAAAGAGAAATTCAAAAATATATTTCTAGTAATAAACTACCGGTAGATACATTTATGAGATGTGTTGAAAAGTTTGGAAAAGAAATTCGAAAAATATATTTCTAGTGATAAACAAGATACATTTATGAAATGTGTTGAAAAGTTTGAAATTAAAAAAAAATATATTTATAATGATAAAATAGATACATTTATGAGATGTGTTGATATCTTTGAAAAAGAAAATCAAAAATTTTATTTCTAATGATAAACTAGATACATTTATAAGATGTGTTGAAAAGTTTGAAAATGAAAAAAATATATTTCTAGTGATAAACTAGATACATTTATGAAATGTGTTAATAAGTTTGAAAAAGAAAATAAAAAAAATATATTTCTATTGATAAACTATATACACTTATGAAATGTGTTGAAAAGTTTGAAAAGCAAAAAAATATATTTCTAATGATAAACTAGATACATTTATGAGATGTGTTGAAAAGATTGAAAAAGAAAATAAAAAAATATATTTCTAATGATAAACTAGATACATTTATAAAATGTGTTGATATGTTTGAAAAAGAAAATGAATATTTTTCTAGTGATAAACTAGATACATTTATGAAATGTGCTGAAAAGTTTAGAAAAGAAAATCAAAAAATATATTTCTATTGATAAACTATATACACTTATGAAATGTGTTGAAAAGTTTGAAAATCAAAAAATATATTTCTAGTGATAAACTAGATACATTTATGAAATATGTTTGAAAAAGAAAATAAAAAAATTTATTTCTAATGATAAACTAGATACATTTATAAGATGTGTTGAAAAGTTTGAAATTGAAAAAAATATATTTCTAGTGATAAACTATATACATTTATGAAATGTGCTGAAAAGTTTGAAAAAGAAAATCAAAAAATATATTTCTAATGATAAACTACATACATTTATGAAATGTGTTGAAAAGTTTAGAAAAGAAAATCAAAAAATATATTTCTATTGATAAACTATATACACTTATGAAATGTGTTGATATCTTTGAAAAAGAAAATCAAAAATTTTATTTCTAATGATAAACTAGATACATTTATAAGATGTGTTGAAAAGTTTGGAAAAGAAAATTAAAAAAAAAATATTCTAATGATAAAGTAGATACATTTATGAAATGTGTTAATAGGTTTGAAAAAGAAAATAAAAAAATATACTTCTAGTGATAAACTACCGGTAGATACATTTATGACATGTCCTGAAAAGTTTCAAAATCAAAACCAAAAATTTTATAAAATAGATACATTTATGAGATGTGTTGAAAAGTTTAAAAAGAAAATAAAAAAATATATTTCTAGTGATAAACTACCGGTAGATACATTTATGAGATGTGTTGAAAAGTTTGAAAGAGAAATTCAAAAATATATTTCTAGTAATAAACTACCGGTAGATACATTTATGAGATGTGTTGAAAAGTTTGGAAAAGAAATTCGAAAAATATATTTCTAGTGATAAACAAGATACATTTATGAAATGTGTTGAAAAGTTTGAAATTAAAAAAAAAAATATTTATAATGATAAAATAGATACATTTATGAGATGTGTTGATATCTTTGAAAAAGAAAATCAAAAATTTTATTTCTATTGATAAACTAGATACATTTATAAGATGTGTTGAAAAGTTTGTAAAAGAAAATCAAAAAATATATTTCTATTGATAAACTATATACACTTATGAAATGTGTTGAAAAGTTTGAAAATCAAAAAATATATTTCTAGTGATAAACTAGATACATTTATGAAATGTGTTAATAAGTTTGAAAAAGAAAATAAAAAAAATATATTTCTATTGAGAAACTATATACACTTATGAAATGTGTTGAAAAGTTTGAAAATCAAAAAAATATATTTCTAATGATAAACTAGATACATTTATGAGATGTGTTGAAAAGATTGAAAAAGAAAATAAAAAAATATATTTCTAATGATAAACTAGATACATTTATGAAATGTGTTGAAAAGTTTGAAATTTAAAAAAAAAATATATTTCTAATGATAAAGTAGATACATTTATGAAATGTGTTAATAGGTTTGAAAAAGAAAATAAAAAAATATACTTCTAGTGATAAACTACCGGTAGATACATTTATGACATGTCCTGAAAAGTTTCAAAATCAAAACCAAAAAATTTTATAAAATAGATACATTTATGAGATGTGTTGAAAAGTTTAAAAAGAAAATGAAAATATATATTTCTAGTGATAATCTACCGGTAGATACATTTATGAGATGTGTTGAAAAGATTGAAAAAGAAAGTAAAAAAATATATCTATTGATAAACTATATACACTTATGAAATGTGTTGAAAAGTTTGAAAATCAAAAAAATATATTTCTAATGATAAACTAGATACATTTATGAAATGTGTTTAATAGTTTGGAAAAGAAAATTAAAAAAAAAATATTTTTAATGATAAACTAGATACATTTATGAAATGTGTTAATAAGTTTGAAAAAGAAAATAAAAAAATATATTTCTAGTGATAAACTACCGGTAGATACATTTATGAGATGTGTTGAAAAGTTTGAAAGAGAAATTCAAAAATATATTTCTAGTGATAAACTACCGGTAGATACATTTATGAGATGTGTTGAAAAGTTTGGAAAAGAAATTCGAAAAATATATTTCTAGTGATAAACAAGATACATTTATGAAATGTGTTGAAAATTTAAAATTTAAAAAAAAATATATTTCTAATGATAAACTATATACACTTATGAAATGTGTTGAAAAGTTTGAAAATCAAAAAATATATTTCTAGTGATAAATTAGATACATTTATGAAATGTGTTAATAAGTTTGAAAAAGAAAATGAAAAGATATATTTCTAGTGATAATCTACCGGTAGATACATTTATGAGATGTGTTGAAAAGATTGAAAAAGAAAATTAAAAAATATATTTCTAATGATAAACTAGATACATTTATGAAATGTGTTGATATCTTTGAAAAAGAAAATCAAAAATTTTATTTCTAATGATAAACTAGATACATTTATAAGATGTGTTGAAAAGTTTGGAAAAGAAAATTAAAAAAAAAAATATTCTAATGATAAAGTAGATACATTTATGAAATGTGTTAATAGGTTTGAAAAAGAAAATAAAAAAATATACTTCTAGTGATAAACTACCGGTAGATACATTTATGACATGTCCTGAAAAGTTTCAAAATCAAAACCAAAAAATTTTATAAAATAGATACATTTATGAGATGTGTTGAAAAGTTTAAAAAGAAAATAAAAAAATATATTTCTAGTGATAAACTACCGGTAGATACATTTATGAGATGTGTTGAAAAGTTTGAAAGAGAAATTCAAAAATATATTTCTAGTAATAAACTACCGGTAGATACATTTATGAGATGTGTTGAAAAGTTTGGAAAAGAAATTAGAAAAATATATTTCTAGTGATAAACAAGATACATTTATGAAATGTGTTGAAAAGTTTGAAATTAAAAAAAAAAATATTTATAATGATAAAATAGATACATTTATGAGATGTGTTGATATCTTTGAAAAAGAAAATGAAAATTTTTATTTCTAATGATAAACTAGATACATTTATAAGATGTGTTGAAAAGTTTGTAAAAGAAAATCAAAAAATATATTTCTATTGATAAACTATATACACTTATGAAATGTGTTGAAAAGTTTGAAAATCAAAAAATATATTTCTAGTGATAAACTAGATACATTTATGAAATGTGTTAATAAGTTTGAAAAAGAAAATAAAAAAAATATATTTCTATTGATAAACTATATACACTTATGAAATGTGTTGAAAAGTTTGAAAATCAAAAAAATATATTTCTAATGATAAACTAGATACATTTATGAGATGTGTTGAAAAGATTGAAAAAGAAAATAAAAAAATATATTTCTAATGATAAACTAGATACATTTATGAAATGTGTTGAAAAGTTTGAAATTTAAAAAAAAAATATATTTCTAATGATAAAGTAGATACATTTATGAAATGTGTTAATAGGTTTGAAAAAGAAAATAAAAAAATATACTTCTAGTGATAAACTACCGGTAGATACATTTATGAGATGTCCTGAAAAGTTTCAAAATCAAAACCAAAAAAAATTATAAAATAGATACATTTATGAAATGTGTTGAAAAGTTTAAAAAGAAAATAAAAAAAATATATTTCTAGTGATAAACTACCGGTACATACATTTATGAGATGTGCTGAAAAGTTTGGAAAAGAAATTCGAAAAATATATTTCTAGTGATAAACAAGATACATTTATGAAATGTGTTGAAATGTTTGAAATTTAAAAAAAATATATTTCTAATGATAAACTAGATACATTTATAAAATGTGTTGATATGTTTGAAAAAGAAAATGAATATTTTTCTAGTGATAAACTAGATACATTTATGAAATGTGCTGAAAAGTTTGAAAATGAAAAAAATATATTTCTAGTGATAAACTAGATACATTTATGAAATGTGCTGAAAAGTTTGAAAAAGAAAATCAAAAAATATATTTCTAATGATAAACTACATACATTTATGAAATGTGTTGAAAAGTTTAGAAAAGAAAATCAAAAAATATATTTCTATTGATAAACTATATACACTTATGAAATGTGTTGAAAAGTTTGAAAATCAAAAAATATATTTCTAGTGATAAACTAGATACATTTATGAAATGTGTTAATAAGTCTGAAAAAGAAAATAAAAAAAATATATTTCTATTGATAAACTATATACACTTATGAAATGTGTTGAAAAGTTTGAAAATCAAAAAAATATATTTCTAATGATAAACTAGATACATTTATGAAATGTGTTGAATGTTTGGAAAAGAAAATAAAAAAAAAAAATATTCTAATGATAAAGTAGATACATTTATGAAATGTGTTAATAGGTTTGAAAAAGAAAATAAAAAAATATACTTCTAGTGATAAACTACCGGTAGATACATTTATGACATGTCCTGAAAAGTTTCAAAATCAAAACCAAAAAATTTTATAAAATAGATACATTTATGAAATGTGTTGAAAAGTTTAAAAAGAAAATAAAAAAATATATTTCTAGTGATAAACTACCGGTAGATACATTTATGAGATGTGTTGAAAAGTTTGCAAAAGAAATTCGAAAAATATATTTCTAGTGATAAACAAGATACATTTATGAAATGTGTTGAAAAGTTTGAAATTAAAAAAAAATATATTTATAATGATAAAATAGATACATTTATGAGATTTGTTGATATCTTTGAAAAAGAAAATCAAAAATTTTATTTCTAATGATAAACTAGATACATTTATAAGATGTGTTGAAAAGTTTGTAAAAGAAAATCAAAAAATATATTTCTATTGATAAACTATATACACTTATGAAATGTGTTGAAAAGTTTGAAAATTAAAAAATATATTTCTAGTGATAAACTAGATACATTTATGAAATGTGTTAATAAGTTTGAAAAAGAAAATAAAAAAAATATATTTCTATTGATAAACTATATACATTTATGAAATGTGTTGAAAAGTTTGAAATTTAAAAAAAAAATATATTTCTAATGATAAACTAGATACATTTATAAAATGTGTTGATATGTTTGAAAAAGAAAATGAATATTTTTCTAGTGATAAACTAGATACATTTATGAAATGTGCTGAAATGTTTGAAAAAGAAAATGAAAAAATATATTTCTAATGATAAACTACATACATTTATGAAATGTGTTGAAAAGTTTAGAAAAGAAAATCAAAAAATATATTTCTAGTGATAAACTAGATACATTTATGACATATGTTTGAAAAAGAAAATAAAAAAATTTATTTCTAATGATAAACTAGATACATTTATAAGATGTGTTGAAAAGTTTGAAAATGAAAAAAATATATTTCTAGTGATAAACTAGATACATTTATGAAATGTGCTGAAAAGTTTGAAAAAGAAAATCAAAAAATATATTTCTAATGATAAACTACATACATTTATGAAATGTGTTGAAAAGTTTAGAAAAGAAAATCAAAAAATATATTTCTAATGATAAACTAGATACATTTATGAAATGTGTTGAAAAGTTTGAAAAAGAAAATTAAAAAATAAATTTCTATTGATAAACTATATACATTTATGAAATGTGTTGAAAAGTTTGAAAATAAAAAAAATACATTTCTAATGATAAACTAAATACATTTCTGAAATGTGTAGGAAAAGTTTGAAATTTAAAAAAAAATATTTTTCTAATGATAAACTAGATACATTTATGAAATGTGTTGATATCTTTGAAAAAGAAAATCAAAAATTTTATTTCTAATGATAAACTAGATACATTTATAAGATGTGTTGAAAAGTTTGGAAAAAAAATCAAAAAATATATTTCTAGTGATAAACTAGATACATTTATGAAATGTGTTAATAAGTTTGAAAAAGAAAATAAAAAAAATATATTTCTATTGATAAACTATATACACTTATGAAATGTGTTGAAAAGTTTGAAAATCAAAAAAATATATTTCTAATGATAAACTAGATACATTTATGAGATGTGTTGAAAAGATTGAAAAAGAAAATTAAAAAATTTATTTGTAATGATAAACTAGATACATTTATGAAATATGTTGAAAAGTTTGAAATTTAAAAAAAAATATATTTCTAATGATAAACTAGATACATTTATAAAATGTGTTGATATGTTTGAAAAAGAAAATAAAAAAATATACTTCTAGTGATAAACTAGATAAATTTATAAGATGTGTTGAAAAGTTTGAAAATGAAAAAAATATATTTCTAGTGATAAACTAGATACATTTATGAAATGTGTTAATAAGTTTGAAAAAGAAAATAAAAAAAATATATTTCTATTGATAAACTATATACACTTATGAAATGTGTTGAAAAGTTTGAAAATCAAAAAAATATATTTCTAATGATAAACTAGATACATTTATGAAATGTGTTGAATAGTTTGGAAAAGAAAATAAAAAAAAAATATTTTTAATGATAAACTAGATACATTTATGAAATGTGTTAATAAGTTTGAAAAAGAAAATAAAAAAATATACTTCTAGTGATAAACTACCGGTAGATACATTTATGAGATGTCCTGAAAAGTTTCAAAATCAAAACCAAAAAAAATTATAAAACAGATACATTTATGAAATGTGTTGAAAAGTTTAAAAAGAAAATAAAAAAAATATATTTCTAGTGATAAACTACCGGTAGATACATTTATGAGATGTGTTGAAAAGTTTGAAAGAGAAATTCAAAAATATATTTCTAGTAATAAACTACCGGTACATACATTTATGAGATGTGCTGAAAAGTTTGGAAAAGAAATTCGAAAAATATATTTCTAGTGATAAACAAGATACATTTATGAAATGTGTTGAAATGTTTGAAATTTAAAAAAAATATATTTCTAATGATAAACTAGATACATTTATGAATTGTGTTGAGAAGTTTGGAAAAGAAAATCAAAAAATATATTTCTAGTGATAAACTAGATACATTTATGAAATGTGTTGAAATTTTTGCAAAAGAAAATGAAAATATATATTTCTAGTGATAATCTACCGGTAGATACATTTATGAGATGTGTTGAAAAGATTGAAAAAGAAAGTAAAAAAATATATCTATTGATAAACTATATACACTTATGAAATGTGTTGAAAAGTTTGAAAATCAAAAAAATATATTTCTAATGATAAACTAGATACATTTATGAAATGTGTTTAATAGTTTGGAAAAGAAAATTAAAAAAAAAATATTTTTAATGATAAACTAGATACATTTATGAAATGTGTTAATAAGTTTGAAAAAGAAAATAAAAAAATATATTTCTAGTGATAAACTACCGGTAGATACATTTATGAGATGTGTTGAAAAGTTTGAAAGAGAAATTCAAAAATATATTTCTAGTGATAAACTACCGGTAGATACATTTATGAGATGTGTTGAAAAGTTTGGAAAAGAAATTCGAAAAATATATTTCTAGTGATAAGCAAGATACATTTATGAAATGTGTTGAAAATTTAAAATTTAAAAAAAAATATATTTATAATGATAAACTACATACATTTATAAAATGTGTTGATATGTTTGAAAAAGAAAATAAAAAATTGTTTTCCTAATGATAAACTAGATACATTTATAAGATGTGTTGAAAAGTTTGAAAATGAAAAAAATATATTTCTAATGATAAACTATATACACTTATGAAATGTGTTGAAAAGTTTGAAAATCAAAAAATATATTTCTAGTGATAAATTAGATACATTTATGAAATGTGTTAATAAGTTTGAAAAAGAAAATTAAAAAAATATATTTCTATTGATAAACTATATACACTTATGAAATGTGTTGAAAAGTTTGAAAAAGAAAATGAAAAGATATATTTCTAGTGATAATCTACCGGTAGATACATTTATGAGATGTGTTGAAAAGATTGAAAAAGAAAATAAAAAAATATATTTCTAATGATAAACTAGATACATTTATGAAATGTGTTGATATCTTTGAAAAAGAAAATCAAAAAATATATTTCTAGTGATAAACTAGATACATTTATGAAATGTGTTGAAAAGTTTGAAATTTAAAAAAAAATATATTTCTAGTGATAAACTAGATACATTTTTGAAATGTGTTGAAAAGTTTGAAAAAGAAAATTAAAAAATAAATTTCTATTGATAAACTATATACATTTATGAAATGTGTTGAAAAGTTTGAAAATAACAAAAATACATTTCTAATGATAAACTAAATACATTTATGAAATGTGTAGGAAAAGTTTGAAATTTAAAAAAAAATATTTTTCTAATGATAAACTAGATACATTTATGAAATGTGTTGGGAAAGTTTGAAAAAGAAAATCAAAAAATATATTTCTAGTGATAAACTAGATACATTTATGAAATATGTAGAAAGATTTGAACAAGAAAATAAAAAAAAATATTTGTAATGATAAACTATACACATTTATGAAATGTGTTGAAGAGTTTGAAAAAGAAAATGACAAGATATATTTCTAGTGATAATCTACCGGTAGATACATTTATGAGATGTGTTGAAAAGTTGGGAAAAGAAAATCAAAAAATATATTTCTAATGATAAACTACATACATTTATGAAATGTGTTGAAAAGTTTGGAAAAGAAAATCAAAAAATATATTTCTAGTGATAAACTAGATACATTTATGAAATGTGTTGAAAAGTTTGAAATTTAAAAAAAAATATATTTCTAATGATAAACTACATACATTTATGAAATGTGTTGAAAAGTTTGGAAAAGAAAATCAAAAAACATATTTCTAATGTTAACCTAGATACATTTATGAAATTTGTTGAAAAGTTTGAAAAAGAAAATAAAAAATATATTTCTAATGATAAACTAGATACATTTATGAAACATGTTGAAAAGATTGAAATTTAAAAAAAAATATATTTCTAGTGATAAACTAGGTATGTTTATGAAATTTGTTGAAAAGTTTGAAAAAGAAAATTAAAAAATATATTTCTAGTGATAAAGTAGATACATTTATGAAACGTGTTGAAAAGATTGAAATTTAAAAAAAATATATTTCTAGTGATAAACTAGATACATTTATGAAATATGTTGAAAAGTTTGAAAAAGAAAATGAAAAGATATATTTCTAGTGATAATCTACCGGTAGATACATTTATGAGATGTGTTGAAAAGATTGAAAAAGAAAATAAAAAAATATATTTCTAATGATAAACTAGATACATTTATGAAATGTGTTGAAAAGTTTGAAATTTAAAAAAAAATTATTTCTAATGATAAACTAGATACATTTATAAGATGTGTTGAAAAGTTTGAAAATGAAAAAAATATATTTCTAGTGATAAACTAGATACATTTATGAAATGTGTTGAAAAGTTTGAAAATCAAAAAAATATATTTCTAATGATAAACTAGATACATTTATGAAACGTGTTGAAAAGATTGAAATTTAAAAAAAAAATATATTTCTATTGATAAACTATATACACTTATGAAATGTGTTGAAAAGTTTGAAAATCAAAAAAATATATTTCTAATGATAAACTAGATACATTTATGAAACGTTCTGAAAAGATTGAAATTTAAAAAAAAATATATTTCTAGTGATAAACTAGATACATTTTTGAAATGTGTTCAAAAGTTTGAAAAAAAAAATCAAAAAATATATTTCTAATGTTAAACTATATACATTTATGAAATGTGTTGAAAAGTTTGAAAATCAAAAAAATATATTTCTAATGATAAACTAGGTACGTTTATGAAATTTGTTGAAAATTTTAAAAAAGAAAATGAAAAATATATTTCTAATGATAAACTAGATACATTTATGAAACATGTTTAAAAGATTGAAATTTAAAAAAATATATATTTCTATTGATAAACTAGGTATGTTTATGAAATTTGTTGAAAAGTTTGAAAAAGAAAATGAAAAGATATATTTCTAGTGATAAACTAGATACATTTATGAAACGTGTTGAAAAGATTGAAATTTAAAACAAAATATATTTCTAGTGATAAACTAGATACATTTTTGAAATGTGTTCAAAAGTTTGAAAAAGAAAATCAAAAAATATTTTTCTAATGTTAAACTATATACATTTTTTGAAATGTGTTGAAAAGTTTGAAAATAAAAAAAAATATATTTCTAATGATAAACTAGGTACATTTTTGAAATGTGTTCAAAAGTTTGAAAAAGAAAATCAAAAAATATATTTCTAATGATAAACTAAATACATTTAAGAAATGTGTTGAAAAGTTTGAAAAAGAAAATTAAAAAATAAATTTCTATTGATAAACTATATACATTTATGAAATGTGTTGAAAAGTTTGAAAATAAAAAAAATACATTTCTAATGATAAACTAAATACATTTATGAAATGTGTAGGAAAAGTTTGAAATTTAAAAAAAAAATATTTTTCTAATGATAAACTAGATACATTTATGAAATGTGTTGGGAAAGTTTGAAAAAGAAAATCAAAAAATATATTTCTAGTGATAAACTAGATACATTTATGAAATATGTAGAAAGATTTGAACAAGAAAATAAAAAAAAATATTTCTAATGATAAACTATATACATTTATGAAATGTGTTGAAGAGTTTGAAAAAGAAAATGACAAGATATATTTCTAGTGATAATCTACCGGTAGATACATTTATGAGATGTGTTGAAAAGTTGGGAAAAGAAAATCAAAAAATATATTTCTAATGATAAACTACATACATTTATGAAATGTGTTGAAAAGTTTGGAAAAGAAAAACAAAAAATATATTTCTAGTGATAAACTAGATACATTTATGAAATGTGTTGAAAAGTTTGAAATTTAAAAAAAAATATATTTCTAATGATAAACTACATACATTTATGAAATGTGTTGAAAAGTTTGGAAAAGAAAATCAAAAAACATATTTCTAATGTTAACCTAGATACATTTATGAAATTTGTTGAAAAGTTTGAAAAAGAAAATAAAAAATATATTTCTAATGATAAACTAGATACATTTATGAAACGTGTTGAAAAGATTGAAATTTAAAAAAAAAATATATTTCTAGTGATAAACTAGGTATGTTTATGAAATTTGTTGAAAAGTTTGAAAAAGAAAATTAAAAAATATATTTCTAGTGATAAAGTAGATACATTTATGAAACGTGTTGAAAAGATTGAAATTTAAAAAAAATATATTTCTAGTGATAAACTAGATACATTTTTTAAATGTGTTCAAAAGTTTGAAAAAGAAAATCAAAAAATATATTTCTAATGTTAAACTATATACATTTATGAAATGTGTTGAAAAGTTTGAAAATCAAAAAAATATATTTCTAATGATAAACTAGGTACGTTTATGAAATTTGTTGAAAAGTTTAAAAAAGAAAATGAAAAATATATTTCTAATGATAAACTAGATACATTTATGAAACGTGTTGAAAAGATTGAAATTTAAAAAAATATATATTTCTAGTGATAAACTAGGTACGTTTATGAAATTTGTTGAAAAGTTTGAAAAAGAAAATGAAAAGATATATTTCTAGTGATAATCTACTGGTAGATACATTTATGAGATGTGTTGAAAAGTTGGAAAAAGAAAATCAAAAAATATATTTCTAATGATAAACTACATACATTTATGAAATGTGTTGAAAACTGTGGAAAAGAAAATCAAAAAATATATTTCTAGTGATAAACTAGATACATTTATGAAATGTGTTGAAAAGTTTGAAATTTAAAAAAAAATATATTTCTAATGATAAACTAAATACATTTAAGAAATGTGTTGAAAAGTTTGAAAAAGAAAATTAAAAAATAAATTTCTATTGATAAACTATATACATTTATGAAATGTGTTGAAAAGTTTGAAAATAAAAAAAATACATTTCTAATGATAAACTAAATACATTTATGAAATGTGTAGGAAAAGTTTGAAATTTAAAAAAAAAATATTTTTCTAATGATAAACTAGATACATTTATGAAATGTGTTGGGAAAGTTTGAAAAAGAAAATCAAAAAATATATTTCTAGTGATAAACTAGATACATTTATGAAATATGTAGAAAGATTTGAACAAGAAAATAAAAAAAAATATTTCTAATGATAAACTATATACATTTATGAAATGTGTTGAAGAGTTTGAAAAAGAAAATGACAAGATATATTTCTAGTGATAATCTACCGGTAGATACATTTATGAGATGTGTTGAAAAGTTGGGAAAAGAAAATCAAAAAATATATTTCTAATGATAAACTACATACATTTATGAAATGTGTTGAAAAGTTTGGAAAAGAAAATCAAAAAATATATTTCTAGTGATAAACTAGATACATTTATGAAATGTGTTGAAAAGTTTGAAATTTAAAAAAAAATATATTTCTAATGATAAACTACATACATTTATGAAATGTGTTGAAAAGTTTGGAAAAGAAAATCAAAAAACATATTTCTAATGTTAACCTAGATACATTTATGAAATTTGTTGAAAAGTTTGAAAAAGAAAATAAAAAATATATTTCTAATGATAAACTAGATACATTTATGAAACGTGTTGAAAAGATTGAAATTTTAAAAAAAAATATATTTCTAGTGATAAACTAGGTATGTTTATGAAATTTGTTGAAAAGTTTGAAAAAGAAAATTAAAAAATATATTTCTAGTGATAAAGTAGATACATTTATGAAACGTGTTGAAAAGATTGAAATTTAAAAAAAATATATTTCTAGTGATAAACTAGATACATTTTTTAAATGTGTTCAAAAGTTTGAAAAAGAAAATCAAAAAATATATTTCTAATGTTAAACTATATACATTTATGAAATGTGTTGAAAAGTTTGAAAATCAAAAAAATATATTTCTAATGATAAACTAGGTACGTTTATGAAATTTGTTGAAAAGTTTAAAAAAGAAAATGAAAAATATATTTCTAATGATAAACTAGATACATTTATGAAACGTGTTGAAAAGATTGAAATTTAAAAAAATATATATTTCTAGTGATAAACTAGGTACGTTTATGAAATTTGTTGAAAAGTTTGAAAAAGAAAATGAAAAGATATATTTCTAGTGATAATCTACTGGTAGATACATTTATGAGATGTGTTGAAAAGTTGGAAAAAGAAAATCAAAAAATATATTTCTAATGATAAACTACATACATTTATGAAATGTGTTGAAAACTGTGGAAAAGAAAATCAAAAAATATATTTCTAGTGATAAACTAGATACATTTATGAAATGTGTTGAAAAGTTTGAAATTTAAAAAAAAATATATTTCTAGTGATAAACTAGATACATTTTTGAAATGTGTTGAAAAGTTTGAAAAAGAAAATTAAAAAATAAATTTCTATTGATAAACTATATACATTTATGAAATGTGTTGAAAAGTTTGAAAATAAAAAAAATACATTTCTAATGATAAACTAAATACATTTATGAAATGTGTAGGAAAAGTTTGAAATTTAAAAAAAAATATATTTCTAATGATAAACTAGATACATTTATGAAATGTGTTGGGAAAGTTTGAAAAAGAAAATAAAAAAAATACATTTCTAGTGATAAACTAGATACATTTATGAGATGTGTTGAAAAGTTGGAAAAAGAAAATCAAAAAATATATTTCTAATGATAAACTATATACATTTATGAAATGTGTTGAAAACTGTGGAAAAGAAAATCAAAAAATATATTTCTAGTGATAAACTAGATACATTTATGAAATGTGTTGAAAATATGGAAAAAGAAAATCAAAAAATATATTTCTAATGACAAACTACATACATTTATGAAATGTGTTGAAAAGTTTGGAAAAGAAAATCAAAAAATATATTTCTAGTGATAAACTAGATACATTTATGAAATGTGTTGAAAAGTTTGAAATTTAAAAAAAAATATATTTCTAATGATAAACTAGATACATTTATGAAATGTGTTGAAAAGTTTGAAAAAGAAAATTAAAAAATAAATTTCTATTGATAAACTATATACATTTATGAAATGTGTTGAAAAGTTTGAAAATCAAAAAAATATATTTCTAATGATAAACTAGTTTATGAAATTTGTAGAAAAGTTTAAAAAAGAAAATGAAAAATATATTTCTAATGATAAACTAGATACATTTATGAAACGTGTTGAAAAGATTGAAATTTAAAAAAAATATATTTCTAATGATAAACTACATACATTTATGAAATGTGTTGAAAAGTTTGGAAAAGAAAATCAAAAAACATATTTCTAATGTTAACCTAGATACATTTATGAAATTTGTTGAAAAGTTTGAAAAAGAAAATAAAAAATATATTTCTAATGATAAACTAGATACATTTATGAAACGTGTTGAAAAGATTGAAATTTAAAAAAAAATATATTTCTAGTGATAAACTAGGTATGTTTATGAAATTTGTTGAAAAGTTTGAAAAAGAAAATTAAAAAATATATTTCTAGTGATAAACTAGATACATTTATGAAACGTGGTGAAAAGATTGAAATTTAAAAAAAATATATTTCTAGTGATAAACTAGATACATTTTTTAAATGTGTTCAAAAGTTTGAAAAAGAAAATCAAAAAATATATTTCTAATGTTAAACTATATACATTTATGAAATGTGTTGAAAAGTTTGAAAATCAAAAAAATATATTTCTAATGATAAACTAGGTACGTTTATGAAATTTGTTGAAAAGTTTAAAAAAGAAAATGAAAAATATATTTCTAATGATAAACTAGATACATTTATGAAACGTGTTGAAAAGATTGAAATTTAAAAAAATATATATTTCTAGTGATAAACTAGGTACGTTTATGAAATTTGTTGAAAAGTTTGAAAAAGAAAATGAAAAGATATATTTCTAGTGATAATCTACTGGTAGATACATTTATGAGATGTGTTGAAAAGTTGGAAAAAGAAAATCAAAAAATATATTTCTAATGATAAACTACATACATTTATGAAATGTGTTGAAAACTGTGGAAAAGAAAATCAAAAAATATATTTCTAGTGATAAACTAGATACATTTATGAAATGTGTTGAAAAGTTTGAAATTTAAAAAAAAATATATTTCTAGTGATAAACTAGATACATTTTTGAAATGTGTTGAAAAGTTTGAAAAAGAAAATTAAAAAATAAATTTCTATTGATAAACTATATACATTTATGAAATGTGTTGAAAAGTTTGAAAATAAAAAAAATACATTTCTAATGATAAACTAAATACATTTATGAAATGTGTAGGAAAAGTTTGAAATTTAAAAAAAAATATATTTCTAATGATAAACTAGATACATTTATGAAATGTGTTGGGAAAGTTTGAAAAAGAAAATAAAAAAAATACATTTCTAGTGATAAACTAGATACATTTATGAAATATGTAGAAACATTTGAACAAGAAAATCAAAAAAATATATTTCTAATGATAAACTATATACATTTATGAAATGTGTTGAAGAGTTTGAAAAAGAAAATGACAAGATATATTTCTAGTGATAATCTACCGGTAGATACATTTATGAGATGTGTTGAAAATATGGAAAAAGAAAATCAAAAAATATATTTCTAATGACAAACTACATACATTTATGAAATGTGTTGAAAAGTTTGGAAAAGAAAATCAAAAAATATATTTCTAGTGATAAACTAGATACATTTATGAAATGTGTTGAAAAGTTTGAAATTTAAAAAAAAATATATTTCTAATGATAAACTAGATACATTTATGAAATGTGTTGAAAAGTTTGAAAAAGAAAATTAAAAAATAAATTTCTATTGATAAACTATATACATTTATGAAATGTGTTGAAAAGTTTGAAAATCAAAAAAATATATTTCTAATGATAAACTAGTTTATGAAATTTGTAGAAAAGTTTAAAAAAGAAAATGAAAAATATATTTCTAATGATAAACTAGATACATTTATGAAACGTGTTGAAAAGATTGAAATTTAAAAAAAATATATTTCTAATGATAAACTACATACATTTATGAAATGTGTTGAAAAGTTTGGAAAAGAAAATCAAAAAACATATTTCTAATGTTAACCTAGATACATTTATGAAATTTGTTGAAAAGTTTGAAAAAGAAAATAAAAAATATATTTCTAATGATAAACTAGATACATTTATGAAACGTGTTGAAAAGATTGAAATTTAAAAAAAAATATATTTCTAGTGATAAACTAGGTATGTTTATGAAATTTGTTGAAAAGTTTGAAAAAGAAAATTAAAAAATATATTTCTAGTGATAAACTAGATACATTTATGAAACGTGGTGAAAAGATTGAAATTTAAAAAAAATATATTTCTAGTGATAAACTAGATACATTTTTTAAATGTGTTCAAAAGTTTGAAAAAGAAAATCAAAAAATATATTTCTAATGTTAAACTATATACATTTATGAAATGTGTTGAAAAGTTTGAAAATCAAAAAAATATATTTCTAATGATAAACTAGGTACGTTTATGAAATTTGTTGAAAAGTTTAAAAAAGAAAATGAAAAATATATTTCTAATGATAAACTAGATACATTTATGAAACGTGTTGAAAAGATTGAAATTTAAAAAAATATATATTTCTAGTGATAAACTAGGTACGTTTATGAAATTTGTTGAAAAGTTTGAAAAAGAAAATGAAAAGATATATTTCTAGTGATAATCTACCGGTAGATACATTTATGAGATGTGTTGAAAAGTTGGAAAAAGAAAATCAAAAAATATATTTCTAATGATAAACTACATACATTTATGAAATGTGTTGAAAACTGTGGAAAAGAAAATCAAAAAATATATTTCTAGTGATAAACTAGATACATTTATGAAATGTGTTGAAAAGTTTGAAATTTAAAAAAAAATATATTTCTAGTGATAAACTAGATACATTTTTGAAATGTGTTGAAAAGTTTGAAAAAGAAAATTAAAAAATAAATTTCTATTGATAAACTATATACATTTATGAAATGTGTTGAAAAGTTTGAAAATAAAAAAAATACATTTCTAATGATAAACTAAATACATTTATGAAATGTGTAGGAAAAGTTTGAAATTTAAAAAAAAAATATTTTTCTAATGATAAACTAGATACATTTATGAAATGTGTTGGGAAAGTTTGAAAAAGAAAATCAAAAAATATATTTCTAGTGATAAACTAGATACATTTATGAAATATGTAGAAAGATTTGAACAAGAAAATAAAAAAAAATATTTCTAATGATAAACTATATACATTTATGAAATGTGTTGAAGAGTTTGAAAAAGAAAATGACAAGATATATTTCTAGTGATAATCTACCGGTAGATACATTTATGAGATGTGTTGAAAAGTTGGGAAAAGAAAATCAAAAAATATATTTCTAATGATAAACTACATACATTTATGAAATGTGTTGAAAAGTTTGGAAAAGAAAATCAAAAAATATATTTCTAGTGATAAACTAGATACATTTATGAAATGTGTTGAAAAGTTTGAAATTTAAAAAAAAATATATTTCTAATGATAAACTACATACATTTATGAAATGTGTTGAAAAGTTTGGAAAAGAAAATCAAAAAACATATTTCTAATGTTAACCTAGATACATTTATGAAATTTGTTGAAAAGTTTGAAAAAGAAAATAAAAAATATATTTCTAATGATAAACTAGATACATTTATGAAACGTGTTGAAAAGATTGAAATTTAAAAAAAAAATATATTTCTAGTGATAAACTAGGTATGTTTATGAAATTTGTTGAAAAGTTTGAAAAAGAAAATTAAAAAATATATTTCTAGTGATAAAGTAGATACATTTATGAAACGTGTTGAAAAGATTGAAATTTAAAAAAAATATATTTCTAGTGATAAACTAGATACATTTTTTAAATGTGTTCAAAAGTTTGAAAAAGAAAATCAAAAAATATATTTCTAATGTTAAACTATATACATTTATGAAATGTGTTGAAAAGTTTGAAAATCAAAAAAATATATTTCTAATGATAAACTAGGTACGTTTATGAAATTTGTTGAAAAGTTTAAAAAAGAAAATGAAAAATATATTTCTAATGATAAACTAGATACATTTATGAAACGTGTTGAAAAGATTGAAATTTAAAAAAAATATATTTCTAGTGATAAACTAGATACATTTTTTAAATGTGTTCAAAAGTTTGAAAAAGAAAATCAAAAAATATATTTCTAATGTTAAACTATATACATTTATGAAATGTGTTGAAAAGTTTGAAAATCAAAAAAATATATTTCTAATGATAAACTAGGTACGTTTATGAAATTTGTTGAAAAGTTTAAAAAAGAAAATGAAAAATATATTTCTAATGATAAACTAGATACATTTATGAAACGTGTTGAAAAGATTGAAATTTAAAAAAATATATATTTCTAGTGATAAACTAGGTACGTTTATGAAATTTGTTGAAAAGTTTGAAAAAGAAAATGAAAAGATATATTTCTAGTGATAATCTACCGGTAGATACATTTATGAGATGTGTTGAAAAGTTGGAAAAAGAAAATCAAAAAATATATTTCTAATGATAAACTACATACATTTATGAAATGTGTTGAAAACTGTGGAAAAGAAAATCAAAAAATATATTTCTAGTGATAAACTAGATACATTTATGAAATGTGTTGAAAAGTTTGAAATTTAAAAAAAAATATATTTCTAGTGATAAACTAGATACATTTTTGAAATGTGTTGAAAAGTTTGAAAAAGAAAATTAAAAAATAAATTTCTATTGATAAACTATATACATTTATGAAATGTGTTGAAAAGTTTGAAAATAAAAAAAATACATTTCTAATGATAAACTAAATACATTTATGAAATGTGTAGGAAAAGTTTGAAATTTAAAAAAAAAATATTTTTCTAATGATAAACTAGATACATTTATGAAATGTGTTGGGAAAGTTTGAAAAAGAAAATCAAAAAATATATTTCTAGTGATAAACTAGATACATTTATGAAATATGTAGAAAGATTTGAACAAGAAAATAAAAAAAAATATTTCTAATGATAAACTATATACATTTATGAAATGTGTTGAAGAGTTTGAAAAAGAAAATGACAAGATATATTTCTAGTGATAATCTACCGGTAGATACATTTATGAGATGTGTTGAAAAGTTGGGAAAAGAAAATCAAAAAATATATTTCTAATGATAAACTACATACATTTATGAAATGTGTTGAAAAGTTTGGAAAAGAAAATCAAAAAATATATTTCTAGTGATAAACTAGATACATTTATGAAATGTGTTGAAAAGTTTGAAATTTAAAAAAAAATATATTTCTAATGATAAACTACATACATTTATGAAATGTGTTGAAAAGTTTGGAAAAGAAAATCAAAAAACATATTTCTAATGTTAACCTAGATACATTTATGAAATTTGTTGAAAAGTTTGAAAAAGAAAATAAAAAATATATTTCTAATGATAAACTAGATACATTTATGAAACGTGTTGAAAAGATTGAAATTTAAAAAAAAAATATATTTCTAGTGATAAACTAGGTATGTTTATGAAATTTGTTGAAAAGTTTGAAAAAGAAAATTAAAAAATATATTTCTAGTGATAAAGTAGATACATTTATGAAACGTGTTGAAAAGATTGAAATTTAAAAAAAATATATTTCTAGTGATAAACTAGATACATTTTTTAAATGTGTTCAAAAGTTTGAAAAAGAAAATCAAAAAATATATTTCTAATGTTAAACTATATACATTTATGAAATGTGTTGAAAAGTTTGAAAATCAAAAAAATATATTTCTAATGATAAACTAGGTACGTTTATGAAATTTGTTGAAAAGTTTAAAAAAGAAAATGAAAAATATATTTCTAATGATAAACTAGATACATTTATGAAACGTGTTGAAAAGATTGAAATTTAAAAAAATATATATTTCTAGTGATAAACTAGGTACGTTTATGAAATTTGTTGAAAAGTTTGAAAAAGAAAATGAAAAGATATATTTCTAGTGATAATCTACTGGTAGATACATTTATGAGATGTGTTGAAAAGTTGGAAAAAGAAAATCAAAAAATATATTTCTAATGATAAACTACATACATTTATGAAATGTGTTGAAAACTGTGGAAAAGAAAATCAAAAAATATATTTCTAGTGATAAACTAGATACATTTATGAAATGTGTTGAAAAGTTTGAAATTTAAAAAAAAATATATTTCTAGTGATAAACTAGATACATTTTTGAAATGTGTTGAAAAGTTTGAAAAAGAAAATTAAAAAATAAATTTCTATTGATAAACTATATACATTTATGAAATGTGTTGAAAAGTTTGAAAATAAAAAAAATACATTTCTAATGATAAACTAAATACATTTATGAAATGTGTAGGAAAAGTTTGAAATTTAAAAAAAAATATATTTCTAATGATAAACTAGATACATTTATGAAATGTGTTGGGAAAGTTTGAAAAAGAAAATAAAAAAAATACATTTCTAGTGATAAACTAGATACATTTATGAAATATGTAGAAACATTTGAACAAGAAAATCAAAAAAATATATTTCTAATGATAAACTATATACATTTATGAAATGTGTTGAAGAGTTTGAAAAAGAAAATGACAAGATATATTTCTAGTGATAATCTACCGGTAGATATATTTATGAGATGTGTTGAAAATTTGGAAAAAGAAAATCAAAAAATATATTTCTAATGACAAACTACATACATTTATGAAATGTGTTGAAAAGTTTGGAAAAGAAAATCAAAAAATATATTTCTAGTGATAAACTAGATACATTTATGAAATGTGTTGAAAAGTTTGAAATTTAAAAAAAAATATATTTCTAATGATAAACTAGATACATTTATGAAATGTGTTGAAAAGTTTGAAAAAGAAAATTAAAAAATAAATTTCTATTGATAAACTATATACATTTATGAAATGTGTTGAAAAGTTTGAAAATCAAAAAAATATATTTCTAATGATAAACTAGTTTATGAAATTTGTAGAAAAGTTTAAAAAAGAAAATGAAAAATATATTTCTAATGATAAACTAGATACATTTATGAAACGTGTTGAAAAGATTGAAATTTAAAAAAAATATATTTCTAATGATAAACTATATACATTTATGAAATGTGTTGAAAAGTTTGGAAAAGAAAATCAAAAAACATATTTCTAATGTTAACCTAGATACATTTATGAAATTTGTTGAAAAGTTTGAAAAAGAAAATAAAAAATACATTTCTAATGATAAACTAGATACATTTATGAAACGTGTTGAAAAGATTGAAATTTAAAAAAAAATATATTTCTAGTGATAAACTAGGTATGTTTATGAAATTTGTTGAAAAGTTTGAAAAAGAAAATTAAAAAATATATTTCTAGTGATAAACTAGATACATTTATGAAACGTGGTGAAAAGATTGAAATTTAAAAAAAATATATTTCTAGTGATAAACTAGATACATTTTTTAAATGTGTTCAAAAGTTTGAAAAAGAAAATCAAAAAATATATTTCTAATGTTAAACTATATACATTTATGAAATGTGTTGAAAAGTTTGAAAATCAAAAAAATATATTTCTAATGATAAACTAGGTACGTTTATGAAATTTGTTGAAAAGTTTAAAAAAGAAAATGAAAAATATATTTCTAATGATAAACTAGATACATTTATGAAACGTGTTGAAAAGATTGAAATTTAAAAAAATATATATTTCTAGTGATAAACTAGGTACGTTTATGAAATTTGTTGAAAAGTTTGAAAAAGAAAATGAAAAGATATATTTCTAGTGATAATCTACCGGTAGATACATTTATGAGATGTGTTGAAAAGTTGGAAAAAGAAAATCAAAAAATATATTTCTAATGATAAACTACTTACATTTATGAAATGTGTTGAAAACTGTGGAAAAGAAAATCAAAAAATATATTTCTAGTGATAAACTAGATACATTTATGAAATGTGTTGAAAAGTTTGAAATTTAAAAAAAAATATATTTCTAGTGATAAACTAGATACATTTTTGAAATGTGTTGAAAAGTTTGAAAAAGAAAATTAAAAAATAAATTTCTATTGATAAACTATATACATTTATGAAATGTGTTGAAAAGTTTGAAAATAAAAAAAATACATTTCTAATGATAAACTAAATACATTCATGAAATGTGTAGGAAAAGTTTGAAATTTAAAAAAAAATATATTTCTAATGATAAACTAGATACATTTATGAAATGTGTTGGGAAAGTTTGAAAAAGAAAATAAAAAAAAATACATTTCTAGTGATAAACTAGATACATTTATGAAATATGTAGAAACATTTGAACAAGAAAATCAAAAAAATATATTTCTAATGATAAACTATATACATTTATGAAATGTGTTGAAGAGTTTGAAAAAGAAAATGACAAGATATATTTCTAGTGATAATCTACCGGTAGATACATTTATGAGATGTGTTGAAAATTTGGAAAAAGAAAATCAAAAAATATATTTCTAATGACAAACTACATACATTTATGAAATGTGTTGAAAAGTTTGGAAAAGAAAATCAAAAAATATATTTCTAGTGATAAACTAGATACATTTATGAAATGTGTTGAAAAGTTTGAAATTTAAAAAAAAATATATTTCTAATGATAAACTAGATACATTTATGAAATGTGTTGATAAGTTTGAAAAAGAAAATTAAAAAATAAATTTCTATTGATAAACTATATACATTTATGAAATGTGTTGAAAAGTTTGAAAATAAAAAAAATACATTTCTAATGATAAACTAAATACATTTATGAAATGTGTAGAAACATTTGAACAAGAAAATCAAAAAAATATATTTCTAATGATAAACTATATACATTTATGAAATGTGTTGAAGAGTTTGAAAAAGAAAATGACAAGATATATTTCTTGTGATAATCTACCGGTAGATACATTTATGAGATGTGTTGAAAAGTTGGAAAAAGAAAATCAAAAAATATATATTTCTAATGATAAATTAGATACATTTATGAAATGTGTTGAAAAGTTTGAAAAAGAAAATTAAAAAATAAATTTCTATTGATAAACTATATACATTTATGAAATGTGTTGAAAAGTTTGAAAATAAAAAAAATACATTTCTAATGATAAACTAAATACATTTATGAAATGTGTAGGAAAAGTTTGAAATTTAAAAAAAAATATTTTTCTAATGATAAACTAGATACATTTATGAAATGTGTTGGGAAAGTTTGAAAAAGAAAATTAAAAAAAATACATTTCTAGTGATAAACTAGATACATTTATGAAATATGTAGAAACATTTGAACAAGAAAATCAAAAAAATATATTTCTAATGATAAACTATATACATTTATGAAATGTGTTGAAGAGTTTGAAAAAGAAAATGACAAGATATATGTCTAGTGATAATCTACCGGTAGATACATTTATGAGATGTGTTGAAAAGTTGGGAAAAGAAAATCAAAAAATATATTTCTATTGATAAACTATATACATTTATGAAATGTGTTGAAAAGTTTGAAAATAAAAAAAATACATTTCTAATGATAAACTAAATACATTTATGAAATGTGTAGGAAAAGTTTGAAATTTAAAAAAAAAATATATTTCTAATGATAAACTAGATACATTTTTGAAATGTGTTCAAAAGTATGAAAAAGAAAATCAAAAAATATATTTCTAATGTTAAACTATATACATTTATGAAATGTGTTGAAAAGTTTGAAAATCAAAAAAATATATTTCTAATGATAAACTAGGTACGTTTATGAAATTTGTTGAAAAGTTTAAAAAAGAAAATGAAAAATATATTTCTAATGATAAACTAGATACATTTATGAAACGTGTTGAAAAGATTGAAATTTAAAAAAAATATATTTCTAATGATAAACTACATACATTTATGAAATGTGTTGAAAAGTTTGGAAAAGAAAATCAAAAAACATATTTCTAATGTTAACCTAGATACATTTATGAAATTTGTTGAAAAGTTTGAAAAAGAAAATAAAAAATATATTTCTAATGATAAACTAGATACATTTATGAAACGTGTTGAAAAGATTGAAATTTAAAAAAAAAAATATTTCTAGTGATAAACTAGGTATGTTTATGAAATTTGTTGAAAAGTTTGAAAAAGAAAATTAAAAAATATATTTCTAGTGATAAACTAGATACATTTATGAAACGTGTTGAAAAGATTGAAATTTAAAAAAAAATATATATTTCTAATGATAAACTAGGTACGTTTATGAAATTTGTTGAAAAGTTTGAAAAAGAAAATGAAAAGATATATTTCTAGTGATAATCTACTGGTAGATACATTTATGAGATGTGTTGAAAAGTTTGGAAAAGAAAATCAAAAAATATATTTCTAATGATAAACAAGGTACGTTTATGAAATTTGTTGAAAAGTTTGAAAAAGAAAATAAAAAATATATTTCTAATGATAAACTAGATACATTTATGAAACGTGTTGAAAAGATTGAAATTTTAAAAAAAATATATTTCTTGTGATAAACTAGATACATTTTTGAAATGTGTTCAAAAGTTTGAAAAAGAAAATCAAAAAATATATTTCTAATGTTAAACTATATACATTTATGAAATGTGTTGAAAAGTTTGAAAATCAAAAAAATATATTTCTAATGATAAACTAGGTACGTTTATGAAATTTGTTGAAAAGTTTAAAAAAGAAAATGAAAAATATATTTCTAATGATAAACTAGATACATTTATGAAACGTGTTGAAAAGATTGAAATTTAAAAAAATATATATTTCTAGTGATAAACTAGGTACGTTTATGAATTTGTTGAAAAGTTTGAAAAAGAAAATGAAAAGATATATTTCTAGTGATAATCTACCGGTAGATACATTTATGAGATGTGTTGAAAAGTTGGAAAAAGAAAATCAAAAAATATATTTCTAATGATAAACTACATACATTTATGAAATGTGTTGAAAACTGTGGAAAAGAAAATCAAAAAATATATTTCTAGTGATAAACTAGATACATTTATGAAATGTGTTGAAAAGTTTGAAATTTAAAAAAAAATATATTTCTAGTGATAAACTAGATACATTTTTGAAATGTGTTGAAAAGTTTGAAAAAGAAAATTAAAAAATAAATTTCTATTGATAAACTATATACATTTATGAAATGTGTTGAAAAGTTTGAAAATAAAAAAAATACATTTCTAATGATAAACTAAATACATTTATGAAATGTGTAGGAAAAGTTTGAAATTTAAAAAAAAATATATTTCTAATGATAAACTAGATACATTTATGAAATCTGTTGGGAAAGTTTGAAAAAGAAAATTAAAAAAAATACATTTCTAGTGATAAACTAGATACATTTATGAAATATGTAGAAACATTTGAACAAGAAAATCAAAAAAATATATTTCTAATGATAAACTATATACATTTATGAAATGTGTTGAAGAGTTTGAAAAAGAAAATGACAAGATATATTTCTAGTGATAATCTACCGGTAGATACATTTATGAGATGTGTTGAAAATTTGGAAAAAGAAAATCAAAAAATATATTTCTAATGACAAACTACATACATTTATGAAATGTGTTGAAAAGTTTGGAAAAAAAAATCAAAAAATATATTTCTAGTGATAAACTAGATACATTTATGAAATGTGTTGAAAAGTTTGAAATTTAAAAAAAAATATATTTCTAATGATAAACTAGATACATTTATGAAATGTGTTGATAAGTTTGAAAAAGAAAATTAAAAAATAAATTTCTATTGATAAACTATATACATTTATGAAATGTGTTGAAAAGTTTGAAAATAAAAAAATACATTTCTAATGATAAACTAAATACATTTATGAAATGTGTAGAAACATTTGAACAAGAAAATCAAAAAAATATATTTCTAATGATAAACTATATACATTTATGAAATGTGTTGAAGAGTTTGAAAAAGAAAATGACAAGATATATTTCTTGTGATAATCTACCGGTAGATACATTTATGAGATGTGTTGAAAAGTTTGAAAAAGAAAATCAAAAAATATATATTTCTAATGATAAATTAGATACATTTATGAAATGTGTTGAAAAGTTTGAAAAAGAAAATTAAAAAATAAATTTCTATTGATAAACTATATACATTTATGAAATGTGTAGGAAAAGTTTGAAAGTGAAAAAAATATATTTCTAATGATAAACTAGATACATTTATGAAATGTGTTAAAAAGTTTGAAAATCAAAAAAATTTATTTCTAATGATAAACTAGACATATTTATGAAATGTGTTGAAAAGTTTGAAATTAAAAAAAAATATTTCTAATGATAAACTAGATACATTTAATATTTATGAAATGTGTTGCAAAGTTTGAAAAAGAAAATCAAAAAATAAATTTCTATTGATAAACTATATACACTTATGAGATGTATTGAAAAGTTTGAAAATCAAAAAAATATATTTCTAATGATAAACTAGATACATTTATGAAATGTGTTGAAAAGTTTGAAAAAGAAAAAAAAATATATTTCTAGTGATAAACTAGATACATTTATGAAATATGTAGAAAGATTTGAACAAGAAAATTAAAAAAATATATTTCTAATGATAAACTATATACATTTATGAAATGTGTTGAAGAGTTTGAAAAAGAAAATGACAAGATATATTTCTAGTGATAATCTACCGGTAGATACATTTATGAGATGTGTTGAAAACTTGGAAAAAGAAAATCAAAAAATATATTTCTAGCGATAAAATATATACACTTATGAAATGTGTTAAAAGTTTGAAAATCAAAAAAATATATTTCTAATGATAAACTAGATACATTTATGAAATGTGTTGAAAAGTTTGAAAAAGAAAATAATTTGAATTTAAATATCTGTGAAGAATATAACAATTCTACCTCCATTAAAACGAAGAAAAAGAAAGTCCCAGAAGATTTAGAAAAAAGATTAAATGAAATAATTAATGTAGAAAAAAATAAAATATATTTTTCATGAAAAAAGTCAAAATCATGAAATTTTTGATATATGTGATAGAATATTAAATTATTTAGATGATTTAGAAAAAAGAAATATGCATGTGGTTGCGTCTGTGGGTCTCACCAATGGCCCACTAGACAAACCACCCATGCAACAGAAAACCTTAGGGAATGACATGCCATTATATTGAGGTTATCTTCTTAGAGAAGCTACATGGTACGTCATCTATACAATTGTGCATTTATTTTATTGTTGAAATGTGTTTCATGTTTGCCTGAATATATATGTATGCACCCCCTGTGGCTGGGAGGGAGCAAGAGATGTACTATGCAGCACTTGGGAGGAGGAAACTGACAGCACTGTTTTTTCCTATGGCTTAGACCCATCATAGAGGCACAGTGACTCAAGACGTGACAATCCTTTTGACTTGAACATTTGGTTACATGCCTGGAGCAATAAAGAAGTTCGGCTTAACTAGTAGTCAATTGGTGGTGGGGAATGAGTACAGTGAACCCTATCTTGGCTACAATGGCTGGGAGCAGTGCATAGGTTGAAACCTACCTTCCTGGAGGTGTGATAGTTATTCTCTGGCTCTGTCCCTGGGTGGACCAAAAATCCACATACTTCCCAGCAATATAATGTCATTTAATGGCATTAGGTCAAAGGGCATGATCCCATGGACCGCTGGATCAGCAACCAACCAACCAACCAGAAAATATAAATAAAACATATTATTATACACTTGGAGAATTATGATTTATGCTTAAAAGTAGATATAATAGTGAAAAAGTAGATATAATAGTGACAAAGTAGATATAATAGTGAAAAAGTAGATATAATAGTGAAAAAGTAGATATAATAGTGAAAAAGTAGATATAATAGTGAAAAAGTAGATATAATAGTGAAAAAGTAGATATAATAGTGAAAAAGTAGATATAATACGGAAAAAGTAGATATAATAGTGAAAAAGTAGATATAATAGTGAAAAAGTAGATATAATAGTGAAAAAGTAGATATAATAGTGAAAAAGTAGTTATAATAGGGAAAATTGATATAATAGTGAAAAAGTAGATATAATACGGAAAAAGTAGATATAATAGTGACAAAGTAGATATAATAGTGAAAAAGTAGATATAATAGTGAAAAAGTAGATATAATAGTGAAAAAGTAGATATAATAGGGAAAATGTAGATATAGGGAAATAGTAGATATAATAGTGAAAACAGAATTTCTTGCTTTTGCTAAAGAAAAATGTAATAGATGTAAATCAACTAATAATGAATACATAAGATTTAATAGTATTTGTAATGATTATTCTATCTTATTAAATTGTAATTTATCATAATAGAGAAATTATGAAAAATTTACATGAAATAAAATAATAGGATGACAGTCAACTAATTTGACCTCTATTTACTTTTTTATTCTCTTATAAATGGATTTAAACGAATTAAAACTTTTAAGTGAAATGACTCCTGAAAATATGAATAATGCATATAAAACAAATATGATTATTAAATTGATAGATTGCGAAATGAATATATCAGGGAAAGAATAGGTATAATATCTTGTACAGATTACATAGAGAGAGAACAGATCAAGTGGTTTGGCCACATTATGAGAATGCATCATGAAAAGTTGCCCTTACAAATCATATAACCAAATGAGATCAGGGTACAAGGCCAGAGGAAGACCATGGAAAAGATGGATAGAAAACATCAGGGACATCCTTAACAGACACGGTCATAGCACAGCCGAGGCCACACATCTGGCTTTAGAACGCAAGATCGAGCTCCAATCACCCCTACGCTTAACTGCAAGAGTGGATCACAAACCACCTAGGGAAAGACAATAGACAATAGATAGATTATTAAAATTATGAATATTAAAACCGAACAACCTAATTTATCACAAGATCAGATTTGTAGTAAATTAGATATTTCTTCTACAATAAAAAAGAATAAGACAAGATTTAAATGTAAAATTTCCATATAAATATGATATTCCTTTTAAAAAGTAACAAGAATAAAAAAAATATTGAAATTAGTAATAAAGAAACATTAAAAATAAATAAAGAAACAAGGAAATTAAAAGTTAAAAAAATAAAAGAGAAAATTGGTAATGGAAGGGATAATAATAAATTATTTAATGTTAATAAAGCAATAGAAGAAGTGTAAATAATTTATTGTTATATTTGATGTTGAGAATTTCATTCTCTAAAAATGGAAGAACTAAAATTATTTGTTAAAAAAAATAAAAGTGATGAAATTAAAGAACAAATAAAAAAACCTTGAAAAACAAAATTATAAAACAAAAGATTATTTATTAAAACAATATATTGTAAAAAATACGATTAATAAAGAAGTTTTAAAAATAGTTGGTGAACAAATGATTGAGTATGAAGAAGAATTAGAAGAAAAACAATGTTTAATGAATGAATATGAAACAATAATTGGTGGTGATAAATTAATGAAATAATTCAGAAATATAATAAAAAATATACCATGACACAACACATTCCATTCTCCGGACTACATCCTGCTAATCTGAAGGAGTTTGAGAACAAATGCAGAAGAAGAAGAAATGTACAGATGAAATGAGATGGGGTCATTCACAAGTAGAAATCCTCATTATATTGGCATGGCTTCTATTGTTTCTTCATTGTTCATTCTCAAACTCCCACTGGAACTCTCTTGTTGCAGGACAATGATCCTACAAGATTTCAAGTAGGATGTAGTCCAGAGAATGGAAATGCATTGTGTTTCGGATTTATTTGTGCTAATGGCCTAATACATCGGACTTTTACTGTATTGCTAGTTTACTGTTGCATAATGGTTAGTCTGATAAGCAAATAGTGCGACCTTCAAACCTTCCACATTCAGGAACCATTGTCATTAAGTTAGCACAGACTTGAAACACTGTGTTCCTGTGTGACTGCACAACAAAGTTGATCCTTAGGATTTGACGGATGTGTCTGGCCATTGGCGCAAATAAAATTGTGACACAACGCATTTCCATTCTCTGAACTGGAAATCTAGTAGGACTATGGTCCTGCTACAAAGAAGATCCAACGAGAGTTTTAGAATGAACGCTGAAGAAGAAGTATTACCTCCCATGCGAATATTTGAGCGACAATTATTGGGCAGGTTTTACATATATAAATATGCCAAGACAATAAATGGGGGAGTATTTAATTGGAGGGTTGTATGAGTCGAAACATGATTGGGTTTGAATGCAGGGTATTATTTTGTTTTGGATAGTGAATTTGATTGTCACAATAGAAGTTAAATGTCATAGTATGACACTGTGCGCATTTCCCGTTTGCAAGTACTCTTCGTGACTGCAACAATTGTACTGTGTCTTTGTCAGTCAAAGGCAAATTCAACATACATACGGCAGCCATTTTACTAAAGATATGTAGTGGAAGAGTGACGTAACGGAAGTGTGAATGGCATTACCAAGTTCTAAAAAATACGACAGGAGCGCATTTAAAAAAAAAGTGTAAGCAGGAAATGCTAGATGTACACTTGATCCTGTATTGTTCCATTTTTGCTTATAAATTGTTACTTATTGTAAATTGTTATTTATTATAAATTGTTACTTATAAATTTAGCGTATTATAAGTTGTTACTTATTGTAAATTGTTACTTGTAATTTTTTTTTTAAATTATAAATTATCTTTTAGAGAACAGTGGAAACAGCATTTTTCTCCACGGGACCTAGTTGGCCTATCAGCGGCGCCTTACCTTCTATATCCAACACATTACACTGGAGAACCATATTACATCTCTGACACTGAAGATTCAATCATCATTGACAAGGGTCATGCTCGTAAAGGTGCTGCAGACAGTGAACTGCTGGTAGACACAAACATAGCAAGACCTTATGAGACAGAAACACAGATTGACGGTGTTATAAAGCTGGAAGGGCCAGTTGTCAAGGATGAGTTTTAATCAAGTATGGGAATAATTAATTAATCGCTGTGTAATTATGAGAATAGGCATATAGATGAACTCTATTACTAAGCTGGATCTTAGCTCGCTAAATTAGATATGGGTTTTGTAGCAAGACAGTTAGATCTCCTTACCTACAAGTAATCAATCAAGTGTCATGCCAATTGGTGTAGGTAATCATGCTTCTCCACAACTTTCTGCCTCTTGTGTTGTTAAGTAATTCAATTGATGACTTCATTTTGTACCACACTGACAACCCATCCAGAAATTTATCTCTTTGTCTTCCTCTGTCTCTTCTCCCCTTGATCTTTCCAGTTGTTATTAAATGTTGAAGTTTTACTTTTCTCATCGCACGTCTAAGACCATCGGAAAACACATATGAAGTAGCAACAAAAATAATTTTTAAATTTTGGGACAGCTACAACATGAAGAACTGTATTAAAGGGTTGGGGGATTAGGAAGGCTGAATGATAGAGGGATTACACTGCATGGAGTTTATTATCTGAATCCTGTATTATTTGTGTGTTTTATTTTCTGTGTTTTTTTATCATGAACTATTTGAAATAGATTTATGTTTTCTGTAATATTGTTGATTTTTCTCTTGTTGTTCCAGCTGACCATTTATATTTTTTATTGTGACATAATGTAGTTGAGTATAACTACATTAGCTGTCTAGTTTACAGAAAAGCTGCAATATGTATGCATTTTGGCCTGGTATATTTAATTTTATGTCGCAATATTGTTGATATAGACATGCTATTTGTATCTCAAGCATTTTTCTGCGATCAATTATTATACATCCAGTTTGATATTGTTCACGGATGATAATGATGACATAATCCCTTTACCCGTGAGCAAGTAGCTCTTGACACTTGATGATGATAAAATAATCCCTTTAGCTGTGAACAGGTAGCTCTTTACACATGGTGATGATGAAATAATCCCTTTAGCTGTGAACAGGTAGCTCTTTACACATGGTGATGATGAAATAATCCCTTTAGCTGTGAACAGGTAGCTCTTTACACATGGTGATGATGAAATAATCCCTTTAGCAGTGAACAGGTAGCTCTTGACACATGATGATGATGCATCCCGTTATCTGTGAGCAGGTAGCTCTTGACACATGATGATGATGATGATGCATCCCGTTACCTGTGAACAGATAGCTCTTGACACATGATGATGATGCATCCCGTTACCTGTGAACAGGTAGCTCTTGACACATGATGATGATGCATCCCGTTACCTGTGAACAGGTAGCTCTTGAAAGTCCATAGCCTTTTTTGACATAAGCACAGGTTCTTCTCAGTTGTGTAACTGAGGTGCCTGCCAGACTCACGTAAGGTTGTCTCCAAGGTATGGATGGTTAGGGGGAGTTTAGAGATGCATATGTTTTGTCCCCAAAGGGAGGCATTCCACTGTGGCAGTATCTTAGGATTATCACATCCTGCTAGGAGCACAGCACGCACATCTGAACCAACAATCTCATCATTCTTCTGTCAGATTTGTTGACACATCCGCAGTGATGGACATTAAGTATTCCTCTGCCACAACTGGACAATGGTGCAATGTCTGCTGGTCGGTAGCTCTTCAGCATCCATGATCAAAGATTATTTGATAGAAAACAAAAGTAAGAAATTGAAACAAGATGATTTTTTTCACTCAACTTTCCTTAGTAACCTATTACAACATTCCTGGAAAGAAGACAGTATCCTTATTCTTTGTACCCGGAACCAGCAGTCCAGGCCCAAGTTACTATATGGGCGATTGGTCCTGTATAGAATAGTTTGTTTAGGTTGCCATGAGTCTCCCACAGTTTGTTTTGTAGAGATATTCCTGTGGACCAGGATATTGCTCTGTCAACAAATTCTCTGGGTTAATACTGTAGTATATATTCTGGGTAGGTGTTGTTATTCTGCACATGTTGGTTGCAGAGTCGCTAATACCGATTCGGGGTAAGTGTGCTTTTAGATGGCAATGTTCCATTTTCAGTCGAAATACCCTGACTTGTTCCTGTCAGTTGAATTTGTTCATGCTGTCTTGCACGGGGCTGTAGTTTCCATTTAGTTCTCTCCACTAAAGTCTCATAGATTATTTTAGCGGAGACGCTACTTCCCTGAAATTTTGAAGTACGTGGGATTGAGGGAGATTATCTGCCATTTTTGACAATTCGTCTTTGCTTTCAGGCATTCATTTAGCATCTAATTATTCTTTATATTTGTACAATATCTTTACTTTTTCTAAATACTCTATTTAGCTGAAAGGGAAAATAGCTGTGTTTGAATTTCTAAACCACCACCCCATACTTCCTTATTTACAGATCTGGTGCTATGCCATTATTGGAGCTAGTTTTCAAGTAGTAATGTTAAAGTTAACCATAGCATTTATTAAATGCCGTAGGGGTGTAAGATGTTAATGGCCTCACATTTCAGTGGCTCTGCTATATGAGGGTGGTAGCCATCTCCTCTCCCTCGCAGTCTTTACTTCCTGGATTAATCCGGTACCCAATTAAGGCTGGGTTGACCCGGGAGCCTTTGTGATTTGAAAAATGTTTCCACCTCAAACTGGGGAATGAACCCAAGACCACTCATATGCGAAACCAGCCCGCTAACCACTGCCCTACCCAGCTCCCAGTAGTTTTCAAGTACATGTTTTATCAGAAGATTAAGATTGTGAACTTCATCACGTTTTATCCTAGGGTTAAGATTGTGAACTTCAGCCCATGTTTTATCTTAGGGTTTGCTTCTCACGTATATTGTTGACTGGAATTTCTCTGTGTAATGTTGTTCTGTTAGTTTGCAGTACAGCTGAAATATTTGTACTTTCAACTTGGCATATCCATTTTTCTGCATGTCCCCAATATATATCATTGTCTTCCTCTCACCGGTGTGTTGCCAGGGCACGAAAGGGGAGCAAAGACAACAACTTACCTGCCATGTAGTAAGTGGCAACTAAGGAGGTTTGTGGGTGTTATTGACATTTCCAACCCATAGGTCAAAGTGACTCTTCTTCTTCAGCGTCCATTCTCAAACTTCTGCTGAATCTCTCTTGTAGCAAGACAATGGTACTACTAGATTTCCAGCAGGACGTAATCCAGAGAAAGGAAATTCATTGTGTCCCCATTTTATTTGCATCAGTGGCCCGATTCAAAAGTAAATCAACCATGCTCAATCTGGATCTTTCAGGTCGAAAGGTACAGATATTGCAGTCATGCTGTAAGCCAAAACAACAGAATCTATTCTCCAGACTACTTCTAGATAACCATCAGAAGATTTGGGGGCATTCATTCTCAAACTCTCACTTTATCTCTTGCATAGCAGAACACTGGTCTTACTAGATTTCCAGCAGGATGTAATCTAGAGAACACAAATACATTGTGTCGCAATTGTATTTGCGCCAATACATCCAACTTCGGCGTTAGTAACTAATACATTCATTATTTTTACTACTTTGACTGAACAGTAAATGTCTGTAACTTTATTGATAGTATAGTAAGCAAAGGGTGTGATTTTTCTACACTCATCCGAATGATGGAGGACAGGTGTATGGAGGGTTTTGAAGGGCTTTTTGTGATAGGGGTGTTGGGAGAGCTTTTTGTGATAGGGTGTTAGGAGGACTTTTTATGATAGGGTGTTAGGAGGGATTTTTGTGATAGGGTTTTTTGGTGTGCTTTTTTTTCTAACATCGCCAGAGTGGAATCCCTACAACCCTGATAGGTTATGGGTCATTATTATTATACGCCAGACATACGAAAGAACTGGTTCTCATACTTGTTGTCATAGCCACAGACACACCACAGAGTTTTAGAATGAATGCAGATGAAGAACTTTACATCAGCGATGTTGTCATTTGTTTTTGTATTATAAATATGTTTTTTCACTTAATGATTTTTCATATTATGTGATACTAATTGGTGCTAATTAGTCATGTACAGAGCTGCAGATTATGTAATATATTTTCACAAACATATATTTTGATATTAATTGGTGCTATTTAGTCGTGTACAGAGCTGCAGACTAAACAATATATTCATATTTGATATATCAACATTGTAATCATTTAAATATATTTGTACTTCACTAATGAAGATAGAAATCTTTTGAGCAGACATCAAATATTTTTTTATTGTAGGAGTGTACAAACAATTCATTATGATTTTTGGAGCTTTCCCTGAATGTGTGCCTACCAAAATATTTTTATTATTTCTCTTGGTTATGTTTGTCAGATAATGGGTATTTATTAGCCCAAATGCTAACCCTAACTCATACAACTCTCCTAACCACTCATATGATCATCTTAAATAAATAAATATTTAAGTTAATAAACATAGATAAACAAATGTATAAACATAATCAGGGAAATAATCAAAATACAATTTTATTGGGTAGGCATGCATTCGGGGACAGATCCTGATTGTTTCTAAAATAAATCCTCAATGTTTCATCTTCAGCATTTTTTTAATCAAACTTCCACTAGATCTCTCTTGTAGCAGGACAATGGATGGTCCTAGATTTTATCTCTCTTGTAGCAGGACAATAGATGGTCCTAGATTTTATCTCTCTTCTAGCAGGACAATGGATGGTCTTAGATTTTACCTCTCTTGTAGCAGGACAATGGATGGTCCTAGATTTTATCTCTCTTGTAGCAGGACAATGGATGGTCCTAGATTTTATCTCTCTTGTAGCAGGACAATGGTCCTAGATTTTATCTCTCTTGTAGCAGGACAATGGATGGTCCTAGATTTTATATCTCTTGTAGCAGGACAATAGTCCTAGATTTCATATCTCTTGTAGCAGGACAATGGTCCTAGATTTTCAACAGGATGTAGTCTAGAGAATGGAAATGCGTTGTGCCAAGTGTTTTATTTGTACCAATGGCCCAACACATTTGTCTCAGTGCTCTATATTATATTATCCATGTACTAAGGGAAATTTTCAGCACATTGTGTGGTTTCCTGATGATTTATCTCTACAAATTTTGCTGTGTCAAATATTTGCTTTATAACAGTAATTAACAGACTGCCAATCTACATACTTTGAAAGTTTATGAATGACCAGTGTTGCCATGTGATTCGTATCTTTAGTTTCTTCCAACCTCTTGGATATCACAGGGATCTCTTCCCTGCACATGATAGTGCTGGTGGTAATGACAGAACAGTTCGACTTGCTTAAAACGTGTTGAGTCTGTGAATGATCTTTATGAAGGGAAATTGAAGTGTAAAATAATGACTTTGTAACAGGACTTTAAAAAAAGTCCCACCAAAGATGGATGTGTCGAGCCATTGCGGAAAAATAACGGCGACATAATTTATTTCCATTTTCTGGACTACACCCTGCTGGAAATATAAGACTATTGTCCTGCTACAAGAGAGAACCAGCGGGAGTTTGAGAATGAACGCTGAAGAGGATGAAGTAAAGAATGTGTACAGGCATTGAGAGATTATAAATGGCTGATGCTGCTGTGAGTCATTGATATCTCTAGTTTCTTCCAACCTCTTGGATAGGGTATCTCATGGATATACTTCTCTGGACATGATAAGCTCTTCCATCCTCTTGGGTATCTCATGGATATACTTCCCCAGACATGATAAGCTCATCCATCTCCCTGGGTATCTCATGGATATACTTCTCTGGACATGATAAACTCATCCATCCTCTTGGGTATCTCATGGATATACTTCCCCAGACATGATAAGCTCATCCATCCCCCTGGGTATCTCATGGATACACTTCCTCGGTTGTGAGGGCATTTGATGGCTGGTCACTTTCTATAGAAAGTCGTATTGGCTCAGAAGTCATACTGAAGTGGGATGAAAATATCAGATGTACCTTTAGATGTACGCAGGTAGCTTTAGATGTACGCAGGTAACTTTCGACAGTCCTTCTAGAAAAACCACATGTCCTCATCGGTTGAGTAACTGAGGTGATACACAAATTCACATAAGATTTACTGTTTCTTCTTCTTCAGCATTTATTCTCAAACTCCCATTGGATCTCTCTTATAGCAGGACAATGGTTAAATTATATTTCCAGCAGGATGTAGTCCAGAAAATGGAAATATGTTGTGTATCCGTTTTATTTGCACCAATGGCCCGACACATCCATCCTCTGCAGTATTTGCCATTTCAAAATTTATGGTTGTCTTAGGGAGTTTTATGGATACATGTTTAGTCCCTGAATGGAGACATTCCAGTGTGGCAATATCCCAGTATCATCACATCGTTCTAGGAGGACAGAATTATATGTCTGGGCCAACTAGTTCATCCATTCTTCTATCAGATCTGTTGACCCATCTGCAGTGATGCCACCTAGTCTTCCCTGCCATGTGGGATTGTACCACCTAGTCTTCCCCACCATGTGGGATTGTACCACCTAGTCCTCCCCGCCATGTGGGATTGTACCACCTAGTCTTCCCCGCCATGTGGGATTGTACCACCTAGTCTTCCCCGCCATGTGGGATTGTACTACCTAGTCTTCCCCGCCATGTGGGATTGTACCACCTAGTCTTCCCCGCCATGTGGGATTGTACCACCTAGTCTTCCCCGCCATGTGGGATTGTACCACCTAGTCTTCCCCGCCATGTGGGATTGTACCACCTAGTCTTCCCCGCCATGTGGGATTGTACCACCTAGTCTTCCCCGCCATGTGGGATTGTACCACCTAGTCTTCCCCGCCATGTGGGATTGTACCACCTAGTCTTCCCCGCCATGTGGGATTGTACCACCTAGTCTTCCCCGCCATGTGGGATTGTACCACCTAGTCTTCCCTGCCATGTGGGATTGTGCCACAAAGGTGCAATGTTTACTGCATCTCTTCATCATCTATGATGATTTTTCACAGGATGTCATCCTCGAGACAAGACATGCAGCAGCAATGATGATTTTTAACAGGTTATCATCCTTGAGACAAGACATGCAGCAACAATGATGATTTTTCATAGGTTATCATCCTCGAGACAAGACATGCAGCAGCAATGATGATTTTTCACATGTCATCCCATCCCCCCAACTTTCTTGTCATCTCTCTATGACATGCCTGAAAAGAAGAGGTCCTATTTTGTGCTCCTTGAGCTAGAAGTCTAGACCAGGGTTATCACACAAATAAAACCATGAAGGAGTATGAGGTTGCCTAGATTCTTCCTGTGCCGGGTGGTGAAGTTTTGCTTTCATCTCATGAAGGGTGTTTCTCGTAGCATTTTTTAAGGGAAGTTTTCCAGGACTTTTTCAAGTCCCAGATGAATCGTTTACTCTTCATCAGCTGTTATTCTCAAACTCCCACTGGATCTCTCTTGTAGAAGGACAATGGTCCTACCAGATTCGCAGCAGGATGTAGTCAATCATCGGCTGTGTCCCAGATGAGCGTGGTGATGTGTCATTAGCTAGACAGTATTCTACTCCAGCAGAAATCTCAACAGTTCAAGCATGGATCATATAGGCATAGATCTCAGCATGGAGATACTGGTCTCAACAGACTTCATCACAGTGAACACCAATGTTTTCTCTTGATCCCAAAAGAGGAGCAAAGAATAGCAACACTACCTTCCATGCCTGTCATAAGATTCAACTATGGAGGTCATGGGGTGAAGTTGGCTTTTCCATTCCATATAGGGTCAAAGTAACTCAGAAGCCATGCTGAAGTCAGATGTGTCAAGCCAAAAGAAGCAGAAATCGGATCAAAACTACAAACCATGACACAATGCATTCTATATTTCAGACTTCATCCTGCTTATCTGCAGAAATTTGATAACAAATGCAGAAGTTGACTCTTATGACATGCATAGAAGGTAAAAAGTGTTGCTATTCTTTGTTCACATTTTAGGCCACAACAACAGTGTGGTGGATCGTTCAGACACAGATCTTCTTCGTTCTTTCTCAAACTCCTGCAGATTAGCATAATGTATTCTAGAGAAGGGAGTGCGTTGTGTCATGGTTTCCAGCAATGCTGCAATATCTGTGCTTTTTGGCCTGACACATCCAGCTTTAGCATGGTTTTGGGCCATGCTGACCCTATATTGGATGGGACAGCCAACTCCATCCCATAACCTCCTTAGTCGACCCATGACATGCATAGAATATAAATAGTGGTGCTATTCTTTGCTCCAATTTCGGGCCACAACAGCACACCACATGTGCAATGGATCGTTCGGACACAGGTCTTAAGCAGAATTCATCGCTGCGAAGATTATGAAGTGGAGGTAAACAAGCCAAAGTTCAGCACCGTAACCACTTATTATGACATACGTACGTAGGTAACATTGTTACTATTCTCTGCTGCTCTTTTGTATGTCCTTGTAACATATGGGTGTGTGAATCTCATTCATAATCACATGTATATTAGTTTCCAAACGATATATTTATATCTACCGCTATAGGCAATTAAATACTTTTTATTTTGTAAACTCATGTTGCACAATATAATCTGCATGCATTTTTTGTGTCACAATGAAATGTATATCATTATTCTATGCTTTATTTTGGTAATTTGGAATGTTATATTGAAGATTATAGGGGTACCGGATTGATAGCATCAATACACAGAGTCAGGATTATATTTTGAGCAAGTATTTTCTCTGTTTCGAATGAAACATTTCCCGCCAAAGGCGGATGTGTTGGGCCATTGGCGCAAATAAAACGGCAATACAACGCATTTCCATTCTCTGGACTACATAACTGGAAATCTTGTAGGATCATTGTCCTGTTACAAGAGAAATCCAGTGGGAATTTGAGAATGAACGCTGAAGAAGAAGAAGAATGAAACATTTGAATATAGCTGATATTTTGAGCAAATATTTTCTCTGTTTAGAATGAAACCTTTGAATATAGCTGATATTTTGAGCAAATATTTTCTCTGTTTCGAATATTATGTTTATACTTTATTAATAAACAGTTTTCTAATAACATTTGTTATTTGTTTTTCAACTGTGTGTTGCTGGGGGCCTGAAATAGCAGCACAGAATAGAAACACTGTTTACCATTCCATGCGGGATGTAAGAGGCTGTTATGAAGGTTATGGGGTGAAGTTGACTGTCTCATCCCATATAGGGTCAAAGTGATCCAAGCCATGCTGAGGTCAGATGTCGCAGACCGAAAGGATCATATATCCATTCTCTAGGCTACATTCTGCTAATCTGCAGGAGTTTGAGAAAAATGCAGAAGAAGAAGTACTTGCTTATATCATTTTATTGGCAGGCAATGCAGCAATAGACAGCACAATACTGAGAAGAGATGAAGCAGACTTGATCAAGGCAGTAATAAATTCATTTCAAGATGAAGATGATGTCAATGAGACTGAGAACGTACACATACAGAGAATGTCAGTAATGGAAGTATCTAGAGGGGAGGGAAGGAAAAGTAAATTTTTTGGAAAGTCCCAAAGGTCACACAAGCAAGACCTGACTGGGACTCTGAGTCTATATACACTGGGATGGCTGCTGGAACGGAGAGTGGAGCACTTATGGAAGTGCCCCACATGCTGTGATGCTAGATTCTAATCAAGAATCTGGAGACTGCCTTTTTGTATGCCTCATATATGTTTGTTTTTGTTGACTCATTTATTTCTGTAATCCATTGTTTGCAAAGGTTTGCCCCTGGTTTGTATCCATCTTGTCGGTATAGTAATGCTTTTTTGAGGGGGCCCTGTCTGATGGTAGTCTGGAAGCATGTGAGAACCTCTTAATCTATTGTCTTCTGGTGTAATCGTGAATTGGCATTGTGTTTGTTACTGATGTTGTCATTTCTGATTCTGTAGTTTATTATGAGAATTTCACACGGCACAGAAGCACAGACAAACATCATGATAAATGGGCATAAATTTGAGGACGTGAATATTTTCAAATACCTCGGATCCTGCGTATGCAGCGATGGAAAACGCAAAACAGACTTAAAGATATGCCCCTAAGGCTGGAGAAATATAACTGATATATCAAGGTTAACTTTAATTTGGAAAAGATAAATCAGTGTTAGTGTGAAAATCTAACATTGAATCTGACTTATGTTGTTTATTGTGTTGTGTTGGTGTGTAAGCTGAACACTCACTGCAGTCATGGAGAAAGGATTCAGACCTTCGAATACAAATGTTACAGACAAATTCTGCGAATCTCCTATAGAGAGCATGAGACAAATATGTCAATCAATCAAGTGCCATGCCGAATGGCATAGGCGATCATGTTTCTCCATGACTCTATCTCTCTTGTGTTGTCAATGAGCTCGGTTTGTGAAATTTTACCGTGCCACAATACTAGTCCATCTAGCGACAAATGTGTACTTTAGAAATAAAATAGATTCATACAAGAATCATTACTTTCAATAGTAAAGCAACAAATATACCTACTTGCATGGTTTATAGGTCTGTTGCGGAGGTGGGTGGTGGGAGGTGGGTGTTCAACTCCCCTCTTCCACCTTTAGGAAATCATGTTTTTTATTTGCTAGGAATTTAGCCAAAAGTTGGGTGAAATCCCTACATTAACGATTTTTCACAAAAAATTCATCAGCTTTCTCATCACAAAAGTCATCAGCTTTCTCATTTAAAAAATCAACTTTCTCATCAAAAAAGTCATCAGCTTTCTCATAAAAAAAGTCATCAGTTTTTTCATCAACAAAGTCATCAGCTTTCTCATCAAAAAAATCATCAACTTTCTCATCAAAAAATTCATCAGCTTTCTCATCAAAAAATTCATCAGCTTTCTCATCAAAAAAATCATCAGCTTTCTCATCAAAAAAGTCATCAGCTTTCTCATCAAAAAAGCCATCAGTTTTCTCACCAAAAAAGTCATCAGTTTTCTCATAAAAAAGCCATCAGTTTTCTCATCAAAAAAGTCATCAGCTTTCACATAAAAAAAGTCATCAGCTTTCTCATCAAAAAAGTAATCAGTTTTCGCATCAAAAAAGGTATCAGCTTTCTCATCAAAAAAGTCATCAGTTTTCGCATCAAAAAAGTTTTCAGCTTTCTCATTTAAAAAAGTCATCATCTTTCTCATTCAAAAATTCATCGGTTTTCGCATCAGAAAAGTCATCCGTTTTCACATCTAAAAAGTCATTACCTTTCGCATCAAATAAGTCATCAGCTTTCTCATTAAAAAAGTCATCAGTTTTCTCATAAAAAGGAAGGAATTACATTAAAAAATTTAATAATTTATTATTTTATAGGTAAATCCCCTTCCTCAATGAAAACTTGTCTGCAGCTCTGGTGGTTTTTTTTGATGTGTGATGATATGATTATTCGTTATAAACTATACTACAGGGAACAGTCGAGGTTGGAAGAAGCAGACGAAGACTAAGAAAATCATGGACAGGCAGCATCAAGGGCTGGATAGGTCAAGATATTTTCACACTCATCTGCGTCGCTGAAGAAAGAATTTGCTGGAGAACTCTGGGTGTTGTTTCATCCCATGTGGTACTACTGTGAACCTGGCAGGTTATAGCAGTTTTACCCAACCTTTTCTTTAAACCCTTCCCCTAGAAAACGCTAGAAAATTATTAAAAGAAAAAAAAACAGTTAAGTAGGCTAAATTTTCAAAACATATAATGGACAACTAAATCTCAAGAACACAATTTTTTTTAAGTGTCCCCCAAACAATGAAATTCCCCCCCCCTTTTCACCTTTGGGGCGTGTGCCACAACACCGGGTTATAGGCTTATAGTATGGTGTGATAGCAGGGAGACGAACATGAGGTAAATGGGAACTGTCGCTGACCTTTCGTGCGAAGACGGTTCCTCATCTGTAATGAATAGGCTATTGTAATGTTAAACTTCTGTCATGTTTACGGGGAAATGTCACTTTATAAAAAAAAAATTAGAACGTGCCAACTCTGATTAAGAACCTCGAATAAATAGGTCAGACTTAGGCCTGTTCAATCAATCGTCTCATTTTATCCTCACGCTAACCCCCCCCCCCCCCCCACACCACAAAAACCCAACGACCGAGAAATACAGGAATACTCAAAAACGTATACACTGTAAACTAATAACGATGTACACAGGAGACACAGTCACGTGACATTTACAGTGTATGAATAAATGCCTCCTTAGTTGATGATTGGTCGATAAGGGATTACAACCTTTTGGTTAAGGTATGTTGACATCATGGACTTAGAATATCATGGCCTGTCAGAAAAACTAATGTGGAAGTGTTGAGTCAAATGCGAAACGGACCCTAATAAATAATATAAGAAAAAGACAATCTTCATATTTTTGGCCACTTCATGAGACAAGGAGGTTTGGAGAATATAGTCACAACAGGCAAGATTGAAGGCAACAGAGACAGATGGCTACAACGTGAAAATATATTAGACAGTTTGACAACATGGCACTGCAGGGAAACAACAACGAGCTTGATACATAATACTGGAGACAGGGAGATATGGAGAGCCATGATCGCCTACGCCAGCCGGCATGGCACCTGATGATGATGTTGATATCGTCTTAGCGTAAATAGGCTTCAATTTCTAGCAAGTGTACTTGCGTTACAGCAAACACACACACATCGTTAGGCTGCTTGTTGTTTGGTGAAAGCTCTACTGGCTTCGTGAACTGTTTTTCCACGTGATCTGGTGGTAAAAGTCCATTCAAACCACTGATTGTGGATTATTTTGATCGTCTGTGTCTCACAACATCCATGTCATGAAAATGTTCGGAGATGAACTCCGTGAACACAGCATTCATTCACATTCATATGTTTATCAATGAACTCTCTAGTGATTGCAAAGATAGTCTTGAAAAGATAATCCATTCTTCACCAAGATAGATGCCTTCTGGTGCACACATCTGTTCAAGATAGATGCCTTCTGGTGTAAACATCTTTTCAACTTCTAGTTTCATCTTCTGTATCCATTCTCAAGCTCCTGCAGATCAGCAGGATATAGTCCAGATAAACGTTGTGCCATAATTGACAGCTTAACTGACAAATCGAACTTCAGCATAGCCTCTATGTCAATTTGACACTGTGGGGTGAGACCAGTGTTATAAATATGTTATAGGTCATATAAGTAGGGGGAGGGGGGAGGAGTAATTCCCTTTAAAAAGTCATTCGTGTGTTTTCGTGTATCAGATCTTCATGTGATGTTCCTTTTGTGAAAATCTCTATGGGGTGGGGGGGAAGAGACTTTTTACCCGCATTTTGGCCAAATTTCTAATGCTAAAAGGCATAGACCTATTCTGATTTGCTAAAGGACGGGAAATTGAATATCTCAACCCTACGGGCCTTTATGGGACAACAAACTCCACCTTGCATTCCTCTTAGTTGCTGCTTACGATATGCTTGACAGGTAACAGTTTAGCTCCCCATGCTCCCCTTTCAGACCCGCCAACCAAGGACGATTTCTATTGGAAATTAAGTTTATCTAACTATCACTACGTTCAGATTTTTGTTTACTAGAAACAGATTCTTGAAGAGATTCTTTCTTTTTAATTATATCAAAGAACATAGGTCAGCTGTGATGGAAATTTAATTTATTTATTGGATAATCTCCGTGACAGAAGACACATGGCAATCACATAATACTATGCCATTAATCCGTGCCATTAACATAAACAAATGTATATTTCCGCAATTTTAGTAAGCAATGTATCAAGTCAAAATATTTTGAGTTTACATTTTTTTAAAACTCAGCAGACACAGGTGGATGTCGTTATATTGTGGAATTGCGTTATTGTTGAAAGTAAATTTTCTCTCAAAAATGAAGCGTTTTAAAACTCACAAATTGCAATCCCATTTTTTTTCTCGTGAATACTAAATTTATTTTCTTGTGTTAACGAAATTATAATTAGATCTTTTAAATTACGAATTAAGAACTATGGCCATAAAAACTGTAAGACTATATTATTACTTTGTATCAAAATTGTTTATTCTTTCCAATAAATAACAGTATCAAAAATACACAAAAATACGTTTAAGTGTAACCGTGTAAATACAAATAATACTAAAATTTAGATAATTTCATGACAAAAAAGTCGAGTGAAGCACTTTCTAAGCAGCTCTCCTATACCCCCGTAATCCTCTTTCGAGGTGGTCGGACATAGCAGGCGCCGACATTCGAAAGCCACTCGGACGCTAAGTATAGCTCACCACTTAGCTGAGCACGTTTATGCTGTTAACATTCCGTACGACCGAAAACTTCACCCCGGTGACTTCGTCCTGTCTTAACATGTCATATGGGGAGGAACCAGCCTAGATCCCAAGCGGTACTGTGACGAGCGAGCTGACTCGACACTGGCTGAACCTTGACCCCGCGGTGGAGTCTAAGACATGTGAACGGACTACTGACACTAGTTCCCATACAAAGTCAAGAGCCAACTTTTGCATGTAAAGTTCCGCGGGGAACTTGAACCTTATACGGACATTATCCCTTAGCATCCAAAAGTTTATGTGCCACACTTTTGTTCACCATGTCAACAGTTAGGGAAGAATGTCGTGCATATTGCTTTCAAAAAAACGTTTTTATAAATAGTAGAACGGGGAATAGTTACATAAAATCACTCAAAATAAATGAGAGTTGTTTATTAAAATTATATTTCCAAATGATCAGATCAAAATATTTGTGTTCTTATGATTTATTAATACATTTGCACATATTAATACATTTCACATGTATTACATCCCCTTATCTGATAGTATCTGCGGGGTTATGACCCTTAATGAATAATGGGAATTCCACTCTCTATAGCCCTGCTATCCTAGACAGAGCCTCAAAATATATTTCACAAAATTATTTTTCCATACAGAGCCTCAGTTTTTATCCTATTTTTGCATTGCAATCACGTTTTTATCTTTTTAAAACGTCAAGTTCCAAAAAGAGTCATGTTTTTATGTTGTGAGTTTAATTCAAGTACAATTAGTTTTCGCAAAAACAAAACACTTGACATTTGTTTGGACAATCATTCAATCATGACTATTACATTTTTGTTTGTAAACGTTTTATGAGATTGTCTTTTGCTAGGTCATATCGACTTACTGTACCGTGTCTCTCGTCAAATACAGTCACGTGAACTTATTCTTCTAAATGACTTTACTTGATGTTGATTTGTCATTGGCTGTCGACACAATGTATACAAAAGTGACCAATTAAAATCACTGTAATGGTTAAATAATGTGACTTCAGATAGATTATTTTCAAATAGTCCACACAACTAATTGAGAGACATGATTATACAGTGTAGTAAACAATGTGTAATCGGGAATTTTTGATACCACATCGGTATATTCCGGTCATTTCTATTTGTACTGGTGTCTTTCAGCAGACATGGGTTACATGCGATCTGTTGCATTCTTTATCTTTATAATAACTAATGAAACCAGTATTCTGGTTTTCACACTTTTCTTTTATTAATATATGATATGCAAGTTGTTTGGGAAAATTAGCGGTATATTGCCCTGAATGATAGATGCACAAAATAACCACCATTTAACACGTATTGTGTTTAGGCAAGTGCCACCAACTCGTTCCGTCAAAAGCACTAGACAACACAAATTGTTTTTAAAAAGTCACACACCATTAGTGTTTTTTTTAAATCTCGAGAGGGGAACAAATAATAGCAATACTGTTTGCTTTCCATGTATATTTTAAGAAACGACTAAGGAGGTTATATGGTGGAGTTGGCTGCCCCCTCCTATATAAGGTCACAATGATACAGTGCCATTATAAAGTCGAATGTGTTAGGTCAAAAGCAAAGATCTCGCATCAATGTTGTGAACAATACAAAACGCTAATTTGCAGGAGTTTGAGAACAAACGCAGACTCAATTATCCAGAGTGAGAACTAAGATGGAAAGCATCTATGTCTTGTTGACAAGATCTCAATTTTCTTTTTATCTCCTGTTACCAGGGTTGATCACATCATCCGTAATATCACTCCCTTAATAATCACTTGTGCTTGTGCTTCTTTCTCTCCCACTTTCATCATCCCTTGCCTCCCATTTCGTCATACGTGTGTTTCTATTCATTGTTAGTCAGCTATAGTTTGTTCTGATGATGGTTTCTTTTTCAAAACTTCGTATGTCTTTACGTCTATTCACTAGTATGTCGTGTGTATACATATTGATAACATTTGTATCTAAATCCGTTTTTCCTTATATTCCACTGTGTTGCCCCAGCCCTCGTATTTCCAGCCGATGTGTTGTTCCCGGCACTAGAGATTAATTCCTATAGACCAGAGAAAAAAGCTTGTCATCTTTCCTCAAGGATTATTACTATCGTATATCTTATGCGTCGCATAATTCTTTTCTCCTTCTTCCTCGTTTTCCAGCAGGTCAGATGCTGATATGGATTCCATCAAAGAACTGTTCTGTAGTTAGAAGCTCTAGTGCAGTAGTTAGTGCAGTAGAGCTTTCCGCCAGAATTGTTTCATATAGCCATCGTTTCTCCCTTGTGCTGTGATATAGTGGGCAGTTTTGTAAAAAAGAATAGAAGCATTCAAAAACTTATTTTTATGTCGCAGATCTGGAAGAATATGCGCCATAGTTTCATTTTTGGGTGAAAGTATCCCCCTCCCTTCAAATATATAGCCCCAAACGTGGACCTAATTACATTTTGAGAACCACTGATCTTTATCTGCTTTATCTTTTTATGTGTTCGTCCTCAAACTCCTGTATGTTATCAGGATGTAATCCGGAGAATGGAATGTGGTATGTCATGATTTACATCGTGGTTGCGATATCTGCGCCTTTCGATCTGACACACCCTATTCAGCATGATTTCTGGATGGCATGATCTTCTATTGAATAGGAGAGCCAAATCAAACTCCCCCCCCCCCAAAAAAAACCTTCTTAGTCACATTTTACGATGTGCATGGTAGATAGCAATAACGGTACCACTAACTTTGCTTCTTTTTCCACACCACATTGGCATCACTGATCTAAACCACATTCACTGATCTAAACCACATATCACAGTACACACCACGCATTGTTTGTGTTTTGGTTTTTCTTGCTAGTCCTAATGTTGACATCTTAAGAGCAATCTTACTTTCGTGAGCTGTGCTCACGAGATAGAAATAGGGCTCTGTTTACTGGAAGAAAACTTGACTATTGTGTCTTAGATAGTCACACTGACTAAACATAATGCTTCATTAATAAAATAATTTAGTCACAGTAAACAGAGAACTTCCCACTTTATAGAAAGTGGTTTTCACTTTATAGAAGGTGGTTTTACGTTTGCAATGAAGGGGAGATAATATGTACAGTTGTCAACATATTTGTTTTAATTAATTTTTGTGTCAAAACAAAGTTGAGAAATCTATTCCTGATGTACTTTCACTTTAAACTTGCATTTACCAATTAGTGTGTTATTTTTTTTAAATTGTATGCATCTGTCTAAAATATTTTTAAAAATTATTATGAAACTCTCACACTTAGGCTGACACATTAAGTGTTTCCTATTTACAAAACCGAGAAATTTGGATGAGATCCCCTTGTTCTATCAATTTTTAAAAATCATAGGGTTACTGTTTCATTGTTAAAGTTACTCTTACTGTAATTACTGTTACTCATTGGAGCACCTGCCATCTGATGTTAAAATGGTGCCAAGATACTTGACTTTATCCCCATGATTTAATGTTGAATCATAGATAGTATATATCTTCCTTCATTAGACAAAGGCGTTGGACTTACAACAGCCATGTTCTCAGAATGAACAGCCTAAAAATTCCCCAGCAGTCACTATATTGGGTGCCACCTAGAGTAAGAAGAGGGAGACCTAGAGAAACTCTACGAAGAACCATTAATAGAGAAGGCATGTCAATGAACCTAAACAACACGCAACAATTGAAAGATCTGGCAACATAGACAGAAATGGAAAGCTATGGTTTCTGCCCTATGCGCCGCCTATGGCCCTGGAGGAACATAACATAACATAGATAGTAATGCTGTATTCTGGCGGTGTGTATTTCTTGAAACAGCCATTACTTCTAGTTTCTTCTTGTTTAGACTGAGAGCTTTGTTTTCACTTTTTTGTACTACCATGTCTAACAAACTTTAAATTTCTTTTTCTCCCCCTGCAATCAGACCTGTATCGTCAGCATATGTTAGATTATTCAGATTTTGTAACCTCTAGCTGCTATTCCTAGCATGCTTTCTAAGTTTCATATAATATCCTCTGTATACAGGAAGAAAAGATCTGGTTACATTACACATCCTTGTCTGATGCCCATCTCTATCTTTTGAAATTCTCTTACATTGCCTTCAACACTCGGCACAGCTGTTTGTTTCCAATACATGTTTCTTACTATCTTTAGATCTTTTCCATCAACATAGCTGTCATCTTATTTTTACATACAGTCATATGTAGTAGAATTTATATGCGTATTCTTATACAACTTCTGATTTATGAAACAACAGAGAATGAACAACGTAAAAACAAACTCAATGAACTGCTTTTTGCTGACGATAAAAACATCATGTATGATGACGAAGAAAAACTGCAAACTCACATCAACTCACAATCAACAATATGCAATAAATACAACATGCGGATCAACCGACAAAAGGCAGAAACTATCCAAATAACGGGATCAACAGACAAAAAGCAGAATCTATGCAAATAACGATATTAACAGACAAAAAGCAGAAACTATGCAAATAACGAGATCAACAGAGCATTTAAACATTCAGATAGAGAACACAAAAATAATACAAGTCAAAGAGTTCAAGTACCTACGAAGCATCTTTACAGAAGACGGATGAGTCAATTGAGAGATAGAAACAAGATGTAAAAAAGGCAAATATTGTGATATACCAGATGTCACTTTTGCTATAACACCCAAAAAAACAACACGGAAGTAAAGAAACACATAAGTAAGAGCATCGTTCTGCCAACACTATGCTACCAATGTCAGACTTGGCAACTAACACCTACACATAAGAGAAAGATCGAAACTTGCGAAATGTCTAAGTAAGGCTATTTGATTTGAGTCACCAGATTCGACAAGGTGCGCAATTAGAACATCAGACGGATACTAAGTATAACATAGTGCATCAAGTATATAGAGAAACAACCGATAAAATTGTTTGGACGTCTTATGAGGATGAACGGTCCCATTAGAGCGTATAACAAGATTTAACTAATGATAAAAAGCCAAGGGCAGACCAAGGAAAAGATAAACAACATCAAGGCCATCCTGAATAAACATGACCACACTACAACCATAGCAACACGCCTGGCTCTGGAACACAGACTACATCTTCTGTACAAACCTCTACCTCAGCGGCAAGTGTGGACGTTATGACACAATTCTTATAAAAACGTCCGTATTAGTAATAATTACTGAAATTTAAACCCCCTCCCTCCATTGTCCAAACTATTTTATCTGTTGTTTCTATATATATATTCTATGCATGGTGTTTTATCTATTATCTTTCTGGTGTTCTCATTGCGCATTTTGTTGAGTCTGGTGATTCCAATGGCCTTCTTCAGACATTTCATTTTGCAAGTTTTGATCTTAAATACATCAAAAATCCTGTACACCATTCAACATAACTGCAGAATGTTCAGAGTGCTCAATAATTACATACTTGGGTTATACATTGTTCACTTTCTCCACCTTGGATTCACTAGACATTTGGGGTGCAACGGGAACGCATTGCACTAGGTGGACCCAGGGTTAGCAGATAACCAAGACCCCAAATGTACCTCCTCGCGGTGCACCCTGGAAACAGAAATACAGCAGCTCGAGCTGATTCTGGCCAAATCATTTGGGGATCGTGTCCGAGAATGTGGAGGCAGCAGATGGAAAGAGATTTGACTGCATAAGAGACAGACAATATCTCCGACACCACCAGCATCACCACATATAGCGACACTGTCGACATACAGTGAAGCTAGTCAGTCCAGTCCGAACTGCAAATAGAAAGTGAAAAGAACTGCGTGAACTGCAAATAGAAAGTGAAAAGTTTCTAGGAAAGGGGAACTACAAGCTCCGTCAGCTCGAGACGAGCTTCTAGTTACCTGTGCTCCTTACAGGCGGAGACCCAGACCCATTCATTGGCGTTCGGAAAAGCAAGAAGACCTAACCCAACTCTAATGTCGAGCCTTCCTAAACCAGAAATATGCTCGCGAAGAGAAAGGGTTCCGTACCCGATGGGCTTAGGCAAGAAAGGGACACCAATGGATGTCCTGACCCAACTCTATTGTCAAGTTTTCCTATACCGGAAGTATACTGGCAGAGAGAAAGGGTTCAGTACCTGATGGGCTCAGGCGATATTGAGACAAGGTCGCTCAGCTCGAGAACGCCTTGCTCTCAAACGCGTGGTGTGAGACTCGAACTTGGACAAGGGGTACACGATGTCGGTGAATGACACCTCGGCTAAGAAGGCGAAAGAGCCAGGGTCCAACTCTTCTGTTGAGTTCTTCCCCTTAAGGAGCCAGGCTCACGGATGAGAAACGGTTCAGTACCCGATGGGCACAGGCACAATACGTCCAATTACACAAGCAAGTTCATAGACAGTGGGACACCTCGTACGAGTCAGACGAGAGCAAAAATCGTCTTGGCGAAGAGTCACCACATACACGCGTGCCTGGAGACAGATATGGAGGCTGTCACAGGCTAGGGTAGCGCACCCGAATGATCAAGGCATGCCAAAATCGGATATGCTAGGCCTACACGGCGCATAACTGTGGCACAACGTAATCACGCTCCCGGCGGAAATCGCACGGATATCCATGCTGGTTACAATGGAGCGAACGCAAAACAAACAAACAAACAAACTAGACACTTATGGATCACATTTATGGATTTAGAAATTATTCATCTGACATTGGACTATTTAACAATCTCAAAAGCATTAATCTATTGTTTCTTTTGAACCCTGTGCTCGCTTTTATTGCGGCGTTCTTTGCCAGAGAAACTTCTACCATTTATTCATTTTAACACAGGTGGGAGAGTTGTAAGGAATATCATTGTAACACAGGTGGGAGAGTTGTAAGGAATATCATTGTAACACATGTGGGAGAGTTGTAATGAATATAATTTTAACAGTGTGTTGTCTAGTATTATTATGTATAAGAGTTAGTCATGGTCGCTGTAAGTTATTGAGTAATGGATGATAAGTTTGGGTTTTCTGTAACGTGATACACTGACAAATTATCACTTTCATTTATTCCAAAGACAGTAAGTGAGAAAAGGAAGCGTGGATGTTAGAGTGTGAGGTCTATGGCACCATCTTTGTCCTTAGGTGGTATGCCAGTCATGTTAAGCACCTACGACTCAAAGTACACAGATTGAGTAAACTGTAGATTATAGGGACATCATATATATTGTTAGTTTCTTTGCCATTTCTGCAATACGAAAGTTATAAATATATTTCTGAATATATAGTATATTCACAGTTTACTGAAATAATCACCCTTCTTCAGTTTTTCTTTTAAAAAATAAAGAAAGTATCTTACGGCGAGGTATGCGCCTTTCAGCCACAAAATAAAAAAGGTACTGTTTCAGATCATCCAGTCACCATGATTCCAATATTGACATTGTGATGACAAAAACGTATTGAATATATAACTCGGCGGTTATGGTTTTGCAGCACTCCCTGAAATACATACTCTCGAATTCATGGTGGCTGGATTACCCAAGGGTGGCTCTATTATTATTTTATGGTTAAAAAAAAACTATTATATAACCAAATTGGTGCCCGTGTGTTGCCAGAGGACAGCTAAGTCAATAAATAAATTAACTAGTCTGATCATATCACAACCTGAAATTATTACATAAAATGACAACAGATTAAGTGGTTTTTACATGCTTCCAGACTACCGTCAGACAGTCTTCCTTGAAAAGAATTACTATACAGGAGTGAAGACTGATGGTTACAAATCCAGGCGCTGACCATGCAAACGATGAATTACAGAAATAAATGAGTCAACGAAAATAAACATATGAAGCGCACAAAAAGCCACCCCAGAGAACTATTCTACCTCTGACGCTGCAATGCACAAAGGGGTATACAACGAAAAGAAAAGAAAACTTATATTGTCGAGTGTCACGAACAAATACATTTTTTCTGGGCTTTTTGTATTTGTATTTTTTAGAGAACATAGTCACAACAGACAAAATTCAAGGCAACAGAGACACCTCCAGAAAAAATATTAGAAGTTTGACAACCTGGCACAAGGAAACAACAACGACTTTGATGCAGCAAGGCACCTGATGATGATTTGTCTTCTGAACAAGTTCTTGGGGGGGGGGGTACAGTAATCTTCACACCCAACATGTTCTGTATCTTCTTACGTCACGCTTGGCAGAATACCGTGTTATTCTTTGCTCCTAGAAGATTAATCTCGCCTATCTCACTTATAAAGGCGACTGTATCCTGATGTAGGCAAATGATAGTAAGAAATTATTGCAAAGTTGAAAAAGAATCAAAATTTTATGTTTGTAAATATAAAATGAGTGAACTGTGAACAAGAGCCTTGGGAAACTACGCGTCTGCGTATAAATAAACATTTTAGTTTAGTCTAGTAAACATTACCACTTATCATGATGTACGCTCCTTTCAACAGTGGACGTTTGTCCAATTTGGTTATATCAGAGTTTGTTTACAATAAAAATTAAATAATTGAGTTTGTGGAACGACACTCCCCCCCCCCCTTCCCAGGGTATTGTATTTCAAATAAACATACTAGAGTATATATGCAAATAAATAGGCGGCACAGCGCGCGTTCACTTTATGTCGACCCTTGAACTTTGAACTTCACGAAACAATGCCGCTGTGTATAAGTTACGAGAGCGCCGCGAAGGCTGTGTAACTTGTGTGTGGTTCCTGGGGATACTGCAGAAAACGCTGGATGTACAGTCGCACCGGTGTTCTGTGTTAGTTGAAATTAGTATTATACTGCTGATAAAGCAGCAAACATCAACATTATGCTACTTTCTGTAAAGTGTGTGTGCATATTCATAACATATTTAAGTTTCGGATACTATGCAAATGCAGCTGTGGATGGTGTGGATCTGAAGAGAAGTAGAATATGGGGTCCTGGCTTGAATGTAGATTTCCTTATGCCTGTGAGATATTTCTACATTCAGCTGGTTAATAAGGACGGCAACAAGTGAGTATCCTGCATGACCTGAACACATCTTTTCATTTTAACGTAAATACTTTCATCATCATATTGACATATAGGCCTATTCTTTCCAGAACGTGGTCTTCCTTATGGATTCTTTAAATAATCTTCCATTCTGGGCGAGTTAGCTTGCCGCAGCTAGAGACATGTTTAAGCAATCTGATAATATTATATATCACTGCACCATCGTCGACTTGGGCGCCCTATTCCCCTGTTGTCGACGACTCTGCCTTCATCTATTAATCTTTCCATGCTGTTAGTCTCTTTATATGACTCCCCCCCCCCCCCGAAAAAAACAGAAGAACAAACCTACAGCTTTCTTGTTAGGATGTTGTGTTTGTTTGAGAACCCCTGGAACTACTTCCTATGTGCAATGGGAAACTTTCTGAGCTGTGTATCATACACAGGAGACTTCACCTTTCAGCTTGGTGCAATGCCCATTGGATGAACCTTTTACTCAGGAGGGGGTTGGGGTACAGATGTTGTTGTTCAGGAGCCAGCCCTCTTCCACATTTATTGATCCTCTTGATTGAGCACTTCTTGACTTGTCTTGTTAGCTGTCCATGGCATACTGTCCACTTCTTCTGTAGCATCTAATTTTGAAAGCATTGATCCAAAATAGAATTAAAAGGCACATTTAATCCTATAGTTTTTAAACTTTAACTGTTTTCCTCCCGTTGGATCCCTCTTGTAGCGGGCAATGGCCCGACACATCCGTCTTCGGCTTGCTTTAACTGTTTAAGATTTGTCATTACTATATTCTCTCATGATGATCTTCTTTAACGGTGGGATTGTCCGTGTGTGTGTTGATGGAGCCTGAAAGGGGAGCAAAGAATAGCAACACTGTTTACTTTCTAATGCATGTCGTAAGATGTGACTAAGGAGGTTATGGGGTGAATTTGGCTGTCCCATCCCATATAAGGTAAAAGTGATCCACAGCCAAACTGCAGGTGGATGTATCAGGGCAAAATGTGCAGATATCACAACAAAGTTCTAAACCATGACACCATGCATTCAGTTCTCTGTACAACATCCTGATAATATGCAGGAGTTTGAGAACAAATGAAGAAGAGCCATTGGATTCATTTTGTGCCATTTCTAGGACCACATTTACTTTAGGCCTAGATGATAGCTTTATACAAAGTTCTGCACTGTTATTTATGTTATCATTTGTATTCGCTGTGACATCACATATATAGACAAAACTGCAAATGACTTGGTGACCATTTCTGCCAAGATCTTCATTATATCAGACACATTTTACACTTGTTTTACACTTGATTTAAATAGCAATCACTTACTGTGTGTTGCTGAAACTCAAAAAGTGGAGTAAAAACTAGGAACACTAAGACTTGCCATGCATGTCATAAGAGGTGACTAAGGAGGTCTTTTGTATGAAGTTGACTATCCCATACAAGGTCAAAGTGAATCAGAAGCCATGCTATTTCACCTTAGAACAGGCCACTGCAGACTGTTGGGTCACCTTTACTGATTAAGGATCTCATACACAGATGAATGTCCATGTGGATCCGATACCCAGACCCCGGAACACATACTTCAGGACTGCCCAACATACAAAGAGCAGAGACAGCCAACCTGGCCAGAAGATACAGACTTCAGGCAAAAGCTATGGGGCAGCCTCTCTGACCTGGAGAAGACAGTGGACTTCATCTTGACGACAGGCCTGACGGTATAGCATGACCACAGATGCTGAACGCAGAAAAAGAAGAAGAAGAAGCCATGCTGAAGTCTGGCCAAATCGAGAAGATATAACAGCTAAGCTGTAAACCATAACATAATGCAATCTATTCTCCAGGCAAAATCCTGCTAATCTGCAGGAGTTTGAGAACAAATGCAAAAATTAAGAATAGCACTCAAAATGTATGTGCCTGTAGCATTCAGGTCATTGCAATAAAATCTTGATCTACGAATGATATCATTTGATATGCTCCAAAGCAGGAGCACTCAACATGGTGCTGATGAGCGCCTAGGTGCTCCCATGAGCACATGTATTTGCACTATGCAAGTTTTAAAACATGCTCATGAGCACTAACAATTACTTGTGAATTGTGCTTGACATCTGAAAAAGTTGAGAACTCCTGCTCTAGAGAATCATTATATATTGCAATAAGATATTCTAAATGCATTTGGTATAAATACAATTCATTCCTTTAACTAGCTATGTTAATTTGTTATTCTATTTGTTTCCAGGTCTAGTAGTTTTGTTTGGTTTTCATTCTTCAATTTTCCTAATGTTAATTTCTACCACAAAACATCATCACATGTTCTTAGGTATTGCTCTGTAGTTTTTTATATCAAACCTGTAAATAAGAGTGATTTGTGGTGTTCAAACCTCCACCATATCCGTCCTCAGAACATCAATTTTAATACTAAGACCTTAGCTTAAAAGGTGGTTAAACACCCCCCCCCCCATCCCCAACGATTTTCTCTCTTGTAACATTATTTCCAGAGTGTGGTTTTCCTTATGGATTCTATGAACACTCTGCAATTCTGGACGGAGCTGGCCCGTCTCAGCTAGAGATGAACTTATTTTATGCTTTCTACAAGACTTGCGTTAGCATCGATACTGGGCAATGTTTATTGGCGAGGAAACCAGTGTCCCAGTCATCTTGGTTATTTTTTTTTTACGGTTGTATTTTCTTAACCGTTATTTGTTTCTTGACAAAGGTCCCAATAGGACCGATACGTTGATAATTGTCCTTGTTCTATGTTTTATTGTTATTTATTATTTTATATCGATAGTTAGGTATTCTCAGTAACCAGTTTATTTATTTACTATTTATCTCACTGCATCATCGTCGTTTTGGGCGCCCTTTTCCCCTGTTGCCGTTAACTCTGCATTCAGCTATTAATCTTTCAATGCTGTTATGTCTCCTTATATGATTTTAAAAAAACAACACCACAGCTTTCTTGGTAGGATGTTGTTAAAGAGCCAGCCCTCTTCGATGTTTATTGATCGTAACATTTCTTTGTTTTACTTTTTAGCTATCTATGATTTTCTACAAAAAGGTAATCAGAAATATAATGAAAAAGAGGGAATTGCATACGAGAATGGACAAATGCCCCATTATTTAGGTTAACCTCCCATCTGAAGACACATCTGCGTTGCTGGTTTGATATGCACATGACATAGTTCTCTTAGCAGAGAACGTACATAAGCTACAGAGATGAATAGAACAAGTCAACAAATCAAGAAGAGTTTCTGACAACTATGACCCCCTAATCACAGTAAAACTAGTAAAGCAAATAATATTTTGACAAAGCAAAAATGTGCAAACTGCTTGGTAAGTTTAAGAGGTGCAACAGTAAATCCCCCCCCCCCCACCACTACTCTGCTTAGGTATAAAAATATTAAAGGAAATAAAAATGAAAAAAAATTATATTTTTTAACGTATACCAGAGTAAGATTTTTTAAGGATTTGTCGTTAAAACAAGTGACCAATCAAGATCACGGGAAAAGCAAAACGAGTCACTTTAGAAGCTGTTTTCCAATTAGCCAAGATTTCTTCAGCTATCGATTGGTCACAATCAAAGCTAACTACGATCAAGTATGCTTGCTCTATTCCCCTCTATTGCGTCCTTTAGACATGTTTATGATTGTAATGAATTAATCCGTTTATCCGTGAGCAGGTAGCTCTTGACAGCCCATAGCCTTTCTGGCAAGAGGTTCTCAGTTTTGTAACTGAGGCGATACCTGGACTCGCATAAGTTTGTCTCAAATAACGACCGTCTCCAGTAAGATGTTATTTAGAATTGTCACGTGACCGGACTGGGGCATTGCTGGACTTTCAGTTGGATATATATGTGTATATACAACATTAGAAGACCTGGATTTTGCCGATGATCTTGCACTATTGAGTAAAAACCATCAAGATGCACAAACAAAAACCGATAGATTAAAACTCATCGCAGGACAAATAAGTCTCCAAATCAACTCATCAAAAACAAAAATTATGGACTTCACCAATTCACCTAACGCAATTACTTTAAATGGACTAAGACTACTGGCAGACTACTTACTGATCAATGACAAATACTGGTCTAAGATAACTTACTGATCAATGACAAATACTGGTCTAAGATAACTTACTGATCAATGACAAAACCCCGTAGTGGTAATCTTCGATAACAGTTACCATGTTGTTCCGACAGGCCGACGCTATGCTTGAACTAGTTACGGGCACAGCGTGGGTGGGCGGAATAACAAAGAAACCTGTCTCAAGGGCCAGAGTTGTGCCCTAATGTCAACGTCTGTTTCGGCGACATTAGACTCAAAACACCATTGAGTCAGATGTCTGCTGGAACAGAGGGCGGAGCACTTATGGGAATGCCCCACGTGCTGTGAGGCCAGTTTCTAATCAAGAATCAATGACAAATACTGGGTCTAAGACTACTTATTCCTGAATACTCATCAAAGTTGTGAAAAAATGAAATCACTTTTTTTGGGTTGGTTGCTGATCGAGCGATCCATAGGATCATGCCCTTTGACCTAACCGTTTAACAAAATTATTTTTTGTACAAACCGACACCTCCTCCCTTTTAATTCAGTAGTAAAATGTTCCGCAGAGTATAATTTTTATACAAGATAATATAATAATAATACATATAACCCATCAGGGGTGCCACACTGGAGACATAACCCGTCAGGGTTATAAGGGTGCCGCACTGGAGACATCAGCACAAAAATCTCTGCAAACATCTATATCCTAAATCATTTGGAAGAATAGAAAAATCATACCCATACTATTCCTTGATGTTATCAATCCAGGATTTTCTCCCTACCCTCTTCTCCTTCCACCCTCGACTGTTTCTTGCAAAATAATTTTAGAAAGCGAGTCGTGTCTAGTTACATGACCAAACCAAACAAGTTTACGCCATTTCATCACTGCCAAAAGCGGTTCTTGATAACCTGCCAGTTTGTTTATTTGCTGCCAGATTAATATAGTTGTCTTGTGTTCTATATAGCTAATTCTTAACAAACGTCTGTAGCACTTATTTTCAAAAGCAAAAAATCTTTCTTTCCGTGTCTGCATTGAATGTCCACCTTTCACATCCGTATACAAGTATACTTAGCACTAGTGATCTGAATATATTTTTTTTTACTGTAATACTGGTCTTGCTTTTCTAAATCATATTCAACCTCGCCATGGCAGCCATCGCCATTTCAAGTCTTAGCTTAATTCCATTCCTCTAGTTGCCATCATCACAAATATAGGAGCATTCGATTCTTGTAAAAACTAGAGCACGTAGTACATTTTTGTGCGTTGGCGCGGTTCACTGTCAATGGTTTTATTATCTTCTATCATGGGTTCTTTCATCAGTCCATCTGGATACATTTACCATAATATCTTCTATCATGGGTTCTTTCATCAGTCCATCTGGATACATTTACCATAATATCTTCTATCATGGGTTCTTTCATCAGTCCATCTGGATACATTTACCATAATATCTTCTATCATGGGTTCTTTCATCAGTCCATCTGGATACATTTACCATAATATCTTCTATCATGGGTTCTTTCATCAGTCCATCTGGATACATTTACCATAATATCTTCTATCATGGGTTCTTTCATCAGTCCATCTGGATACATTTACCATAATATCTTCAATGAACAACACGATTCGTTTCAATTAATCTATGGAACAAACCAAGTGTGAAGTATCGCCGTCTATGTGCCGTAGTTTCTTGATCCTTTCAGCACGAAGGATTAATTTCTGCAGTCCCCCGCCCCGGCTCAGTGAACAGAAGGACATATCATAAATTAGCAAACACTTTCTATACTCGTAATTTAACACGTGTATTATTTGCAACGCAATGGAAGCAAATAATGGAAACACTGTTGCCTGACATTGCATGTCGTTAGAGGCAAGAAAGTTTATACATGGACGGGGGGGGGGGGGGTGTTGTCGTGTAGAGTTTTAACTCCCCCATCCCCTTTTTTTCTGAAGAAAATAGTAATGTGGAATTAAGTACAAAGAAGAGCACGTGTATTGACGGGACGGGAAAGGGGGGCAATGAATAGTGCAATCATTACCTGCATGAAGGTAGACAAATAGTGCAATCGTTACCTGCATGAAGATAATAGGCGAGTAAGGAGGAGACTTCTCATTTGTACTAGCTATAAAACTCCAGTCAAGACTTCTCATTTGTACTAGCTATAAAACTCCAGTCAAGACTTCTCATTTGTACTAGCTATAAAACCCCAGTCAAGACTTCTCATTTGTACTAGCTATAAAACCCCAGTCAAGACTTCTCATTTGTACTAGCTATAAAACCCCAGTCAAGACTTCTCATTTGTACTAGCTATAAAACCCCAGTCAAGACTTCTCATTACTGGGAACATATCCATATGTGAACACTTCCATCATCATCATCTCCTGGCTTAGCTAACAGTTAACTGAATGTCGAGAACCACTGACAAGTGATTTTTTTCCCTCCCTTTTCTCCCAGCATGACAGACTCGGTTGGTGAGGGGCTTGTTACTGCGTCTGTTGAATTTTTATCCGGTGCTAGAGCCAGGATCTGGACACAAGTGTTGGATCGCCATGACGGCACGTATATAGTAAGATACCGCCCATTTTCCACAACCTCTGACCTCCGGATTAGCATACTTCTAAATGGACGCCACATTGCCAGCTCTCCATATAATCTCAAAGGTAAATTACATTTTTTGAAACTATTTACACATATTCTTTACACATTATCTGTTAATAAGGTTTCGCCTTTATATCCTCAACTCACATCCCATGTACTTTTTTGAAGTTCTGCAGGCAGGGCCGTAGATATGATGGTCTTCAGAAGGGGGTTTTACCCCAAAAAATAGTCAAAAAATCGCTGCTGGAGGGGTTTATGCTGGAGGGGTTTATACAGACCCTTTGGCTACGTTTCTAGTACTAAAATTTATGTTCAGAATTGCTAAGGGGGGGGGGGGGGTTGAACATGCCAAACCCCTACCTTATCTACGAGCCTTCCTACAGGTCACAACCACACGTGGACTGTGTGATATCAAAAGTGACCAGCACATAGCATCATTATCAGGTAGCCTGAAGAGGATATAGCAGTCATCACAGCCTTTCGAAAACTATGCATATCATGAGCCAGTCTTCCTGCTTCTGTTACTGTCGTGTTCATGTGGTTTTTGATGTTTTGCGTCCATCTTATTCATGTTCTGCCTCTTGTTCGTCTCCCTGGAATCATCTCCTCCATTATGGTCTTCTCTAGGTTGTCATGGCGTGCCGTATGATATGACCAAAATATTGTAGTTTTCTTGGAAGAACCATGTTGTTTAGCTATTTTTCTTTTCATTTCTCTCAGGATGGCTACATTAGTGATCTTTTTGGCCCATGGTATTCTGATGATTTTTTTGTAACATTTTGTTTAAAATACTGCTATTTTATTTTTCACTTTTATGTTGATTGTCCATGATTCACGCCCATATAATGCCACTGGAAATGTGCAAGCTCTTAGAAATGTTAGTTTAGTTTTGTTGTTTTACAGCAGCTCAGACATAACCAACCCACATGCCACCATATATAATTACGATAAAATCCAGATAATATAGTGAGAAAGAAAGGAGTGGTTGTATAAATGTGTCCCGGTCATGATGACCATGTACCATTTCGTCTTCTTGTTTTTGCCCCGGTCCTCTGGGCCATGCCAAAACCATGGTCAACAAATTTGGAAAAAAAATTTTATCGCTCAATTCACAACATTGTAAAGCCCACCATTTCATATTTCATTCCACGGGCAAATACCAGCTCACCTCATAATGCCAAACCATCCAGTGTAAATCACCAACATATGGGTACTATTTGACTTTGTAAAAGGTTCTTGTTTGCAATTAGTGCCTACCAACGTATTTTACAGTTAATTAATCTAAATATTATAATATAATTAATCAATAATTAATTTAAAGTGTTTTAATTTTTAGGGTTAGAGATAGGGTTAAGTATTACGGTTAGTTATGTTTTACATAACTAAATCGAACACTAGATTTATTTATACTTTAATTAATAAATAATAAACACAAACTGATAAATATAGCCAAGGGAAATAATCACATATAGGCACTAATTTCAAACTAGTTCCTTGTAAAATGCAAACATTGTCATGCAAATTGAAATGCAAATAAAAGTTTAAAAAACAAAATTTCAACCAGATAAGACGCAATATTTAGGTACGGGCCGTAGTAACACAAATAAAGTGATAAAAATTAATAAGTAAAAAAATGTTACTAAATACCTACCACTAATATTAAAAAGAAGATAAAAACTGTGGTAATAAAATAAATAAAAACAAAAAAGGTTGACGTTTTGATAAAATTAATTCTTAAATTAGTACTTTTTTTCTATATAAAGTGTTCTTATTATTTTGTTTGCTTGTTGCTTAGACGAAGATCTTTTGATGGAAACATTAACAGTGTTGGTCCTTATTTATTTTATTATCATTGCTTGTGTTGTATTTTTATTCGTAGTGGGAGCTATTTTTATTCGTAGTGGGAGGTATTTTTAGCACTTTTTTTTTACCTATTCATTAGTATCATATCGGTACCACCAAATGGTTGCAGGTGTTCACGCGATCGCATGATTGCATACAAACTTGTGGAACATACCTACCACAAACACACATAGATCACCTCTCAGTCGAACACTTATCACATCATTGAACACCGCTGATAGTTGGAATCGCCACCTACATAGAATCACCACCTACATAGAATCACCACCTACATAGAGTGGAGTTTGTGCCATCGCTGTAAAAAAAAGGTGATGAACTGGAATATAAGCGTACTTTCAACCACATCGATGTATATGTATATGTAGACAAAAAAACGTGGGACTTTTTGTGTAAACATTTACTGGAGTCTCTAGGGAGTACGAGTTCGACACTCGTGTGACCTATACCAGGTAGTGAAGTTTTACTGTCACCTTCAGATTGATGTTTATCTGGCTGGCATTCTTTTCTGACGTGGTTTTCCGGGGCTTATGAAATTCCAAGGTGGTTATTTACTCAAAATGTGGCTACTCGAGACTGTCGACAGTAATGATCCCTGTACAGAAAGGAAACATGACATGAAAAGCTGATTTTTTATTATTTCCATGCATTTCGTTGATCTGTTTTAACTTTTTTTGACAACTGGTTTCAAGTATATAAATAGTCACCAACAAAAATCACGAGAATAATAAAAAAGGCACAAATGAAGTATATTTTACGTTCTGTTGACAATCCTATACTGGAGTCCAGCCATGGGGATAGACTGTAATGGTACGAGGTTGTCTATGGCTTATTTTGGTAACACATATACCTATTTTTGTTAATTTTGATATTTGCCCCGTGTTACCCAAGCCACCCATTACCTGTTTAGGGTTGTTAGCCGACACTGGAACTTCCAATGGCATGAGCTGGGTTGTTTTATACTCCGGAGGGAACTTTGCCATGACATTTTTTTTCAATCTCGAAGCATGTTAGAGAATACACAAGTTGTCTTCCATCAGTCCAGGCAAGTGTCTTTAGCAGAAGTTATCACAGCTTAAATCATAGAATAGGCTAGTCAGCCCAAGACCTCACTTCTTTAGTCGCAACTTACAATATGAATATCAGGCACCAATGTTACATTTTAAAGAAATACCACAGAAATCAAAGAGGCTACGGGTACAAGCCTACAAACAGCACACTTGGGGGCTATCTCAAGAGAACTTTTCTACCCCTTACGTTGCGAGGCCGAAAAGGGTTAAATGGCTCCCGTGTGTTGCCGGGGCCCGAAAGGGGAGCAAAGAATAGCAACACTGTTTACTTTACACGGGATGGAGTTGACTGTCCCATCCCATATAGGGTCAGTGACCAAAAGCCAAGCTGAAGTCGGATGTGGCAGGCCGAAAGGCGCAGATATCGCAGCAATGCTGTAAACCATGACACAACGCATTCCGTTCTCCGGACTACATCCTGCTAATCTGCAGGAGTTTGAGAACGAACGCAGCAGAAGAAGGGTTAAATGGAATAGATAGTTTTACTATTCTGTGCTCCAATTTCGGGATTCGTCAATGCACGTGCGGTGTAGACATAAAATGTCTCTTTCGATTGCGAGAGTAATCTCTTACATATGCGGGCATATTACACACGCGCCCGCACACAGCTGTTATTATTGATAAAGTTATGACGGCCCCTTTAATATATGGAGAAGAGCAGATAGTTTGCATATCATTGATTAAATGACATCAGAGAGATAACCGGGTTGATTGTTGTTGAAATCACAGGTTCTCAACCTTTTTCGAGTCATGACCTCATTTTATAGAAATAATTCAATGTGAACTCTGGTCACTGATACATACAAATAAATATAGGGAATATGGCTTATTAGCAATCTGCATACTTTTATGCATGGACATAATTCTAACTGAATTTGCAAAAGTGGATGTAACAAATTGTCGTCATCACTTGTGATGGACGAACACACACAGTTAAGATACCCTGGGGGTAATGGTAACCGAAGGGCACTACTAACTGTAACATATTGGCCCCACGCTCACGATTGTACATAAACGCCACGATGTACAATTTCTTGACCGATCAGGGAAGAATGGAGATCAATCAATCAAGTGCCATGCCGACTGGCGTAGGCGATCGTGTTTCTCCACGACTCTCTGTCTCTTGTGTTGTCAATAAGCTCAGTTGGTGAGCTTCTACCGTGCCACGATATAAGCCCATCTAGTAACTTTTCTCTTTGTCGACCTCTATCTCTTCTCCCTTTGATCTTTCCAGTGGTTATTAAGTGTTCAAGCTGTGTTCTTCTCAGCACATGCCGTAGAAACCTTGACTATCTGCCCCTAATGTTTGATATGATTGATATTTTTACGCCAGCATCAATGAGAACCTCTGCATTATGGAGATATGACTAGAAATAAAATGTACCGGTAACTATAAATGAACATGCGTTTTGTAAAATCTGAAATTTGACCTAAACTTATTTGCGATGGTCCTGAAACATCAAAAGAATTCGCCGATGCACAAAATCCAAAATAGTATCTGTGGACTAAATAATCAAAATATTTTAGCTTAATTAATATTCGAAAATTGCATTGCTCGATCTGTGCCATCTAACAGGTAGTTTCAGAAAAAATCGATTCCAATCATGTTTATGAATGAGTACATTTACTATAATACTACAATCCCGCATGTTTAGTAGTCGATGTAGAGATCAGGGTGCTCATTGACGATACGATACCACTGCAGATGGTTGGTTGGTTGCTGATCCAACAGTCCATGGGCCCATGCCATTAAAATGGCATTATATTGCTGGAAAGTATGTTGATTTTTGGCCCACTCTGGGCCAGAGCCGGAGAATAACTATCACACGATCAGGATGGTAGATTTCAACCTATGGACTGCTCCAAGCCACTGCAGCCAAGATAGGGTTCACTGTGCTCATTACCCGCCACCAATTAACTACTGGTTATGCTGAACTTCTCTATTGCTGCAGGCATGCAACCAAATGTTCAAGTTAAAAGGATTGTCACGTCCTGAGTCACTATGTCTCTATGATGGACCTCAGCCATATTAAAAAACAGTGCTGTCAGTTTCCTCCTCCCTAGTGCTGCACATTACACCTCTGTCTCCCTCCCAACCAAAGAGGGTGCATACATATATAAAAATAACAAAGCATAAAACACAATGCAACAAAAATAATAAAAGCATGAGAAGCATAATTGTATAGATGACTTGCCATGAAGCTTCTATAAGAAGATAACATCAATATAACGACAAGTCAAGTCATCTACTAAGGTTTTCTGTTGCATGGGTGGTTTGTATAGTCGGTCATTGGTGAGACCCACAGACGCAAACACATGTGTAGATTAGCACTGCAGAAAATGATGTCATGATATACACTGATACGTCACATTCGCCATTAACACTGTTCTTGCCAGTAATAAAGCTGTGAAAGAATCCAGCAGTGCAACATCGTTACAACTTCATTACAACATCGACAGTCTTACGATAGAGATAAATGCTGTGACGAAGGCACTGTCCTGGCTGATGTTACATGACATAATCCCATGCGTGCATAGTGACAATTTGAACATGCTCCGCGAAGTAGAAGCGGGAGTCGTGCACAGTCAATGGGTGAGTTATTGGCACATTCTATGAACAGAAATAATACATTATATTCGTGCCAGGATATGCGGACGTTGAAGGCAATGAGCGAGCCGATATTCTGACCAACATGACTACAGTGTCAATATGTACATCAATGGATCCATTTGACAGTTAATGCGCTAAAAGGCCTCGTCCGCTCAGAATATTGTCAAAAATGTGAATCGCTTCCGCTCCGAAAACTACGCGAAATTGGTGTAAAGAACGGAACAGCCAGTAAAGAGAAACATAATAGATAAGAGAAGAGATTGATAAATCAGCATGGACCTGGAACGGTCAGCCGCTACAATCTGATGTGGGACGATGATCGGAGCACCTATAGAAGTGTCCGTGGTGCTCTGATGATAACTTGCAGTCGTAACTCATAACTCAGCGTAACGCTAGGGGGGAAAAAAGACGTTACACCGTCATGCGTGACCTTTTATAGTATGAGACCCATTGGGCGAGTGGGAAATCCAGCCTTTCAAAATGACTAATTAACCATTTCCTTAATTGTTATTGACCGTCGCACAAAGTATAATTATAGTGACCAATAAAATCACGGAAATAATCAACTGAGTCATTAAGAAAGCTTAATTCCCTTAGTCAGTATGTCTTATATAGTAGATGATCAGGGTTTATGAGGCCTTTATCTCGATGTAATTCTGTGCCAGAAATTTGTGTCACGGTTGTGCATTATTTCTCCATGCCCTCATAAATGTCAGCATGGTCTCTTTTTAGTGACCTACATATTTTATGCTTACACACATACAGAAATGTGAACAGCTCAAAGAAGGTTGTTGTTGTTGTTTTTTGTTTGTTTTCTTTCTGAAATGTGTGCAGGTCAGCAGATATATCACATAAGACTATATAAGCATAGAGTATAGAGTACGCAGAGCCGTGGTTTACAGTACGGCTTCAATATCTGTACCTACAGCTCGACATATCGTGGTTTACAGTATGGCTTCAATGGCTGTACCTAACATCTCGACACATTGTGGTTTACAGTATGGCTTCAATGGCTGTACCTACATCTCGACACAACTTACCGTATCATGACATTGTTATCTATAACTGAGGATCTCCCTAGCGTAGTGGTTAAGCTGTTCGTCTTGTGTTCAAAAGGTCATGGTTTTGAATCCGACTCATGTCGTCTTGTGTACAAGGTGGATTTTTTTGAAGATCCCTGTATATTATCACTTGAAGCTACGGAGTTACGTGCTCTGAGTGGTACTCTCGGCAGGCGGCATGTGGCTTCATTGAGTGTGATGGAGTACATATAGGAAATCGAGTACAGCCAAGTCAATCCTCTACGTCTTTTGAACCCTTTTTAAATTGTTATATTACTGACATCCTCCAGGCTGTGAAAGTAAACCGCTATGCATAATCTAACTTAGTTGTCTTTTACATCATGCATGACAGGTGTCAGTGTTACTAATCATTGCTTCCCTTTCAGACCTAAGCAATATACAGGTGAATGAACTAGTCACCACTGAAGACGGATGTGTCAGGCAATTGGCACAAATAAAACGGCAACACAACACATTTCCATTCTCTGTACTAATCCTGCTGGAAATCTAGTATCACCCTTGTCCTGCTACAAGAGAGATTTAGCGGGAGTTTGAGAATGAACGCTGAAGAAGAAGAAGAAATGTACTAGTAAATCTGGTTACACGTTAAACAGGTCACAACAGGCTGAAGTAACATTTATTCAACAAGCTAGAGATATAATGGTTTGTTAAATATGACTGCAACACACCGCAGAACATCTGTTACAATCATGCCATAGATACGAGAAACATATGAAAGACTTGACACCCTTACTAATACCAGTTTGGGAGTAGTTTTTTTTTATAAACTGCTCTGTCATTTTTTGTAGTGTGTGCACATTCAGGGTAGTAAATTAATGAAGTTGAGAAGTCTGTGGCTGTGTTGAAAATTCATGAATTGTAGATATGGATTAGTGTGGCTCAGGATTGGAGATATGGATTAGTTGTGACTTAGGATTGGAGATATGGATTACTGTAACTCAGGATTGGAGGTATAGATTAGTGAGATTCATGATTGGAGATATGGATTAGTGTGACTCCGGATTGGAGATATGGATTAGTTGTGACTTAGGATTGGAGATATGGATTAGTGTGACTCAGGATTGGAGATATGGATTAGTTGTGACTTAGGATTGGAGATATGGATTACTGTAACTCAGGATTGGAGATATAGATTAGTGAGATTCATGATTGGAGATATGGATTAGTGTGACTCAGGATTGGAGATATGGATTAGTGTGACTTAGGATTGGAGATATGGATTACTGTGACTCAGGATTGAAGATTAGGATTGGAAATATGAAATACTGTAACTCAGGATTGGATATATATATTAGTGTGACTCAGGATTGGTGATATGGATTAGTGTGACTCAGGATTGGAGATATAGATTAGATATGTTTGTTGTTTGTTTTGCGTTTGCTCCATTGTAATCAGCACAGATAATCGTGTGATTTCCGCCGGGAGCGTAATTACGTTGTGCCACTGTTATGCGCATTGTAGGCCCAGCACATCTGATTTTGGCATGCCTTGACATTTCGAGTGAGATACCCTAGCCTGTGACAGCCTTCCTATCTGTCGCCAGGCAGCGAATGTGTACTGAGTCTACGCCGAGACGGTTTATCCTTCACATCTATCTTGCACGAGGTGTTCTGACGCCAGTGAACTTGTCTCGCGTGATTATACGTATTGTGCCCATGCACATCTAGTGCTGAACCTTTTCTCATCCTCAAGCCTGGTTCTGGTTTAGGAAGAACTCGACAGAAGAGTTGGACCCTGATTCGTTCGCCCTCTTAGCCGAAGTGTTCTTTACTAACGCTGTGAACCACTCCTCCAAGTCTGTACACATATTTAGGAGTGTCGGGGACTAGCATTTTGTTCTAGAGCTGAACAGTGCTTGTCACCTTGCATGGCTGTGCCTTTGTCCATCGAGTACTGAACCTTTTCTCTCCGTGAGCATGTTTCCGGTATAGGAAAACTCAACAGTAGAGTTGGGATCACCAGTAACTAGAAGCTTGTCTCGAGCAAACATCGCTTTAGTTCCAGTTTCCTTGAAATGTTTTCCTACCACTTTGCACATAACACTGCCCCCTAGCGTTATGCTTTCCTCTCATTGTACTCATTGCTGTATTTTCCTTCTGGTGCCTAACGCACCAATTCTTTATATTTTTCATCTGCCCATTTCGTAACAACAACATTGGCCGCCCCTCCAATGCTTCTGCGAAACTGACTAGCTTCACTGTGTGTCAACAGTGCTGCTGCATATGTTGGTGCAGAGGTGTGGGAGATTTTGCCTGTCATTTTGCAGTCAAATCTCTTTCCATCTCATTAAAATCTCTTTCTTGTCTTACATGTCAATGAAAAAATGCTCCATTCAGTTACAGCACAGCATCCCAAGAAACAACAGCATCCAAAAAACGATATTAATTTATTTATGGTCATAATTTTGTCAACATCAAAGAGACATTGCACAACACCAAATAACATTATCTGAAGCTGCCAGAAAAGCGAGAACAAGAACATTGTATCTCCCTCGACACCCATAAAGGGTAAAAGAGGAAGGAAAGAGGAAGAAGAAGAATTTTGTGTTTTTAGCCTTAGAATGTTAACAGTTGTTGAACCATCCAGTGTTAACAGTTGTTGAACCATCCAGTGTTAACAGTTGTTAAACCATCCAGTGTTAACAGTTGTTAAACCATCCAGTGTTAACAGTTGTTAAACCATCCAGTGTTAACAGTTGTTGAACCATCCAGTGTTAACAGTTGTTAAACCATCCAGTGTTAACAGTTGTTAAACCATCCAGTGTTAACAGTTGTTGAACCATCCAGTGTTAACAGTTGTTAAACCATCCAGTGTTAACAGTTGTTGAACCATCCAGTGTTAACAGTTGTTAAACCATCCAGTGTTAACAGTTGTTGAACCATCCAGTGTTAACAGTTGTTAAACCATCCAGTGTTAACAGTTGTTGAACCATCCAGTGTTAACTGTTTTTTTAATGTAGTTCAGTCATCCCTCAGTTATCGCGGTTAATAGGAACCAGAACCGGCCGCAATAAGTGAAAAACCGCAAAGTAGTGTCATCCTCTCATTTTTTAACACACGTACATTTTTTGTGTATGTATAATATCAATAAGTGTATATGAAACTGAAAGTGTATTGATGAGGCAATGCAGACCCGAATTCGGGTGCTGAGATCTTATATTGAACCAATTCTTTTTTATGGATGTGAAGCATGGACTATAAACAAGAAAATTCAAAGTGAATTGGAGGCTACAGAAATGTGGTTTCTGAGAAGAATGATGAAAATACCATAGACAGCCAAGAAAACTAATGCAGAAGTTCTCATTGATGCTGGCGTAAAAAGATCAATCATATCAAACATTAGAGGCAGACAGTCGAGGTTTCTAGTACATGTGCTGAGAAGAACACAGCTTGAACACTTGATAACCACTGGAGGGAACAAAGGGAGAAGAGATAGAGGTCGACAAAGAGAAAAGTTACTAGATGGGCTTGTATCGTGGCACGGTAGAAGCGCACCAACCGAGCTTATTGACAACACAAGAGACAGATAATCATGGAGAGGCATGATCGCCTACGCCAGTCAGCATGGCACTTGATTGATTGATTGATTGTATATGAAACCATATAAATGCATATGTTATCATTAGAACATTAAAGAATAGTTTCAAACATGTACATAAAGTATTAATAGTATAAATAACATACATAAAATAATGTATAAATAATATAAATATGATACGTGTGTGTATGTGTGTGTGTGTGTAACATACGTAGATGTAACTAAAGTGTACATACTGTAAATATGTTTTTAGAAATCCGCGATGTACTGAGGCCGCGATGAATGAACTGCGAAGTAGCGACGGATGACTGTATATATTTTCTGTTTTCTCAGGAAAAATTTACCACGAGACATGCAACTGTCCACTTCAGACATCTGAAGAGTGGGCAGCTTCGGTCAGTTGTCCTGCTACATATCCACAAATCCAGCATGACTTTGAACCTTTCAATAGCATTGATATGTCCCTTGTTGCAAAGGAAGCAGTGGAGAGATTCAGCGAGAAAGGTCATCACAGTGTCTGTCACTTCAAGGTCATCAACAACAAGGTATGATATTCTCCCATGTGTTGTTGTTCCCCAAAAGGGGAGTAAATAATAGTGATACTGCAACCTACCATGTAGGAGATGCTTGAGACTAACGGGAATTGAACCAGTCCGTTCAACGGCACCAAATCGCCTAGCAACTATTGAACATGCGTTCTTCCATACTTGACTAACCGCATCTCCAAAAACAAGATGCGATTTCATCAAGCCATTCAAATCGTGCACACAAAGTCACCAGAACGGACCGATCAAGACAAGGACTATTACAACAACAACAAACATCCTGTACAGGTATTTAAATATCCTCAGTAACAACAAACATATAACATATAATATCCGTATTAGTTATACAAGGGCCGATAGGTCTTCTTGTAAACATGAATAACATATATAGACAGTACAATTTTGCTTCAAATAATTGTTTATACAAGTAAATTTAAGTAAGAAGCCAGAGGACAACTTTTAAAAATTCTTGAGACTAACGGGAATTGAACCAGTCCGTTATGTAGGAGATGACTAGGGTTGTGAAGGTGAGTTTCGCTATCCCATTCCATAGAGAGTCAAAGTGATCCAAAAGCCATGTTAGTTCAAAAAGCTTAGATTTTGCAACCAAGCTATAAACCATGATAAACGCAATCTATACTCTGGACTACATTCTGCAAATCTGCAGGAGTTTGAGAGTGAATGCAGAAGAAGAAGAGGGTGTGAAGTTTACGACTTGGAAATAGTTCTAAAGAATAGGTCCATTATTTCTTCTCTAGGCATGCTGTAATGTTATAGAATGCTACTAAAGAAAGTTAAGAAGGGGGTGCGTGGGGACTTAGGCCAATGACCTGCTGGCGAGTTGTGGTGGTACTGTAGTTAGTGCACTGACTCCTGGTTCAGTGATTCATGGTTTGAATCTCAGTTCAGGTGGAATTATTTTAAATCCCAAACTGATTATGGATCCACCAAGCTCTTTCTGTTTTTGTGCTATAGATAGTGCTGGTTAGCATGATATAGCATTGAATGATAAGCATTGTGTCATAGTTTACAGCTTGACTGCGATATCTGTCCCAGTGACACAGTGGAACACCTCCTTATTGCCTGCCCTTACCTTTCAACTGCCAGGAAAAAACATCTACAGACATCCTTAACAGTCACTAACTTACAGTATGGATCACTAAGTCAACTTCAGAAGACCTGCACTTTTATAAGAATGGCATTGTGTTGCCAAGAGTATAACTACTCGGCAGCGTTTGGATGTCGACAACGATGATGACAGAAACAACAACAACAACAACAACAATGATGATGATGATGACAACAATGACAACACCAACTGCGATATCTGCACCATTTGCCCTGACACATCAAATTTTATAATGGCTTTTGGGTCACTTTGACCCTCTTTGGCGAAAAAGCCAATGTCCACCCCAAAGCTTTCTTAGTCATCTCATGACATACAGGAAGGTGAAAGTTATATGGGGTATGAACCAGCATTATAACATAAAGGTGAAGGTTATATGAGGTTTGAACCAGCATTATAACACACAAAGGTGAAGGTTATACAAGGTATGAACCAGCATTATAGCACACAGTTTCCCATAATTCCTCTGCTGCCTAGTCCGTAGTTGACCAGAAACTGCCTGACTAGTGTCATCTACTGCACTTGCTCATTAATGATAGTGCCATTCCTCAACCTTCCCAGAGCTTGAACCCTGTTATGTTACTTCCTGGTGACTGGGTGAACCATGGGAGTGATCTTTATTTGAAACCAAGAATAGTGAGTGAATTTCTTCTGCATTAATTCTGCATTATTAATTCTTAATAAAACTCTCACTGGATCTCCCTTGTAGCAGGACAATGGTCCAACTATATTTCCAGCAGGATGTAGTCCAGAAAATGGAAATGCGTTGTGTTGTCATTTTATTTGCGCCAATTGCCCGATACATCTGTCTTCGGCAGAATGCATTTGAAACACTGTTTTACTGTTCAGCGGGTGAATGATATAACATTACACTACCTCAACTTCCACGATATATATGTCAGGTCACAATGTTGCATTTTTTTTGTTGGGACCACCATAGAGTGGTGGTCAGGATGGTCCGTAAGGACAAGGGGATAACAATAATTTAGCTTAATGTATTTTATATTTTCCAGGTTTACAGAAAATGTTATGGGGAGCACGTCGGTTTTAAAATGTTTGGCGATTCCATTCTACTATCCTTGACTCGCAAGGTAAGATACTTTTTCTGTCTTTGAATCATAAAAACTTCTTTTGTGTTTGAAAATTGGACTACGTTAAAACTGTACCATATGATAAATATTAGTAGGAAGCAGCTTTCTAGACAATAGTAGTGTTGTTATGCCATAAAAAATATTATCTACAATCTGTGGCGATGATGAATGTGACTCACAAGATATATGATAATAAATATATGCAAAAAACATGTTAAAATGTAGATATTAGCTGAACTTAAAAACATGTTAAAATGTAGATATTAGCTGAACTTAAAAACATGTTAAAATGTAGATATTAGCTGAACTTAAAAACATGTTAAAATGTAGATATTAGCTGAACTTAAAAACATGTTAAAATGTAGATATTAGCTGAACTTAAAAACTGCATTTTAATGTATGCTATTCGATCTATGTATTCGCTAAACTCTTGTTGCCTTTCAGCGTCAGAGGTACAAGAGTTTTCTGGAGATGGCCCTCGTGTGTGCTGAGTGTATTGTCAAATTCATGCTATTGCTGCTTATAGTTCTTTCTGTTTTGAGATCAGCAATCATGTCAACTCCTCAACTTTGTCATCAGAAAATATGCCCTTTCAAAGTTGCAAATGATAGAAATAACAGTATGATAACATAACGTGTTGGTACTAGATGAAATGTGTATGATAACATAACTTGTTGGTACTAGATGAAATTTTGATGATAACATAACTTGTTGGTACTAGATGAAATTTTGATGAATTAAAGAACATGAATAGTAAAGGTAAGGTGAGCTGTGTTATTAACCAACATCATAGCACACTGTTTCCCATAGATGCTCAGCTGCCATAGATGCTCAGCTTCCATAGATGCTCAGCTACCATAGATGCTCAGCTGCCATAGATGCTCAGCTTCCATAGATGCTCAGCTGCCATAGATGCTCAGCTGCCATAGATGCTCAGCTGCCATAGATGCTCAGCTGCCATAGATGCTCAGCTGCCATAGATGCTCAGCTGCCATAGATGCTCAGCTGCCATAGATGCTCAGCTACCATAGATGCTCAGCTGCCATAGATGCTCAGCTGCCATAGATGCTCAGCTGCCATAGATGCTCAGCTGCCATAGATGCTCAGCTGCCATAGATGCTCAGCTGCCATGATGCTCAGCTGCCATAGATGCTCAGCTGCCATAGATGCTCAGCTGCCATAGATGCTCAGCTTCCATAGATGTTCAGCTGCCATAGATGTTCAGCTACCATAGATGCTCAGCTGCCATAGATGCTCAGCTGCCATAGATGTTCAGCTGCCATAGATGCTCAGCTGCCATAGATGCTTGTTCAGTGTTGAAAGAGTGAAATGTGAGACGAAACATATTCAATAATATAAGAAAAAGACAATCTTAATTTTTAGGGATGTTTGAAGAACATAGTCACAACAGGCAAGATTGAAGACAACAGAGACAGAGGGCGGCAATATGAGAAAATATTAGACAGTTTAACAACCTGGCACGGCAGGGAAACAAAATGATTCTGATACATAATACTGGAGACAGAGAGCTGTGGTGTGTCATGACCAGCTGGCATGGCACCTGATGATGATTTATATTCCTTGGTATTACATGTGATGAGAAAAGTATGACTTGAACATTTAGTAACATGGAAAGATCAAGAGGAGAAGAGCCAGAGGAAGACAAAGAGATAAAATTCTGGATGGGTTGTCAATGTGGCACAAAAAGATGTTACCAACTGAACTTTATTAACAACACAGAAGACAGAGAGCTATGGAGAAACATATGCTTCCAAGAAACACATGCTTACGCCACTCGACATGACACTAAATTGATTGACAATATACATTAGCCACCATGAAATTTGATTTCAATTTTACTTTTACAGATGTTTCTAAAAGACGTTGAGTTTTTCATAAATTTGGGTGACTGGCCATTGGTAAAACGAGTTATGAAAGATGGACCAATTCCTATTTTATCGTGGTGTGGGTCAAAGCAGACACATGACATCGTGCTACCCACATATGACATCACAGAAGCCACTCTTGAGATGATGGGAAGGTAAGGTTTTTTTCAAAATCTTTTTGTATTTTTCTGGATTGTTTGAAATCAGTTTTTTTCTCTTGAAATCTGCATCACAAACTAGTTGTATAATTTGCCTTATGTACATGAAGTTACAAGTGTCTTGTGACATAATTTTGCCTTATGTACATGAAGTTACAAGTGTCTTGTGACATAATTTTGCCTTATGTACATTAAGTTACAGGTGTCTTGTGACATAATTTTGCCTTATGTACATGAAGTTACAGGTGTCTTGTGACATAATTTGCCTCATGTTACATATTCAAAACTGTGATGTCTTGTGACATAATTTGCCTCATGTTACATGTTCAAAACTGTGATGTCTTGTGACATAATTTGTAGTATGTTCATGAAGTTACAGGTTCAAAACTGTGATGTCTTGTGACATAATTTGTAGTATGTTCATGAAGTTACAGGTTCAAAACTGTGATTTCTTGTTTACAAATACATACTTTGGAAGTCCCTGGAGATTATCACTTGATCTATGGTATTAGTGCTCAGGTAGAGAACAGTCTACTCCTAGAGCTCAGGTAGAGAACAGTCTACTCCTAGAGCTCAGGTAGAGAACAGTCTACTCCTAGAGCTCAGGTAGAGAACAGTCTACTCCTAGAGCTCAGGTAGAGCACAGTCTACTCCTAGAGCTCAGGTAGAGAACAGTCTACTCCTAGAGCTCAGGTAGAGAACAGTCTACTCCTAGAGCTCAGGTAGAGAACAGTCTACTGCTAGTCATCATGAGATATCAGATTGTGGTACTATATCTAGCGATGGTGCTAGTCATTGTTAGGAAGAGACATGTAGAGTTACTGCTTCCAGTATGAGGATGAAGGTTGAGGCCAATACTGAACCCTCCTAGGAGAGTAGATAACTAGGATACTAGATAATTCTAGAAGACTGATGTCTAGGAGACTAAATAACTCTAATCATCTGTCAGATACACCATCTAATCATCTGTCAGATACACCATCTAATCATCTACCAGATACACCATCTAATCATCTGTCAGATACACCATCTAATCATCTACCAGATACACCATCTAATCATCTACCAGATACACCATCTAATCATCGATCAACAATCATGGAACAATGTATAACTACCATATCAAAATTTATGCCCATGTTACTTTACATTTTAGCCACACAACTGAATATTAGTCAAGTATAACCTAATCTTTTCTATAACATTCAAACATACATTATTTAGAATTGCCTACATCATTAACTGCAGCTGTTATTGATCCAATTCTTCGTAGACTGTAGCGTGTGTTGTTTGTACAATACCTGCAATAAAACTTATATTCAGCTGCACACAATCTGAGGTAGTATCCATACTTGATTTATAGGTTGTCAACTTCTGTTGTTTAAAAGTTAGTGAAACAATCTCAATCCCAACACATGTGAACTAGGCCGAGGTTCGAATTTAGTGGAGGTCATGCTGTACATATTACAATGGTTATACCACCGCATGTTTTAGATTACAATGGTTATACCACTGCAGGTCTAAGATTACAATGGTTATACCACTGCAGGTCTAAGATTACAATGGTTATACCACTGCAGATCTAAGATTACAATGGTTATACCACTGCAGGTCTAAGATTACAATGGTTATACCACTGCAGGTCTAAGATTACAATGGTTATACCACTGCAGGTCTAAGATTACAATGGTTATACAACTGCACATCTAAGTGGACCTAAAATTTCAACAATTGTTGGACAAACAATGTCATAAGAAATAATGTTGCAATATTTTATTTTAGTCTTCCATAACTTCTGAAATTTCTTCTTCTTTGCTCCGTTCCTCTCTGTTTCTCTCTTGTCATATTTGATATTCTCACAATACACTACTGTCACATACTTTTAGCTTTTTTTAAACATGTATTTCTCTGAGGAAAAAAAATATCGTCATCATTATTGAGTAATATAACTGGACATGATGTAACAGTCATGAAGAATACTCAGTCAATACCGGTACTTGCGATGCTCTGGAGCACAGATCTCTTGGTACAAGGATATGCTGCAGAAGAGTCATGAAATAAATATCTAACCATAAACTATAAAACAAGGACAATTTTCTACGTTGCGGTCAGACGTGGACCTTTTTCAAGAAATAAATAACAATCAAAAACACAAATATGAAGAATACTCGGAGTGTCATTAAGAGATAGAATTAGAAACAATAACATCAGGCAGATAACCAAAACAATACCATTATTGGAACACATCAAAGGACAACAGATCAAGTGGTTTTCACATGCTTCCAGACTACCAACAGATAGCATGCCACGATGGCCATGACACATAGATATAAAGCCAGAGGCAGACATTGTAAAAGATGGATCAAAGAAGTCACAGGAACAATCTTACAAACATCACACAGGAAGGCCATCTCCAGAGAACTTTTCTACCCCTAACGCTACAAGGCAAACAAGCGATACAGAGTATAGATAGATAATGTAACAGTTATTATAGTCTTTCAAAATTCCTGCTGATCTTGAACTGATCTTCCTGCTTCTGTGAGTGTTTTGTTCAGGTGTTTTTGTTATCTTAAGTCAATCATTGTGGTGTACCTCTTTTTCGTTGCACTGTTTTGTTTGACCTTATATGGTCATATTATTAAAATTTTCTAGAAAACCATGTTGCTTTCGGCAATTTAAAAAAAAAATGAACATTTAGTTGCAAATATTGTAATTTTGCAATTCTCACTTTATTGCGATTGTCCAAGATTCATATCTATATATTGCCACTGGGAATATGCAGGCTGTAAGGAAAACTAGTTTATTATAGCCCAGATACATACATACTTTTCATCTATGATAAGTAAAGGGTGTGATCATAGGCAGTCTTTACTCCTACTTTTCTCTTGGTGTGCCATGTTTAGCTCTTGATAATGACCTTTTTTGTAAAAATATAGATTTGTATGTGTTTCCCTGTATCTTCTTTGTCCTGTATAGTCAATATTCAAATTTTACATGAATATTTTATTGAATATGCTCTAAATATTCTTCATAGGGTATCTTTAGACATATTCTCTACACAAGCCAACACGGGCCCAAAGTGGGAAAACAAGATTGAATCTGTTTTCTGGCGAGGTCGTGATAGCCGGCAGGAGAGATTAGACCTGGTACAGTTGTCACATAGACATCCTAACCTCATAGATGCAAGATTGACGAACATGTTTTTCTTTCCCAAAAATGTTACAAAATATGGGGAAATAGTTGAACATGTGTCCATCTTTGACTTCTTTAAGGTAAGTCTGGTGAGTTGTCCTTGACATTTGTCCACCAGTGGTTATCTTCTCTTTGCTGTATTCTATATATCTATGTATTTCCTTATCTCTGTTTTTGCTATAAGGCGCAGCAGGATTGAATAACAATCAGTTTTTAACTATGGTATGATTCGTCGCTTGATATTTAGTAATATTGTGAGAGTTGGACATTCACTGCGGACATGGAGAGACAATTACAGGCTTTCGAGTACAAATGCTACAGACGAATTCGACGAATTTCCTATAGGGAATATAAGACCAATGTGAACGTTAGAAATAAAGTACAGATGTATATAGATGTACAAGAACCATTGCTTTCAATAGTGAAACGACGAAAACCAGCATGGTTTGGACATGTATACAGATATGATTCCTTGTCAAAAACAATACTGCAGGGAACTGTCGAGGGTAGAAGAAGCAGAGGAGGACAAATCAAGGCATGGACAGACAACATCAAGGAATGGACAGGACAAGATATTTCCACACTCATCCACATCGCGGAGGATAGAATTCGCTGGAGGACCCTGTGTGCTGAAGCATTCAATGTGGTACCCCTACGACCCTGAAGGGTTACGGGTTTATTGATTGATTGATTCAGTAATATTGTGATGTCTCAAGACATCAGTAACTCCTTTAGTCCACCTTCTGTTTGGTCTTCATTTAGTGTTTGAATTCTCATATTGTATGCTCTTGCTGCTGACCAATACAGCTTCATTCTCATTAAGTTGCTGAACCATTTCAGTCTCTGTTTTTCAATATAATTGACACAGACGTTGTTTCAACAGTTTTTGTAATATCATTATTCCTGACATGTTCTCATTTTGTTCTCTGTACTATTACAGGGAATTAAAAAAAACTGATGTCATATCCAAATTATTTTTGTTTATTTCAATCTCCAAGAATTATGAGCATTAGAGTTTTTGTATCCTTTTGTGCAGTTTTTGGGAGGTTCATTTTGGTTCATTCTCCGGAGGTTTATTTATTAACCAAATTAATACAACTCTTAATGATGTATAATTTATTTCATAACCCGAAAAATGCAACCCTTAGCGATGTGTAATGTTGTTTATAACCACCAAAACTGCAACCCTTAGTGATGTGTAATGTTGTTTCATAACTAGAAAACTACAACTCGTAGTGATGTGTAATGCTTTGAGAAGCTTTCTACTAGAGGGGTATACAAATGTAACTAAAATGAAGTACTGTGGAGTTTTACACATGAAGAAAGTATCACCAAATAGGTATGTTATCTATTATGGTGATGCTGCATGGTAGCACTCTGCTATCCACTCCCCGCAGAACAGTAACTAAAAAAAAGTTGGATGTGTCAGGTCAACAGGTGCAGATATCATAGCCTAACTATAAACGACACAATTCTTTCTCCATACTACATCCTTCTAACCAGCGGGAGTGTGAGAACAAATACAGAAGATTACAATATGTAGTAATACTTTTACATTTATTATTTTCAGTACAAATACCAAGTGAATGTTGATGGCACAGTGGCTGCGTATAGATTTCCATACTTACTAGTCGGAGATGCAGTTGTGTTCAAGCAAGATTCTGACTATTATGAACATTTTTATTCAGAGTTGGAGCCTTATGTACACTATATACCCATCAAGCACGATCTGAGTGACTTAGTCGAGAAGATAGAGTGGGCACAGCAGCATGATGATGAGGTAGACTATTGAAACATTTTAAAATGTAGATTTTACTGTTTCGTGTTGTTCAGTTTTATGGTTTAGAAGTCTTGAGCATGTCTCAGATGGCCAAGGCCAATTGGTATCTGGACCTAGTGTGATATATATATATATATATATATATATATATATATATATATATATATATATATATATATATATATATATATATATATATATATATAATTGGGAGAGTACTGCCATCTAAAATTTTGCTGCCATGTTTGGCTAGTTCCATTTTGCAAGATAATAGATGCAGTACAGAATCTCTGATTAAATTTGCATTTTCATTCAAATTATGTATCTAATATATTGGGGTGCTAAAGGTACTGCATTGCTATCGCATACCCAGGTTAGCAGATCACTAAACTCCTAAAACTACCTTCTCGTGGTGCACCCTTAAAACAGAAGTACAGCAGCTCATGCTGTTTCTGGCCAACATTTTTGGGAAGAATGTCCATGAATGTGGAGGCTATTAGATAGTCGTGTGATAATCTCTGTAAGGATAAATATTGAGTACAATGAGAGGGCAACACAGCACCAGAGGGTTGCGCTACGTGTAAATGGAGTGAGAAATCTTTACAAGGAAGTCCCCAGTGCTTCTACATATGTGTGGAGACTTAGACTTGGACGAGGGGTTCATGATGTTGGTGAATGATGTCTTAGCCCTCATTTAAGAGGGCACACGAACCCGGGCTCATCTCTACTGTTGTAGCTTCCTATACAGGAATCATGCTTGTGGAGAAAAAAAAATTATGTTCCAGGATATACTACCTGATGAAGATAGAAAATAAATGAAATAAAACTTCATCACCAACAAAAAATAAAAATTACTAAAACTGCAGCACACAAATGTATTAGTTCTGTTAAAACATACACATAATAAGTTCTACAGGGACTTCTTGTCTCCAACTTAAAGAGACTGGGCACCTATGGGTATACCTGGAGTGCAGCGATGTCAATTTATTGAAATATATATCATCGTTTTAATATATATATTTACAGCACTCTATCCACTTAATATATCTCTTTGCTATAAGTCCAAGATAATTTTTTTTCCCGTTACACCAAACAGGTCAAGAAGATAGCATTAAATGGACAGGAGTTTGCCAGGGAACATTTAACACCAGTTGATATCTTGTGTTACCATGTACGGGTGTTTCAGGTGAGTTGCTAGTGGTGGCTGTTAGTTTACACATTTTGCTGTTCTTAGAGTCTAACCATAAGGTAGATTATTTATGAGGTAGAATATTTATCCATAAATTATGTAAGTTTTTGTGCCATTTTTTACCCTCTATTCCTCCTTGTCAACAACTAAAAGATTTCATTGTTTAATTATGGGACTCGTTGCTTAATTATGTCATTAAAAATTAATATATATTTTTGAAAGTTGTTGAATACTACCTCGTCATTTCCACTTATAGAATTCCGCAAAATGTATGCACGAAGTTAATGAAGTCTGATGTGGTACATACATTCACATGTGGCAACATATATACTAGGTTAATGCCACCATGCTACATAATGCAGTTTTCCTGAATATACATGTCCCATATACACACACACACACACGCACGCACACATTTATCTTACATTTGTGATGTTATTGACAACATACAACTATGTGTAGACAGTAGAATGAGAATTTTTTAACATATATAAAAAAAAACCATCTTGCCCCATTTTTGGGGGCAAGATGGCGCAGGAACAAAGGTGATACAAACCATTATAAAATTAGGGAAAATACCTCTACAACAGGTCTAGCATACAGGCAGTGTGTAAATGTGTGTTAAGAATAGATAGGATAAATAGATATACCTAGTTTTGTAATTTACTCTGAAAACAAAATTTCTAAAACAAAATAGTACATAAGTTCCGTTTTAAAGCTAATAATGCTTTTGTAAGGCTGGTTGATCATTATAACCATATATATCAGTCTCTCCCAGCGTTAGTTCAGCATCCATGACATCTGCATTTTGTCCATAACATTTTGAATACGCCATCTTGCCCCACTAACTGTGCGCCATCTTTCCCCAAATTATATGGTTAGCAACTTTAATAAAATGTCACACAAAAAAACAAAGTATTTTGACAATGTAATGTGCTTAATAACTTAACAATACAATATATGTTTCAGTTTAAACATGTAAAAAAACATGACAGTAATGATAACAGTAAGCAAGGAGTAAAAATGAAAAAAAAAAAATTCAAGACCCATGAAAAACAAATTTACATCATGGTTGGAAAAAAACCTGTCCGTGAACTGTCAAATTTCGTTGTGTCATAGAATGGACGTTTCCCGCCAGACCTAGCCACATGTCCTACCGGAAAAATCCATAGACTCTGAAAAAAACCAAAACACTGTCTTGCCCCACGCGCCATCTTACCCCCGGCTACCCTATATATATATTTTGAGAATGTTAGAAATGGGAGTATCTAGAGGAGAGGGAAGGAAAATTAAATCTTTTGGAAGGCCCTGAAGATCAATAGCTAACCGTGACTCTGAGCACATACACAGAGATGGCTGCTGGAACAGAAAGCTGAGCACAGGAAGTATCTGGTCAGCCTCTGAATAGGCAACCGAGCACTCATACTTATGGGCTATGTCACTAGTTTATAACTCGGTACCTTGACATTTACTTGTTGTATTGATGTACAAACATTTCTGAAACAAAAATCATGTATTTGTAAATATATTGAAGATGGATCATTTCTTTTTATCTCACAGCAATTTGCCAATCGTCTTAAAAAAAAGCCTAAAGGTATCAAAGGCTTCGATCTCGTTGAGCAACCCATCGAAAAAGATGCTTGTGTATGTCCCAGTACAATAAAGGTAATATTTTTGTCTTAACCCCTTAGCTGCTGAGGTATCCTTAAGGATATGATGAAACTCCACCACCATTTTGCGGAGATCCTCCTCTTCTTAGCTTCCCGAGAAAAATAAAGCACTTATAATAAAGCACCCAGAGAAATTGTTTCTCTAGGAAACTAAGAAGAAGAAGATCTCAGAAAAATGGCGGCAACCCCTTATCATATCCTTAAGGATACCTCCACAGCTAAGGAGTTAGGATATGTTATACTTTTTTTATTACATTAATTATACCATACCTCTCAACTTGTTGAATCTTGTCTGACTCTGTGGTGAAGTGGTACAGTGGGCATAATGGACAGTCACCATACCAGGTTCAAACCTCACAACAGACAACTATATATCTAGACTATTCAGAAAGAAATGGCAACATAATGATGTATTTATATTGCATAGAACATCATTACAACAGAAAAAATGTTGGGTTGATCGCTACATTCTAAATAGAGAATGCTACTAACTTTCAACCTGTTGAGATTAAATCCTGTACAAAGGCTCTTAGAGTCACTCACTCACTCACCCACCCACTCACTCACTCACTCACTCTAACTCTCAATTTTATACAGTGCTTTGAGAAAAAAGCCTCCTACTGAGAGAGGGTCTATATGTGCGTGTACAAGTCATGTTCCATAATTTTGTATACAAACATCCAATCACATCAAAGTCTACAAACATTTGATGGTATATAGCCAATAAGTTGAAGACTAGAGTTTTACAAAGTCAAAAAATAAAATAGCTATTAAAATCATGTGCTGTTTCTTTCAGTCAACAGACCAGAAAACAGAAAAACTACAGCTAAGTATAACTTTGGTATAATTGTAACCTGTTTTTACCATCTACATTTCAGAAAAAATCTCATGAGGAATTGTAATGAATGTGTGTTGGATAAGATGGACCATCTCCACATTGAAGGTTCGTTATAATTTAGGTTTAGTACAAGTAGACTCCAACACCGATCAGTTTTCTTAATCCCACTTTTTTAGATAGACTGCACATGACAATTCACTGGTATTCATTGCTACAGTAACAAACATGGCTGCTGCTAACACAAATATTACGGTTAATGCGAAAAGTCTTCCCAGACATGAACAGGAATTGGTTATGTGTCTACATAGCAGAAAAATACTACTTGTTGATAATTTCTGTAGTCTATATTCCTTGATGTGCTATATTTCTTGAGGCCTCCCAGTGTGGAGAAGAAATGATTGCCAATCTACTTGTTACGGAAGCACAATGAAAATAATGGTGGTCTGAACATTGAACAAATTTGGGGTTGCATGAAATGGAGAAACAGGAAACACTGTGTCACATCTCTACACTATCTGCAGAATTTATGTGGACATCTTCTTCTTCATCGTTCATTCTCAAACTCCAACTGGATTTCTCTTGTAGCAGGACCATGGTCCTACTAGATTTCCAGCACAATGTAGTCCAGAGAATGGAAATGCGCTGTGTCGTTGTTTTATTTGCGCCAATGGCCCACCACATCTGTCTTCGGCGGAATGTGGACATAAAGGGCAACAACCACAGACACCACATCTCACGCTGTTTTCGTTTTTATGCAAGATTACTTGTCCCAATAAAACTTGTTGCATTGTTTCTGATTGCATCCCCTGTATAATATGGTGTTATGTGCTTTTGTACCCTATTTATGGGTAAACTTCGTACCGCTAAATATTGTTCTGTTAATATGTGTTGGAGTCTACTAGTACAGTACCATAATTTATTTACGATATTTGTGTGTCCTCTTGTAATTGTTTTCTATTAGTCTTATTTTCATCTACTGTTATGCTAGTTTAGTATTAAATATTCAGTTGTTCCGAACAGGACATGCTAGAGCCAATAGCCACTTAAACTGAAAATGTCACATTCTGTGTTTTGCTTGAGAAGTCACCACTTATATTGCTTGATAAAGCATATGGTGATATATCCTCCGTCATCTAAGATATGGAATCAAAAGAAAACAACCAGAAAAATGAGGAACAAACAGTTGAATTATGCTGCATGACAATGCACAGTTGATCCCTATTGGTAAAACAGTACCTCACACAAAACACAATTTGATTACCATGGATCAGTCTTCATATTCTCCATTCTCCCAAACTTGCACCAGCTGATATTTTATTATTCCCTCCACTTAAATCGGTGCTAAAAGGACAATACTTCAAGGATGCGGATGACATCATCACCAATGTGACAAGATAGCTGAGAAAGGTGTTAAAGAATGGGTTCCACAACTGTTTCCAGCTGCTGTAATTGGTAAAAGTATATATTTACTAAAGGGAACTACTTTGAAAGAAATGTAGTGTAGATAATTATATTGTTACTTATTTCTATAAACAACTAATTTCAGGAACATTTAGAAGCTACTGATATATTAATTAATATATCTCATTATCAAGTGTCGTGCCGAATGGCGTTGGCGATCATATTTCTCCATGTACATCGATCTCCCATATATGTCATCATCTCTGTTAGTGTTGTCAATCGAAGCCATTTAGTCAAAACTGTCCAATATCTTTTCTCTAGGTCTTCCCCTTGACCTTTTCCTTTCTATCTTTCCTGTTGTCACTATATTCTCAATGCCTCCTCTTCTCATTATGTGCCCAATAAATGTTGACTGTCTTTTTCTTATATTATCAATAATGCATCTTTTCACATCCTTTCTTTCTAAGACATTCTTCATTGCGTAATCTTTTCTGTCCAAGGAATGCATAACATTCTTTGTATAAACCACATTTCCGCTGTATCCAATGATTTTTGTGATGTCTTATTTATTGTCCATGTTTCACTTTCATAGAGTAGCACTGGTTCAATGTACCATTTGAGGACACGTTTTCTAGTATCCATCGATATGAACTTGTATAGGATATATTTCATTTTATGGAATGCTGCTTTTGGTTGTCATAGTCTGCTTATAATTTCAGTCTTGCATTTACCATCTGAAGTTATTAATGTTCCTAAATATTTGAAACTATTCACCTGCTTTAAGTTTTTCTCATCTAATACTATTTTACTATTTGGTGGGGTACTATTTCCTGATATTATCATTATATTAATATACCTAAGTACTAGTAAATCTGAATACATTTGTCATTAATGTGTTACTCTGAGAATAAAATAATACCATTGTTAACTTTGACATTGGGAAATTTGAAATTAAATGTCACTAATAAATGTTATTGTTATTTGATAAATATGAATATATATATACATGTCATCTGTTTAAATTTGAGTACAACTTTTATCATTAATTGATAAATATGAAAATATATACCCATCATCTGCTAACATTGAGTACAACTTTTATCATTAATTGATGAATATTTTAACAGAACCACAGACAAGATCACTATGATAGACACAGCTCTTGAGAAAAACATATCTGGCCAAACAGTGATTGTTAACCACATTATATGAAAATTGAGAAACAATAACTAGGATTATCCCTTTTGTGTCTTCAGAGGCTGGACCTCAAGGGTATGACTGATTGGGATGTGTAAGCAATACATAATTTATTGCATAAATTATACAATTTGCTTAGAATAAGTTAATTTTTGTGCCTGTATAATATTTTATTCAATGAAGCTATGTCTTACTTCAGTCAGGATGATGGCAGAGTCAATAGTGGACTCACCTCACAAATACATAGGTGCCAACCTGCTGAGACAGAAACTTGTGTACAAAAACAAGAGGAAAAATCTATCAAGAGTAGTAGAAACCTTACATAATAGCAGGGACAGTTTTTTTGCTTGATTTAAAAAAACATTTATTTACTATGTGCTATACATAACTGAGACCATCCCCTCCCGTTTTACCTGCTACAAGGCTACATGGCAAATAGTTTTATTTGCACATTATAATGAATACTTTAGTAGATTCATTTATGTCAGAAATTGTGCCTATAAAATTTTTGTCTTAAAAATACACTATTCACGTCATTATTCTTGATTATATGCAACGCATGCAAAATTTATATGACATTTGAAATTTATATGACATTTGAAATTTATATATGTAAAAAATTTATATTTCATCACTATTCTTGGTTGTATGCAACACATGTGCCTCATGCACTACAAAAAAGGATCAAATATCTTAAAGTCATTGCAGCAAGAGCCAGTTTCTATTTTTTGCTTTGCTATAAAAAAAAGAAAAATTAAAGCTTTTTTGCATTTCCTGAAAACAATACATGAACAACAAACATTTGTGCTGTCAGAAGTTGTTAGATCTAGAAATACAATCACAAATATATCTGATATAATATTTCTTATATCATGTGAATAATGTGTGATTAAGCAGTTATTCACGATGTTGGAAATGTCTAGAACTAATGATATAAATACATTTTATAGAACTACATTCATTACAAAAAATGTCATATGATGGGGAAACTGATTCAACTGACATTTGCGATGTTGTGTTTAATTAATATCTATACATTGTGATGTCTGGCTCTGAGGCAGAGGGGTGCAGAGCATGTGTTAGATGACTATGATATTAGATTCAACTCCTGTTACAGGCAACTATGTATCAGGGCAAATCAGAAAGCAATGGAAACCAACTGAATGTATTTATACTGCATAGAAAATCACTACATCCAAAAAAATGCTGGGTTGATTTCTACATCCTGAATTGGATATGCTACTAACTTTAGGAATACAATAAAAAATGTGGATCTAATCCAATAATTCATATATGTTGTGGATAACACATATTATATAAAATGTGGATCGAATCCAATAATTCATATATGTTGTGGATAACACATATTATATAAAATGTGGATCGAATCCAATAATTCATATATGTTGTGGATAACACGTATTTTGGCATTCATTCAAAATTTCAGAATTGTCTAGAACTAGGGATACAATATACATACACATACATCTAACATAATATCTCTTATATGCTAAGGTATGATTCGGCTGTCATTCACGGTTTCAGAAACAATGTCTCAAACTCCAGTTTAAATATTGTAATCTTACACTACAACGCATACAAAAACCTATATAGAATAAAATAAACTAGGTATATACACACATACCTATACTAAAAAGTCTATTCATGTTGCGTTATTAGAGGTAACGTAAAAGTCGAAGTGAGATTCAAAATCAAAGGTAATAATAAAGTAAATGGATTGGGGGAGGGGAGGGGTCCATTCTGAACTCCCATTGGGTCTCTCCTGTAACAGGACAATGATCCAACTAGATTTCCAGCAGGATGTAGTCCAGAGAATTGAAATGTGCCTGTTGCCATTCTATTTGCACTAATGGACTGACATATCCAATTTCTGCCGTAAATAAATGTGTTTAGGTGCAGTGTTGCCACTCAAGTCAAATCTCAATTTAAATACAGAAACCTGTGATTCAAATTAAATAGAAAATATAGAATAGGACTACATAACTTCCACATAAAAATTAAATAGAAAATTGGAATAGGACCACATAACTTCCACATAAATATTAAATCAAAAAAATGGAATAGGACCACATAACTTCCACATAAATATTAAATCAAAAAAATGGAATAGTACCACATAACTTCCAAATAAAAATTCATAAAATTTATTAATGAAGAATACAGCATCAAAACTAGCAAAAAACCTGTAAATATACGGCTGTCTACAGGAAATTGACAGCTATGCTTGGTTGAATTTGCTCATGGTTCCAAAGCCAATCTTTCGCATTGTACCAGCGATGCAATTGGATATATTAGTAGGGTCTAAACATTCATGTCAATAGTTAAATATCAAATGTTCTGTACAGGATAAGTTTTTAATTGTTTAATGTTTGAAGTCAACTTTATTTGTTTATTTTATTGATCTAGTGCCTTGCTGTGATTATTATAAGCATCAGTGACCACATTACTTGTCTTCCTTTGAAGTATTACACATTTTTGTTCTACTGACATTGTTCTGTCAAAGTGTGCAATGCAGCATTTCATGTTTACATACAGAAAATATATTTGTTTTTGACTATTTCTATCCATCATTGCAGCAGAGAGTCAGGGGGAGATTGCATTTAGATTCTGTATCTAGTGCAGTATAATGATTGTTGTAAGCTAATATTTTTTTTATATTTATGAAATCTTGTTTATCCATGTGCCTATTTTATTGCTTGAGTTTGGAGACCCACCGTGTTACAAGCGTTTATTTACTTATTGATTCTATGAGTATGCTGAGAAATATTCAATTCTATCTACACTGTTTATCAGGTAAATCCAGGAACCTGGTAATAAAGTTTTGCTTATCACCCGAGACACACATAACAACACAAATTGACATTTTGACCAAAAGGCCTTTATCAGGACAAAAATTAACACAAAATTTAAACATACAACAGAAAATGAACAGTAGAATTATAGATGTTCACATGGTCATGTAGATTGACTGGAAGAGTTGTAACTAGGTCAGAGGTGAAACAACACAGGACAAGGAATGTACAAAAATTACTACATACATGTGACACGAAACAAGCAGAAACTATGAAACAACTAGATATCATCAATGAGACAGGCGCTCATTGATGCTGTAAGATTTAAGAGTGCCATATTGGTAAATGTAGCGGTTCTCAAGCGCAGACAAGTCTGGTCCTCAGAGAAGCATAACTCACTGGCTGTAACCTGAATGTCTTGGGTGCCCTGATGGCCTGTGCCATTGAAGTAGATGTCTACAGGATAACCGTACACCATTCATGGCTGGAGTTAATGATGAAATCTGTCCTGAAGGGAATTACTTTCAGTTTTGCCTCTTGTTATGCAGGTGTTTACAGGAAATAAAAGGACAGGATTGCCAGTAAACTGTAATCCAACAGGTAAAACTTGGAACAAGATAATGAAGTTTTGCTAATCATCGATAATACACATAATAACACACATAATAACACACAGAAATTAAAGTTTTTGGTCGAAACGTTGATTTGTACGTGTTATAATCTGTGTCTCAGAAAAGTTATGAACATCAGATGGCAAGTAAAGATTCCGGATACCACTGTCTTTGACAGATCTGTTACTCCTAGCGTTGACGCAATTCTTATGCAGACACAGATTCATTGGGTAGATCATCTGGTACATATGCCATATGCATCACCTGCCAAAAATCTCTATGGTGTGTGAGCAGAAGGGTATACAATCTCAAGGTTACCAAAAGAAGAGCTACTAGAACTATTTAAAGAACTTACTGAAAGCCTTTGAAATAGACCAATATACATGTAAAGAACTTGCACAAAATAGAGCTACATGGTGCTCTACTGACAAAATAGAGCTACATGGCGCTCTACTGACAAAATAGGTGTAGCATCTTATAAATAAAGGAGTAGTGCAGCAGCTCAACAGCGGAGAGTAGGTAGCTAGAAAATCACAAGTAGACCGAAAACCATCTACAGTGGTCATTCCATGCCCAAACTGTCCAAGGACATTTGTGGCCAGAATATGGCTTATCAGCCATCTGCGAACTCATAGTCAAGGACATAACTCTGCTGCATTTCAAAAGTGGATGTAACATATGGTTGTCATCATCAGTTGTGATGGATGAATGACAGCATACAGTGTGTTACCAGTGATTAGCAAAACTTCATTACCCTATTCCAAGTATTGCCGGAAACATCTGGCTTTATCATGGCTTCTGTGTCACTTTGACCATCCATGGAATTGGATAACAAACTCTACACCCACAGTCTCATTTGTCACCTCTTATGACATGTATGGTAGGTAACAATGTTCCTATTTTTACTTCTCTTTGTTTTGGCCCACATGGGCGAAGTAATAGTTCAATGCTGATATTTTTAATACAGTAAGGAGCTAGTCCAGTTGGAGGAAGCATGGTGTATTTTTTCTGTCTATGGCCAGAATGCATGACCTGGGAAGAACATGTGGAGTTTCAAGAAACAAGCAGCATGTAGGAATCAAAAGAGTTATCAACCAACACAGAATAGAACCAGTCAGCACACGCTGAAGGACATATTGAATAAAAGATCGGAAAACTTATGGACAGACATGTTCAGAGTCACATGATGATGATGTGATGACTAGTTTATAATCATAATTTGTATAGGTCATTTGCATTCTCCTTGTGTAATTTGAGCACATGATGATTGTGAATAAATTTTGTTACATTTAATTATTCCATTTGGCATAAGAATTAAGATTTTGGCATGCCTTTTGTTTGTGGTAATGCAAAATAAATTAAACAGGTTACTAGAAAAACCTAACTATGAATACAAATAGATAAATAGGTATATAAAAAACATACAATAAAACAAAACAGGACAATATTCCACGTATCTATCCAAATGAGACCTTTTTCAAGAAACTAATAACATTTAAACTAAACAAAACCACACAAAATTGATAACTGAGTTGACCAGGGACTGTTTCCCTTACTTTTGTTTGTGTTAGCATGTAGCAGCAATCATTTTTTCAACTGGTCATCTCAAGATTGACTTTAAGCTGAGACTATCCATCACCATCACTGTCCATCACCATCGTGTCTCCAAATTCTGAATAATTTTAATTTGGGAGACCAGTACCATATAAGAAATTGCCCATCGGTAGAATTGGATTTACGTTGCTTGTACCTGACTAAAGGAGAATGTGTTCTTATCCTGCATGAACAACTTTTATGATTTAATTCTGAGTATCAATTTCCCCACCTAATAGTTGCTGTAGCTTAGTACATGAAGAGTTATCTTCATCCCCAACGGCAGGTTTTTTGCCAAGGGATCTTTAATCATTTTCATTTCTTTCTGACTAACTTTATTATTTTGTCTTTATTTTCTTTATTACAACGGCAAAGCATAATGTCTACATTACATAGGCAAAGACATAATTTTTCCATTACATTGACAAAGTCATAACCCATGCATTGACTCTATGAGTAGACTGTACATTGACTCTATGAGTAGACTGTCCATTGCTCATTGAACCCAGGTTCTCCGCAGCTGCCCCAGCAGTCGTCAATATTAGCCTCAATAATTCTTCTCCGTATGTTGTTACTTACAACCCTGACTGGTTATGGGTCTCCATATGTTGTTACTTACAACCCTGACTGGTTATGGGTCTCCATATGTTGTTACTTACAACCTTGACTGGGTATGGGTCTACATATGTTGTTACTTACAACCCTGACTGGGTATGGGTCTCCAGATGTTGTTACCTACAACCCTGACTGGTTATGAATCTTATGAATATTATTATTTCAAATGTTTTATTTTTTAAAGTGGCATTATTATTATATATTCAGACTTCTGTACAAATGATTCAGTTGTATTCATTGTTCTCCTGCAGTATTTTTTTCACTACTGGTTTTTTAATGTACATGAATTCTGCTCTTTATTAATCACAAATAGATTTACATTAAAAAATGGGTTTGCTTTATTTTGAACCACAGAAATTACAAGCAATATTGCTCTTGTATTATTTTACTTTTTTTAAATTGTTTATTCACTGTTCATTCTGTATTTTCTTGAAAAAGACCTTGAGGTTGAAATGTTGAAAATGTCTTGTATATTGTTATGTTTTTGTACATATACCACATAATCCTACAATCTGTTGGTAATTAGGAAAATTTGTGTTCTGCTGAAGTACTATTGTATTATTTTGTGCAATGGGTAGGTTTTTTTTTTTTTCCATTCACATAAGACCCAATCTCTCAGCTGTGTAAAATGCTTTCAGAAGATTTGATACTAAAATAAAACCAGTATTTGAAAATGTGTCTATCTGGATTGACATATAATAAGTTATTAGTGAAGTGTTTCATTTCATTTTCCTTTTGCGCTGAAATTAGCGCATAGGGCAGAGGTCAGATCTCTCCAATTCTGTCTTTACACAGCTATTCTGTGCAGTTCTTGAATAGTATGGATATTGATTGTTTTACTTTCTCTAAGTATTGTTCTTCTGAGGGAAGTGTAGATGATGTAATATTTTTCTGTGGTTTGTTTTGTGTAAAACACAAATTGTAAATTCAAATTATTTCAGAAATGGAATGTTTATTAATATAAAAAAAACTGTATTGAACAAATTGAGGCACTAAACAAAACAAACAAATACTCATAACGCTTTCTAAACAACAATACATAAAAGACATTGAATAGGTTGAGGAATTAAGCAAAATTAATCATTCATTCATCATTAAGTGCCATCTCTGCAATGAAGATTGACTGCAATGCACCTCCAACATCCCATCTCTTGCCTTGGTGGTGCATTCTGCTAGACTGTAACCTGCCCATCTTGTGATGTTACTCTCCCACTTGTATCTCTCCCTGCCTTTTGCTCGTCTCCCCTTGACTTTACCATCAAGTAAATTTTTCAAATAATGTGCCATGTCATTTAATATTTTCAAAATACTTCAAATAGTGAAAAATGATTGATTTGTTTACTTCTAGTAGCAGAACTGACAAAGAAAACAATAAACAATGATGTATATTTATTAAGCGTACACATGCCATTTTATGTGTATTCACTCTACTAAGCACAGCACAATACATTGCACCACAGAAACCCATGTGTGCACATTGTGCATTACAGACACTCAAGTACATACACTTTTCACTACAGAAACCCATTTGTGTATTTCATATGATTGAAATCCACACATGTGGATTTAAACATAAGTCCGGGAAAAAATAAAGGGAAAAGAGAATTATATATCAAGTTTGAAAAGCTGAAAAGGATTGATGTGAATGTACTTGAGTTTCCTCCTCTGTACTCTGCCTCTCAACAAAAATAGTGCCTTGCCTGCTGAGAGTACCAGTCACCACTCATAGCATGAAACTTGTAGCTTTATTTGATAATTTTCAGGGATCTCTGAAAAAATTCATTTTTAACAAAACGTCATGAACAGGATTTGAACCAGCAACCCTTGAACATAAAACATACAGATCAACCCTTACCCAGGGATATGTGTCAAATTGTGGTGTAGTAGGCTACAACTATTACACATTGAAGCAGTGTGTAAGACCAAGCTGCAATTTGCATTATGCAACATGTATATTTGATTTAATCAATACATTTCATTTTGAGCACATTGTTTTTGTCAGGACATGTAAATGCTGTACCCACTGAATTACAGAAAGTATAAGTATGCTGTACCCACTGAGTTATAGAAACTATAAGTACCAGGGGTATGCTGTACCCACTGAGTTACAAAAACTATAAGCATGCTGTACCCCTGAGTTATAGAAACTATAAGTATGTTGTACCCACTGAGTTACAGAAACTATATGTATGCTGTACCCACTGAGTTATAGAAACTATAAGTATGCTGTACCCAGTGAGTTACAGAAACTATAAGTATGCATAAGGGAGCTGTTGTACCTTAGTGTATATTACTTCAATATGGAGAAAATCCATTAATTCTCTTTTAGAAATAGGGTTCTTGTTTTCAATTAGTGCCTACCTGATATTTCGTTTAGAAGTGGAATGTGTACGAATTTAGATATCAAGCACAAGTTCATTGCAAGTGCGTAACGGTGTGCATAGTCTGTGTGTGGTCAATGACATTACATCATTTGCAGGTCTTGTTTAAATTGATTAACATTAGAGGAAGTTCAATTGTGCAGCAATGTCATGTGTCACACCAGAGTAAACAGGATGACCCTAGAATTTAGGAGCGGGAGGGGGTTAGGGGTTGGGTTTCTGAAGAACAACTAACTATTCTTCATATTATCTTTGATCATTTCCCCTGGCTACATTGACAAAATGACGGGTCACTAATCTTTCCATTAGCATAGTAGATTAATGTCATAGAATGTCATCGTGCGCACATCTTCTCTACAGGAAAAGCTCCTTGAAACTGCAGTAAGTGTATTGCATCTTTTCAGTTGTAGGCAAGCCTAACATTGCTATAACAGCCATTCCGATGGAATATGCACAAGTGAAAGCAATGTGACGACACAAAGTACCAAACAATTGCATTCATATATCGCAACATTAAAAAACTTAGAGTTCCGAAAATAGTTATAATAGTTTCCTTTTGGTGAACAACCACAATAGTTTTTTATTGAGAAAATCCACTGCTTCTCTTATGAAAAAAGGTAAAATATTTTCCTTTGGGGAAAAAAATAGAATAGTTTATAGAATAGTCTATAAAAGATACCATCTTAAAGATGTGAAATATTGAAAATATATCATGAAATCTAAATCATTCTTCTATTCATGGACATATATATATATATCATGAAATCTAAATCATTCTATTCATGGACATATATATATAAAGTCAATGCCAGTTAAAAAAATTTCCAGGAATAGTCATCTAGTGTTTCAATGAAAAATAATGTTGTGGAGATTGTATGTTTAGAAGTTAGTAATGACAGTGACGTAAGGTCATGACAGATATAACAGTGACGTAAGGTCATTACAGATATGACAGTGACGTAAGGTCATGACAGATATGACAGTGACATAAGGTCATGACAGATATGACAGTGACGTAAGGCCATGACAGATATGACAGTGACGTAAGGTCATGACAGATATGACAGTGACGTAAGGGCATGACAGATATGACAGTGACGTAAGGTCATGACAGATATGACAGTGACGTAAGGTCATGACAGATATGACAGTGACGTAAGGACATGACAGATATGACAGTGACGTAAGGACATGACAGATATGATATTCACATATATTCTCAAAGACAAGATAAAGATGTTTGTTTGTGTGTTGCGCGAGTTGAAAATGTCCTTGATTGAATAACGTACAAATGTCAAATTCTGTGTTTTGCTAGAGAAGTCATTCTCTGAGACACTAACATTGCTTAATAAAGCATATAGTGATTTATCCTCCGTCGTCTTCTTCTTCTTCTGTGTTCAGCAACTGTGGTCATGCTATATTGTCAGGCCTGTCGTCAAGACGAATTCCACCGTCTTCTCCAGGTCAGAGCGGCTGCCCCATAGCTTTTACCTCAGGTCTGTATCCTCTGGCCAGGTTTCTGCTTTTTGTATGTTGAGCAGTCCTGAAGTATGTGTTCCGGAGTCTGGGTTCCGGATCCACATGGACATTCATCTGTGTATGAGATCCTCAATCGGTAAAGGTGACCCAACAGTCTGCAGTGGCCTGTTCTAAGGTGAAATATTGTGGTCCCTCCGTCGTCTAAAGATATACAATCAAAAGAAACTGACCAGAAAATGGAGAAGAAACAGTTGAATTATGCGGCACTGGCACATCGATCCTTGTTAGTATAGCAGTACCTAGCAAAGCACAATGTGGTTACCTTGGAACAGCCTCCATATTCTCCTCACCTTGCACCTTCTGATTTTTCCTTTTTTCTCTCTCAATTGAAAGTGGCAATTAAAGGAACCAATTCAAGTATGCAGATGACGTTATCACCAATGCTACAAGAAAGCTCAGAGGTGTGAAAGAATGGATCCCACACATTTTTTCAGCTGCTGTATGTACGTTAGCAAAAGTGTGTAGTTGAAGAAGGGAGCTGCTTGGAAGGAAATGTAGTGTAGATAATTCAATTGTCACTTTTTTCTATATAATCCTCTAATTCCAGGAACTTTTAGAAACTACCTCGAGTGTATATATATATATATATATATATATAAGTTATATATATATATATATATATATATATATATATACATACCGTAAATCACCATCTGCTTGTAAATATTTCACTTATTTGTAATACTTTGAGCATATTTCTATCACAAATGTATCACATAATTGCATGAATGTATTACTTTAATTTTATGAGATTCTCCTATGTAGGATGTATTACTTGATTAATTGAGATTTCCAAATGTAAAAAGTATTACTTTATTTACATGAGATCTTCAAATGTAAAATGCATTACTTTTCATTACATATGATTTAAAATATAAAATGTATTACTTTATTAATTGAGATTTCTAAATGTAAAATGTTTCACATTATTTACATGAGATCTTCAAATGCAAAATGTAGTACATTATTTATTTGAAATTTTCATATGTATTCAAGATATTGCCTTATTTTTGAGGTACTGTTTTCAATTTAAAAAGAAGAAATTGTAGGATGTTTATAGTGTATTCAGGGTCGGATGGAGCGCATCTATGCCTTGTTGACTAGTTAGTTAGTTTGTTCCTTTCGTGCCACAAGCGACACATAGGGCAGAGGTTTTGGTTCTCCATATGATGCGGTCCGCTGCCTGCAGCTTTAATTCCTGGATGGTCTTACATCCTATTAATTCCATTTCTTTAAGAATGGTGTTTTTAAGGGTTGTTTTAGGTCTTCCTCTTTTTCTTTTACCCTCAGGTGACCACATAAGGGCTTGTTGGTTTATTCTGTTTACATCTAGTCGTAAAACATGACCAAGGTATTTCGATCTTCGTTTTCTTATGATGTTTGAAACATACTCTTGGTGTGTTTTGTCTCTTAGATCACTATTTGTGACGAAGTCGCTCCATTTTATGTTCATCAGTTTGCGAAGACATTTGTTTTCGAAGCTGTTTAGTTTGTTGTCTGTTGCTTGAGTTGATTTCCAGCTTTTACTACCATACGTTAACACTGAGACAATACATGAGTTAAATAGCTTTAGTTTGGTGTTTGTCCCTAGATCTTTTGATTTCCAGATATTAGTCAATTTAGCAAATGTGCTAGCTGCCACTGCTATATGTGTGTTTATTTCTTTCATTGAGTCTCCGTCAACAAACATTTGGCTGCCCAAGTAGTTAAAGCTTGTTGACTAGGTCTTACTTTATTTGTCAAATCACATTGTCCCTGTGCCAGACAAATGTCTTCCAAAGAGACTGTACACTGTTTGTTGGCAAACATTCAAGCAGACGCCAGAAGAAATACTTCAAGGACTACTTGTAGACATCTCTCAAGCTCTGCTGGATTGATCCAAGGTCTTGGAAAATAAAGCTCTTGACCATCCAGCCTGGAACAGTCAGGTCAGAGGAGGTATTAAAAGTTTAGAACAGGGTAGAACATTGCAGTCGATTCAAAGAGACACAATTAAAAGAAGGGAGCACACAGTTTTTCATGTAAACTGCCTTCCCTCCCCAATCTACAGGCTTGTCCTGAGCCTGAGGAAAATCACAGCAATTAGTTCTATGACTTATAAGTGACAGTAGGAAAATTGATTGAGATTACTATTTTCTTCTGTCCCCACTGCAAATTTCTCTGTTCACTGCAACTTTCTCATTACTATTTTCTTCTGTCCCCCACTGCAAATTTCTCTGTTCACTGCAACTTTTTCTCTTCACTGTTCACTCTAATTTACTGTAAATTCACTGCAACTTTCTTCACTGCTCACTGCAACTTTCTTCACTGTTCACTGCAACTTTATGTTAGACCAGGAGCATTGCCGGATGACATGCCCAACTCATATCGTCTTACTTCATTTCACTGTCGATATAAGCCGTCTTCTGAATTAATTCTCAAACTCTTGCAAATTAGCAGAATCTAGGCTGGAGAATGGAATGTGTTGTGTCACAGCTTATACCTTTTATGTGATATTTGCACCTGTCCTGCTGACATATCAACGTAGCATGGTCGATACAAGTGATACTTGAAATATTTACATCTGTCACATCAACTTAGCATGGTCGATACAAGTGATACTTGAAATCCTGTTTAGTATTTATTTTATTTCTGATATATTTTTTTGTTATATGATCTCTATATCAAATCCTACATAATAATTATATCTATAGTATTAACGTTCAGAAACGTATATCCTTGTCTCTATATATAACTGGGTCAGAACAAGATATCTAAGAGCTAGCAGAAAAGTTGGAAAAAGTTACCAGCAAGTTCCCGGTACATAATAAAAATCAACATTGAAAAGAGTAGGATGTTGGAAGACTACAGAGGCATGAAGGCACAGATCAATATTACGATGAAAGGGCATAAACTTGAAGGAGTGAATACTTTAAAATACCCAGGATCTTGTATATGCAGTGTAGGAAAATTCAGAACATATGGCTTGAGATAGCTTCATTTGCTGTGTCAAGATTAAATGTAATTTAGAAATGAAACATCAGTATTTAAAGTGAAAAATCACAATTTATTACTCGAAACACCATCGAGTCAGATGGCTGCTGGAACAGAGGGCGGAGCACTTATGGGAATGCCCCATGTGCTATGAGGCCAGTTTCTAATCAAGAATCAAGAAGAATCAAGAAACTTTATAACTCACTAGTTCTTGCTATTGTTCTGTAAGGTTGTGAGAGTTGTACACTCACTGCAGACATGGAGATACAGTTATAGGCCTTCAAACCCAACTGTTACAGATAAAGGCTGCACATCTTCCATAGAGAGCGTAGGACAAATGGGTTCTGGTTTGGAACCTGTGTCTCTCTGCTTATTTTAGGATTAATTAATCAAAATATTATATCCAATAATTAATCGATAATTTATTTAAATATTCATTTTTTAGGGTTATTGGTTGCATGGGATGGGTGTCAACTAGTACAGATTTTCTGTATCAATACGGAATTCATGTCTCCCCCCCCCCCACCCCAAAAAAAATAAATCCAAATTTTAAAAAATAATAAATTTTAAAACAAAGGCCACTTGGTGCTAAATTTTATAGTAATTTTTGCTAATGTGGACGTTTTTATCTTTCACACTTATATTGAAGGCAAAAAAAAATAATTTTATTTAAAAAAAAAATGCGTGGTTTTGTTTTGGGTGCTAAATACAGACTTTTTAAAAATTGAAATACGGAAATAAATTGTTAAAAATAAGAATTTATGAAAAAATAAGTATAAATAAATTTAAACTAACCCTAAATAAATGTATATTAAAATTAATAAATGATAAACATAAACTGATAAACATAGCCATTGGAAATCAGGGGGACACAGTTTCCAACCCGGAACCGAAAAATGTGTAAGTAAAAATACATATAAATACTGCATATACACTATATATATATATATATATATATATATATATATATTTTTTTTTTTTAAATATTCATTTTTTTAGGATTATGGGTTGCATAGGTGTCAACTAGTACGGATTCCACCCCCCCCCCCAACTCCAAAAGATCCAAAATAAAATATTTTTTTTAAAAAGGTCTCTTGGTATTAAATTTCATAGTAATTTAATTATTACTAATGCTGACGGTTTTTTTTTATCTAACTCGCTCATATTGAGGGGTAAAAAAAATATATTTATTTTAATTTTTTTAAATTTAGTGGAGTTTATATATTTTAAAATATATATATTTTGTCATATCAATGTCAATAATAATTGTCTCCTACCAGTCAAAAGATTCACCTATGCAGTGGAATCCTGTTATATCAACTTGGTCCTGACTGACAAAATATGTATGTAATAAACTGAAATTTGCTATATACAGTACAAACAGTATAGAATAAATGTAATTAGGGATTTTGTAAGTTGTTGTATATTGGGAAATTTGTGATTAAAAAAAATACGCTATAAAGGGATCCCACTGTACTTATGTCACATGTCCGTTGTCTCATCTTTTGCAGTAAGGTTTCATCGGATTGAATGAGCATAGGTTTTTGGGCTCTGGCATGTTTGATCGTGTGATATGCAGTAATATTGTGATATCTAAGAAAGTTGGTAACTCCTTCAATTTACTTTCTTCTTTGTCTTCCTCAGCATCTTGTTGTTTCCATTTTTTGTTGTATGAAATCATGGCAATAAACAGCATTAATCAAGAGTTATTAGTTCTTTCTTTGAATCATGTGTACAGTTGTACATCAGCTTGTCATGTTTACTGTTGTACATGAGTTTGTGATATTTTTGGCATGACCAAAAAAAAACAACTAGGAAACTTGAGGTAATGTAGCAACCCATAGCCAGTGAGAACACCATAGCCCAATGAATACCACTGTTTGGGAGCAGTGGCTGGATGAACACCATAGCCCAATGAATACCACTGTTTGGGAGCAGTGGCTGGATGAACACCATAGCCCAATGAATACCACTGTTTGGGAACAGTGGCTGGATGAACACCATATCCCAATGAATACCACTGTTTGGGAACAGTGGCTGGATGAACACCATATCCCAATGAATACCACTGTTTGGGAACAGTGGCTGGATGAACACCATATCCCAATGAATACCACTGTTTGGGGACAGTGGCTGAATGTAGGGAAGAATTCCTGTATGCGTAAAGTAACTTTAATTTTGTGCCGGGACATGTGGGAGTCCGGGGTAATGAGAGAGCAGATAGGTTAGCTGCACACGCTGCTACTACGGCTGTTGGTCGATGGATCGAGCAGACATTTTTAACGCCCTAAAGGGGAAAACGCACTAACAAATTACTATATAAGTGACGATGACTCTTGTTCCCTGACTAGAATAAAGGAATGAGGTTTGAAATGTGGTGTTGCTAGAACGGAGCAGTTTCGTGGGCAATAAAGAATGATGGTCAATCAACTGCATACTGGGACCGTCAGTCAACGTGTAATGGTGGCTACACTCAAGGAGAGATATGAGCACCTATGGACTTGTTAGAGTGCAGTGACGATGATCCAACGACTAACTAACTAACACAAATCTTAGAACTCATAAGCAAGGACATATGTCTAACTGAATTTCAAAAGTGGATGTAACAAGTGATCATCATTACTTGTGATGGACGAACAACAACTCAAGTCTGAAGTTATTAATACCATGACCAAGCACCAGGGCTAGACAGCTATTAGACATGTTCCTAGAAAAGTGTTGACTTTTGCACTGGTCTCGTGTGACTACCAGAACTAGCGGATATCGAAGACCCTAAAAGTGACTGGTCTCGTGAACAATGCACTGGTAAAAAAAAAAGATGTCACTGCCCAGTATCAAACATGCAACCTCTTGAATTACAGGGCAGATGGGCTAACCACAACTTCACAAATTTCCTAACTCGAATTTGATGAATTACTGTCATGTCTCTTCTACTAATTAGGCCTATATAATAAGCAACAATAAAAACACAGGGTAATACAGATGCATTACTGAAAATAACATGAATTCAGTGTTTCGATCAAAAGGCCTTTATCAGGCACTCAACACAAATTAATGGGGTTTTATTCAAGGTCGCTGGATCTGTGTTGATTTTATTATGTTTTTCCGAGTTCAATCTCAAACTCCTGCTGGTTAGCAGAATGTTGTTATGAGAACGTAATGCGTTGAGTCACGGTTATATCATCTGAAATAATCAATATAACTAATTTAACCCATCTGAAATAATCAATATAACTAATTTAACCCATCTAAAATAATCAATATAACTAATTTAACCCATCTGAAATAATCAATATAACTACTTTAACCCATCTGAAATAATTAATATAACTACTTTAACCCATCTGAAATAATCAATATAACTAATTTAACCCATCTGAAATAATCAATATAACTACTTTAACCCATCTGAAATAATCAATATAACTACTTTAACCCATCTGAAATAATCAATATAACTACTTTAACCCATCTGAAAAATCAATATAACTACTTTAACCCATCTGAAATAATCAATATAACTACTTTAACCCATCTGAAATAATTAATATAACTACTTTAACCTATCTGAAATAATCAATATAACTACTTTAACCCATCTGAAATAATTAATATAACTACTTTAACCTATCTGAAATAATCAATATAACTACTTTAACCCATCTGAAATAATCCTTATAACTACTTTAATCCATCTGAAATAATCAATATAACTAATTTTAATCAATCTGAAATAATCAATATAACTAATTTAATCCATCTGAAATAATCAATATAACTAATTTTAATCAATCTGAAATAATCAATATAACTACTTTAAACCATCTGAAATAACTAATTTAACATATCTGAAATAATCAATATAACTACTTTAATCCATCTGAAATAATCAATATAACTACTTTAATACATCTGAAATAACCAATATAACTAATTTAACCCATCTGAAATAACTACTTTAACCCATCTGAAATAATCAATATAACTACTTTAACCCATTTGAAGTAATCAATATAACTACTTCCTACTTTAACCCATCTAAAATAACTACTTTAACCATCTGAAATAATCAATATAACTACTTTAACCCATTTGAAGTAATCAATATAACTACTTCCTACTTTAACCCATCTGAAATTACTTTAACCAATCTGAAATAATCAATATAACTACTTTAATCCATCTGAAATAATCCATATCTACTTTAACCCATCTGAAATAATCAATATAACTACTTTAATCTATCCGAAATAATCAATATAACTACTTTAATCCACCTGAAATAATCAATATAACTACTTTAAACCATCTGAAATAATCAATATAACTACTTTAACCTATCTGAAATAACTACTTTAACCAATCTGAAATAATCAATGTAAATACTTCATACTTTAACCCATCTGAAATAATCAATATAACTACTTTAACCCATCTGAAATAATTAATATAACTACTTTAATCTATCTGAAATAATCAATATAACTACTTTAACCCATCTGAAATAATCAATATAACTACTTTAAACCATCTGAAATAATGAATATAACTACATTAACCCATCTGAAATAATCCATATAAAATTACTTTAACCCATCCGAAATAATCAATATAACTATTTCCTACTTTAATCCATCTGAAATAATCAATATAACTATTTCCTGCTTTAACCCATCTGAAATAATCAATATAACTACTTTAACCCATCTGAAATAATCAATATAAAACTACTTTAACCCATCTGAAATAATCAATATAACTATTTTCTACTTTAATCCATCTGAAATAATCAATATAACTACTTCCTACTTTAACCCATCCGAACCAAATGATATAACTGGCCCACAGAGATGGATATCCACATAAAGATGTATGGAAACACTGAGGGGCTTGCAAATACAGCAGCATTTATTAAGAAAACAGGACTTGCTGTTTAGACTTGTCAAACTGCGAACGAGAAGAAGAAGAAATGATATAACTACTTGTTTGTTTGTTTGAGAAACCCAGTAATTCTGAGCAATTAGCTCTTACTTCCTATGTGTAGTGCAGTGATTTTTCTGAGCTTTCTTTCATACCAAAGAGACTTCAGCTTTCAGCTTAGTGCAATGCTTACTGAAGGAGTCTTCTACTCAGAGTGGTTCTATAATTGTATAGATGACATGCTTTGTATAGATACAAAGTTTCCATAAGGGAGCCTCAATATAACGGCATTCCATCTACTAAGGTTTTCTGTTACATGGGTGGTTTGTCTAGTGGGCCACTGGTGAGAATCACAGACACAACTGCATGCGTGAGACCCACAAACGCAGCCGCATGTGTGTATAACTACTTCAAGCATCTGAATCAAGTGATCAGTGCAATACTATGAATTTTTGCACCACGATCAAGCTTGACTTCATGATGCCCCCCCCCCCATTATTTACATTACATAAATTACATTATTTTCAGTTGTGGCACTCTCTGCTGCATTTGCCTAGTTTTTATGATGCAATATAATACTTTAACCCATCTAAAATAACTACTTTAACCAATCTAAAATAACTACTTTAACCCATCTAAAATAACTACTTTAACCCATCTGAAATAATCATATAACTACTTCCTATTTTAACCCATCTGAAATAATCAATATAACTACTTTAACCCATCTGGAATATAAAATAAGAAATTAAGAAATTAGGAAAAGAGTTGGTATAATATCATGTATCGAACATATTGAGAGAGCAAGTAAAATGGTTCTGTCACCTTATGAGAATGAAGCCAAACCAAATACCAATAAGAGCATATAATACATAATATCCAGGTGTAAAGCCAAAGGTAGACCAAGAAAACGGTGGACAGAAAACATTAAGATAACCTTGAACAAACATGGACTAAATGCAACCTCGGTGACACATCTGGCCTTGAAACGACAGCTTAAGATACCACCCCTACGCTTAACTGCAAGTGTGAATGCCATCAACAATCATTCACCTGGGGATAGACAATAGACCCATCTGAAATAATCAATATAACTAAATTAATCCATCTAAAATAAGAAACTATTTTAATCCATCTCAAGTAATCACTATACTTTAATCCGACTAAAATGAATATAACAAAAATAACTCATCTAAAATAATGAAGTTAACTACTTTTAATCCATTTGAAACAAGTCATTTAATACTTAAAATGATTAAGTACAGATTAAAGGCTAGCACCTTGCAAATTTTCATTTTTTTAAAAACTAGAATCCTCCTGTTAATTTTTAACTGATCTCCTTTCTCTGGTGTGTTGTGCTGTCGAAGGGCCTTAACCCAGTCACTGGTGGGTATTTTCTCACTATGAGCAGACGAGCATTGTGAAGAAGATGTACCACTCCTGATGTTGATCTGTGAACACTGGAGAAGAAAAAAAATTATATATAAGTAAACATATACAGAAGCCCTTATGTGGTCACCTGAGGGTAAAAGAAAAAAAGAAAGACCTAAAACAACTCTTAAAAACACCATTCTTAAAGAAGGGAAATTAATAGGCTGTAAGACTCTCCAGGAACTAAAGCTGCATGCAGTGGACCGCATCATATGGAGAACCAAAACCTCTGCCCTATGTGTCGCTTGCGGCACGAAGGGAACAAACAAACTAACTAAACATTATCACTGTAAAGTCCAAACCGATTTATGCAACAGAAGTCAGGGCATTCCAATTCTTTTTCATTCAAACAAATTATTTTGTGACAAACTGTGTATTACAACATCGAATATTTAAGATATATATATAATATATAAGATATATCCGAAACATCCATCTTTGGCGGAGGCAGGAAATCAACTCTTCTATCTGCAACATATCTCAAAATTTCTAGAAAGTCAAGATTCCATACGTAGTAGAAGACTGTCCAGCTTATGACATTTCATGCTACAATCACTAAGATCAAAACAGTCATCTTATACTAGCAAAAGCCCTGGAAAACTTCCAGGTTTAAATCGTAACAAAATTCAAGAATAAGAGATGATGAAGGAGATTATGGGGAGGAGTTCACTGTCCCACCCTACGAATGAGCCAGTCTGTAGATAAAACTAAAACCCCCCTGACTGGTATAAGGAACATGGACCAAAAAAAGCAGTGACAATTAAACTTTTGATTCTTAGAAAGAATAACTCAGTGAAGATACAATTGCATGATTTTATCTAAACAGGTTCCCATAAATGATGTCAATGCAGAAAAAGTCATATAATTTCGGTTAACGAAACATACAAATGGATTCTACCTCCGTCTATCACATTTATTACCCACTATAAATACCATCCAATCTCCCTGTGAGAATACGCTGCATGTGTCACTGATCTTGCAGAAATTGTGCTTGAGTTTTCTTTTCCTCAATATGTTAATAGAAGATCTGGATAATTCATTCTCGGAGTGGCAGAAGTATTTCTTGAACAGTGGCACTTCTTCTTTTATGTTCATTCTCAAACTCCTGCAGATTAGCGGGATGTAGTCCGGAAAACAGAATGTGTTATGTTATGGTTTACAGCTTTGCTGCAATATCTGTGCTTTTCAGCATGACACATTCAACTTCAGCATAGCTTTGGGTCACTTTGACCCTATATGGAATGGGACAATCAATTTCACCCTATAACCTCCTTAGTCACCTCTTATGACATGCATGGAAGGTAAACAGTATTGCTATTATTTGTCCCCTTCTCAGGCCCCAGCAACTTGGATGGCACAGTGACATCATCTCAGGAATCCCTTAAATTTATCTACAGAAATCCATTTCGAACATAGACAATGACATTTTTGCTTCATGTGGGCATTGTTTCTTCTAAGTACGGTACTAAATGTGTATTAATGAGCGACACAAAAATGAAACCACCAGATTAAAATTATCGAGAAACATTTTTTTTAAATGTACCTTCAATTCTTCCTTTTGTGCACATTCACTGAGTGTAGCCATTCCACATTTTCTAGAACTACTTTTACGGTTATTAAACAAGACTTCAGCATCTGAATCAGTAACATCCTGATTTGTAATGATGTTCTCTACTTCAATGTCAGATTCCACTTCAGAAATTTCCCCAAAGGATTCCTGGCTTGTGTCTGTATGAAGCCTCCGAAACATTCTTGATTTCAAACGTTGCCTAGATTGTGTTACAGATTAACTGCAAATTTGTTTTAATTTAGAATTTCTAGCTACTTGTGATGCACTTAAAGAGGATTCTACTTCTGAAATTTCTTTTACATCATTGAAAGAGGATGATGTCCATAATTTTCTATTGTGTTTCATACTAATATTCTTGTGTAAGCCTAAGTCTGGCTGTACAGTCAATACCATTTTTTGACCATTTTCAGCAGAAGTCGAATGCATGTTCTTAAACGCAGACTTTGAACCTCCTAAAAGACCTTGACATTCAGAGTGGCTACCAATTAAAAATTGAGGATTGAGGCAATTAGCTTTCGATTGATTTATGTTCTTAGTGCTTTCTATGTTACATCTTGAATCCTTCAATAAAGAACTAAGTTGTCTGTTTGTCTGTGTTTTTGAATAACGTGATGTCTTCGGATAAACTTTGGGAGAATTCTTCTTCATTTTCTTGTGGACTGTTTTTTATATATTTCTAGAAATGTTTTAGTTAACTTCATCAGGCAAATACTCTTCTGAAGAACTTGTTGACCAGCGTATGTCATCACTTTTTTCCAGTGTGAAATCTGTCAATAAATCATTGATAAACACTGTTAAAACTTTTAATGTTTACTGCATACTATGGATTCTATAGGATGTTGTATTTGTATTGCTCGTGCCAGTGCAGCATTCAGGAGCCTTCATGTCAAAGTCTGGATTAGTCGTGGTCTCAGTTTGACAACAAAGTTGGACGTCTACCACACAGTGGTTCTACCAACACTAGCTTATGCTGCGTCACCCTGGACTGTCTATACAAGTCACACTCGACAGCTTTTACTCTTTCCATCTTCTGTGCCTAATAAACCTCATGGGAGTACGTTGGCAGGATCGAGTACCAGACACGGAAATCCTTCAAAAGTCCTGTATGCAAAGCATCCATACTCTACTGACTAGGTCTAACCCCCGCTGGACTGACCACATCGTCTGTATGCCAGACAAGCACCTTCCAAAGAGATTCTTCTAAGGAGATTTGTGCGATGGTAAATGTTTAAGAGAAGGGAAGAAAAATTGCTTCAAGGATCATCTAATAAACTCTCTCAAGCACTGCAGCATTGATCCTAATATAATTTCTGCTGTATTTAATTATATTCAATAGTTTGATAATTTATTTTCATTTTAATTATGCTAATTTGCTGCCATTTTTAATATTAATTAGTTCTGCATGCACCTAAAAATTATAGAAATAGGATCAACAGATGTGTCTTGCCTTTGCCGACACAAATATATATATATAATTTCTGTAGTATTTAATTATATTCAATAGTTTGATAATTTATTTTCATTTTAATTATACTAATGTACTGCCATTTTTAATATTTGTTAAGTGTGCGCGGACCTAAAAATTATACAAATAGGATCAACAGATGCATCTTGTCTTTGCCAACAGAAATAAATATAATTTCTGTGGTATTTAATTATATTCCATAGTTTGATAATTTATTTTCATTTTAATTATGCTAAATTTCTGCCATTTTTAATATCAATTAGTGTTGCGCGCACCTAAAAATTATAGAAATAGGATCAACAGATGCCTCTTGCCTTTGTGAACACAAAAATGTATATATTATGTGGTATTTAAATATACTATATATAAGTATATAATTATACTGTATATAATTCAATACAAGTGTGATTCCATCATTGACATATGGATGTAAACGTGAAATCTACCACAATAATGGATAAGAAATTAGTTATTTCGAGAATAGATGCCTCAGAAAAATCACAAATACTAATTGGAAAGATTTCAAATTAAATGACATACAAAGGAGAGGAGCCAAAACAAGAATATATGACAAACATCATCATAAAACGTTGCTAGACATACATTGGCCACATACTTAGAATGAAGGAAGACAGAATTCGACGACAAGCATTCATGAGGACACCTGACGGGTAAAGAAAACAGGGAAGACCAAAAACAATGCTAAGAAGAACATTTATGAATGAATTAAAATCAACAGGCATAAATGCACAAGACCTGAAATCCTTGGCAACTGACCGACAGGCATGGAGAACTATGACATCTGCCCTATGTGCCAAACATGGCAAAAGAGGAACTGATATATAATAAATGTCTGACTGATATATAATTAAATTTTATATTTTAAATAGGTACAAATATGATTTCATCCACCGATGTGCTATAAATCATATCAATTCACGCCTTTTTAAATTCACAATTATTTTAATATAAACATTAATTCTAACTCTTTAAAAAAATCTATAAATAATTCTATTCCTTTTAGCCCCCATTTACAAAATCTATAATTTTATGCAACTTATCTAACACTGCAAATGTCACAACGGTGGACGAAACCAAACTTGCGCCTTTAATTATGCTAATTAACTGCCATTTTTTAATATTAATTAATATGTGTGCTTCTGAAAATTACAGAAATGGGAACAATAGATGCGTTTTGTCTACATGAACACAAAAATGTATAGTTTGTGTGTTGTATTATTGAAAATAACAAAGATAATTTAAATTATCAGCTCAGCTACATTTTGTGGTCACAAGTTTTATTATTATTTTTCATGTAAATTATTTTGATGACAAATTCATTAGAAAAATATTCCTAACTTTTTTCAGGTTTGACGTACAGACTTGGTTGAGGTATCGTTGACTAGCATTTTTAAGGGATATCTAACTATATTATTTGTAATTATGTAGCACAATTCTGAAAATGTTGTCCAAGTACCTGATTTTTTAAGGCTAAGGCTCTTCTGCACAGATTTTCCATGTCCCTCGTTTCAATGTAATTATTTGCTTTAGATATTCATTGCCAAATTACATAAGGTTGAACAAATCATGTTGTAAATATGAAAACAGTGCAGCATTCAGGAGCATTCGTGTCAAAGTCTGGATTAGTCGTGGTCTCTTTAACCCATCTGAAATAATCAATATAACTACTTTAATCCAGCTGAAATAATCAATATAACTACTTTAACCCATCTGAAATAATCAATATAACTACTGTAACCCATCTGAAATAAGCAATATAAATACTTTAACCATTCTGAAATAATCAATATAACTACTTTAATCCATCTGAAATAATCAATATAACTACTTAAACCCATCTGAAATAATTAATATAACTACTTTAATCTATCTGAAATAATCAAAATAACTACTTTAACTCATCTGAAATAATCAATATAACTACTTTAACCCATCTGAAATAATCAATATAACTACTTTAACCCGTCTGAAATAATCAATATAACTACTTTAACCCATCTGAAATAATCAATATAACTAATTTAACCCATCTGAAATAATCAATATAACTACTTCCTACTTTAACCCATATGAAATAATAAATATAACTAATTTAACCCATCTGAAATAATCAATATAACTACTTCCTACTTTAACCCATCTAAAATAATCAATATAACTACTTTAACCCATCTGAAATAATCAATATAACTACTTCCTATTTTAACCCACCTGAAATAATCAATATAACTACTTTAACCCATCTGGAATATAAAATAAGAAATTAAGAAATTAGGAAAAGAGTTGGTATAATATCATGTATCGAACATATTGAAAGACAGCAAGTAAAATGGTTCGGTCACCTTATGAGAATGAAGCCAAACCAAATATCAATAAGAGCATATAATACATAATATCCAGGTGTAAAGCCAAAGGTAGACCAAGAAAACGGTGGACAGAAAACATTAAGATAACCTTGAACAAACATGGACTAAATGCAACCTCGGTGACACATCTGGCCTTGAAACGACAGCTTAAGATACCACCCCTACGCTTAACTGCAAGTGTGAATGCGATCAACAATCATTCACCTGGGGATAGACAATAGACCCATCTGAAATAATCAATATAACTGCTTCCTACTTTAACCCATCTGAAATAATCAATATTACTACTTTAACCCATCTGAAATAATCAATATAACTAAATTTATCCATCTAAAATAAGAAACTATTTCAATCCATCTCAAGTAATCACTATACTTTAATCCATCTAAAATGAATAATATAACAAAAATAACTCATCTAAAATAATGAAGTTAACTACTTTTAATCCATTTGAAACAAGTCATTTAATACTTAAAATGATTAAGTACAGATTAAAGGCTAGCACCTTGCAAATTTTCATTTTTTAAAAAACAAGAATCCTCCTGTGAATTTTTGACTGATCTCCTTTCTCTGGTGTTTTGTGCTGTCGAAGGGCCTTAACCCAGTCACTGGTGGGTATTTTCTCACTATGAGCAGACGAGCATTGTGAAGAAGATGTACCACTCCTGATGTTGATCTGTGAACACTGGAGAAGAAAAAAAATTATATATAAGTAAACATATACAGAAGCCCTTATGTGGTCACCTGAGGGTAAAAGAAAAAGAGAAAGACCTAAAACAACTCTTAAAAACACAATTTTTAAAGAAGGGAAATTAATAGGCTGTAAGACTCTCCAGGAACTAAAGCTGCATGCAGTGGACCGCATCATATGGAGAACCAAAACCTCTGCCCTATGTGTCGCTTGCGGCACGAAGGGAACAAACTAACTAACTAAACATTATCACTGTAAAGTCCAAACCGATTTATGCAACAGAAGTCAGGGCATTCCAATTCTTTTTCATTCAAACCAATTATTTTGTGACAAACTGTGTATTACAACATCGAATATTTAAGATATATATATAATATATAAGATATATCCGAAACATCCATCTTTGGCGGAGGCAGGAAATCAACTCTTCTATCTGCAAGATATCTCAAAATTTCTAGAAAGTCAAGATTCCATATGTAGTAGAAGACTGTCCAGCTTATGACATTTCATGCTACAATCACTAAGATCAAAACAGTCATCTTATACTAGCAAAAGCCCTGGAAAACTTCCAGGTTTAAATCGTAACAAAATTCAAGAATAAGAGATGATGAAGGAGATTATGGGGAGGAGTTCACTGTCCCACCCTACGAATGAGCCAGTCTGTAGATAAAACTAAAACCCCCCTGACTGGTATAAGGAACAAGGACCAAAAAAAGCAGTGACAATTAAACTTTTGATTCTTAGAAAGAATAACTCAGTGAAGATACAATTGCATGATTTTATCTAAACAGGTTTCCATAAATGATGTCAATGCAGAAATAGTCATATAATTGTGGTTAACGAAACATACAAATGGATTCTACCTCTGTTTATCACATTTATTACCCACTATAAATACCATCCAATGTCCCTGTGAGAATACGCTGCATGTGTCAATGATCTTGCAGAAATTGTGCTTGAGTTTTCTTTTCCTCAATATGTTAACAGAAGATCTGGATAATTCATTCTCGGAGTGGCAGAAGTATTTCTTGAACAGTGGCACTTCTTCTTTTATGTTCATTCTCAAACTCCTGCAGATTAGCGGGATGTAGTCCGGAAAACAGAATGTGTTATGTTATAGTTTACAGCTTTGCTGTGATATCTGTGCTTTTCAGCCTGACACAACCGACTTCAGCATAGCTTTGGGTCACTTTGACCCTATATGGGATGGGACAATCAACTTTATCCTATACTACCTTAGTTGTCTCTTATGACATGCATGGAAGGTAAACAGTATTGCTATTATTTGTTCCCTTCTCAGACCCCAGAAACATGGGTGGCACAGTGACATCATCTTGAATCCCTTAAATTTATCTACGGAAATCCATTTTGAACATTAACAATTACAAGTTTTCTTCGTGTGGGCATTGTTTCTTCTAAGTACTAAATGTATGTTAATGAGCAACACAAAAATGAAACCACCAGATTAAAATTAATGAGAAACAAAACACAAATAAATGTACCTTCAATTCTTCCTCTTGTGCACATGCATTGAGCGTAGCCCTACCTCATTTTCTAGAACTACTTTTATGGTTATTCAACAAAACTTCAGCATCTGAATCAGTAACATCCTGATTTGTAATGATGTTCTTTACTTCAATGTCAGATTCCACTTCAGAAATTTCCCCAAAGGATTCCTGGCTTGTGTCTGTATGAAGCCTCCGAAACATTCTTGATTTCAAACGTTGCCTATATTGTGTTACTGATGAACCGCAAATTTGTATAAATTTATAATTTCTAGCTACTTGTGATGCACTTAAAGAGGATTCTACTTCTGAAATTTCTTTTACATCATTGAAAGAGGATGATGTCCATAATTTTCTATTGTGTTTCATACTAATATTCTTGTGTAAGCCTAAGTCTGGCTGTACAGTCAATTCCATTTTTTGACCATTTTCAGCAGAAGTCGAATGCATGTTCTTAAACGCAGACTTTGAACCTCCTAAAAGACCTTGACATTCAGAGTGGCTACCAATTAAAAATTGATGATTGAGGCAATTAGCTTCCGATTGATTTATGTTTTTAGTGCTTTCTATGTTACATCTTGAATCCTCCAATAAAGAACTAAGTTGTCTGTTTGTCTGTGTTTTTGAATAACGTGATGTCTTCGGATAAACTTTGGGAGAATTCTGCTTCATTTTCTTGAGGACTGTTTTTTATATATTTCTAGAAATGTTTTAGTTAACTTCATCAGGCAAATACTCTTCTGAAGAACTTGTTGACCAGCGTATGTCATCACTTTTTTCCAGTGTGAAATATGTCAATAAATCATTGATAAACACAGTTAAAATTTTTAATGTTTACTGCATACTATGTATTCTATAGGATGTTGTATTTGTATTGCTCGTGCCAGTGCAGCATTCAGGAGCCTTCATGTCAAAGTCTGGATTAGTCGTGGTCTCAGTTTGACAACAAAGTTGGACGTCTACCACACAGTGGTTCTACCAACACTAGCTTATGCTGCGTCACCCTGGACTGTCTATACAAGTCACGCTCGACAGCTTTTACTCTTACCATCTTCTGTGCCTAATAAACCTCATGGGAGTACGTTGGCAGGATCGAGTACCAGACACGGAAATCCTTCAAAAGTCCTGTATGCAAAGCATCCATACTCTACTGACTAGGTCTAACCCCCGCTGGACTGACCACATCGTCTGTATGCCACACAAGCACCTTCCAAAGAGATTCTTCTAAGGAGATTTGTGCGATGGTAAATGTTTAAGTGAAGGGAAGAAAAATTGCTTCAAGGATCATCTAATAAACTCTCTCAAGCACTGCAGCATTGATCCTAATATAATTTCTGCTGTATTTAATTATATTCAATAGTTTGATAATTTATTTTCATTTTAATTATGCTAATTTGCTGCCATTTTTAATATTAATTAGTTCTGCATGCACCTAAAAATTATAGAAATAGGATCAACAGATGTGTCTTGCCTTTGCCGACACAAATATATATATATAATTTCTGTGGTATTTAATTATATTCCATAGTTTGATAATTTATTTTCATTTTAATTATACTAATTTGCTGCCATTTTTAATATTTATTAGTTCTTCGCACACCTAAAAATTATATATTTAGGATCAACAGATGCGTCTTGTCTTTGCCAACAGAAATAAATATAATTTCTGTGGTATTTAATTATATTCCATAGTTTGATAATTTATTTTCATTTTAATTATACTAATTTGCTGCCATTTTTAAAATTAGTTAGGTCTGCGCAGACCTACAAATTATACAAATAGAATCAACTGATGCCTCTTGCCTTTGTGAACACAAAAATGTATATATTATGTGTATTTAAATATACTATATATAAGTATATAATTATACTGTATATAATTCAATGCAAGTGTGATTCTATCATTGACATATGGATGTAAACGTGAAATCTACCACAATAATGGATAAGAAATTAGTTATTTCGAGAATAGATGCCTCAGAAAAATCACAAATACTAATTGGAAAGATTTCAAATCAAATGACATACAAAGGAGAGGAGACAAAACAAGAATATGTGATGAACATCATCATAAAACGTTGCTAGACATACATTGGCCACATACTTAGAATGAAGGAAGACAGAATTCGACGACAAGCTTTCATGTGGACACCAGACGGGTAAAGAAAACAGGAAAGACCAAAAACAATGCTAAGAAGAACATTTATGAATGAATTAAAATCAACAGGCATAAATGCACAAGACCTGCAATCCTTGGCAACTGACCGACAGGCATGGAGAACTATGACATCTGCCCTATGTGCCAAACATGGCAAAAGAGGAACTGATATATAATAAATGTCTGACTGATATATAATTAATTTTTATATTTTAAATAGGTACAAATTTGATTTCATCCACCGTTGTGCTATAAATCATATTGATTCACGCCTTTTTAAATTCACAATTATTTTAATATAAACATTAATTCTAACTCTTTTTAAAAATCTATAAACTAATTCTATTCCTTTTAGCCCCCATCTACAAAAATCTATAATTTTATGCAACTTATCTAACACTGCAAATGTCACAACGGTGGACGAAACCAAACTTGCGCCTTTAAGGTACGTTAAATATGCTAATTAACTGCCATTTTTAATATTAATTAATATGTGTGCTTCTGAAAATTACAGAAATGGGAACAATAGATGCGTTTTGTCTACATGAACACAAAAATGTATAGTTTGTGTGTTGTATTATTGAAAATAACAAAAATAATTTAAATTATCAGCTCAGCTACATTTTGTGGTCACAAGTTTTATTATTTTTCATGTAAATTATTTTGATGACAATTTCATTAGAAAAAAATTTTCACGTTTGACGTACAGACTTGGTTGAGGTATCGTTGACTTGCATTTTTAAGGAATATCTAACTATATTATTTGTAATTATGTAGCAAAATTCTGAAAATGTTGTCCAAGTACCTGATTTTTTTAAGGCTAAGGCTTTTCACTTTCACTTTTCATAGATTTTCCATGTCCCTCGTTTCATTGCAATTTGCTTTAGATATTCATTGCCGAATTACATAAGGTTGAACGAATCATGATGTAAATATGGAAATCTTTAAATCCGTTTCAGTAACACAGATATTTAATTTCTACTAAATTAATTTGTTATGATCAACGAGTTCTTGATTGAGCAAAACAAAAACATTATTTGAACCGGAAGTTAAAGATAGTAGCATTTATTTACCAAGGGACATAGCCGGACATGTACTCCAAAATCAAGGGTGGTAATAAGTATGAGATATTAATAAATCATCAAAACACACAAATTTTGATCTGACAATTGGCAATATCATTTAAATAAACAACTCAAATTTATTTTGAAAGATTGTATGTAACTTTTCCCCGTTCTCCTATTTATAAAAACGTTTTTCGAAAGCAATATGCACGACATTCTTCCCTCACTGTTGTCATAGGTAACAAAATGTGTGGCACATAAGCCTTTGAATGTTAAGGGAAGGTCCGTATAAGGTTCAAGTTCCCCGCGGAACTTATACAAAAGTTGGCTCTTGACTATGTATGGGAACTAGTGTCAATAGTCCGTTCACATGTCTTAGACTCCACCGCGGGGTCAAGGTTCAGCCAGTGTCGAGTCAGCTCGCTCGTCACAGTACCGCTTGGGATCTAGGCTGGTTCCTCCCCATATGACATGTTAAGACAGGACGAAGTCACCGGGGTGAAGTTTTCGGTCGTACGGAATGTTAACAGCATAAACGTGCTCAGCTAAGTGGTGAGCTATACTTAGCGTCCGAGTGGCTTTCGAATGTCGGCGCCTGCTATGTCCGACCACCTCGAAAGAGGATTACGGGGGTATAGGAGAGCTGCTTAGAAAGTGCTTCACTCGACTTTTTTGTCATTTTTGTCTACTTTTGTAATTACCTGTGTGATTAAAAACAAATGTTTAGTCAAATTTTGTTTTATTGTAAAGAATAAATTTTTTTGAAAAAATAAAGAAAAACATATTTTGAAAAAGTTCTTAATTGTCACATTATACAAGAAAACTATTTTTTTTAAATTTCTGTGGAGTCTTGATTTTTTATTAGGAACAAGCGTCACAGCACTGGGGGCATTCTCTGCTTGCCATTCCGTCAGCCATCTAAAAGTGTATAAGCTCCCAGTCAGTTGCTGATCACGCGTTCTTCTGATCTTTCCGGAGAGGGAACCACGTTCTCCCATCGCCTCTACTCAATACCATTTCTGCCATTCTCTGAATATGTACATTGTCACGTTTCTGAGGGGGAAAACGGAATTTTATAAGTTTTAAAAACTTAATGGTTGAGAAAGCATTTACTTTCAACAATAACGCAAATTCACAATATAAAAACATATATTGTGTTGGAAATGTTTTTTTTTTTAATGTAAGCTTAAAATATTTCGAATTTATAAATATATTTCTCACTATAATAGCGGAAATATGCATTTGTTTATGTGAATGACAGATATGTGTGTTACACACGGTCTCACGGGGATTGTCTTGGTTTTATATTGCTGCCTGATATCTCGCCCGGTTTTGACGTGTCCCAGTTTCTATCAGTTTACTAACGAATTTGTCACATGTTCGAATCAACACACTTGGTATAGCTTCGTGGAAACAAGAGAAGTGTGATCGTTTTTACGAGTTTGGCACGCTTTTTGACACGGGTGAATGGTAACACTAAGCGCAGGTGATTGTAAAGGCTTAAATCTATTTTTACATAAATCAGTGGTCATAGCGTATTTTCTGTAGACGAATTAAATTATTTAAACATATTATGTGATTATCAGGGGTCAGTCAGGGGGATCATTCAATGAATAAATTAGATTTCCAACACAGCAAACCTGTGTTCTTTGATACAATTAAAAAGAAAGAATATCTCTGACAATTTGTTTCTAGTAATTATATTTTTTTTTACTGAGAAAGGGGTGATTACCTTTTTTGTTTAAAAAATCGTTACGGGAAGGGGTTTCACCTGCCATTTGGCTAAATTACTAGCAGTTTAAAAAAAACATTTTATGATTTCTTAAGAGTAAAAGGGAGTTAACCCCCCCCCCTCTTTATCAATAAAAGTATAAACCATACAAGTGGATATATTTGTCGATTTAATATTGATTGACTGATTCAGAACCACAAGAAATGTGCGCTATTAGCTCTTACTTCCTTTGTGCAGTGCGTTAATTGTTTTCTTTCTAAATGATAGTTGATCTTGACATATCAGCTAAATCCATGTCCAGACATTAGCTAAAAGTCACTTTTTTGACTAGGGAATCCTGTGATTTCTTGATGACTGGATCACTTGACCGTCTATGGAATGGATCAGCTAACTCAACTTTCTTAGCCACCATTTACGATGTGCATGTCAGGTAATAGTGCAACTAATATGTGCTCCATTTTTTAGTTTCCGCATCACACGGACCGACCACTGATTTATAATACAAAGCACACTCCACATCACACATGCTGACCACTGATCTATCATACATAGCACAATACACATTATACAGAATGATCATAAATCTACCATACACAGTTCAGTACACATTACTTGGGCTGACCACTGATCTAAAATACATATCACAGTCAACACCACGCAGTGTTTTTCTTTTTGTCTTTTCTTATGGGACCTAATTTTGCAAGTGGATGCAAGAGGCATCTTAGCAGCAATCTTACTTTCGTGAATTGTATGAGATAGAAAATGGACTCTGTTTACAAGAAGAAAACTTGACTATTGTGTTTTAGATAGTCACTTTGACTTAACATAATGTTTTTTGTTTTTTTTTAAATACACTAATTTAGTCACAGTAAACAAAGAACGACATTTTATAGAAGGCGGTTTTACGTTTGCAATCAAAGGGAGATAATAAGAACAATTGTCAATACATTTATTTCCACTAATTAATCTCCCCTTATTAGTTATCATCCCACTGTGGCATACCAGGAAATTGAAACGGCAGACAGACTGGCAAAGGATGGAGCAACACAGGGACAAAAAGACCAAGAAATCACCTACCAAGAAAAAGGACACATCAAAACCATCAGGAAAGTTGACCACACAAAAGACAATTACCACTATCTCGACAGAGCAGAACAGATTATTATTACCTTTCGCCTCAGAACAGAGGTTTCTGAACATAAACAATCATGGGGGTACTGGTTGAAATAATCCTGTCACCATGACTCCAATAACAAAATTGGGATGATATAAACCGTGATGTATTATATACCCCGACAGTTTTGGTTCAGCAACACACTCTTAAATACATACTCTTGAATTCGTGGTGGCTGGATTACCAGAACACGACCACTATTATTATAAGCTGATGGTTAAAAACTGTGCTGATATAACCAGATTGTCGCCCGAGAGTTTCCGGAGTCATAAATTGGAGTAAAGAAAGGCGACATTGCTACCTGCCAATCATGTTGTAAGAGACGACTAAGCAGGTCTTGGGCTCACGTTGGTTGTTTCATCCCAAAAAGAGTCAAAGTGACACAGAAGCTATGTTGAAGTAGGATCTGGCAGGCCGAAACGCGCAGATATCGCCGCTAAGATATGATGATGATGTTCGTCCGTCGTGATCGACGATTACCACAAACTCAACGATAATAATAACAACAATAAATAATAAAAGTTAATAGTGCGTTTTTAAATGACTAGCAAGTCCAATGCGTGCACAAAATGTTCTTTTACAGAATTGACAACAATAGAAGGTATCTGTGTGACGTTGAGATGTTTTTTCGTTTCTACGTGTCCGCTTCTGTCTTGCAGTATCTTGTCTGAATTCGTCCGCCGCTAGCGCTCCCGTTCTAATGCTGTAATGCGATGCTGTTCTATCCTGAGCGAGGCTCTCCCAAGCGCCTACATCAATGTTAAGATGTTTCAAGGATGACTTGAGCGTGTCTTTGAAGAGCTTTTTCTGTCCACCCGCTTTTCGAAATCCTGCCTTGAGTTCTCCATAATATATTTGTTTTGGCAAACGCGAGTTCTCCATACGCACAAGTGGCCTGCCCAGCGTGCTTGCGCCTTCATAAGTATTGTGTGGATGCTTATTGAGGTTGATTTTTCCAAGTCCTCGTAGTCTGGTACTTTGTCCCACCAATGGATGTTTAGTAATTTACGTAGGCAGGTAAGATGGAAAAGATTTAATTTTCTTGCATGTCTAGCATACACTGTCCATGTTTCGCAGGCGTATAGTAGGGTGGTATAACAGCAGCATGATATACTTGTAGTTTGGTGGTTGTTCTTATACCTCTTCTATCCCATACATTGTTGCGTAATCTGTCAAATACAGCACTAGCTTTTGCCAGTCTATTGTTAATTTCCACATCAATGTTGACATCGCGAGAGTGTTTCCAAGGTAAGTAAAATTGTCGACTACCTGCAGTTTTTCCTGATTGACGATGATGGAATTAGCAGTATGTTGGCTATTTGATGTTGCTTGGTGCATGACTTCTGTTTTTTTGGTGTTAATAGTGAGACCAAAGTTGTTGCAGGACTGTGAAAAGCGGTCTATGGTGCTCTGCATGTTTACGACAGAGTCAGCATACAATGCAGTCGTCAGCATAAAGTAATTCTCTAACAGTACTAGATTTAGTTTTCGTGTTTGCTTTTAGACGACGTAAATTGAAAAGACCACCATCCGTTCTCTAATTGATCATTATGCCAGCTGTTTCATTACTATGGTGTGTTTCCGTTAACATGGCCGTAAATAACAGGCTGAAAAGAGTAGGGGCCAGCACACATCCCTGCTTTACACCATTTGTGACAGGGAATGCAGGAGATACTCCTCCGTCGCAGATAACACTAGCCATCATACCGTCATGAAATTGTCGTATCACAGTGACAAGTTTTGGGGGGCATCCGAACTTTGTAAGCACCTTCCACGGTCCTTCTCTGTTAACGGTATCGAATAACGCTAAGATATAAGCTATAACACAATGCACTTCGTTCTCCGAACTACTTAAACCTGATCAGGAGTTTGAGAACGAACGCAGAAGAACACGAGCGAAATTGGTTCATGTCTGCGGTTGAAAGAAGAGCACCTTATCATAAGGCTACTACCAATGCAACAGAAAACCTTAGTAGATGACATGCCGTTATATTGAGACTCTCTTATGGAAGCTTTGTAACATGTCATCTATACAATTATAGACCCCCTCTGAGTAGAAGTCTCTTTAAATAGGCATTGCACTAAACCGAAAGCTGAAGTCTCCTGGGTATGAAAAAAAGCTCAGAACATCATCCCATTGCACATAGAAAGTAATAGGTAATTGCTCGCAATTCCTGGGGTTCTCAAACAAACAAACACACAAACCATAAGGGTACTTTTTTAAAAAATATTATGATAATAAAATAGTGAGGTACAAACAAGATAATACTGAAACATGAGGATCACAAAACATAGATTTATTACATAAATATGTTTTGATAAAAATTATTCCCTGATGAGCCATACATATATTTAAGCTTACAGAAGGGACTGTTCGACCATCATGTAATAATGAACATGCGCACAAGCACGCACGCATACACATACGTATGTGTCTATGTATGTATATGTGTGTGTGTGTGTGGGTGGGTGCGTGCGTGCGTGCGTATATATATATATATATAAGAATAGGGGGAACTTCGTGGAAAGATAAGAAAACGAACAAAAAAGCTTTAAACACTTTATCAGATAAGTAACCACGTTGGCAATAGTTTTTTTGTAGGGAAACCATTGTCTAAGTCTTGGCTGTGTTTTTTTTTATAGTTGTGCTGATTTAATTGGTTTTTGTTTCTTGATAAAGGTCCCAGCAGGACCGACACGTCGATAATTGTCTTTGTTTTATTGTTATTTCTGATTATTTTATGTTATCTTATGTTCATCCATGGCCATAGGCGGCGCATAGGGCAGAAACCATAGCTTTCCATTTCTGTCTTTGTGTTGCCAGGTCTTTCAATTGTTGCGTGTTGTTTAGGTTCATTGATATGCCTTCTCTATTAATGGTTCTTCGTAGAGTTTCTCTAGGTCTCCCTCTTCTTCTTACTCCAGGTGGCACCCAATATAGTGACTGCTGGGGAATTCTTAGGCTGTTCATTCTGAGAACATGGCCGATGTAAGTCCAACGCATTTGTCTAATGAAAGAAGATATATAGGTTTGTTTGCTTTCCTCTCTTATAGTAGTGTTAGATTTAAAGTCACTCCACTTAACATTCAGAATGGTACGTAGGCATTTGTTTTCAAAGGAGTCGAGTCTCTTATCTGTGGCTTTTGTGGCTTTCCAACTTTCGCATCCATATCATAGAATAGGGATGATGTTGGAGTTAAACAACTTGAGTTTTGTGATGTTTCTTCGTGTGTTTGACGTCCAGATGTTACGTAGTTTAATAAAAGCACCCGCTGCAAGGGCAATACGGTGTAAAATTGATTTTTATGAGTCTCCATCCAATGCTAGATTGGTAGGAACCAATATGTAAAATTGTTGACTTTTCATAATGGAACATTTTGAATTTCTATGTTGTCGTTGGATCTCGTAAAATCTAGTATATGAGTTTTTGATGTGTTGATTTTCAACCCTATCTGATTTGAGTAGTGTTGGAGATTGTCAAGCTTAGATTGAGCATCTGTTTGGTTTGCTATCAAAACTCAGATTATTTTATATTCATAGTTATATTCAGTAACTTGTATACTTAACTTCAGTATTTCAGTAAATCCGCATCGCTGAGGATATAATTCGCTGGAGGACTTTGTGTGCTGAGGCATCCAATGTGGTACCCCTACGACCTTGAAGGGTTACGGGTTTATTTATTGATTGATTGATTGATACTTAACTTTGTATTTACCTTTTAATACTTTGTATAAAAAACTATTAAAAGAAATAAAGATCAAACAAATAGTGTATTTTGAACATATTAAAAGACATGACACCTTACTGCAGACCTTATTTGATTGAGGGTAGTGTTGAGGAGAGGCGAGCAAGGGTAGGCAGAGATACAAGTGGGAAAGAAATAGTAAAAAAAAGAAATACTAAATTCTAACTTTCTATGCTGCTAGACCTTTGCCTGTCTTTACAATGATGTAGACTCATGTGGCTATCTATCTATCTATTCGCTAAACCCTTTGTTGTCTTTCAGCGTCAGGGGTAGAAGAGTTTTCTGGAGACGGCCCACGTGTGTAAGTATATTGTGGAATTTGTCGCTTCTTTTATTTCGTTGGTCCATCGTTTTCGTGATCAGCCTCTAGGTCTGCCTTCACTCGGAATTTGTAAACTGAAAATTGTATTTTCTTGCAGTACTGGCATTTGTACTGCATAAGATATCACAAAAATCATTGGAGGAAATGTGGTTTATTCGAAGAATGTTACGCATTCATTGGACAGCAAAGATTACTAATGAAGAATGTCTTAGAAGTATGGATGTGAAAAGATGCATTATTGATAATATAAGAAAAAGACAGCAAACATTTATTGGACACATAATGAGAAGAGGAGGCATTGAGAATATAGTGACAACAGGAAGGGTAAAGGGGAAGACACAGAGAAAAGATATTGGACAGTTTGACTAAATGGCTTCGATTGACGACACCAACAGAGATGATGACATATATGAGAGATCGATGTACATGGAGAAATATGATCGCCAACGCCATTCAGCACGGCACTTGATAATTATGATGACTTGACATTTACTGTGGGCATTCTCTTGGGGTTTAGTTTTCTCGTGGCTCTAAGCAAATGCTTATTGGTTAGTCCAGGGTTGTTTTCATTATCCTACCCTTCATAAAATTGTTTTTTAAAAAAAAACATGTTTCACATTCGATCATGGATTGATTCTTGATTAGGAACCAGCATCACTGCACAAAAGGCATTCCTATAAATAATCTGCTGATTGCCATTCTGTGAGTCATCTAAAAGTATATACCCTCAGTTTCTCAGTCAGTTATTGGTTTCTTGATCTTTCAAGTAAGGATAATATACGACTGAATTATATCAGTGTATCTGCCGAAGACGGATGTGTCGGGCCATTGGCGCAAATTAAACGGCGACACAACGCATTTCCATTCTCTGGACTACATCCTACTGGAAATTTAGAGGACATGTCCTGCTAAAGAGAATTCAGCAGGAGTTTGAGAATGAACGCTGAAGAAGAAGAAGAATATCAGTGTATACACGACTGTATATACAGTCGTAAGCGAAATGTATATACAGTGTATATAAATTGCGTTGATCAGGCAAATAAAATATTTTGGACACATTAAAAGACATGGCACCATATTGAAGACCTTACTTGAGGGTAAAGTCAAAGGGAAGTGAGCAAGAGGTAGGCAGAGATACAAGTGGGAGAGTAACATCACACGATGGACAGGTTACAGTCTAGCAGAGTGCACCACCACTACAAGAGACAGGAGATGTTGGAGGTCTGTTGCAACCAACCTTTGTTGCGGAGACGGCACTTAATGATGATGATGATGATACGACTGAAGTATAGCAGTCCATATACGACTGCTATAATTAATTCAGTCCAGTTTCTGCTCATTACTTTGCCACCCACTACATCATCTTTCTTTTCTTATCCAATTCTGACTCTTAGCCAAAAACTCAGATCGGAAGACTGGATAGAATCCAGAATGCAGCAATGCGTATCATACTTGGGTGCACAAGAGACACATCGACAAGAGCTATGCGATACCTACTTGACTGTCCAACAGCTGAGCACAGATTACAGTATTGCTGTGCACGGGCGTACCTTCAAAAACATGCAGATAAGGAACACCCGTTGCCTTCAGAAATACAGAAAGTTAAAGGCAGCAGACTAAAGAGAGGGTGGTCGTGGATGGGACGTGCTGAGGATGTTATACAAAGCGTGTGCAGATTGCAGGATGTGGCAGCAGGTGTGGAATGGATAAGTCTACCCACAGATTTCGAAACGTGTTTGAGAGTAGTAATATCACTTAGCAGGGAATGCAGAGAATGGTGTCCCACAGCTGTGGAGAAAGAGGTGCAGGCTTTGGTCAGTGGGAATACCAAAGAGGGGGGTGTGATTTTATACACTGATGGATCTGTGATTAGACATGTTCTCAGTTCTTGGACCTTCACAGCTCATTGCGCAGATAAAACGATTCGGGAGGAGAGTGGTGTCTTTGCTGTCATTACGAGTAGTATAACTATGGAGACTGGCGGTGACCAGGGCATTTGAGTGGGTCTTAGTGTATTTGAGTTACATAGAATGTAACGCAGGTCTGCATCTTGAGTGACTATGAGTATGATTAGGAAGATACAAGTGGGTCTCGTTCGCGAACAGTGGATTGAGGCCCTGAGAAAGGCGAGCTTGAAAGTGGTTACATTTATTTTCGTGCAGGGACATGTGGGTGTTCGAGGCAATGAAAGATCGGATCAACTGGCGTCATGCGCGATTGTGGCACAAGGCGATGGGCAATGGATCACGCTGACGTTTTGAACTCCTTAAGAGAAATTAATCAAATGTCTTCAAGAAATAGGCATAGATGGAAAAGACATCAGGCTGATTAGAAATATATATTGGGAACAAACTGCATCAATAAGGTGTGAAAACAGCTACTCACCGTACATAGAAATAAGAAGAGGGGTAAGACAAGGATGCATTTTATCACCAAGCCTATTTAATATCTACACAGAGAATATCTTTAAAAATATAGAAGAAATACCAGGACTCAAGATCAATGGGAAAATAATAAACAACATTAGATATGCAGATGACACTGTTCTTTTAGCAGAAAGTGAACATGAACTACAAAGACTAATAGATCAAGTCAATAAATCAAGTAATGAATATGGACTGGATATAAACATTCAAAAAACAAAAACCATGATAATCAGCAAAAACACAGAAGAACAGGAGGTAAACATAAACATACAGGGAGAGAAACTACAACAAGTAAAACAGTATCAATATCTTGGACACATAGTCACAAATGATGGCAGATGTGAAACAGAAGTTAAAAGGAGAATAGGAATGGCTAAAAGTACCTTCAATGACATGAGGAAATTATTAATATCTAAACAAATTACAAACAAGTTAAAAATGAGAATTATAAAATGCTACATCTATTCCATATTAATGTATGGCTCAGAAACATGGACACTAAATAAACAATTAGAAGACAAAATTGATGCCTTTGAGATGTGGGTATATAGAAGAATAGGGAGAACATCATGGAAAGAGAAGAAAACAAATAAAGAGGTGCTAAAAACACTTAATATGAAGAAAGAACTACTAAGAGAAATAAAGATCAGGCAAATAAAATACTTTGGACACATTAAAAGACATGACACCCTATTGAAGACCTTACTTGAGGGTAAAGTCAAAGGGAAGCGAGCAAGAGGTAGGCAGAGATACAAGTGGGAGAGTAACATTACACGATGGACAGGTTACAGTCTAGCAGAGTGCACCACCAAGACAAGAGACAGGAGATGTTGGAGATACGTTGCAGCCAACCTTCGTTGCGGAGACGGCACTTGATGATGATGATGAAGAGAGATAACACGTGAGAGTGAGACTAATGTGGATGATGATTCCTATTCAATGGCCAGGATTAAAGATCAGGGATTGAGATGCGGTGTTGCTAGAAGCGAACATTTTCAAGGGCACAGAAGAATGATGGTCAACCAGCATAGGACAGGTACTGTCAGCAGAAGTGTAATGGCGGATACACTCAAGGAGAGATCGGAGCAACTATGGACATGTCCAGTTTGCAATGATAATGATCAGACGACTAACTAACTTCTCATCCGTTTTGTCATCACCACACTATGGCCGATCACGCCTATTTACGAACTCATAATCAAGGACATAACTAAAATTGAATTTTCAAAAGTGGATGTAATAAATGGTCATCATCACTTGTGATGGACGAACATTTCCTGAAACTCTTTTAGAATAAAGTTAATGTTAAAACTAATTTCTTTTCATGAGAGAGTTGATATTTGTAACCAATGACGCTCTAAGTCTCCATTTTCAGTTAAAGATTTTATATAGTGTTATACAATTAGAAATGAAGCCCACAGAAATGTAATAGTTGCAACACTAGAATTATGTTTAATCTTACATCATGGCTTCTGGACGAGGAAAAGTAAGTGGTAATCAAATATAGTTTTAGATTCGGTTTCCAAGAATATCCCTTTTGTTGTAGAGTACGCCTACGCCTACACTGTACAGAAACCCAATTACACATCACTACTAACTACTAAGTCGGCTAAATTAGTTCTGCATCATCATATTTTCCCTCTTCCTGGAATAGAATACCGATACACGAAGTTATTCTTTTTCGTTCGTTTGCAGCGTGCTTATATCTGAAGTTGGTCTCTTCTATAAACTTGACTGTGTTTTGTAACTTATGGGATTGAGGTCCGTAGAGTTTTTCTTTCACTGTTATTTCTATGGGCCAGTATGTTTGCCTCATTAGGCCTATTTCATATTCATGGAATTCGTGAATAAACCCATAATCTGCTTTCTGAGGTGCTGTCCACATGGTTGTATTGCTAGTCTTGAACTTTGTAATCTGTACATGTGGCTGCAGAGTTGAAAGTGCCCAGTTCTGATGCTCAGAATGACAACTTGGTCAGTTCATAATTTGGTAGCCATATTGAATTGGAGTTGGCTTCTTAATATCTTTGATCATGATTTTTTATTGTATGTTGATGGCACATCTTGTTGATGACACATCTGGTTGATGACACATCTGGTTGATGGCACATCTGGTTGACCACCAGCAGACCCCCCCCCCCACCACTTCTGAAGAGGAATCATAATTGCCTCTTCTGCTGTTATATTTCCGAGTGTCTCTAATACATTATTTATCCACCTTTTACGAGGGCGTCCAATAGGTCTACTGTTTTCATATCATTTGTTAAGGGTTTATTTGGGGGTTGCCCATTTCTCTGTTGTTATTCCATGTGATTATTCAGTAGAGATCAGGAAGAGATTAGAAATGGCACTACACAAAAAAACATCACAGATGAAAAAATCTATGAAAAGCTGAAAACCAAAAAATAAAGTTAAAACTATTTTTATATTAAAAAAATTTCCTGGCGCAACATATAATTGTGGTTAGTTGGTTGCTGTTGCAGTGGATCATAGCCTCTTGCCCTTTGACCCAATGCATTTATGTAATATATGCATGTGTATATGAGCTGCTGTTTTGTTCAATAGGCCCCAATGGTGTGGTCCATTTATCTGGCCTTGGAGGAAAAAGCATTGTCCTAGAAAAAAAAAAGGATTCAAAAATCGTACAGGATTGATTTCACTGTATTCAGTTTCCCATATGTACTCCGCCAATCTCAATGAAGTGTACACTGCCTGTCAAGAGTACCACTCATAGCACGTAACTCCGTACCTTCAAGCGATAATCCATAGGAATCTCTGAAAAAATCCACCTTGTAAACACGGCGAACACTACACTAGGGAGATCCCCTAGCATTTTCCTAATATGATCCATATGGTATCTGGCCTTGGATGGAAAAAATAAGCCAGAACTAAGAGTCAGATTATTCCACAAAAGCTCAAAGTTCAAAAGTCATAATGAATTGACTCCATTGTAGTTGAAGTAAAGTTATGTAAGGTAAACTAAAGTAACATGAAAATAAAGTAAAGCTATGTAAGGTAAACGAAAGTAATGTCAAGTGAAATAATAAATAGGAAATACAATAAAGTTATGGGTGCAAAGGGTTACACACTGCTTGCGTACTGACCAAGGGTTAACAGATAGCCAAGATACTAAATTTAACTCCTTGTAGTGCACCCTGGAAACAGAAAACAGTGACATGTTGGGTTCCTGCCAATACTTTTAGGGATCATGTCTGTGGCTGTAGATGGAATGAGAATCGACTGCAAAAAGACAAGCAATATCTCAGTCATCTCTGTGCCAACATATACAGTGGCACTGTCAACACACAGTGACGCAAGCATATGAGTTCAGTCATCAGAAATGCAGATGCATTGGAGGGGTGGCCAATGTCGATATTCCAATATAGGTAGATGTCACAAACATTGAGAATCTTTAGCATGTCTCAGGAAATGTAAGGTTAACATATTCAGTACAACGAGAGGACAGCACAACGTTAGAGGTGTTTTCATATTTAATGACCTACGACTCTGTTACATATATGTTGTTTTAAAATTTCATTCTATAAGGAATCTGAACAGTTTTTAAAAAAGTGACTTCTCCTGAATTGATATTTTTGTTTGTTTTGTTTCAGGCTCTCAGTTATATTTATGGCAGACAAAAAGCATCAAAAAGTGTCTTGAGGTAATCAAATTTGTAATTGTTAGAATAATGTGTAAGATTTAAGATAAAATTTGTAGTGTTAGGTAGTCAGCAGATCATCATGATGGCACTCAAGACATGTTCAAAGATCTCTGCCCATCTCGTATTCAGTATGTTCTTCAGCATGTGATAACTATTTCTTCAGCATGTGATAACTATTCTTCAGTATGTGATAACTGACTATTTCTTCAGTATGTGATTACTGACTATTCTTCAGTATGTGATAACTGACTATTCCGGTTCTGTGTTAGCTGATAGCATTTTTCTTGTAACACCATAAGTCACTCCCATATCATGCAACATGGACATAGACATGAACATAGATGTCCATTTGCATTTATAGACATAAAACGGTGACAACACATTTCCATTCTCTACCATACACTCTGCTGGAAATTTGGTCCTGGATTATTGTCCTGCTACAAGAGAGACCAAGTGGGAGTTTGAGAATGAACACTGAAGAAGAAGTAGAACAGAAAATATTAAGTTTCATTGAATATGCATATACTTCTTCTGCGTTCATTCACAAACTCCTGCAGATTAGCAGGATGTAGTCCGGAGAACGGAATGCATTGTGTCATGGTTTACAGCATTTCTGCGATATCTGCGCCTTTCGGCCTGACACATCCGACTTCAGCATGGCTTTGGGTCACTGACCCTATATGGGATGGGACAGCCAACTCCATTCAATAACCTCCTCAGTCGCCTTTTACGACATGCGTGGAAGGTAAACATGGTTGCTATTCTTTGCTCCCCTTTCGGGCCCGGCAACACACAGGTGTATGCATATACTTATCTTTAGTATTTATCTTTAGGCAAGTAATCTTTATACAAAATATGGACATAATTTTTGGGGTTTTTTTAAGTTGAAAAACAGAATAATTTTTCTTGGAAGTTTGGCAAGTATGCTTTAAAAAAGCTCCAAATTGATGCTCCTCTGGTAACATTGAGCATCGTAGGTGACAATGTTATTAATGTTATCTTTTTCTCATTCACAATAGCTGGGTTTCATGATACCATAGGTGCTGGTGTGCCTCTCGACTTGTTATCTCTGATTTCAGCATCTGTGTTTTCTGTGGCAGGACTGTGGTCCTGCTCGATATTGGGTTGGCCCAACAAATCTTAGTATCTTAGTTTCATCCTCTGTTGACTGGACTAAGCCCCCATCTCGACTTCAAGGAGTTGACCTTGATGGGGTAATGTTATCAATCTTTGCTCATCTGTCAGGCCTGAAGCACATAGGGGTGTAAAGTAGGATGAATCATAAGATTAAGTGCATGAATCATAAAACATTAGAATGTAAAAATCGCTGATCCCTTCCAATATTTGCAGTAATAATTCTTTAGAAATTTGCTGTTTAGAAATAACACATTTCTGTTTTAGTCATCTGGTTTGAAATTAATATTTTTTATTTCTGCAATAGCGATCGTAAGATAAGATTCAAGTGTTTCTCCCAAAACACAATACTTGATGTTCTTCGAGCTAGACCAGGTTGGCAAGAAGTGCAAGGGTAAGTTGATGTTCTTCAAGTTAGACCAGGTTGGCAAGAAGTACAACGGTAAGTTAATGTTCTTCAAGCTAGACCAGGTTGGCATGAAGTACAAGGGTAAGTTAATGTTCTTCAAGCTAGACCAGGTTGGCATGAAGTACAAGGGTAAGTTAATGTTCTTCAAACTAGATAATATGTACTTATTGCACAAAACTGAAACATATATCCAACAGATATATCCAGGAATATGGTAATAAAGTTTTGCTAATAACTAGAGACATACATAATAACACACACAAATTGATGTTTTGATCAAAAGGCCTTTATCAAGACAACAATTGAAATTAATTTAAAACATATAATAGAAAACAAACAGTAATGACATCAACGGTCACATTGGTATGTGTGATATAGACTGATATAAAGAGGTGAAATTACACCGGACAAGGAAAATACAAAAATGACAGCAAACATGCGACATGAAACAAACAGAAACTATGGATCAACTAGAGTCATACATGAGAAAGGCACTCATTAATGCCGCCGGGTTTAAGAGTGCCATATTATGTCCTCCTATATATTCATAATATATATATATTTATGTAAGTGACAATTTTATCTTCTTCCTCTGCTTCTGTTCTTCTTCTTTCATCTTGTTCTTTCTTTTTGTTCATGTTCCTCTTCCTCCATTTTCTTCATTTTTATTCTTCTTTGTTCTTATTTTCCTTTTTTCTTTGTGTTTTCTTTCTTCTTGTTCTTCATGTTCCCCCCCCCCTTTTCATGTAAATCTTCCTTCTTGTTTTTTCTTGCTCTTGCTCTTCTTCCTTGTTCTTCTTCTTGTTATTTTTTTCTCTTGTTTCTTCTTGTTCCTCCTTCTTATGTTACTAGTTCTTCTTGTTATTTTTTTCTCTTGTTCTTCCTTCTTATGTTACTAGTTCTTCTTCTTTCTTGTTCTACTTCTTCGTGTTATTTTTTTCTCTTGTTTCTTCTTGTTCTTCCTTCTTATGTTACTAGTTCTTCTTCTTTCTTGTTCTTCTTGTTATTTTTTTCTCTTGTTTCTTCTTGTTCTTCCTTCTTATGTTACTAGTTCTTCTTCTTTCTTGTTCTTCTTGTTATTTTTTTCTCTTGTTTCTTCTTGTTCTTCCTTCTTATGTTACTAGTTCTTCTTCTTTCTTGTTCTTCGTGTTATTTTTTTCTCTTGTTTCTTCTTGTTCTTCCTTCTTATGTTACTAGTTCTTCTTCTTTCTTGTTCTTCTTGTTATTTTTTTCTCTTGTTTCTTCTTGTTCTTCCTTCTTATGTTACTAGTTCTTCTTCTTTCTTGTTCTTCTTGTTATTTTTTTCTCTTGTTTCTTCTTGTTCCTCCTTCTTATGTTACTAGTTCTTCTTGTTATTTTTTTCTCTTGTTCTTCCTTCTTATGTTACTAGTTCTTCTTCTTTCTTGTTCTACTTCTTCGTGTTATTTTTTTCTCTTGTTTCTTCTTGTTCTTCCTTCTTATGTTACTAGTTCTTCTTCTTTCTTGTTCTTCTTGTTATTTTTTTCTCTTGTTTCTTCTTGTTCTTCCTTCTTATGTTACTAGTTCTTCTTCTTTCTTGTTCTTCTTGTTATTTTTTTCTCTTGTTTCTTCTTGTTCTTCCTTCTTATGTTACTAGTTCTTCTTCTTTCTTGTTCTTCTTGTTATTTTTTTCTCTTGTTTCTTCTTGTTCTTCCTTCTTATGTTACTAGTTCTTCTTCTTTCTTGTTCTTCTTGTTATTTTTTTCTCTTGTTTCTTCTTGTTCTTCCTTCTTATGTTACTAGTTCTTCTTCTTTCTTGTTCTTCTTGTTATTTTTTTCTCTTGTTTCTTCTTGTTCTTCCTTCTTATGTTACTAGTTCTTCTTCCTCGTTATCTTGTTCTTTTTCTACTTCTTTCGTGTTCTACTTCTTCAAATTGTTCGTTTTCTTCATCTTCTTCTCTTCTTTCTTCATTTTTCCTTCTTCTTTCCTTCTAATTTTTATTCCTCACCTTGTTCTTGTCATTGTTCTTCTTCTGTGTTTGATATCCTCTTCATGTCAATTGTCAGATTTAATGTTCAGGCATAGTATTTTTTTTATTGACAGCAGCTCTATACATATTTATGTTTGACTAATATTTATTTGATATGTGTGGCATTCTTTCTCGTCTAGAGATGGAGATTGGGACTTTTATTGGTGCGATAGAGAATGGCTCCATGCAAATTATGACACTATGTTTCTCCAAGAACATCAGAAAATACTTCACTTTCGCAACCATTATGAGGTAGGTCATCATCATTATCAGGTAGCATATCCTGAACAGGATGTAGCATCCATCACAGCCTTTTGAAACTTTTGTCTATCTTGAGCCAGTCTTCCTGCTTCTGTTAGTGTTATTTTAAGTTAGTCTTTGATGTCTTGCATTCATCTTCTTTTTGGTATGACTCTTGTTCATCTTCCTGGCATCATTTTTGGTCTTTATATGAGGGAAATATGGAGGAAATATGAAAATAATAAATTCAATCCGACAGATGGACTGGCAAGCTGAGTACTTATGGGAATCCCCCCCCCTGCTCCTAGGAACCATAATATTGACACAAACTCAAGAATCCTTATAAATCAAAAGTTTGTAGAAACTTTTGTTGTATTGATATTTTCTTTGTATTGTTTTTATGTCCATTTTTTGTCGAAATAGGTCAAATACTTGCTGGAAGTCTAATCTAATGTTTGCAATCATAAATGAACATATAATGTAATCATAATTTAATCATAATCATACTATAATCACAAACATAATCATAATAATAATTTATAATAATCACAATGTTATTTATAAACAAATTTGAAATTAAAAATAAATGTCTGTCTATAAAATCACGATGAAGACAACATTCTGGAAAGAATTATGTCACTCGATATATAGAATCATAAATATTGTTTCTTGAATGTGTACAAATTGAACTGGTTCCTTTTTGTTCATGGTTGTCCAATTGATGAATCTGTAATAAAATGTAACAAATCTGAAAACTATTGTATATGTATTCATATACAATATAATAACTTCTGTATTCATTATATGTAGGTAAGACTGCTATAAAACTGTATATAAATAGTACTTAGGTGGAACACAAGTTTTTGAAGTTTTACTATCACCAACAGACTATCCGACTATGAGATATATTAATGAAATCATACAAATAATAAAATACAAAAATGTTCAATGTTTCAATCATTAGGTACTAAGCTACCAATGTCAAACATGGTCTTTAACAGCCTCACAGCAGAGGAAAATTGTTATATGTGAAGTGTCTGAGAAAAGCTGCAATGGTTACTAAATTAGATAAAATATGAAACAAAGAAATTAGGAAAAGAGTTGGTATAATATCATGTATTGAACATATTGAAAGACAGCAAGTAAAATGGTTCGGTCACCTTATGAGAATGAACCCAAACCAAATACCAATAAGAGCATATAACAAAAGAATATCCGGGCGTAAGGCCAAAGGTAGACCAAGAAAACGGTGGATAGAAAACAAAGATAGCCTTCAACAAACATGGACTAAATGCAACCATGGTGACACATCTGGCCTTGGAACGACCGACAGCTTAAGCTCCCACCCCTATGCTTAAGGCAAGCGTAAACACTATCAACCATCATTTACCTGGGAATAGGCAAAAATCATTAGGTCTTCTTCAAGAATATCCAAAACAAACAGTGAGCAAACAATGAAAACAGTAAAAAACCATGGTACTCAACACAGAAGTACTAGAACTTAGTAAACAATACAATGGCCAAAGTGACAATGCCATACGTATACACCAATTGTATATAGTAGAAGACAGAATGTATTAATTGCATGCAGTGTGTTGTATGAGAACAGAATGCGACTAGGTATAAATTCACACTTAGTTCATCAGTTTGTTGTTGGATCATCATCAGTGCCCTCCAAACATGTCCATAGGTGCTCCGACGTCCATTTGAGTGCATGCACCATTAAACTACGACTGACAGTTCCAGTTTTTTGTTGGTTGACAAACATTATCTAAGCTCACAGTTGCTCTCGTTTCTGGCAATGACTTCAAGCCCTTACCTTAAGTTCAGTCAGTTCTCTTTTTCCAAGTTAGGGCAGATGTCATAGTTCTCCATGCCTGTTGATCAGTTGCCAAGGGTTGCAGGTCTTGTGCATTTATGCCTGTTGATTTTAATTCATTCATAAATGTTCTTCTGAGCATTGTATTTTGGTCTTCCCTGTTTTCTTTTCCCGTCTGGCATTCACATGAAGGCTTGTCATGGAATTCTGTCTTCCTTCATTCTAAGTACCTTAAGTTACCTTACCTAAAATTATCTTACCTTAATTAAGCCTTACGCAAATTTCTGTGAAAAATATTGCTTTTATTTTACAGTTGACACGAAAAAATTTGATGGTGAAGAACTTAAAGCGACTTCGTAAACAGATTGAAAGAGAACAAGGAAAGACAGAGGCACAAGTGTGAGTAATTTATTTATTTATTTATTGCCTGTAAATCTATATGTAACATTTGTCTGTAAATGTATCCCCTACATTTGGGTGTGTTTAGTCTATTTTCTGTTCGTGTTGTTTCACCTCTGACCTTCTAGTTTTTACTTTTCCTGGTTATATCTTTTATAAATAATATTTTTTGTATAATATCATCAATACTTGTTCCCCATCGAGGCCAACTCCTTGACGTGGAGATGGGGCGTAGTCCAGCCAACAGAGGCTGGAAACTAAGATTGGTTGGGCCAACCCAATATTGAGCAGGGTCACAATCCTGTCCAAGCAAGCACAGGGGCTGAAGTCAGAGATGCCAGGCCGAGAGGTGCACCAGCAACCATGGTATCATGCAAACCGAATACTTGACATGTCTGCACAACAAATAGAAGATGTATGGGAGCACTGAGGAGCTTTCAAATACAGCAGCATTTATTAAGAAAACAGGACTTGCTGTGTAGACATGTCAAATTGCGAACGAGAAGAAGAAGAAGATCAATATTTGTTGTATAAGATCATCAAAATTTTTTGTTTAAGATCATCAATATATTTTTTCTCCTCTCGTAGGTTTGATTTTTATCCGTCAACATTCGAACTTCCAGTAAGTAGTAAGTTATGTTATAAATAGTAATAGGGAAAGTAGTAATGATATTTGAGTCACCCAGAAGCCACACTGAAGTCAGATGTGTCAGGCCAAAAAAGCACATATATCACAGCACAGCTGTAAAAAGGTTTTTACAATGCAATTTCATTCGCAGGATTACATTCCGCTAATCTGCAGGAGTTTGAGAACAAGCAGAGAAGCAGAAGAAGAAGTATTAATACTTAGTTGATTTAATGTGTGACTGCAAAATTGGGATTGAGAATTGGTTGATGTTGATGCATTGCCAGACTCAAGAGGGCCAAAAGGAATAGCAATGCTGTTGCTTGCCATGCATGTCATATAAGGTGTCTATAGAGGTTGAAGGGTGATGTAGTTGGCTGTCTCATCCCTTGGTCAAAAGCCATTTTGATACAAAAGCCATGCTGAAGTTAGATGTGTCAAGTCGAAAGATGCCGATATCACAGCAGAGCTATAAGCCATGCCATACAGGGTCACTGATTGCATTCTCCTGACTAGATCAAGTTAACCAGCAGTCATTTGTTAATGAATGTATAAAAAGAGGACAGTTGATGTTTTTTTGTGTGGTAAATTGGGCAAGTAAATGAAAAACATTAAATCCTGCAACACCTGACAGCAAGATAAAAAAAGGACAATAGATAGATAGAATAAGTGGGTATCTGTGGTCAAGTTGACTGTAACCCAGACAGTGACAAAAATTTTAAAGCAATGATAACCATGGGTATAGTTTGGATGTGTGACACAAATTTTAAAGTAATGATAACCATGGGTATAGCTTGGATGATAACCATGGGTATAGCTTGGATGATAACCATGGGTATAGCTTGGATGATAACCATGCGTATAGCTTGGATGATAACCAAAGTATAGCTTGGATGATAACCATGGGTATAGCTTGGATGATAACCATGGGTATAGCTTGGATGATAACCATGGGTATAGCTTGGATGATAACCATGGGTATAGCTTGGATGATAACCATGGGTATAGCTTGGATGATAACCATGGGTATAGTTTGGATGTGTGACACAAATTTTAAAGTAATGATAACCATGGGTATAGCTTGGATGATAACCATGGGTATAGCTTGGATGATAACCATGGGTATAGCTTGGATGAGTGACAAAAAAGTATGCTTGCTGTGGGAGTGATGCTGATAAACATGATACGCTATATAGGATGGCTATATGGCTATAGACATCCACCATTTCAGAGAATTGATACAACATTAAACATATACATACCACTGCTGAAGATGGATGAGTTGGAACATATCGCAAATAAAATCATGATACAATGTATCTCTATTCTCAGAACTACATTCAAGACTACATATCTCAGCGAGATGAGATATGTTTACTTAGGACATTGCACACCACCTCATTATACATAGGAAGTAAAATTTCATCGCCATCGTTCAATATTTCTGGGGATTTAGACAACTGAACGATGCTTGTTAGAAATCTAGCTGATCATTTTTCTTCTACAGGAGATATCCAGCGGAAGTTTGAGAAAAAACACTAGAAAAGGAATTCATTACAAATGACCAAATATTACTTTCAAATGAACTAATTCTATTATAACATTGTTCACATTAATATCATCTGCTTTGTAAATAAAATATTTGGACAATCATGATATTTCATCATTATTAAATAAAATATTTGAACAGTCGTGATATTTCATCATTATTAAATAAAATATTTGAACAGTCATGATATTTCATTATTATTAAATAAAATATTTGAAAAGTCGTGATATTTCATCATTATTAAATAAAATATTTGAAAAATCGTGATATTTCATCATTATTAAAGAAAATATGTTTGAATTTGTGGACATGAATAGTAACGATAGTTTCCTAAATTCTTCTTCTTTTCAGTCAGAGTATCATCTTTTTGTTGAAGAGTTCAAAAGAAATCCAGGAATAATCTGGATTATGAAACCAGCAGCACGATCTCAAGGTCGGGGAATTTTTCTATTCAGAAAACTCAAAGAAATCACGGACTGGAGAAAGGTTTTGTTGTTTATCACTTTTTAACTCTAATAAAGTAAGGTTCTTGTTTCCAATGAGTGTCTACCAACTAATTTTATGATTAATTAATCTAACTATCATATCAATAATTAATTTAAATATTCATTTTTTAGGGTTGGGGTTATAAGCTAGGGTTAGTTATGTTTTACATAACTAACCCTAACCTTAACCCTAAATATATTTATATTTAACCCTTGTGGAACTGATTTGAAATTAGTGCCTACCTATGTATTTATTGGAAATGAGAACCGAAAGTAATTTGTTGAACCAGCACACATTAAAATATAAAGAACAATATTTTAGGTTTTAGCTCTTGATTACCATCTTTGTACACTGGACATGTCCATATGTACTTGATTATTTACTTTCATAAATCTCTCACTTCTTGTAGCAGCTGATAGTTCCTGTTCTGTGTTGGTTGATTGTTCATTTTGAAATTTGTATGATGTTGTATCTCTCTATGCTAAATCAATCTTCACTCCTAATTTGTTCATATTTGATGTGGTATCTCTCTATGCTACATCAATCTTCACTCCTAATTTGTTCATTCTTGATGTGGTATCTCTCTATGCTACATCAATCTTCACTCCTAATTTGTTCATTCTTGATGTGGTATCTCTCCATGCTACATCAATCTTCACTCCTAATTCATTCATTCTTGATGTGGTATCTCTCTATGCTACATCAATCTTCACTCCTAATTCATTCATTCTTGATGTGGTATCTCTCTATGCTACATCAATCTTCACTCCTAATTCGTTCATATTTGATGTTGTATCTCTCTATGCTACATCAATCTTCACTCCTAATTTGCTCATTCTTGATGTGGTATCTCTCTATGCTGCATCAATCTTCATTCCAAATTCGTTCATTCTTGATGTGGTATCTCTCTATGCTACATCAATCTTCACTCCTAATTTGTTCATTCTTGATACTGACTTAAGGTGTTTGTGATCAAGTAGATAAAGACCAACACAGAAGTCAAAAAAAGATCAAGCAAAGATAACTATGACTATACATTCAGATGGGAGACAAGTTGTTATACTGTGCGAAAGATGTTGATGGATTGAGACACAAGCTGTATTTTTCACTAGTCACATGACTAGTCATATGATTATGGATTTCCACTGTTCAGTGAAATTGGTAAAATACTGAATACCACTAAAAATTGGATATGTCGGGCCATTTGCACAAATAAAACAGTTCTCTGGATTACATATTGCTAGGAATCTTGTAGGACCATTGTTCTGCTACAAGAGAGATCCAGGGGGAGTTTGAGAACGAACACTAAACATTCTTGAGACATTAAAATATGGTATTAGGCTCATATTATTTTATGCAAAATTACATACTAGGGGTGATGTGGTCAGCATCATGTCAGTTTCGTTTGTTTTTCAGTTGTTTTTGGTATGTACTTTCTGAACCATCTGAGGTTTTTTTTAAAAAAAACCCAAAACAGCTCCACTAAAAAAACCTCAAAACAACTCTACTAAAAAATACCCAAAACAGCTCTACTAAAAACCCCAAAATAACTCTATTAAAAAAAATTATAAACAACTCTACTTAAAAAAACCACCAAAACAACTCTACTCAAGCTGGGACATTTCATCTTCTTTGTTTGCTCATGACCACAATAATGTCTTTTATAAAGGTGGTGGTCTGTTTAGAAAGCTTGTCAAATTGGCTTCAGGTAGGTCGGTGATGACCACAACTCTACTCTACTCTGTTCATGAAGGTGACAGTCTTGAAGCATACATTCTATTTATTGTCTGCTTGTCAACTCCAAATGGACACACATCTGTATGACTATGATTAATTTTCAGCATAACTTGGATATGAACCCTCAACTACAGAGCTAGGAAGGCAATGCACTAATAACTACACATAATATGAAGTGCTTGCAACACTGGTTGTATTTTAACCCTCACCCCATTACCTCAGTCACCCCATTACCTCAGTCACCCCATTACCTCAGTCACCCCATTACCTCAGTCACCCCATTACCTCAGTCACCCTATTACCTCAGTCACCCCATTACCTCAGTCACCCCATTACCTCAGTCACCCCATTACCTCAGTCACCCCATTACCTCAGTCACCCCATTAACTCAGTCACCCCATTACCTCAGTCACCCCATTACCTCAGTCACCCCATTACCTCAGTCACCCCATTACCTCAGTCACCCCATTACTTCAGTCACCCCATTACCTCAGTCACCCCATTACCTCAGTCACCCCATTACCTCAGTCACCCCATTACCTCAGTCACCCCATTACCTCAGTTCAAAATGTTGGGTTCTTAGTATACACCATAAGGGGAATCACGGCTAGAACGGATATCTACCAGGTGCCCAGCTAGAACGGATATCTACCAGGTGCCCAGCTAGAACGGATATCTACCAAGTGCCCAGCTAGAATGGATATCTACCAGGTGCCCAGCTAGAACGGATATCTACCAGGTGCCCAGCTAGAACGGATATCTACCAGGTGCCCAGCTAGAATGGATATCTACCACGTGCCTGTCTAGAACAGATGTCTTCCAGGTGCCCAGTTAGAAGGATGTCTACCAGGTGCCCAGTTAGAAGGATGTCTACCAGGTGCCCAGTTAGAAGGATGTCTACCAGGTGCCCAGTTAGAAAGATGTCTACCAGGTGCCCAGTTAGAAGGATGTCTACCAGGTGCCCAGTTAGAAGGATGTCTACCAGGTGCCCAGTTAGAAGGATGTCTACCAGGTGCCCAGTTAGAAGGATGTCTACCAGGTGCCCAGTTAGAAGGATGTCTACCAGGTGCCCAGTTAGAAGGATGTCTACCAGGTGCCCAGTTAGAAGGATGTCTACCAGGTGCCCAGTTAGAAGGATGTCTACCAGGTGCCCAGCTCTGATGATCAAGTAAATTTCAACATTGTTTTTTAAATTTGCTTTCTTCTCTAGGGAGAATGTCAGCTACCTTTTGATCCAAACATCTCGAAAGATTTGCCAGAAACATACGTGGTACAAAGATACATTGATAATCCATATCTTATTGGTAGTCGCAAATTTGACATCAGAATTTACGTATTAGTAGTGTCCGTAAGTTTTATGTTTGGATTTAATATTCCTTCTACTTTTGTTAAACTCTGCTTCCAGTGTGTACAAGTTACGTTTTCAGTTTTTATTAGTATTTCTAGTTTTACAAATGAATTAATTATTTCTATAAATATAAAAGAAACTAATTTTTTTATTTTATAAATTATACGAGATATTTCATTGTATTGATAACTTTGTTGAATAATTTGTTATCCAAAAATAATTTTTCAGAAAAAAATAATTTACTTTCCAAAAATAATTATTCTGTTAAAATAAATTTATATCCTAAATTTCTTATTATTATTTTTTTTACTGTATTTGATAAAGTGTAAGCAAACATGTTTTTTTAAAAAAATAGCATGTGGCTTTATATAGCGTACATTTATAATATAATTCCCTATTTAACAGTACTTTTTTAAATTCCCAATTTGCTTATTGTATATAGCAAATTTTGGTTATTGCATATTTCTTTGGTCTATAAAGAGATTCCACTACATATGTTGCTGTGATGGAATGTGTGTCTATGTTTCCATGTCCACATTCAGAATATCTGAAGGTCTCACTATTGGCTAATCAGACCCAACCAATATTCAACAGGAAACTCTCAGTATATCACGTGTCAACATATATATATAAATATATATATAAATATATATATATATATATATATATATATATATATATATATATATATATATATATATATATCTTTCCTTTTGTGGATCCCAATATTATTTCGCACTTATTTAATTCCTGCGTTATTCCGGTGCTATCATATGGATGTGAGAGCTGGAGAAGCTCTTTATCTTCAGAAAATAAATTACTGAGTTTCGAGAACAAATGTCTTCATAGGATAACAAACACCCATTGGAGTGAATTCAAATTGAATGATAAAATCAGAGAAGAGACACATCAAAATTTCATCACAGATGTTATCAGAAAACGCTGTTGGTCCTACATCGGGCAAGTCCTACGCACAGACACCAACAGAATACACCACCAATCTCTTTAATGGATACCTACAGACAAAAGAGCAAGGGGTATACCAAAAGAAACACTCAGAAGAACAATACTTAGAGAAAGTAAAACAACCAATATTCATACTATTCATACTAAGAACTGCACAGAATAGCTTTGAACAGACATAATTGGAGAGATCTGACCTCTGCCCTATGCGCTAACTTCAGCGCAAAAGGAAAATGAATGAATGAATATTATTTCATCATACAATAATGTTTCCAGTGGCTAGGCATGATCTAAGATCTGTAAGCGTTAATAGGGAATCCAAGATCAATGCTGGCTTAATCTTTGGGTATCTACATATATACAGATATGCTTCCCACTTGCCTTATTGTCAAATAGTGTGGTTTAATCAATAAGTTAGCTAAATCTGTGAAAATATTTCAAGTTAAGAGTGACTTCCCTGTAGTGTAAGTAATTTGACAACTGCTTACAAATACTCAATAATTCAGTGTGTTAACTCTCTTGCTTGGGAGAAATCTCAAAATTATATATTTTATTACGTCCAAGTTGTAAGCAGCCGTAGAAGATGCTTACAAAATACGATAATTTGTCATTGAAAGACACATTTTTTCCCTTAAGTTCTTTTCAGTTATTACTCCAATATTACAATTTTTAAATTTCCCATCATGTATAATTTAGAGAACCCAGCATTGCATATCATGCTGGGAGAACCAAATGAGTTCTACTAACCATGATCCTAGCTGGCAACATATACACATGATCCTAGCTGGCAACATGTACACATCATCCTAGCTGGCAACATGTACACATGATCCTAGCTGGCAACATGTACATGGGGTGTGGTGAAAAAAGCAACTCTGCGCAGGGCATGACAACTCCTGGAGTGTCCAGAATCTGGCAAACATGTTGGCCCTGCATTATTGGAGAGCCCCTCCTCTAAGATGACAGGGAATGCATATCTGGCTGCCTAACACATCCCAGTAACCATGACCCTGAGATGGGTTGCTATTGACACGTCTGAAAAGAAAGGATGCTTAGCAGGGGAGCTACAACTCATGACCCAAACTCTGCATGTTGTGAAAAGTAGAAAAACTATAAAACCCCTAGAATTTACCCCCTTCTAAGCAGAAGAGTTCTCATTGCTGACTACTTTAAAAAATGGAGTCTTCTGGGTATGAAATAAAGCTCTTGCACAACCACCCAATTGCATATAGGAAGTAAGATTTAATTACTCACTATTCTTGACAATCAAAAGAACTACAATAATTCCTGTGCAACTTAGTTTATCTTGTTAAAATAATTTTAAAAATGAAATAATGAACCATGTTAATATAATTTACATTGATAAAATGTCTTTTTATTGTTATTAGTTTACTCCATTGAAAGCTTGGCTGTACAGAGGTGGCTTTGCAAGGTTTTCAAACACTCGGTTTTCGTTGGATTCCATTGAGGACACTTGTATCCTTTACATATTCTTAGTATAATTTTTAGCTGTGAATTATCAGAAATGTATACAAAACATCTTATATGTATATAACGACTGTACCAAAATCTGGCAGTCATATGAATTGTAATGGGTTCCATGGATGATCTGAAGCAAATCACACAATTCATTGAAGCTATTGGTGCTGTAACCTGATATCTGACTGAAGAACGATGAAGAAGAAGATATGGATTGTAGTAAAAAGTATTAACCAATATTAATATTACCAAACGTTTGTATGATTTTATATTCTTCTTCTTCTTCAGCGTTCATTCTCAAACTCTTTCTAGATCTCCTTTGTAGCAGGACCATTGCCCTACTAGATTTTCAGCAGGATGTTGTCCAGAGAATGGGAATGCATTGTGTCACCGTTTTATTTGCGTCAATGGTCCAACACATCCATATTCGGCAGGGCATAACTTTATGTGATTGAATGATTATACAATATTAATATTACCAAACATTTGCATGACTTTATGTGATTGAATGATTACATAATATTAATCACATAGACTCCCTCTGAGTATGAGGCTTCATCTCAAAACATGACTTACTGCTGAGAGTTGGAGTCCTTTGTGTATAAATGAAAGTTATGGAGAATTTGAACTTGATTTCTTGGCTATCCGGTACATGCTCTATGTCTCTCTGCCCCAGATAATTTCAGAGTTACATTTTTCCCATCCCCCACTTTCCATGACCAGTGCATGGCTCTCAATTTCTTCTTAGCCCCCCTCCCTTCCTTCAGCAAAACATTGTAGCCCTACTCTGATCTATGGGATTACCTTGAGTGTAGAGAAAGAGAGATGAATATTCTTAAAAGTGGGCCAGATTTTTCTGCAGTTTCCTTCTCAATTTTATAAATTTATGGTAATCATTATTTCTTTAAAATTGTTGTGAGATATCCATCTAACAAATGTTGCGGTGCAGAAAACATCACCTGACTACGATCCAGAAAAAGGATGCAAGTGGTCAGCTCAGCAGCTTAGGAAGTACTTAGTAGGAAAACATGGATTAGATGTGGTATGTATATAATTTAATTCTATAGTGTCATTTTATTTTACTTTAGCGGTCCCGTGATACATGTACTTTTTAGTGTCATAATAATAGTTATTTAGTTAGTTAGCCATTGGATCATCGTCACTGTACTCCAGACAAGTCCATAGGTGCTCTCCTTGAGTGTAGCCGCCATTACATGTTGATTTATCACAATAACAAGACCAATAACCCATCAGGATTTTATGGTTGCCACATTTGAGATATTCGCACACAAAAACTCCCGAAACACATCCATTCACAGCAATTTGAATGAGTGTAAAAAAAATTATGTCTGGACCATTCTTTGATGTTGTCAATCTGGAATTTCCTCTGACTGCATCTTCTCCTTCAACCCTAAACTGTTTCTTTCACAATATAGTATTAGAAAATTAGTAGGTATTGTAGTATCTCATTACATGTTTGTGCCTATCTGCTAACCTGTATCTCTTCATGATTAATGGGGACCATGTAACAGGAAAAAGAAAGGTAAGTAATCAAGATAAGACATACAGTGATGATTAATTTTTCACAGATACAGATTGTCAGTTTATCCCCGACTTTCCATAGTCACCTCCTATAACATACTTGGAAAGAATACAGTGGACCTATTATTTGTATCTTCTTCTTCTTCTTGAGCGTTCATTCTCAAACTCCCACTGGATCTCCCTTGTAGCAGGACTACTAGATTTCCAGCAGGATGTAGTCCAGAGAATGGATTGAGCTGTCACCATTTTATTTGTGCCAATGGCCCAACACATCCGTTTTTGATGGAATTTTTATCTAGAAGTCCAGACCCTATTTGCAACACAGTTGTGTGTTGCTTGATAAACAGTAGTTTTGTGATGTCTTAAAGTCTTCAAGTCTCAATCTATATATGGTCTGTGTGGTCAAATGATGCCAACATTTATACATTCCTCAAGTTTGTAACAAAGGTACAGCATCTTTATCTATAGCTGGCAAGCTCAATAAGCAAACATCTCAGATTAAGTTAGCCATTTTGTGTTTGTGACAACACAGTTTACTAATCATGTGACGATACGAAAGCTGTGCATGCTATAAAAAAGTTGGAATAAAGCTGCGCATAGTATAAAAAAGTTGGAATATAGGCATCTTAGCTGCCCTTGGGGGGGGGGGGGATCATCATTATCAACTGTAACCCGATTGCATTATATTAATGAATATTTATTTTATGTTTCAATAGCCTACTGTCCATGTTACCCTTCAAATCTTCCAAAGGTGAAGAAGCTGACTTTGTCCATAGACAATATAATCATCAAGAGTCTGCAGAGTGTTCAGAAGATTATTATCAATGACAAGCATTGTTTTGAAATGTATGGATATGATATTCTCCTTGATCAATCCTTGAAGCCGTAAGTATGAGGCTGTGAATGTTTCTTGTAGGTCTTGATCAATCCTTGAAGCCGTAAGTATGAGGCTGTGAATGTTTGTTGTAGGTCTTGATCAATCCTTGAAGCCGTAAGTATGAGGCTGTGAATGTTTGTTGTAGGTTATTCTACCCCTTGATTAAACATTGATCTCTGATTATTATACTCATTGATTAGGCTTTTATCTCATATTGTAGATTATTATATTCCTGTATTAGCCTTTTATCTCATATTGTAGATTATTATATTCCTGTATTAGCCTTTTATCTCATATTGTAGATTATTATATTCCTTAATTAGGCTTTTATCTCATATTGTAGATTATTATATTCCTGTATTAGCCTTTTATCTCATATTGTAGATTATTATATTCCTGTATTAGCCTTTTATCTCATTTTGTAGATTATTATATTCCTTAATTAGGCTTTTATCTCATATTGTAGATTATTATATTCCTGTATTAGCCTTTTATCTCATATTGTAGATTATTATATTCCTTAATTAGCCTTTGATCTCATATTGTAGATTATTATATTCCTGTATTAGCCTTTTATCTCATATTGTAGATTATTATATTCCTTGATTAGGCCTACAGTAGATTGGTTTTCAATATGAGTGGCTGGTTGGTCACAGATCCAACGGTCCATTGGTTCATATCCTTCTACCTAATGCCATTGTGTGATATATGCATGTTATGCGTGAGTTATTTTCTTCCGTGTAAGGTATTCCATTTATCTGGTCTCGCAATGAGAAGCATTTTTCTGACATCATCCAGCGTTGGTTGCCAAACGCTAAACAACCTCCTGGGCCAAACACTAGTTGCCAAACGCTAAACAACCTCCTGGGCCAAACACTAGTTGCCAAACGCTAAACAACCTCCTGGGCCAAACACTAGTTGCCAAACGCTAAACAACCTCCTGGGCCAAACACTAGTTGCCAAACGCTAAACAACCTCCTGGGCCAAACACTAGTTGCCAAACGCTAAACAACCTCCTGGGCCAAACACTAGTTGCCAAACGCTAAACAACCTCCTGGGCCAAACACTAGTTGCCAAACGCTAAACAACCTCCTGGGCCAAACACTAGTTGCCAAACGCTAAACAACCTCCTGGGCCAAACACTAGTTGCCAAACGCTAAACAACCTCCTGGGCGAACTTCTTCTTTGCAAAAGATCAAGCAATAATAGCAACAACAAAAGAACAACTGCAACAACATATAAATAGACTCCACACAACATGTAGGGACTTTAACATGAAGATAAATTTACAAAAAAAAACTGAGGTAATGTCAATCACAAAAATTGGAAGAAACACCACTATTCTAATCGATGACCAACAACTTAAACAGGTGAAAGAATTCACTTATCTTGGAAGAATCATTGAATGGGAAAACACCAAATAAATCCAACATAGATGCAACATAGCATACCGGATTTTGGGGCAGATGTCTCCTATTTTCAAAAAAAAATATGTGAACATGAACACAAAAACTGCACTATATAAAATGATCATCATACCACCACTGTACTACCAATGTCAAAAGTGGATACTAACAAGAAAACAAATCTTTTTACAACAGAAATGACTTGTCTCTTGTAGAATCCTCAGAGTAACAATACGAGACAGAATCAGGAACGAAAACATGAGAAGACTAACATACACAATGCCAATCATGGATTACATCAGAAGAAAACAAAGTAAGTCATTTTCACATGCTTCCATTTACCATCAGACAGTGTCCCTCAAAAAGTATTACTATACAGACACTTTGGATACAAAACAATGGGCAAACCTTGCAAACGAAAGATTACAGAAGTAAAGGAGTACACAAATAACCATCTCCAGGGAACAGCAGGAGTTTGAGAATGAATGCTGAAGCAGAAGAAGGTAAAAACTGTTGATACGCAATCTGAGCATACCATCATCAATTCATAGACATCTGCATTTGTTCTCAAACTCCTGTTGGCTAACAAATAGAATGTACAGGTAGTATAAAATGTATTGTGTCATGGTTTATAGCTTGACTGCAACATTTGCACTTTTCAGACTGACACATTCAATTTCAGCATGGCTTTTGGATCACTTTGATCAATTGATGAGATAGCCAACTCCCCCCGCAAACCCCGATAACCATCTCTTATCTCATGCATGATTTGTCACAATGTTGTTATTCTGTGCTCCCATTTGACACTGTCAACTCTCACACATTTCTATATACAACGATAGAAAAAAATCTTGTCTTGTCCAGTCCTTGATGTTGTCTGTCCATGCTTTTACCGGTATTTGTCCTCTACTTCTTCCACCCTCGACCATTCCTTGCTGTATTGTTTTTTACAAGGAATCAAGTCGGCATACATGTCCAAACCATGCCCTTTTTTTTTACAGGGAATCAAGTTGGCATACATGTCCAAACCATGCCCTTTTTTAAACAAGGAATCAAGTTGGCATACATGTCCAAACCATGCCCTTTTTTTACAAGGAATCAAGTCAGCATACATGTCCAAACCATGCCCTTTTTTTTTACAAGGAATCAAGTCAGCATACATGTCCAAACCATGCCTTTTTTTTTTACAAGGAATCAAGTTGGCATACATGTCCAAACCATGCCCTTTTTTTTACAAGGAATCAAGTCAGCATACATGTCCAAACCATGCCTTTTTTTACAAGGAATCAAGTCAGCATACATGTCCAAACCATGCCCTTTTTTTACAAGTAATCAAGTCAGCATACATGTCCAAAGCATGTAAATTTAATCAATTCTAATATTTGATTGTGATTCACAGATGGTTGATAGAGATCAATGCATCTCCTTCATTGACAGCCAGTGGGAAGGAAGACTATGATCTGAAATTTGGCTTGTTAAATGATGTTCTGAATGTCCTAGATCTAGAGTGCAAGTAAGTCTGACACAATCACATACCTGTCAACTTAGAGTGCACGTTCATACCTCTCAACTTCCAATAAGCTTATTCTGTATTTCAGCCCAAAATAATGTATTTTTACCCCAATTTCTGAAATACCCAGTATAAAGAGTACTTTACTAAAGGTAAATAATACAAGGACCGTATGGATGTTTTCTATTTAGTAAACAAATTTTTGTACTTAGGAGACTGATTCAGTCAGGTAAAGTTATTTTTGTACTTAGGAGACCGATAGACTGATTCTATCCAGTAAAGTTATTTTTGTACTTAGGAGACCGATTCTGTCAGGTAAAGTTATTTTTGTACTTAGGAGACCGATTCTGTCAGGTAAAATTATTTTTGTACTTAGGAAACCGATAGACTGATTCTATCCAGTAAAGTTATTTTTGTACTTAGGAGACCGATTCTGTCAGGTAAAATTATTTTTGTACTTAGGAGACTGATTCTGTCAGGTAAAATTATTTTTGTACTTAGGAGACCGATTCTGTCCAGTAAAGTTATTTTTGTACTTAGGAGACTGATAGACCGATTCTGTCCAGTAAAGTTATTTTTGTACTTAGGAGACTGATTCTGTCAGGTAAAATTATTTTTGTACTTAGGAGACCGATTCTGTCAGGTAAAATTATTTTTGTACTTAGGAGACTGATTCTGTCCAGTAAAGTTATTTTTGTACTGAGGAGGCCAATTCTGTTAGGTAAAATTATTTTTGTACTTAGGAGACAGATTCTATTTAGTAAACTTATTTCCATACTTGGGTAAAGGTAGGTTCTATGGCAGCAACCTGTGTCGGGGATGAAGATAACTCTTCATGTACTAAGCCGAAGCAACTATTATTAGGTGGGGTGCCCAGTTCCGTTTCTTGCTGTTTTTACCTCCCCAAACTCATGTGTCAGGTCAGGTGCTCATTTACAGCTAGTTAACTGGAGGAGTCCTCATGTCATGTGAGAAATCAGAACGAAGATTTTTTTGGTCCTGACGTGAAGACTTATGAGACAGATTTATGATACTTAGTTCTATCCTGTAAGAGACCAAGTATTGCTGTACTTAAAAGACCAATTCTATCCAGTAAAATTATTGCTGTACTTAAAAGACCAATTCTATCCAGTAAAATTATTGCTGTACTTAAGAGACCACTTCTATCCAGTAAAATTATTGCTGTACTTAAGACCAATTCTATCCAGTAAAATTATTGCTGTACTTTGAGACCAATTCTATCCTGTAAAATTATTGCTGTACTTTGAGACCAATTCTATCCATTAAAATTATTGCTGTACTTTGAGACCAATTCTATCCTGTAAAATTATTGCTGTACTTAGATGGCCAATTCTATCCAGTAAAATTATTTCTGTACTTTGAGACCAATTCTATCCTGTAAAATTATTGCTGTACTTAGATGGCCAATTCTATCCCATAAAATTATTTCTGTACTTAGATGGCCAATTCTATCCAGTAAAATTATTTCTGTACTTACGAGACCTATACCGTAAAATTATTTGTGTAGTTTTATTTTAGCAAGCTCTGCTAATCTTGAATATTTATAAATATTTGTTGTACATTGGGTTCTGCTGTTGATTGCTTTTCCTTACATTGTTAGGTTAACTGGCAAAGAAACAAGAGTTGGAGGTTGGGATCTGCTCTGGGATGATGGTCCAGTCTTTGTCAAGGAAATGATGCCGGAAACAAACTTAACCACATATTTGAGTGCAAACTCATTTCTTGGTAGGTTAGAATTTAGAAGAATAAGAATGGCTAAAATACTTTCAATGATATGAGGAACTGTTAACACCCACAACAACAAAATCACAAACAAAAAATGAGAATTATAGAATGTTTCATTAATGTATGGCTCAGAAGCATGGATAATGAATGAGCAGCTAGAAAACAGAATAGAAACAAAGCAGTTCTTTTCCTAGGAGATGGGTTTACAGTTTTTCCAGGATCTGGGATGAAATATATGAAAAAAATGGAGAATAAAATTGTGAGCTTCGTGGTTTTATTGATTATTTCCTTGGTGTTAAATACTAAACACCAACCTGGTGTTTTATTATTTACCCCACCAGCTGAATCTGTTGATGGTGCTTTTTAACAGCACAGTTCGAGGTAGTCCTTCCTGCAGCGAGAAAGTTCAGCACAATTACAACATCCATTTTGTAACTAGGAATGCAGTTGCAGTGATGTCACAAATTATTTAATATTTCAGATTGGCTCAGATTTATTTAAAAAATGTGAAATGTAGACCCATACTTTTGGAAACTAAGTAATGAAAACTTTTGATGGTTGGTTGCTGATCCAGGGTCCATGCCCTTTGATCCAATGCCATTGTGTGATATATGCATGTATTTGTGAGCTTTTGTTTAGTTCCATAAAATGTTCCATTTATCTGGCCCTGGAGGGTGAAGCATTTCCCTGATGTCATCCAGCGCTGGACATTCAAAAAGGTGGTGGTCAACAGTTTCATAGAGATGAGTGCACAGCCGGCACCCTGGAGTGTGTTGTGGTTGTATTCTGTTCAGGTGATTGTTAAGCTGTACATGTTGTGTGCGCAGTCAGAATATGATACTCTGGTCTTTCCTTCTCAGGAGGTTGATGTCTTTAGGTTTTGGGCTGGTCATATATTTATAGATTTCCCTCCCAGTGTTTTTCATGGCCTATCTGTTCATCCAATTTTCTATGCTCACAGATTTTAACATCATTTTAATTGTGTGCATTGTCGTTTGTGTATTTGTCTGTTCTTGTTGTGCTCCCTTCTTTACTAGTCTTTCTGCTTGTCATTGCCAGGTATGTTTGAGTGGCCAGGAATCCACGTGATATATTTCAACTAGCTAAGGTTTACAATGTCCATCACATTCTAGTGCTTGAAGAGCAGACATAGAATCTGTAAAAATTCTGTTTTGGACTTTTGATGGAACGGCATCAAATATGGTCTTCAGGTGGTACAAGGCAACCTCTTTTTTCTGTTGCATGGGTGGTTTGTTTAGTGAGCTATTTGTGAGACCCACAGACGCAACCGCATGGATCAAACTTTTGATGTTAAATGTAAAACTGTGGCATCAAACACAGATCTTTAATGTTAAGGAGGTTTTAGGTGGATGGCAGCATCAGCAACAGTGTCCTCTAGAACTTTAAGAGAACTATATCATAGGTTGATTGTCCTCCTTCCTTGGTGAATAGTACTGAATCTCCCAGCTCTTGATAATAAATATCGCAAATGACAAACTGGCCATATGTTCACACTATAAGATATGTACAAACCTTCATAATTATTTTTCCTTTTCAGGATGCCAGAATTCAAGACAGGAACAGCTTCGAGAAATATATACACTGGCTGAAGCAATGAAGATATAGAGAAACCAAATACAGAGTTCAAGTTTAATTGGTTTTTTTAAATCTTTCGAAAATGACATTACGATGGAAAATATTATACCAATAAAAAAGTAGGATTTACAAAAAATGTATCAAAGGATGAAAGAGAAAAAGCTAGCTTGTTAGTTCAGTGGAACCCCTCTATATCACATTCTGTTATAACAAATTTCCCTATATAACAACATGTTATAAAATCCACAATTATATTTATTATATATTGTTTGTACAGTATATAGTGAATGTCTGTTACTACATACATATTTTGTCAGCCTGGACAAGGTTTTTATAATGGGATTCTACTGAATATAGTTAATATCTGTTATTACATACATATTTTGTCAGTCTGGACCATGTTGTTATAATGAGATTCTACTGTATATAGTGAATGTTATTACATAAATATTTTGTCGGTCTAAACCAAGTTGTTATAATGGGATTCTACTGTATATAGTGAATGTCTGTTATTACATACATATTTTTTCATTGTGAATATCTGTTATAACATACATATTTTATCAGTCAAGACCAAGTTGTTATCAGTCTGTACTGGTTGTGGAATGAGATATTAGGTATAACTAAGATGTCTGTGTCAAAGGGCATGAGCCCATGGACCACTGGATCAGCAACCAACTAAGATGTTATAATGGGATTCTACTGTAATATTTTTAAAAAAATTACTCATTAAACTTTTATCCAAGGTGTTGTACCCAGGACAGAGAACATTTTGTTGCATAACTGATGGGGCATTTGGGTGTCTGTCAGTCACTCCCTTAATATAACTTTTCCTATTCGTTCCTCTATCTGTTTCCATTTATATGATGTAATAAACTCTAGACGCTGGGATTATTGTATCATCCTCGTGAGCAAACTTTTTCATTTCTATTTTTAACTACAGCGGAATCCCTCCCATTATAAAAACTTGCTTCGAGATGATGAAATATTTATGTAACAAAACTTCGATATATATGAAATATGTATGTAACAAAACTTCGCTATATATTTGATATATGAAATATGTATGTAACAAAACTTCGCTATATATTTGATATATGAAATATTTATGTAATAACAAAAATGTGATATAAATAATACAAATAACTGGAAATTTTGAAAAGTATTGTTATATAGGGAAATGTGTTACAAACATATGCGCTATAACAGGATTCCACTGTATAAATATCAGAACTGTTAGTGTCCCCACGGGACTTTTGATGTCTTCATTTCTTATATGATATCTCCTTGTTTTATTTACTGATTTCTTTAGACTTCTCATTTCACACTTAAGTCTGTCTGTTGTTTCCATTATATATGTTGGTTTTTCTGTCTGATCTAATCTTCATTACTTGTCTTCTCTGTATTTATCTTCATGTTAAAGGTTTGCCATGTTTGATGTAATCTGACTATTTGCTTTGTAGGTGCTCTTTTGATGATTCTACTAGTACTTGGTCATCTGCAAATAGTAATTCATTTTGCCAGAAGTCCTTGATGTTATCAATCCTGGATTTTCTATGTTCTCTCCTCCTTCCACCCTCAAGTGTTCCATACAAAATAATTTCAGAAAGAAAGTTGTGTCTCATTACGTGTCCAAACCAAACAAGTTTACACCGTTTCACTACTTCCAAAAGTGGTTGTTGAGAATCATATATCAACTACTCCAGAACAAGTTATTCCTCAACTGTCACCAATGCATTCCGAAACATCCTGATATTCTCATTGATATTCCGATATAAACACACTTGCAGGTTGTGTGTTTATGTTCTGCCGAACAAATATATTTGTTTTGTGTTCTATATATAGCTAATTCTTAACTTTTGAATGTATTAGTACTAACGAAAATGTAAACAACAATGTCCTGTATAGGTCTGTGTTAAATTATTATTTTATTTTGTTAGAATGATCTGGAATTTTAGTTTCCATGAGAATATCAGGATGTTTCGGAATGCATTGGTGACAGTTGAGGAATAACTTGTTCTGGAGTGGTTGATATATGATTCTACTTCTTGTAAAATTCATTCCCAAACTCCTGCAGATTAACAGCATGCAGTCCAGAGAAAGGAATTCGTTTTGTCATGGTTTACAGCTTTGCCATAATATCTGTGCCTTTGGCATGACACATCCGACTGCAGCATGGCTTCAGGGTCACGTTGACCCTATAAGGAAAGGGGCAGACAATTCCACCCCATAACCTCCTTAGTTACCTCTTATGACATGCATGGAAGGTAAACAGATTCTCTATTTTTTGCTTCCTTTTCATGTCCCGGTAACACATGGGATTTGACTATACCTTGTCTCTTTCTTTTTATAGTGTATTCATGCCCTCCTTAATTAATCCAGACCTGTCTCTTCTTATCACTGTTCCATCCATTAATAGCTATACCCACCAATACATCAGCTCTTTCGTTGCCTCTGTCTCCCACATAACCTGCACAGTAGATCCATATTATGGTATTATAAATGAAGTATAAAAACTACACAACCAAACACTAAAATGTTGAAATCATTTTTATTTCTGTGCAATATATCATTCTAACATAATTGATTGTATTACATGCTATAAAAAATATTTTTTAGATAAATGTATAGAAAAACATCAAAGTGCACAATAAAGATGGTATAAATTACTGTAAACTTTTTTTTTTTTTAAATATTGTCATATAAATATGATCAATGTACATTAACCCTTAGCTGCAGAGGTATCTTTAAGGTATCTTTAACCCAATGTACTTTAACCCTTTAGCTGCAGAGGTATCTTTAAGGTATCTTTAACCCAATGTACATTAACCCTTTAGCTGCAGAGGTATCTTTAAGGTATCTTTAACCCAATGTACATTAACCCCTTAGCTGCAAAGGTATCTTTAAGGTATCTTTAACCCAATGTACATTAACCCTTTAGCTGCAGAGGTATCTTTAAGGTATCTTTAACCCAATGTACATTAACCCTTTAGCTGCAGAGGTATCTTTAAGGTATCTTTAACCCAATGTACATTAACCCTTTAGCTGCAGAGGTATCTTTAAGGTATCTTTAACCCAATGTACATTAACCCTTTAGCTGCAGAGGTATCTTTAAGGTATCTTTAACCCAATGTACATTAACCCTTTAGCTGCAGAGGTATCTTTAAGGATACGACAACAGGTTGTTGCCATTTTGCTGAGATATTTTTCTTCTTAGTTTCCCAGGGAAACAATTTGTCTAAAAGTTTTATTATAAGTATCCAGACAGATTTTTTTTCCTGGGAAGCTAAGAAGAGGTAAATCTCTGCAAAATGGTGGTGACTTTTTATTGTATCCTTAAGAATACCTCAGCAGCTAAAGGGTTAAATGTGTTTATTAACTCAGGAGTTATCACAGATGAAATAAATTTCTTATACTGTTTCTTGATTGGAAAATTAGAGAATCAATTTACATAAAGGAGTAAAAATTATACGCTCTGCTAAAAACTACACAAATTTGTGTTCCTTCCTAACAGGGTGTGGGGGGGGGGGGGAGAAAGAAACTACAAACTCTGTGTATTAACTATTTTTTTTCTCTGTGATGGTTCTCATAGGTGTGTCAAATACTCATAATTTTTGTGTGTTTTTTTTTTGGAAGTTCTTGTATAGTTTTTAGTCTAAACTGTTTGACAGGTATGGGTTCTCCTGTCCTGAAATGTATCTTATGTATCTAGAACTCATTGTTAAAGTGGAGGTTTTATCAGTCTACCATCAAAGTTAGCATAAATACCAGTTTCAGTGACATATATGAGTGTATTAACTTTTAGCATGCTGTCGATTCATTGAAACACCTTCCGATTTCTTTCCGTATACAGCAATAATGCACCCATTGATATGCACTTATTTAATGATGAGGAACTACGTGGTGATTAGTTTCATAAATACCAGTTTCAGTGACATATATAACTGTATTAACTTTTAGCATGCTGTCGATTCACTGAAACACCTTCCGATTTCTTTCCGTATACAGCAATAATGCACCCATTGATATGCACTTATTTAATGATGAGGAACTACGTGGTGATTAGTTTCATAAATACCAGTTTCAGTGACATATATAAGTGTATTAACTTTTAGCATGCTGTCGATTCATTGAAACACCTTCCGATTTCTTTCCGTATACAGCAACAATGCACCCATTGCTATGCACTTATTTAATGATGAGGAACTACATGGTGATTAGGTTCACATGACCTATATTTAGCAGCACCTAGATTTGAACACCCTTGCGTACATTTCCTTCCCAAGTAAGTTGTAAATCTAAGCGGCTGTTTAATTTTTAATTGTCTGCTCGAATTGAGAGAAATGGAAGCCATTTTTCATGGAATTTTTGTGGATTCAGATTCCGATGAAGAATTCTTGGGATTTACAGGTGTAGATCTTAGTCTATTAACTGATATCACAGGTGAGGAGACACTAGCACTTTGTCCACTGTAGGACCGCTTGACCTAGCTGATGTTAGTGAGGTAGACATCTTTTGTTTGTTTATGACCGTTGACATAAACACATTTAGTTTTCTTATGAAACAACATCGGAAATAATAAGTCTAATTTTGTTGTTTGTTCATCACATGATGATGATGACCATTTGTTACATCCACTTTTGAAAACTCAATTAGAGTTGTGTCCTTGATTATGAGTTCGTTGATGGCTAATGAGCTCTATTCGAGCTGTAAATGTCCTTGGACAGTTCGGGCATGGAATGACGACTGTAGACGGATCTTGGTCTATCCGTGACCTTCTAGCTACTCTCCGCTGTTGAGCTGCTGAATTTTTCCTCTTTTCACAAGATGATGCGCTCTTTTTGATTGTAGAATGCCATGTAGATCTATTTTGTGCAATAAGCCTAATATATTGAATAACATGGACGTTGTGGATTACTAACTACAAGACCTAGAGAAATATATCTGACAAGGTTAGTGACCTCTATGCGCTTCATTTGTTTTCGCATATATTTTATGAGAACATTAGTTTGGTTACTACAACAAGTAAAACAGTATCAATATCTTGGACACATAATCACAAATGATGGCAGATGTGAAACAGAAGTTAAAAGGAGAATAGAAATGGCTAAAAGTACCTTCAATGTCATGAGGAAAATATTTACATCTAAACAAATTACAAACAAGTTAAAAATGAGAATTATAAAATGCTACATCTATTCTATATTAATGTATGACTCAGAAACATTGACAAAAACAAACAATTATAAGACAGAATTGATACCTTTGAGATGTGGGTATATAGAAAAATAGGGAGAAATCACAGAAAGATAAGAAAACAAACGAGGTTCTAACAACACTTAATATGAAGAAATAATTATAAAGAGAAATAAAGATCAGGCAAATAATATATGTTAGACACATTAAAAGGCATGACACCTTATTGAAGACCTTACTTGAGGGTAAAGTCAAAGGGAAACGAGCAAGAGGTAGGCAGAGATACAAGTGGGAGAGTAACATCACAAGATGAACAGGTTAGTCTAGCAGAGTGCACCACCAAAACAGGGGACAGGGGATGTTGGAGGCTTATTACAGCCAACCTTTGTTGCAGAGACAGCACTTGATGATGATGAGTTTGTTTATGAAATAAAATAAATACAATAGGCCTAAGTATGTAGAAGAATTTTATCAGGGTTGCCACACAACGGATAAGTAGTTTATAGATGAGTCAGTTTTTTTCCCCCCAATTTTTTGTCTTTACCACCTTCTCACCTATCACATACACACACCAACAAAACTTACATCATTAGATTCAGTATTCAATTCTCTATTTCCATTTTAAAATCTCTAAAAAAACAAAAAAGTTATTGCGTTTTCTAAACACCCACCAAAGTTAACGCATTTTGTTAGAAATGAATGGAGGGGGAGATAATTGTGTAATTTTAATTCAAAAGATGCTGTAGGTTAACAGAGATAAAACTGATAACTTTGGGTTAATAAACTGATAACTTTGAGTTAATAAACTGATAACTTTGAGTTAATAAACTGATAACTTTGAGTTAATAAACTGATAACTTTGAGTTAATAAATTGATAACTTTGAATTAATAAACTAATGCCTTTGGGTTAATAAACTGATAACTTTGGGTTAATAAACTGATAACTTTGAGTTAATAAATTGATAACTTTGAGTTAATAAATTGATAACTTTGAATTAATAAACTAATGCCTTTGGGTTAATAAACTGATAACTTTGGGTTAATAAACTAATGCCTTTGGGTTATTAAACTGATAACTTTGGGTTAATAAACTGATAACTTTGAGTTAATAAACTGATAACTTTGGGTTAATAAACTGATAACTTTGGGTTAATAAACTGATAACTTTGAGTTAATAAACTGATAACTTTGAGTTAATAAACTGATAACTTTGAGTTAATAAACTGATAACTTTGAGTTAATAAACTGATAACTTTTAGTTAATAAACTGATAACTTTGAGCTAATAAACGGATAACTTTGAGCTAATAAACGGATAACTTTGAGCTAACATCAAGACCTGCTATCTGCTTTCCTAGACCGGAACAGCTCTATACCTTCTGTGAATGATTTGTTGTTGACTCCATCAGGGACTAACTTGCAAGTCACTCCTTGAAATCACAGAAAAATGTTAGTTAAACTTATTAGACAGTAATAAGTAAATTAGAAAATTTTTAGTGGCACAGCAATTTATAAATGTGAAAAATATTTGATGCATAGTTATGGTTCAATCACATATCATGTGCCTACCATGCTCACAGTTTTTAAATATTCTGCGCCAATCGTACTGTTTTTAGTAGTTTGTGACATCACTCTGTCACAGCCCCGGCTGACCAAGTGATCTTGTTTGAGCTCACTTGTGGTTTGTAAAAAAAATCATAACGGCCACCAGAAAATGGGTACCAGACTCATTATCTTAGAAAGTCATTCTTCTTCTTCAATATTCATTCTAAAACTATTGCTCCTCATTAGCAAGATGTAGTTAGGAGAATATAATGTACTAGGAATGGTTTATAGTTTGGCTGCCGTATTTGTGCCCATCTGCGTGACACATCTGACTTCAGCATGACTTGGGGATCATTTTAATATATGGAATGAGAAAATGAACTCCACTCCTAAAACTTCCTTAGTTGCCTTCTATGACATGTATGGCAGGTGCAGGTCACAATGTTTCTGTATGTTTGTTTCTCTTTGGGGCTTAGGTTAACACATGGTTGCTAATATATCAAGTTAGTTTGCTACACTAATACTATGCAGATGGTTTCGTATAAAAAGCATTCCGGTTGGAACCCTGCCTGGTCAAGGCTGTACACAAACTATTTTCTCTTATTTTGTGCAGAGATTACATTATTTATATTAAAAAGTGGTTTTGATAAAAAAATGTCAGACATTTTGGAGATCGTGTGTGGACCGAATGCCATTTTCGTTATGCTTCTGCGTGCAAGACCTGTCTATTATTTCTTCATCTTCTTCAGCTTTCATTCTCAAACTCCCGCTGGATTTCTCTTGTAACAGGACAATGGTCCAACAAGATTTCCAGTTGAATATAGCCCAGAGAATGGAAATGCGTTGTGTTGCCGTTTTATTTGCGCCAATGGCCCAACACATCCGTCTTCTGTGGTAACCTGTCTATTTGAGAAGGATTATCATAATAGGTGTATTATTACTGATTGATTGATCTTAACTGTAATACGTGTATTATACAGAGAATGTCAGAAATTGGAGTATCTAGAGGGGAGGGAAGGAAATGTAAATTTTTTGGAATGTCCAAAAGATCACGCAATAAACACCTGACCGGAACATTGTCTACATACACTGAGATGGCTGCTGGAATAGAGAGCGGAGCACTTATGAGAATGCCCCACATGCTGTGAAGCCAGTTTTTTTCTAATCAAGAATCAAGGTGTATTATTACTGATTGATTGATCTTGACTGTAATAGGTGTATTATTGCTAATCTTACTTTCCCAAATCATATCTCAAGTCTTAACTTTATCTCATTTCTGAATTGCATGACCACATATTTGGGACACAAGACATTTGAAGGTGGTAACTTCTCGTAGTTTCTGACCATTTAACTGGATGTTGTTTGGTATTATTAGTCACCGATATCTTGGAAATATTTTTTTGTAAACTCTATAATACCACCAAATACGGGTGTGTCCAGCCATTGGCGCAAATAAAACGGCAAGACAATGCATTTCTATTCTCTGGACTACATCCTACAGGAAATCTAGAAGGACAATTGTCCTGCTACACGAGAGATCCAGTCGGAGTTTGAGAATGAATGCTGATGAAGAAGAATGCACGGATAAAACAGGAACATTCTGGAACTCAAGTTTGAGCCTGAAAAAAATTATAAACTTTGGTCTAGTGACAGACTTGATCAATCTAACATGACAATTAGCATAAATATGAAAGCTTTATGAATAAATTATGTAGTAGCGAATCCTACCTAATGATGAAACGTCTGCTATATTCCTATGCTCATCATCAAAGAACAGCATATCCTCGTATGGTACACCACTATCAGCATGGAGCCTGTAGAATGTCCGCAGGAATAGTTAAATCAACCTAAAAATGTAATTCTCATCATCATCATGTGACATATACTTTCCAGAACATAATCTTCCTTATTGATCTATTGAATTCTCCTCGGTCTTGAGCAAGTTGTCCTGCCTCTTTTACAGACATTCCTGTATGTCTTCTGTCCACCGACGTTTTACTTCTGTTACCTTCTATCATTCCCTTCAATATCACTTTCTCCATACCGTCATGTCTCTTAACGTGACCGAAAAAGCCTAACTTTTTCTTTAATATGGTGTTCAGAAGCCAGCCCTCTTGGATGTTGATTGTGCTTACCACCACCTTGTTTGATTTCTTCGCTGTCCGTGGTTTTCTCAGAACTACTCTGTACCACTTCAATACAAATGATGTTATTCTTGTGGACAATATTTTATTTAGTGTCCATGCTTCGCATTCATATGTTGCCACTGGAAACATAGATATTCATAATAAGCACAATTTGGTTCTTATGTTAGTACTCTGCCAAAATTTCTTTAGCTGTTTCAATTTTTTCAGCGCCATTGCTGTTTGTCTCTTAATCTCAACTGTGCAGCCTCCCGCATATTATTCTTAACCTTGAGAAATCTAAATTTGGGACTTCATTCGATATTTCAAAAACAGACACGTACTAGATTTATATCCTTGTCCGTAATATATCTTATCCTGCTCCGTAATATATCTTATCCTGCTCCATAATATATCTTATCCTGCTCCGTAATATATCTTATCCTGCTCCGTAATATATCTTATCCTGCTCCGTAATATATCTTATCCTGCTCCGTAACACATCTATTATCTGCACCAGCATACACTTGAAATGATCAAATCAACTCAAGCACTCTCAGACTGACTCAAATATCCTAAGATGTCACCATTAATCATGCTCTAATCATTAACATTAATCACACACTCTATCAACTCTATTTAGACATCATTAGACATTAAATTGACTCAAGTACCCTATGATATAACAATTAATCTTAGACATGAACATTAATTATACACTTAGATGTCAATATTAATCATATACACTTAGGGGTCAAGATTAATTGTTCTTCACCTGGCAAAGAAAGCAGCTCGTGGTCCAACTCTAATGTCGAGTTTTCCTATACCGGAAACATACTCACAGAGAGAAAGGGTTCAGTACCCAATGGGCACAAATGGGACAAGGTCTTTCAACTCAAGAACACGCCTTGCCCCCAAACGCGCGGTGAGACACGGACTTGGATGAGGGGTTCACGATGTCGGTAAACCACCTCAACTAAAAAGCCGAAAGAGCCTGGGTCTAACTCTTTTGTTGAGTTCTTCCTTAACCGGAACCAGGCTCGTGGATGAGAAAAGGTTTAGTACCCGACAGACACATGCACAGAACATCTAATTCTAGAGGAAATTTCACTGGCTGTGGAACACCTCGTGCGAGATAGACGCAAACGACAATCGTCTCTGCGAAGAGTCATTACACACCAGCGCGCCTGTTAACAGATAGGCAGGCTGTCACAGGCTAGGGAAACCCACTACCCGAATTAAAGGCATGACAAAAACAGATTTGCTGGGCCTCAGATGTCCAGGCCACAAAGTGAGCCAACCAGGGTGCAAGTAACACATTTCTACCTTGGAACTAGCAGCATAGCGTACATCATGTTCCTCTGCGGAAATCACACAATTTATTCGTCGTTATAAGAGAGCGAACAGAAGAAGAAAAATATTGAAGGAGTGTCAGTCTGGAACTGGTAATCGATCCCACAAGTCTATGAGACTTACTTCTTAAAGTGTGTGATCTTACATCCTGGGAAGATTTGCCTGAAATGAGACTTACTTCTTAAAGTGTGTGATCTTACATCCTGGGAAGATTTGCCTGAAATGGAAATATTGGTCCCAGTTGAAAAGGCGTGTCAGTTCAGAAGCTTCCTGTATGGCACCTGTTCTGAAACAATATACTTATGTTAGATGATACACATAGACAAAATACTAATCAAAACCCATTATAACAACTTGACTAGGAGTGATAAACCCATTATAACAACTTGGCTAGGAGTGATAAGCCCATTATAACAACTTGGCTAGGAGTGATAAACCCATTATAACAACTTGGCTAGGAGTGATAAACCCATTATAACAACTTGGCTAGGAGTGATAAACCCATTATAACAACTTGGCTAGGAGTGATAAGCCCATTATAACAACTTGGCTAGGAGTGACAAACCCATTATAACAACTTGGCTAGGAGTGATAAACCCATTATAACAACTTGGCTAGGAGTGACAAACCCATTATAACAACTTGGCTAGGAGTGATAAACCCATTATAACAACTTGGCTAGGAGTGACAAACCCATTATAACAACTTGGCTAGGAGTGACAACCCCATTATAACAACTTGGCTAGGAGTGATAAACCCATTATAACAACTTGGCTAGGAGTGATAAACCCATTATAACAACTTGGCTAGGAGTGACAAACCCATTATAACAACTTGGCTAGGAGTGATAAACCCATTATAACAACTTGGCTAGGAGTGACAAACCCATTATAACAACTTGGCTAGGAGTGACAAACCCATTATAACAACTTGGCTACGAGTGATAAACCCATTATAACAACTTGACTAGGAGTGATAAACCCATTATAACAACTTGGCTAGGAGTGACAAACCCATTATAACAACTTGGCTAGGAGTGATAAACCCATTATAACAACTTGACTAGGAGTGATAAACCCATTATAACAACTTGGCTAGGAGTGACAAACCCATTATAACAACTTGGCTAGTAGTGATAAACCCATTGTAACAACTTGACTAGGAGTGATAAACCCATTATAACAACTTGGCTAGGAGTGACAAACCCATTATAACAACTTGGCTAGGAGTGATAAACCCATTATAACAACTTGACTAGTAGTGATAAACCCATTGTAACAACTTGGTTAGGAGTGATAAACCCATTATAACAACTTGGCTAGGAGTGACAAACCCATTATAACAACTTGGCTAGGAGTGATAAACCCATTATAACAACTTGGCTAGGAGTGATAAACCCATTATAACAACTTGGCTAGGAGTGATAAACCCATTATAACAACTTGGCTAGGAGTGACAAAATAAAAACATTATAACAACTTGACCCGGAGTGACAAAATAAAACCATTATAACAACTTGGCCAGGAGTGACAAAATAAACCCATTATAACAACTTGGTCAGGAGTGAAAAAATAAACCCATTATAACAACTTGGTCAGGAGTGACAAAATAAACCCATTATAACAACGTGGGCTGGAGTGACAAACAAAATAAAACCATTATAACAACTTGGTGAGTGACAAAATAAAACCATTATAACAACTTGGCCAGGAGTGACAAAATAAAACCATTATAACAACTTGGCCAGGAGTGACAAAATAAAACCATTATAACAACTTGACCTGGAGTGACAAAATAAAACCATTATAACAACTTGGCCAGGAGTGACAAAATAAACCCATTATAACAACTTGGTCAGGAGTGACAAAATAAACCCATTATAACAACTTGGTCAGGAGTGACAAAATAAACCCATTATAACAACTTGGGCTGGAGTGACAAACAAAATAAAACCATTATAACAACTTGGTGAGTGACAAAATAAAACCATTATAACAACTTGGCCAGGAGTGACAAAATAAAACCATTATAACAACTTGGCCAGGAGTGACAAAATAAAACCATTATAACAACTTGGCCAGGAGTGACAAAATATGTATGTAATCACAGAAATTCTTCATATACAGTATAAATAATAAGAAAGAAATATATTTATGGATTTTGTAAAGTGTTTTTGAAATAGGGAAATCTATTATAAAAGGAACAAATTTATTCGCTCGATCGTCACCTGAGGATTATTTGTTTTAGTATTATGCAATATTTAAAAGTGAATTGATAACAACGGAAATGTGGAGAAAATGTGTGTAGTTTTTAAGTATAAGTTGTAGCTCTGCAACAGGGCAGGGCGGGGCATCCACCTGTCCCGACAAAGTATTGTCAAAGGTAGCGGATCTAAATGGATATCCCTCATATGGATGTGGAAAGAATGGGAAACTACCATATTATTCTCCCAAGAGGAAAGTCATAATGACATCCAGAAGTAGGCCTACAGTACTTAGTGTTAATATTGCAACATGGAACGTCAGATCGTTAGTGCAGAGTGGTAAATTAGACAACATCAAACAAGAAATGGAAAGAAGGAACGTAAATATCTTAGGAATTAATGAAATAAGATGGACTGTGGCAGGAGAGATACAAACAGATCTAAGAATACCATGGACTGCCAGGTAAACTAATGTGTAGGTGTTGAAAGAGTCAAGTGTGAAACGGACCTTAATATTAAATATATTAAATAAATAATATAAGAAAAAGACACTCTTCATTTTTTGGTCATGTGATCAAACAAGGAGGTTTAGAAAACATAGTCACTGCAAGCAAGATTGAAGGCAACAGAAAGCGACAACGTGAGAAAATATTAGACAGTTTGACAATCTGGCGTGGCAGAGAAACAACAAGCTTGATACATAATACTGGAGATAGCTGTAGAGAGCCTACTCCAGCCAGCATAGTACCTAATGAATGAATTATAAATTTTTTTATATTCTAAATACAATACATTTTTTTATATTCTAAATACGATACATTTTTTATATTCTAAATACAATACATTTTTTAATATTCTAAATACGATACATTTTTTTGTATATTCTAAATGTCATATCTAGCTCTGCCATGTATATGTGAACGCCATCAGTGCCGTTACTACTCCTCGTATTTTGTTGTGAATATATTTCTTATATAGGCCTTGTGGTCGAAACATCAATTTATGTGTTATTATGTGTGTTTCCTGTGATTAACAAAACTTCATTACCCTGTTCCAAGTCTCAATTGCTGAATTTAAGTTTTGCTGCAGTTTGCACATATTAATTATTGATGATAAGCCCCTATGCTGGCTGCAAATGTCCTTGGACAATTTGGCTATCACATGACTACTGTAGATGGTGTTTGCTCTATCCGTGACTATCTAGCTATTCTCCGCTGTTAAGTTGTGCATTTCTTCTCTTTTCACAAGTTGCCGCACCTTTTTTGAGTGTAGAACGTCATGTAGCTCTATTTCTCGCAGTCTTCCCATGTAAAAATATATGCATAAAACGGTCCTTTTCCAGATAAGGGTCTACACTTTTTTATGGAAAGCTAAATAAAATAAAACAAAAAAGTAGACAAATCTGTTATTAATTTTTCCAAGGATTATCTCTCTTAGCTATATTTATCAATTGACAAGTCGATTATAATTTTTTATTAAGTTAAAGACTTGAAAAGGGTTGATCTAGTAAATCCTTCTCTCAGTGTAGTAGGATACGGTCAAATGATGTCCCTATGTGCATCTCTTTGCATCCGGGAGCACTCCTCGCAATTGTAACATGTGTACTGCCTCTTTATCAGTCGAAGGCAAGTTCAGTATGATTACGGCAACCATTTTGTAACTAGGGCTGAGCCGGTAGAGTGATGTCACAAATTACAGATCAGTGCAGATTTTTTTAAAGTGTGAGCGATAGACCCGTTATCTGGAAAAAAGACCCATAAAAGGTACACGTCTATTCATGTTAGATTGAAAAAGTCTGTTCCTAAGACATGTAATGTGACTTACAGAATATTTCACAACAATCTATGAGAAGCATTTTACAAATATTAAAATTTTTTTTAATTATAAAATTTTTAAAAAAATTTAAAAATTTTCATTTAAACAATTTTAAAATTATTAAAAAAATAAAAGATAATTTTTTAATTTAAACAATTTTAAAATTATAAAAAATTTAAAATATTTTTTTTTGTAAAACAATTTTAAATTTATAAAAAAAATTACAAAATATATTTAAATAATTTAATCACACAGTTCATTGAAACTATTCACGCTTTAACTTCATGATGGCCTTTAGTGTAACACGACAGGAAGCAGGCCTGTGTAAATTGCAAGTCACTACATTATACAATACTGCTTGCCGGGGAAGATTTTATGGAGAAAACGCCTGGTCCATTTGTACTAACACCCTCTCAGCTCTATTTATTAGTTCCCAGGGCAAGGCAATGCCAATATGCTTGGAAAAAAGCAGAACTGCAGGAAATGCCAGATGATGGTTTAATATATTATCAACTGTCTTAGGGTCTTCCCTCCGGATATTATTTAGGGGTTTACTCCCTTATCCTATTGCATTTCCATTCTAACTATTTAAGCACCACTTAACATGATGACTGGCTGAAGAATGAAGAAGATACAGATTTTCATATCAAGAAATTGATACATTTCTATGACAGATAATAGTGTATGTTTTTTAGAAATTAGTCCCGGAGTCACTACCTTGAAGCATATCCTAGCTTGAAGCAATTCCTACCTTGAAGCAATTCCTAGCTTGAAGCAATTCCTAGCTTGAAGCAATTCCTACCTTGAAGCAATTCCTAGCTTGAAGCAATTCCTAGCTTGAAGCATATCCTAGCTTGAAGCAATTCCTACCTTGAAGCAATTCCTAGCTTGAAGCAATTCCTAGCTTGAAGCAATTCCTAGCTTTAAGCAATGCCTACCTTGAAGCAATTCCTAGCTTGAAGCAATTCCTAGCTTGAAGCAATTCCTACCTTGAAGCAATTCCTAGCTTGAAGCAATTCCTACCTTGAAGCAATTCCTAGTTTGAAGCCTTCGCTGTGCAATCTCTTCAGGATATTTGGTACATCTTCATAATGTTGCACATGTCTATTATGAGAATCATATACTTTTCCATTTCTGAAAAAAACAAGATACTTCATCGATTATTTATTTGCGAATCCAATTTTCCTAGTCTATTATATTAACATAATTAATTTTTACATTAATTAATACATCTATAGTCAGTTGCCAATCCAGAAGTCCTTGTCCTTTGACCTCAACACCTATAGTCAATGAGTTTACAATGGATAAATGGAATGTGTTGAAGGTACTAAGCAACTGCATGCTGGGATGTGAGAACTGCAAATGATTAACATGACTAGGGGGTTATCATACTGAAAGTCTTTCTAACCGACATGACAAACTTACACTGCCACATGTGTTATATTCAAACTTACACTGCCATATGTGTTATATTCAAACTTACACTGCCACATGTGTTATATTCAAACTTAACACTGCCACGTGTGTTATATTCAAACTAACACTGACACATGAGATATATTCTAACTATTATAATTCTGCATGAAATATTCTCCAATCTTCCAACCGTACCACACCATATGAAATATTATCCAAATACAATTATGATGCCATACAATGCCACTGAAATGTATAACACTTCATGAACAAATCGAATGTTGAACACTACATGAAATATAACTCCAGATAAAACATCACTCAAACTTACGATGACATGTGAAATGGTGGATCCACATGTGTATCAACCCAAAAAGGCCACAAAGTGTAATCTGAAAAAAAGCGGGCATCTGTTTATAAATTATGTCACAATAATATCAACACATTCAATAGAAGTCTACGGACACATAAATCTCACTTAACAAGGCAAGACAGAAACTGTACTTATCAAGATCTTGCTTCACTGTACCATGGGATGTCCTATCAACAAAGTATGGCTTTGCCTGGTCACTAAGATTTTTTATAGTGGTAGCCAGCTCCATCCCCAGCCCTTCTTAGTCTCCTCTTACAATATTCAAGGTATGTGACAGTGTTCATATTCAAATAGCTAATGCAACAAAGAGAAACAATCTTTGTTGTGGTAATGTCTGCTGGAGATTCATAACTGGACTAATGGGAGCTGGAGGTCTATGCCTGGGCTACAGGGAGTTGGAGGTCTATGTCTGGACTACAGGGAGTTGGAGGTCTATGGCTGGACTACAGGGAGTTGGAGGTCTATGGCTGGACTACAGGGAGTTGGAGGTCTATGGCTGGACTACAGGGAGTTGGAGGTCTATGTCTGGACGACAGGGAGCTGGAGGTCTATGTCTGGACTACAGGAAGCTGGAGGTCTATGTCTGGACTACAGGGAGCTGGAGGTCTATGTCTGGACTACAGGGAGGTGGAGGTCTATGTCTGGACTACAGGGAGGTGGAGGTCTATGTCTGGACTACAGGGAGGTGGAGGTCTATGTCTGGACTACAGGGAGCTGGAGGTCTATGCCTAGGCTACTGGGAGTTGGAAATCCATGCCTGTACAATTGGGAGTTGCCAGTTGTTATAGCACTATGCTACCAATGTCAAACATGGATATTAACAACAAATGCCATAAGAAAACTTGTTACAATAGAAATGGCTTGTCTACATACAACTCTCGGAGTAACAATAACAGACAGAATCAGAAATGAAAACACCAGAACACTAACAAACACAATGCCAATCCTGGATTATATCAGAAAACAACAGATTAGTGTTTTTCACATGCTTCTAGACTACCATAAAAAAACTACTATACAATGATGGATGCAAAGCCAGGGCAGACCATGCAAAAGATGGATTACTGAAATTTTAAAAAGTCAACGAAAACAAACATATATAAAGCACACCAAATTGCCATCTCCAGAGAGCTATTCTATCCCTGACGCAGCAAAGCATAAAGGGGTATAAAGCAAAAAGAAAGAAAGAACCATAAAGATACCCAAATCAAAGACAATCAACTTTGGTTGTGCCATAAGAGTTCTCTGGTTCACAGCAAACGGTTTCTGAGAAGATCCTCCACTCGACAGTTGGCGGAAATTGGTGCGTATCAGATTTGCTAAAAGGATGGTTGATTTCCAGATCTTCTGAGTTGTTAGAACAATCACCTTACGTGTCCACAACATGAAACCTGAAAATGAAACAACAGAGGCATATTTTAGTAACAACTTACAGACAATCCCCATACATGTCCACAACATGAAATCTGATAATGAAACAACAGAGGAATATTTTAGTAACAACTTACAAAATATTTTAGTCACCATTTATACACAGGAATATATTCTGATTGCACAAAAAAAAGGAAAAAGTGGAGTTAATTGTGCTGAAACTTGGATATGTAGAATCTAGATTTCAGATTGAATAATTGCAATGACAAAAATCAAATAGGGACTGTAAATTAATTATAGCAACTATTTTTTGCCAATATTTGGCCCCCATCCTCTTGTTAAAAATTGTCAAGAATTCAGGGACCTCCCTGGTTAACCATGTCAAAATCTCACAGCCCCCCCTCCCCTCCCTCCATCAATGTTCAAATGCAGCAAAAGTACAATTAAAAATATATATTTTGTTTCATATTCAGAGGTGTCTGTACCACCAAGGTACCGAGTTTGAATCCCGTCACAGACAAGTGTGCATCCGGACCGTTCAGAAAGCAATGGCCAACTACTGAACCTATTTATATTGCCTAGAAAATCACTAGTCATAAAATGCTGGGTTGATGGCTATGTCCTGAATTAGAATACTATACGAATAAAGAACAGTACTTCTGATTTCACACTCTCACCTGCTGCGCATCAACAACTGCTAAACTTCCCCCCCCCCCTGCTAACGTAATTTATAGACAACCCCTTACACAATTGTTTGCTGCATAAAGGGAGCCTATAGGGCCAATTTCTTGCCCAGTGTTTCTCATGGCCCATAAGTTATGTTTCGCCAAGACTCTTTGTTCACATATTTCAACACTCCAACTGTCCAACTGTGTGCATGGTCACAGCATTAAAAATACTATAGTTAGATAACCCTTGAAAATTGCAATTTCAACGATACCTCAACCAAGTCTGTATGTCAATCCTGAAAAAAGTTATGAATTTTTTCGAATTAATTTGACATCAAAATAATTTACATGAAACATATAGGAAAAAATATGTGTTGTTCGTCCATCACATGATGATGATGACCATTTGTTACATCCACTTTTGAAAATTCAATTTTAGTTATGTCCTTGATTATGAGTTCGTAGATGGCTAATGAGCCCTATTCAAGCTGTAAATGTCCTTGGACAGTTTGGACATGGAATAACAACTGTAGACGGATCTTGGTCTATCCGTGACTTTCTAGCTGCTCTCCGCTATTGAGTTGCTGCATTTCTCTTCTTTTCACAAGATGATGCTCTCTTTTTTATTTTAGAATGCCATGTAGATCTATTTTGTGCAAGTTCTTCCCATGTATCGTGGTCTATTTCAAAGGCTTTCAGTGAGTTCTTTAACGAGTCCTTGTAGCGCTTCCTTTGGCCACCTTGAGATTGTATACCCTTCTCTAGCTCACCATAGAGAAGTATCTTTGGCAGACGATGGTCTGGCATACGCACCAAATGACCTGCCCAACGAATCTGTGTCTGCATCAGGATCGTGTCAATGCTTGGGATACCAGCTCTATAAAGGACAGTGGTATCTGGAATCTTGTCTTGCCATCTGATGTTCATAACTTTTCTGAGACAATTTGTATGAAAATGATTGAGTTTTTTCACATGACGTCTATACACAGTCCATGTTTCACTAGTGTATAGCAGCACTGGAAGTACCACTGCTCTGTAAACTTTCAGCTTAGTCTGTAGGTTAATGCCATTTCTACGCCAAACATTTGCGTACAATCTGCCTAAAGTACTGCTCGCTTTGGCGATCCTTGTATACACTTCATCATGAACGATGGCATTCTGTGATAACGTACTGCCTAGATATGTGAATCTATTCGCAACTTTCAGTGCTACACCATTTACCTTTATGCAGGGCTCGAGATAGCTTTTGCCAAGTGCTGGTTGTAACATGACTTCTGTTTTCTCTGTGTTAATGGTAAGCCCAAAGTTGGTACAGGCTTTGGAGAATCTGTCTATAATACATTGTAGATCAGCCTCAGAGTTGGCATTTAGGGCACAGTCATCAGCAAATAGAAGATCCCTGATTGTGTGTGATTTAACTTTGGTTTTTGCTCGAAGCCGCCGAAGGTTGAACAATTTTCCGTCTATGCGATAGGTGATGTTTACTCCCAGGTCTAGATCTCTGAAAGCATCATCCAACATAGCAGAGAACATGATGCTAAAGGAAAAAATATATAAAACTTGTGACCACAAAATGTAGCTGAGCTGACAATTTCTGAATTATCTTTGTTATTTTCAATAATACAAAACACAAACTAGACATTTTTGTGTTTGTGATTTTTGTGTTTGTGTTTGCTTATGTTGATCACATTTCTGGAATTTTCAGCTGGACACGGAACTAATTGATATTCAAAATGGCTGCTAATTTGCATAATTATAATGAAAATACATTAAATATCTATTAAACATAATAAAATACCACAGAAACTATATAGTTTTGTATTCACAAAGACAAGACACATCTGTTGATCACATTGCTGTGACTCTCATATAAATAACTAAAATACGGAGGTTAACTGACAAAATGGAGAGTGCCGCAGTAACCAAATGAAGTTTTTGAAGAAAAAAAACACCAAAAAAATGGTTGGTGTTATTTATAGTTGTTTTTTGTTTCTTGAAAAAGGTCCCAATAGGACTGTAACGTAGAAAATTGTCCTTGTTCTATGTTTTATTGTTAGCTGTTATTTTTTTTTACTAATGATAAGTAGGTATTCTCTGGTAAACATTTTACTTTATTTTGTATTTCTGTGATTCTCAGAAGCATGTGCAACTAATTAATATTCAGAATGACTGCCACTTTGCATAATTAAAACAATAGATGTTTTTATTTTAAAATTAACTGCTGTCTTCAGCAATGTGCCCTTAATTTAACGATTTTTCTTTTCATATATATAATATAACTTTTTAAGGCTTAACTCTTTCCGGTCCAATCACCACTATACTGGCTTTATGGCATGGGTCTACAGGACCTTTCACCACTTTACTGGCTTTGATTTGATATTTGATTACTTCACAGGGCTAACTGTAACCTTGTGAAACAATCAAATATCATCAATGTCCTTATATATTCATATTCTGTATCCTTTCCCCTTTCCAATGATGTATTACACATACACTATTTATCAATATTAGTATGTCAAGTAATACAATAAAAAACAGATATATAAAATTAATTTGGTCCAAACCTAAAAATAGTCAAGTCCTGAAAGAGTTAAAGGTTACATATATAAAAAGAAAAATGGTTAAAGAACATAATAAATCTAGTTACAAACATGAAAAACGACCACATCACTAAATTATTTAGTAAATGTAAACCCTAGTCACAAGAAATGTATAATCATATAATCCAAGCAAAATTATCTGTACAGTACTTCAGTATACACTACTGGCGTCTCGTATGTCCTAATGAACTACATTCATTAAATAATTGTAACGATTATCTTGAACCGACAGCGGTACACTGGATAATTATAATAGATACGATCATAAAGTCATTAGTCATAGACTTAGTATAACTTATACTAAGTAACTTTTATACTATAAGTAAGTTACTAATAATAATAAATACACTAGTCACCTACACAGTGTACACTGTACTGTACACTGGCTACACTACTACACTAGGCAGGCTCAGGCTACTCTACAGTGTAGAGTCTACACTAACACAGAGTCTGTGGGCATCGTACAACTTGTTATTACAATATTTTACTTAATTACTGTGTAATTTGTTTATAAAATATATAAACTTACAAAACGTGACGTTGCAATCTACAGTTAACAAAGTTATATCACACTGAGTAAGCTGAAGAGCAGACGATGGAATATATTTTCACAGATGTTCTACCAATGAATTCCTACTTTCGATTTTCGTGCATTTGCTTCCGGTGAATATGGTTCTATATTAATTAAACTCCTGATTTTAATCAAAATCTCCAGTGCAAGTCATTTTCTAAGGTCTCATTAGCCATCTACGAATTATTATGCATGGTCATAATTCTAACTGAATTTTCAAAAGTGGATGTAATAAAATGGTTATCATCACTTGTGATGGACGAACACACATATTAAATATTGCAGCGGTGTATAGAAAATAATGACCATACGGTCCCACCAATACGAACTCGAACTATTCAATTGGCGCAAATATTACTCAACTTAGCAGCCTGGTGATATGTATGCAAAAGTCTGCTGATTCGAATAGCCGACATCTATTTCCAGTCTTTTTGGTTTTATTTTTCTATTTTGTTGACACACAACGAGTGTGTCTTGTTCTTGCCGTATATAGCGATATCACTCTAATATCACCTGCCCTACACTCCAGTATCACCTGCTACACTCAAGTATCACCAATTACACTCCAGTATCACCAGTTACACTCCAGTATTACCAGTTACTCTCCAGTATCACCAGTTACACTCCAGCATCACAAATTACACTCCAGTATCACCAATTACACTCCAGTATCACCAGTTACACTCCAGTATTACCAGTTACTCTCAAGTATCACCAGTTACACTCCAGCATCACAAATTACACTCCAGTATCACCAATTACATTCCAGTATCACCAGTTACACTCCAGTATCACCAGTTACACTCCAGTATCACCAATTACACTCCAGTATCACCAATTACACTCCAGTATCACCAGTTACACTACAGTATCACCAGTTACGATCCGGTTTTAATTACTCCATTACTCTCATTCTTATCTTTGTTTAAAACGTATCATAGATCCTACCCACTTTTGCGCACATGCAAGACAAGTTTCTACCTACTTTTGCGCACATGCAAGACACAAGTTTCTACCCACTTTTGCGCACATGTAAGGCACGAGTTTCTACCTACTTTTGCGCACATGTAAGGCACGAGTTTCTACCTACTTTTGCGCACATATAAGGCACGAGTTTCTACCTACTTCTGCGCACATATAAGGCACGAGTTTCTACCTACTTTTGCGCACATATAAGGCACGAGTTTCTACCTACTTTTGCGCACATATAAGGCACGAGTTTCTACCTACTTTTGCGCACATATAAGGCACGAGTTTCTACCTACTTTTGCGCACATGTAAGGCACGAGTTTCTACCTACTTTTGCGCACATGTAAGGCACGAGTTTCTACCTACTTTTGCGCACATATAAGACACGAGTTTCTACCTACTTTTGCGCACATATAAGACACGAGTTTCTACCTACTTTTGCGCACATATAAGACACGAGTTTCTACCTACTTTTGCGCACATATAAGGCACGAGTTTCTACCTACTTTTGCGCACATATAAGGCACGAGTTTCTACCTACTTTTGCGCACATATAAGACACAAGTTTCTACCCACTTTTGCGCACCCACATGGCACGAGTTTCTACCTACTTTTGCGCACATATAAGGCACGAGTTTCTACCTACTTTTGCGCACATATAAGGCACGAGTTTCTACCTACTTTTGCGTACATATAAGGCACGAGTTTCTACCTACTTTTGCGCACATATAAGGCACGAGTTTCTACCTACTTTTGCGCACATATAAGGCACGAGTTTCTACCTACTTTTGCGCACATATAAGGCACGAGTTTCTACCTACTTTTGCGCACATATAAGACAAAAGTTTCTACCTACTTTTGCGCACCCGCAAGGCACGAGTTTCTACCTACTTTTGCGCACCCGCAAGGCACGAGTTTCTACCTACTTTTGCGCACATATAAGGCACGAGTTTCTACCTACTTTTGCGCACATATAAGGCACGAGTTTCTACCTACTTTTGCGCACATATAAGGCACGAGTTTCTACCTACTTTTGCGCACATATAAGACACAAGTTTCTACCTACTTTTGCGCACCCGCAAGGCACGAGTTTCTACCTACTTTTGCGCACCCGCAAGGCACGAGTTTCTACCTACTTTTGCGCACATATAAGGCACGAGTTTCTACCCACTTTTGCGCACATATAAGGCACGAGTTTCTACCTACTTTTGCGCACATATAAGGCACGAGTTTCTACCTACTTTTGCGCACATATAAGGCACGAGTTTCTACCTACTTTTGCGCACATATAAGGCACGAGTTTCTACCTACTTTTGCGCACATATAAGGCACGAGTTTCTACCTACTTTTGCGCACATATAAGGCACGAGTTTCTACCTACTTTTGCGCACATATAAGGCACGAGTTTCTACCTACTTTTGCGCACATATAAGGCACGAGTTTCTACCTACTTTTGCGCACATATAAGGCACGAGTTTCTACCTACTTTTGCGCACATATAAGACACAAGTTTCTACCTACTTTTGCGCACCCGCAAGGCACGAGTTTCTACCTACTTTTGCGCACCCGCAAGGCACGAGTTTCTACCTACTTTTGCGCACCAGTAAGGCCTGAATTATTACGTAACAGGTCTCTGTTCAATAACGGTGCGTTTATTTACCCGTATTTTGTATTTCTTTCAAGTTTTTCTGCTGAAGTGATGATGCAACTCTTATCAAATTTAAACTCTTATCCTATATGCCAGGCGGTGGAGTGTTATGCCAGGCGGTGGAGTCTTATGCCAGGCGGTGGAGTGTTATGCCAGGCGGTGGAGTGTTATGCCAGGCGGTGGAGTGTTATGCCAGGCGGTGGAGTGTTATGCCAGGCGGTGGAGTGTTATGCCAGGCGGTGGAGTTTTATTTTAAGCTTCAAATGTGTATTTCTCTGGAATTCTTTTTAGATAGGGGAGTTTTTCAAACTCTTTAAAAATACCAGATGACTAAGTCTTGTAGTAGAGTGAAATTGTACGCGCTAGAAGTCTTCTTGTTTCGGAGGTAAATTTTAAGTAGGAAGCCAGAGGACAATTTTTAAAAATTCTTGAGACTAACGGGAATTGAACCAGTCCGTTCTACGGCACCAAATCGCCTAGCAACAATTGCACACGCGTTTTTCAGTACTTGACTAACCGCATCTCCAAAAAAAGATGCGATTTCATCAAGCCATTCAAATCGTGCACACAAAGTCACCCGAACGGACCAATCGAGACAAGGACCATTACAAGTCTCAAGAATTAGTCTCAAGAATTTTTAAAAATTGTCCTCTGGCTTCCTACTTAAAATTTACTTGTATAAACAATTATTTGAAGCAAAATTGTATTGTCTATATATGTTATCCATGCTTACAAGAAGACCTATCAGCCCTTGTATAACTAATACGGATATTATGTTATGTGTTTGTTGTTACTGAGGATATTTCAATACCTGTACGGGATGTTTGTTGTTGTTGTAATGGTCCTTGTCTCGATTGGTCCGTTCGGGTGACTTTGTATGCACGATTTGAATGGCTTGATGAAATCGCATCTTTTTATGGAGATGCGGTTAGTCAAGTACTGAAAAACGCGTGTACAATTGTTGCTAGGCGATTTGGTGCCGTAGAACGGACTGGTTCAATTCACGTTAGTCTCAAGAATTGTTTCGGAGGGAACTTTGTCACGACTTCTGTGCAGTCTTGTGGCACGCTGCCCATTAAGACCCCTGATTCCTCCAAGGAGTACAGGCATGAGTCTTTAGCCAGCTTCATCATAGGGTGCAGTAGTCAACCTCACCCCTATCCTCTTTAGTTGTCTCCTGTGATTACATGACAGGTGGCAGTGTTACTATTCTTCTATTGTTCTTTTACCCTTTCGAGCAACGGCAGCACGCATAGTGGAGATAAAATAAAACACTTGCCCAGTGCCTAGGGACAATTTACCTCACAAAACAAAAGCAACATTTAGTTTCACTTGGTTTCCACAGATCCGACTCTACCTGGCGAAGATAAGGCGAGTTATTCTTAGGAAAGAAAACAATAAATCCGTTTCACGTTTCAAGATATGGGAGTTTAAAAAAAAAAAAAACAACACTTAACTGTTCTACTGTATGCCTGGTTTCATTTAACCAGGTAAATTAGAAGAAAATAGAAAACCTCATTTGATCAGAGCTATACGAATATAGAACATGTGAATTTGTGTGTCAGTGTTGGAAATAGTTTAAGCAGTAATGAATGTATAGTTCATATTATTCTTAAGTGGTAAGGTTGCATGAAATGGCAAAGAAAACATTTCAAGAATAAACACGAAAGGTTACATCTTTCATCCTGTATGTAGTGTTCTGTCTTTCAGTTCCAATAGGGTGTTCTATCTAGTGATTCATGTGTTGTTCTATCTTTCAGTTCCAATAGGGTGTTCTATCTAGTGATTCATGTAGTATTCTGTCTTTCAGTTTCAATAAAGTGTTCTATCTAGTGATTCATGTGTTGTTCTATCTTTCAGTTCCAATAGGGTGTTCTATCTAGTGATTCATGTAATATTCTGTCTTTCAGTTTCAATAGAGTGTTCTATCTAGTGATTCATGTAGTATTCTGTCTTTCAGTTTCAATAGAGTGTTCTATCTAGTGATTCAAATAGTTTTATATGTTTAGGTTAGCATAAAATACTCTATCAGTTCTCATAAAGTGGTTTAAGTTTCGGTTCACATAATTTGTTATATCTTCGGTTCACATATTTTTCTATCTCTCGGTTCATGGAAAATAGTTAAACTTCCGATTTACATAACATGTTCTAAATTTCTGTTAACAGAAATTGTTCTATCTTTTTGTTCACACAATGTACCTTAATTGTCGGCACACATAAAGTGTTCAATCTTTCATTTCCTGTTCACAATTGAGATGTAGTAGAACATGTGGTGTTTAGGCGCACATGTTTCTATGACAAGCTGCATGCTAATCCAGCCTACAAAATACCGCCAGCCGCCTTGATTTTCATAGATTATTATTGTGTCCATTTTCTGAGACTGAGTTTGTATGACATTCATAACATTGTGTAATTCATATAAAAAGTGTATTTGCTGAGATGTCTGGGAGTATAGTTGGGGAGATAGCTGGGAGTGTAGTTTCTGAGATGGCTGGGAGTGTAGTTGGGGGAGATAGCTGGGAGTGTAGTTTCTGAGATGGCTGGGAGTGTAGTTGGGGAGATAGCTGGGAGTGTAGTTGGGGAGATAGCTGGGAGTGTAGTTGGGGAGATAGCTGGGAGTGTAGTTTCTGAGATGGCTGAGAGTGTAGTTGGGGAGATAGCTGGGAGTGTAGTTGGGGAGATAGCTGGGAGTGTAGTTTCTGAGATGGCTTGGAGTGTAGTTGGGGAGATAGCTGGGAGTGTAGTTTCTGGGATGGTTGGGAGTGTAGTTGCTGAGATGTCTGGGAGTGTAGTTGGGGAGATAGCTGGGAGTGTAGTTTCTGAGATGGTTGGGAGTGTAGTTGCTGAGATGTCTGGGAGTGTAGTTGGGGAGATAGCTGGGAGTGTAGTTTCTGAGATGGTTGGGAGTGTAGTTGCTGAAATGTCTGGGAGTGTAGTTGCCGAGTTGGCTGGGAGTGTAGTTGGAGAGATGTCTAGGAGTGTAGTTGACATCCTGCCACGTAGTAAGCGTGCGTATGTATGCATGCAAATATGTATGTATGTATGTATGTATGTATGTATGTATGTATGTATGTATGTATGTATGTATGTATGTATGTATGTATGTATGTATGTATGTATGTATGTATGTATGTATGTATGTATGTATGTATGTATGTATGTATGTATGTATGTATGTATGTATGTATGTATGTATGTATGTATGTATGTATGTATGTATGTATGTATGTATGTATGTATGTATGTATGTATGTATGTATGCATGCATGCATGCATGTATGTATGTATGTATGTGCGTGCGTGCGTGCGTGCGCGCGCGTATAGAAGTTGTATTTGCTCCAAAAATGACTTGTCCAGAGCACCACCTGCGCTTGTACCTGGCTTGCGTGGCTGATACCTTGTTTACTAACTACGTCACCGCTACCTGCGTTCATCTACCTCCAGTCTCCCTGACATCTCACGAGTGGATAAGATAAAGTAACTGCACTTCCTTAAAACACAACACAGCCGCAACCCACTGTCTAGTCTGTTACATATGGGTTCAGTTCTTGTTCATAACTTGAAGATGCAAGACATTCTGAATGCCATGGAATACGAGATGTCTTGAAAAAAGATTGTAGAATCTGTTGTCAGTATATTCTAAATTATTTATTTATTATAAACATTTTAGTAGCAGACGCCATCATTTCGCTGAGTTGTAGATTCTTTAGACACGTGTGTTCTTGTAGTGTAGTTCTCATCTGTAGCAGTAGTGCTTCTAGTAGTTCCGCGCCTATTTTCATTTCTCATTTTCACATGGTGAGTATTTCACATTATTAATTTTTTTTAAACTAAAATATGAAATTTGTATGCAATTTTCCATTTTATGATTTTAATTTGTTGAACATACTTAATTGCTATCTTTTTAAAATCAATTCACTAAAATGGCGTTTATAAAAATTAATTGTGAGCATTTTAAAAATGTGGAGATGGTTTTTCAATGAAACTATTACACTTACGATTTAAATTTATATGTATGACTTTGTTAAAGGGGTAGGGGCATTTCCTAAATAGATAAAAATAATACTTTTGTGCAATTTATACTGATCGTATTTAGGGAAAGCGTAAGGTAGGAGAGGGGAGTGGTGCTCTGTCATTTTTACTTCTTTTTTTAAACTAAATCATAAATGCTATGTTCAATATTTGAAAAAACGTTGGGGGGGGGGGGGCAGGGGATGGTGAATTACACCCTCCATAATTATCTACTGGATTGCTTTTTGAAGGTTTAATTCTTCTCTCCCCCCTCCCCCATTCAGATGTCAGAATATACTTAAATGCTTGTTGTAAGCAAACCAAATAGGGGATGAACCGCGACCGTCAGTGGTAGGCCCTATAAGAGGCATTGCATGTTCGCTAAAATACAAACATGAACTACTTTCCGATTTGCGTGAAATCCATTGTTGGCCTCGGCTATTTTTGGCATGCGACTTCAAGTATGTAAATAGCGACCAATTTAACGTGCAACAATATTGAAAAACGTAACGAACGGGGCCCAAATTAACTGAGCTATGAGGCCTGTATTGTGAGAACCACTGATTAACCCTCATTACAAAAAAATATTTAAAAATCTCACCGAAACTTTGAAATTAACTTTTTCTTTTTTAAAAAGAAGGAAATCACTCCTTTACCGATGACGCATTTCCGGACACATGCAATGCCGATAGTAGTGTTGCTAAGGACGCCACGAATTTTCTTCAAGTGGCAACAGGAAAACAAGCCACATGATGTCATAGTAAAAAGGGGGAAAAGGCAAAAAATATGAAACACTAGAAGTACCGGTATTTTTAGTAAGATTTGTTAAAGGTGGGAGGTCCATACGGACCCTCCTTATTAGGTCCATACAAACCCCACCATTTAGTATAAGGGATGCGGCAACGCTTTGTTGGGATTTTAAAACCGAACTACGCCGAAGATGGATGTGTCGGGCCATTGGCGCAAATAAAACTTCGACACAACGCATTTCCATTCTCTGGACTATATCCTACCGGAAATCTAGTAGGGCTATTGTCCTAATGCAAGAGAGATCCAGTGGGAGTTTGAGAATGAACGCTGAAGAAGAAGAAGAAAACCGAACAACCATGTCTTGTAGGCCTATGGTTCTGAAACGAGATCAGGAATAGTAATAATATGTGACATGCATGTCCTCAGAGATGACTAAGAAGATGTGACATGGTGTTAGCTACCCTCACTCTATGATCTATGTTATGATGAAGCCTGCTCAACACCCAGGACTACTTCTGGAAGGCAATCAACGCCATGTACTTGTAGCATACCTAAAGCTCGCAAGACAGTTACGGAAAGGATCCCACCGGAGCAGAATACCGACCAACGTGTAGTATTGCATTCTAAAAAGACAATATGTAAAATAGTCATTGGAAACTTACAATAGCTCAAAAATGTATCAATAAAAATGCTAGGAAAAACCTCAATCAGAGACAGAAAGTGAAACTCCACCATATTGAACAAGGAACACAAGTGATAAACCTGTTCTTTCTCAGAAAGTCACCATCATCTTCTGCATGTATGTTGGATATTTTCTCGTATCATTGATTGCATTTTGCATAACAACAAATCTAAATCTTAAACATGTACAGTGTATTCCTCTCCAGCCAGAGATCTTCGTAGCTATGTGGAGGGAGGGTGGAACCTAACTAACCCCACCCCCAGCACCCCCTCAAATCTAGGTGCTTGTCCAAATGTGATGGATGCATACCTGACAAATGTGATGGACGCATACCTGACAAATGTGATGGATGCATACCTGACAAATGTGATGGATGCATACCTGACAAATGTGATGGACACATACCTGACAAATGTGATGGACACATACCTGACAAATGTGATGGATGCATACCTGACAAATGTGATGGACACATACCTGACAAATGTGATGGATGCATACCTGACAAATGTGATGGATGCATACCTGACAAATGTGATGGACACATACCTGACAAATGTGATGGACACATACCTGACAAATGTGATGGATGCATACCTGTCAAATGTGATGGATGCATACCTGACAAATGCTTCCCAAAATAGATGATGTACAGTGAGCTTCTTGGGACAAATGACCAGTCAGTGGAGAGAATCAATGCTTGACCAACTCTCACATAGTGACTGGTGGAGAGAATCAATGCTTGACCAACTCTCACATAGTGACTGGTGGAGAGAATCAATGCTTGACCAACTCTCACATAGTGACTGGTGGAGAGAATCAATGCTTGACCAACTCTCACATAGTGACTGGTGGAGAGAATCAACGCTTGACCAACTCTCACATAGTGACTGGTGGAGAGAATCTAAAGCAAATTGCAATGAAACGAGAGAGAGAACATGGAAATCTATTACATCCGCCCTATGTGCTGTCTTTGTCCCTAGAGGAATAACTCACTAAATACGTGTATAATGTATAATGTTTACATATTATGTTTTAGTACATCTATACGTGTGTATGTTTGTACGAGCTAAGGAAGTAAATGGGGTAAAAAATCAAGAACGGAAAAGATGCGAGTAAATGGCAAATTTATAATGAGACTCAAGCTCGGTACTCGTGTTCAGCCTACTTGTAGTCTGTACTGATTTCTTCTGGAATACACAAGTTAAAAATAAGTTCTGATTGCACCTGTGGCCTGCAACCTTCCAAAGCTAGTACATTAAAACGCACACATAAAAATAATCTACCTCAAAAATAGCACCGCTGATACCGTGCGTGTACAGAAAACACGTCAGTTCTACTCTATTTTTAGATTTTCCATGTACTTTCTCTAATACGTTCCTTATCTCTTTAATGGAGAAGCAAGTCCTTCTACAGAATATAGATCCTGCGTGCTGATCATCCAACATCTACTTCTACAGAATATAGATCTTGCGTGCTGATCATCGAACATCTAGAAATAAGAAAAACTTTGCCGTACTTCCGTCAGAATCTTCTGACTTAAACAAAATCTCACTATTATTGCTAGAATACAACATGTTCTCCAGTATATTATTGCTAGAACACTTCTTCTCCGATAAATTATTGCTAGAATACAACATGTTCTCCAGTATATTATTGCTAGAACACTTCTTCTCCGATAAATTATTGCTAGAATACAACATGTTCTCCAGTGTATTATTGCTAGAACACTTCTTCTCCGGTAAATTATTGCTAGAATACAACATGTTCTCCAGTATATTATTGCTAGAACACTTCTCCGATAAATTATTGCTAGAATACAACATGTTCTCCAGTATATTATTGCTAGAACACTTCTTCTCCGGTATATTATTGCTAGAACACTTCTTCTCCGGTATATTATTGCTAGAACACTTCTTCTACGGTAAATTATTGCTAGAATACAACATGTTCTCCAGTATATTATTGCTAGAACACTTCTTCTCCGGTATATTATTGCTAGAACACTTCTTCTACGGTAAATTATTGCTAGAATACAACATGTTCTCCAGTGTATTATTGCTAGAACACTTCTTCTCCGGTAAATTATTGCTAGAATACAACATGTTCTCCAGTATATTATTGCTAGAACACTTCTTCTCCGATAAATTATTGCTAGAATACAACATGTTCTCCAGTATATTATTGCTAGAACCCTTCTTCTCCGATAAATTATTGCTAGAATACAACATGTTCTCCAGTATATTATTGCTAGAACACTTCTTCTCCGATAAATTATTGCTAGAATACAACATGTTCTCCAGTATATTATTGCTAGAACACTTCTTCTCCGGTATATTATTGCTAGAATACAACATGTTCTCCAGTATATTATTGCTAGAACCCTTCTTCTCCGATAAATTATTGCTAGAATACAACATGTTCTCCAGTATATTATTGCTAGAACACTTCTTCTCCGATAAATTATTGCTAGAATACAACATGTTCTCCAGTGTATTATTGCTAGAACACTTCTTCTCCGGTAAATTATTGCTAGAATACAACATGTTCTCCAGTATATTATTGCTAGAACACTTCTCCGATAAATTATTGCTAGAATACAACATGTTCTCCAGTATATTATTGCTAGAACACTTCTTCTCCGGTATATTATTGCTAGAACACTTCTTCTCCGGTATATTATTGCTAGAACACTTCTTCTACGGTAAATTATTGCTAGAATACAACATGTTCTCCAGTATATTATTGCTAGAACACTTCTTCTCCGGTATATTATTGCTAGAACACTTCTTCTCCGGTATATTATTGCTAGAACACTTCTTCTCCGGTATATTATTGCTAGAATACAACATGTTCTCCAGTATATTATTGCTAGAACACTTCTTCTCCGATAAATTATTGCTAGAATACAACATGTTCTCCAGTATATTATTGCTAGAACACTTCTTCTCCGGTATATTATTGCTAGAGTACAACATGTTCTCCAGTATATTATTGCTAGAATACATTTTCTCCAGTATATTATTGCTAGATTATCCTTGATTGCCTTCAGTATCATGTATTATCCAACTATCCTAACATCTTGGTTGCATTCAGTATATCAGTCCATTCAACTACCACTTGTCACTGTGGCTACGCTAGTACGTCTTTCTATTTCTCCTAATACCCGTGTGGTTTTTCTTTCTTTCTTCTTTTAGCCTTACACTTCTTTATACCTTACAGCATCAGGGGTAGAAAAGTTCTTTGGACACGGTCTATTTTTGTGCTAAATCTATATTTGTTTTCGTTGAGTCTTTTATTTCTGTAATCCATCTTTTGCATGGTCTGCCCCTGGCTTTGTATCCACCGTGTCTGTATAGCAAAGCTTGGTTCTTGTTTGGAACACGTACCCGCTCTCACCCGATGTGATTATTTCCATTGGCAATGTTTGTCAGTTTATGTTTATCCTTTATTAATTTTAATATAAATTTATTTAGGGTTAGTTATGTAAAACAAAACCTCTCCTAACCCAAACACTAAGCCTAACCCTAAAAAATGAATAGTTAAATTTAATAAGTGATAAATATCAATTGGCAAACGTTGTCAAGGAAAGGAAATAATCACATTTTTAATCACATCGGGTGGGGGGGGGGGGGGTACACGTTGAAGCATGTATGCAAGCATGTGAAAACCACTTAATATTTTGTTTTCTGATATGACTCAGAATTGGCATTGTGTAGTTAGTCTTCTGACGTTTTCATTTCTGATTCTATTTCTTATTTTTAATCCGATAATTTACTAGACAACATACAATATACTAGATAACGTTTCAAATTTCGTATGTTTGGGAAGCAAGATAACAGCAGACGGGGATACCAACTCAGAAATCAAGACTCGACTTTTAAGAAACTGTCAATCATCTGGAGATCGAAGAACGCAAGTAAATACATCAAACTGCGACTATTCAACGCAAGTGTGATTCCATTATTGACATAAGGATATGAAAATTGGAAATCTACTGCAATAATGGATAAGAAGTTAGTTGCCTTCGAGAATAGATGTCTCAGAAAGATCACAAATACTAATTGGAAAAACTTCAAATCAAAAGATATATTAAGAGAGGAGACTAAACAACAAGAATATGTGAAGAACATCATCAGAAAACGTCGCTGGACATACATCGGTCACGTACTTAGAACGAAGGAGACAGAATTCCACGTCTTCATGTGGACACCAGACAGGAAAAGAAAACAGGGAAGACCAAAATCAACGCTCAGAAGAACATTTATGAATGAACTGAAATCAAAAGACATAAATGCACAAGACCTGCAATCCTTGGCAACTTATCGACAGGCATGGAGAACTATGACATCCGCTCTATGTGCCAAACTTGGCAAAAGATGAACTGACTGACTAACTCCGATAATTGTTTAATTTAATAATAATTTAATCATTATTACCTTGTAATTGTTTCTTTATGTGCAATTAGCTTTGTTTTTGTTAGATTTCAGTGTATTTGAAAACTGTCTTTGTTGTTTCTATTGTGTATATAGTATTCCAATCTGTCAATTCTATGATTGTACCCTATTTTTGTGTAATCGTATCACCTCATTCTAAACCAATTTTTTTTTAAATAACAGATGAATTTGTATAAGTATATTATTTTACACGGTTTTGTGTATCCATACAGTTGCTTTGGGTCCCTCATTTGCATGTGTGCATATTCTTGAGTAATACATGTGAATATTTTCATGTGAACGAATGGGTATAAAAATACATGTATATATTTCTATATGTGCGAATGTTCATGTTATATGTATTCATATGAGATAATGTTTATGTGAATGCATGTGTATATATTATATTGATGCTTATTTTGTGTCATTATGCACACATATTCGTGTGTGTGAGCTACTGCTCGTGTTTGGATACATTTACATGCTTGTGCATGTTGTGCATATCTTTCTTATATCTATATATCTTTTTTATATCTATGTATTGATCATGTTAGATATATACATGTGTGTGTTCCTAGTATATTTGTATTTGTATGTATGTTTGTATATATATATTGTTATGCGTATGCATGCGTATATATTTATATCACTTCGAGTCTATATACTCTTAGCCGGCTGATGGAACAGAGAGTGGAGCACTTATGGGAATTATAAACTACGATACTTGTTTCGAAACAAGAAACAAGATACATATGGTATTGACAGTTTGAAATAAAAATAAATCTACATATTTGCGATGGTCTGTAAAGAGGCAAAAATCCGCCCACAAACACCGACTCCAGACAAACAGACGGCGTAGATAACTCGATTTAATCTCTCTTATCTTTGAAGCAGCAAAAACACATAGACGTATAGCCTATAACATATAACACTCCATATATATTTGCTATGTATTTATTATAAATATATCACTCTATATATTAATTGATATATATATATATATAAGTTTGCATGTACGTATGCAAGATTTCAATTCATACAACCCACTCACACATCATCTAACGTATAGATCCAAACCTGCCCACTTACTATCACGTACCCTTCTGTTACTATCTTCACCACCTTGCACCGTGTAGGCCTACTTTCCTCATATTTAACACTTTATGGTGTTATGCCTTCAGTTTTATGAAATATTTATTCCTGTCCTTACTTAACTAAATTAACCATTTATCTCCTGGCGTTTGTCCTGCAGCTGTGCCGTATAGATATGTAATTCATTAATGAAAAGATTATATGTTTGTGTGATTAAGTACTGAACATTAAAACTATGAATATGTTAACAATAGAATATACATTTATTCAGCAGCGTTGACCACATCATATGTGTAAGGATTGTATTTAAACAAGTCAGAAAATTATATGTTTAAGCAATGATGAAATTATGTTTAAGCAATGATGAAATTATGTTTAAGAAGTACGAAAGTTATCTAATGAAGCTATGAAATTATCTCTTTAAGTTGTGAAATTATATGTTCAAGTTATAAAATAGATAATTTCATATAAAACAGATAATTTCACAACTTATAAAACAGATAAAGTTGTGAAATCATTTGTTTACGTTGTGAAATTATTGGGTAAAGTTGCAATAATATCTGTTTAAGTTGTGAAATTATATTTTTAAGTATGATATTTTATGTTTAGTTATGAAATTATCTGTTTTTATTTTTCTTCTAATAACTCGATCCAGGCGTCTGAGAGAGTTCAGAGAAGAAAACCGAAGAAAATCAGCAAGAAACACATGTTTTCTGATGAGAAAATACAAGGTTAGTGTTAGTTTCGTAAGAAGCATATGTTTTCTGATGAGAAAATACAAGGTTAGTGTTAGTTTCGTAAGAAGCATATGTTTTCTGATGAGAAAATACAAGGTTAGTGTTAGTTTCGTAAGAAGCATATGTTTTATGATGAGACAATACAAGGTTAGTGCTAGTTTCGTCTATTTCTTCCTTGCCAAATATTCAAACACACATCATCATTATTGAAAGCAGGTGGAGCAGTTGATCGTTTATCTCCACACTTCTATATCCGTAGTGTTGTGTATATAATCTGCTGCTGATGCAGTCTCTCTATCTAGCTATGTTCCTTCGGCGCCGAATGCGGTGCTAGGGCAGAAATCCGAGATCTCCATTTCTATGTTCCTTCGGCGCTGAATGCGGTGCTAGGGCAGAAATCCGAGCTCTCCAGTTCAATCAAGCGATGTGATGACATTTATAGATATACTCTGAGAGAGAGGAGGAAGAGCTGGACACTGGTCATCTTCGAGACTCTTCAGACAACAAAATAACATTATAAATTCTTACTTAATAAAAGTTTTGAAATCTACGTTATTTTATGTTCATATCTAAAATATCTTTGAGTGGGAAAGTGGGAAGTTAGAGGCAACAGAGATGTGGTTCTACAGAAGAATGCTGAGAATACCATGGACTTCCAGAAAAACTACTGTAGAGGTGTGAAAGAGTTAAACGCGAAACGGACCTTAATCAACAATATAAGAAAAAGGCAATCTTCTTTTTTTGACCACTTCATGAGACAGGCAGGTTTGGAGAACATAGTCACAACAGGCAAAATTGAAGGCAACAGAGACAGAGGGCGGCAACGTGAGAAAATATTAGACAGTTTGACAGCCTGGCACAGCAGGGAAACAACAACGACTTTGATACATAATACTGTGGGCAGAGAGCTGTGGAGAGCCATGACCGCCAACGCCAGCCGACATTTATAAAAGTTTTTATACGCTTTTATAAAAGAATATTAAATTGAAAATAATCTAAAACATTTCAACAAAAGTAAACGTTGATTTACAGTCGCGATGAGATCTTAAAAATCCACTTTATAAATTCAATGCAGTGCTGACCAGGCGAAAATGTACTGTATTTCAATGTGTTTCTATTGTTCTACTTAGAAAACAAATTATATTTGAGTACCTTATTAGCGAGTCGGACAGTGAAGGTTTTGGTAGTTTTCGTAAATCATACTGCTGTTTGTATAATTTCTATAATCAACAATGAAAGAAGAAACTGCTGAAAAAAGGTATTACATCCAATCTCAGCAAACATCACATTCAGTCCCAGTAAAACATCACATCCAATCCTAGGAAACCAGTAAAACAAAAATAAAATCTCACCCCGACCTCAATTATCGGATTTTGCACTAAGAAAAAAAAATACAAAAGTCACGCAAAAATGTGATTGTGTTCTAGTTAAATGTGATTATGTCTTAGTTAAATGTGATTGTGTTCTAGTTAAATGTGATTTTATTCTAGTTAAATGTGATTTTATTCTAGTTAAATGTGATTATGTTCTAGTTAAATGTGATTATGTTCTAGTTAAATGTGATTATGTTCTAGTTAAATGTGATTGTATTCTAGTTAAATGTGATTTTATTATAGTTAAATGTGATTTTATTATAGTTAAATGTGATTTTGTTATAGTTAAATGTGATTGTGTTCTAGTTAAATGTGATTATGTTCTAGTTAAATGTGATTTTATTCTAGTTAAATGTGATTTTGTTCTAGTTAAATGTGATTATGTTCTAGTTAAATGTGATTTTATTATAGTTAAATGTGATTTTGTTCTAGTTATATGTGATTATGTTCTAGCTAAATGTGATTTTGTTCTAGTTATATGTGATTATGTTCTAGTTAAATGTGATTGTGTTCTAGTTAAAATCTTTCCCGACCCCTTCATGGCCATGAACTCCATATTTGGCACAGGGAACAAGAGTGACACATTTTTTCTCACTCGAGGGTTTGTCATCATCCTCATCATCACCTTCCATGCCTGGCTGCTGGAAGTGTACTGTTCTACCACAGCTAGAACCTGAGAGTAGAGATAATGAACAAGTGATCAGAGGTTCCATCCTCACATCTGCAGACTCTTAGCTTCCGACACAGATCACATAAACATCCGGTTAATACTGCTGTATAGTTATATAGGTATGTTTCTACTGAACAGAACAGGTAAAGTTATTGCCCGTGTTGTTTTTACACGTCTCCAGAAGATCACCGAACAAGTACTGAGTGAATCACAGTGTGGACTCAGTGCTAATAGAATCACAGTGTGGACTCAGTGCTAATAGAATCACAGTCTGGACTCAGTGCTAATAGAATCACAGTGTGGACTCAGTGCTAATAGAATCACAGTGTGAACTCAGTGCTAATAGAATCACAGTGTAGACTCAGTGCTAATAGAATCACAGTGTGGACTCAGTGCTAATAGAATCACAGTCTGGACTCAGTGCTAATAGAATCACAGTGTGGACTCAGTGCTAATAGAATCACAGTGTAGACTCAGTGCTAAGCGTACCTCTATAGACATGATTGTTACATTCAAACAACAATGGAAAAAGTGTAGAAAGCAACATAGAACACCATTAATCCACAGCGAATTTTCTAGGCAATATAAATACGTTTAGTAGTTTGCTATTGCTTTCCTAACGGTCCGGATGCACATCAGGATCGAACTCGGTACCTTGGCGGTCACAGACGCGCTTTGTACAGCACCGCCACAGAGTCGACAGCATTTAATAGGAATAATAAATTATCACAATCTGAAGGATATAGTAACATGAGATCGGAACACCAATAAACAAGTTCGGGGTCTGAAGGATATAGTAAAATATTTGAACACCAATAAACAAGTTCGGGGTCTGAAGGATATAGTAAAATATTTGAACACCAATAAACAAGTTCGGGGTCTGAAGGATATAGTAAAATATTTGAACACCAATAAACAAGTTCGGGGTCTGAAGGATATAGTAAAATATTTGAACACCAATAAACAAGTTCGGGGTCTGAAGGATATAGTAAAATATTTGAACACCAATAAACAAGTTCGGGTCTGAAGGATATAGTAAAATATGTGAACACCAATAAACAAGTTCGGGTCTGAAGGATATAGTAAAATATTTGAACACCAATAAACAAGTTCGGGTCTGAAGGATATAGTAAAATATTTGAACACCAATAAACAAGTTCGGGGTCTGAAGGATATAGTAAAATATTTGAACACCAATAAACAAGTTCGGGTCTGAAGGATATAGTAAAATATTTGAACACCAATAAACAAGTTCGGGGTCTGAAGGATATAGTAAAATATTTGAACACCAATAAACAAGTTCGGGGTCTGAAGGATATAGTAAAATATTTGAACACCAATAAACAAGTTCGGGGTCTGAAGGATATAGTAAAATATTTGAACACCAATAAACAAGTTCGGGTCTGAAGGATATAGTAAAATATGTGAACACCAATAAACAAGTTCGGGTCTGAAGGATATAGTAAAATATTTGAAAACCAATAAACAAGTTCGGGTCTGAAGGATATAGTAAAATATTTGAACACCAATAAACAAGTTCGGGGTCTGAAGGATATAGTAAAATATTTGAACACCAATAAACAAGTTCGGGTCTGAAGGATATAGTAAAATATTTGAACACCAATAAACAAGTTCGGGGTCTGAAGGATATAGTAAAATATTTGAACACCAATAAACAAGTTCGGGGTCTGAAGGATATAGTAAAATATTTGAACACCAATAAACAAGTTCGGGGTCTGAAGGATATAGTAAAATATTTGAACACCAATAAACAAGTTCGGGTCTGAAGGATATAGTAAAATATTTGAAAACCAATAAACAAGTTCGAGGTCTGAAGAATATAGTAAAATATTTGAAAACCAATAAACAAGTTCGAGGTCTGAAGGATATAGTAAAATATTTGAAAACCAATAAACAAGTTTGGGGTCTGAAAGATAAAGCAAAATATCGGAACACCAATGAACAAGTTCGGAGCGTCTTGATTGGTGATCTGACGACTAACTAAATACCTTCGTCAATAAACTTAAAAATCACGAGTAAATGTCTGACCTAAGCAGAGTTACTTATCTTTCAACATTAAGTAACAAGCAACGATAATAGTTATAATAATATAAGTAATAAGTAAAGATAAAAAAAAGGAAAAATAATTATTTGTTTTATTTGTTCCACAGAAATCAGGGACGCTTTTCATATGTTTGACAAAAACGGTGATGGAATGATCACTTCCGACGAGCTAGGTTCTGTTATGGTCTCCTTAGGACAGAGACCCTCAATACACGAAATCAAGAACTTCATCAGAGCCGTGGATACCGATAGTGGGTGTTATACCGTGATAATATAATATACATTCAATCATTAACATAACAGTAGTCAACTTCATCTTCATCTTGTCCATCATCATCTTTATCGTCATCATCATCATCAGGATACAACTGTTCTCTCGTGACAATAACGTGCGCTAAACCTCTATTGCACCATTGAAGATTTTCCATGATAAAAATTTAACTGCTGAATATTTCAAGAGTATTCGGTTCAGATATGTCTAGCTGTGCTTTCTATCTAGTCTTCGCATTTGAGCTTCTACATTGTTCCTCTTTTCACAAGATACTGCGCCTTTATTATTTTTTTTTACTGTAGAACACCATGTAGATATATTTTGTGCAAGTTCTTCCCATGTGTCTTGGTCTATTTCAAACGCTTTAAGTGAGGTCTTTAACGAGTCCTTGTAGCGCTTCTTTTAGCAATCGTGAGATCGTTTACCCTTCTGCAGCTCACCATAGAGAAGTATCTTTGGCAGGAGATAATCCGGCATACGCACCAGATGACCTTCCAACGAATCTATGTCTGCATCAGGATGGTGTCAATGATGAGGATACCTGATCTGTCCAGGAAGTAGTATCTGGAATCTTGTTTTCTCATCTGATGTACATAACTTTTCTGAGACAAGTTGTGTGAAAGTTATTGTTTCCTCACATGACGTCAACTAAATAAGATCAAGGTACAAAGCTAGAGGGAGGAAAACCACGAAAAAGGGGGATAGAAAACGTTAGGGACATCTTGAACAAACACAGTCATAGCACAGCCGAGGCGACACATCTGGCATCGGAACACAAGCTCGAGCTCAAATCACCTCAACGCTTAACGGCAAGAGTGGATAACAAACCACCCTGGGAAAAACAATAGACCTTGCCAAAGATTTATTTATTTGCACAAATATAAATAATAATATTGATTTGCTAAAATTAATTCATGTTTTTCATTGTCTTTTTAAAATCCAGGAAGTGGTACGATTGACTTTGACGAATTTGTGGATATATTTGCAAGAAAAGTCACAATGGACCCAGAAACTGAACTAAGGGAAGTCTTCAAGGCATTTGATGCAAACCATGATGGTTTCATTGCCCCCGAGGAGCTGTTTACTGTTCTGAGACAACTGGGGGAACAGATAACATTGGTAAAGTTTTAACCTGTCATATATTGCAGCGTAAACTTGTGATGTTTTATTGAGTTTTCCGAATCAACGTTATCAGACTCAAATATGTTCAAATCTATTGATGTTGAGACTAATCTATAGTTGTTGAGACTAAATCTATAATTGTTGAGACTAAATCTATAGTTGTTGAGACTAAATCTATAGTTGTTGAGACTAAATCTATAGTTGTTGAGACTAAATCTATAGTTGTTGAGACTAAATCTATAGTTGTTGAGACTATACACGACGAATATTATGCATGATAATAGTAACAATAGATGTCTGGCTACGCACTCCGATCAAGAACTTTGTATACATGTGGCTGATGGAGTCGGTTGTGTCAAGTTCTGAGGCACAGAATGACATTTTGTTCTGGTCTATTCATAATTTGGTACTCATCTTGTGTTAGAGTTGACTTTATAATTATTTTGATCGTCATTTTTAGGTAGTAACATATTCGATTGAATTAGAAAGTAACATTTTTGCGTTGAATGTTCACTACAACTAATTTATTACTGTATTGTTACTTCAAATCAATAAATGTAGTCAAGCATACTAAGCCGTAGTAACATCAAGAAGAGAAGAAGAGATAGTACAAAGACACATAGATTACATCAAACATGCCCTATAACTTTAACATGAAGATAAATATAGAAAAGACTGAAGTAATGAAGATAGGAAGAACAGAAAGAAACACCAATATATATATTGAAAACAGCAGACTTAAACAAGTGACAGAACTTACATACATAGGAAGTAATATAACAACAGACGGCAAGAGCAGTAAAGAAATACACAATAGATGTAGTAAAGCATACCAAGCTCTATGACAAATGACACCAATCTTCAGAAATAAAATTTAGCTCCCTGCTTCTAATTCTAACCTTTTCACTGATCACTGAATGAATAACGGCTCTGCCCCCCCCCCCTTTTTCATCCATGTCAAAAGTGGAGCGATCACCCTTAAAGGTATAAATATTGTCCTGCACGTACCATCTTGATTCAGCCGAACAAAGTGACGTCTTAATGACAGCTGAACAACAATATTGACAGGTTACCAAGACAACCTTATTGTGATTTGAATTTCTACTACACTTTTAAGGTTTTCCGGGAACGAGCTTACACACAGCACACAAGAAGGCCTTCTCCAGAGAACTCTACACCTGACGCCTCAAAGCAAACAAGGGGCCACAGCGTATAGATGATAGGTTTTCATTAGAGGCAACCTCCTAATAAAAATATCAGAATTTCGTGGAGCGCATGGCCGTGTGGTTAGAATACCGTTTTCAGACCCTTGAGATCGGTTTTGTTCAATCTACAGTTGGGATAGATTTTTTTTCTTTCGAAGGTACAATCAAAATCCTTCCTGTGCATGTCGCAGCGTCTGCTATTGCAAAGCGGCCCATATTTCCACAGTCCATAGAAAGCCTCACTGCACTCCTTCACAGGAAAACATGCAGTAACGAAAGTTTTTTTAATATCGTGACGCCAATTTCTGTATATTTTATGGTGTAGTCTCTCAAATTGTCCATCTCTGCCGCGAAGTGGTACAGAGCACGTCTGTGTCGACCAAGGTACCAAGTTCGATCCCGGCCCCTGGCATTTGAACATCCTGACCGATCAGAAAGTAATGCCAAACTACTGAACGTATTTATAGTGCCTAGAAAATCACTACAGCCAAAATATGCTGGGTTGATGGCTACGTCTTGAAAAGGATCATCATCATCATCAAGTGCCGTCTCCGCAACGAAGGTTGGCTGCAACGTATCTCCAACATCTCCTGTCTCTTGTCTTGGTGGTGCACTCTGCTAGACTGTAACCTGTCCATCGTGTAATGTTACTCTCCCACTTGTATCTCTGCCTACCTCTTGCTCGCTTCCCTTTGACTTTACCCTCAAGTAAGGTCTTCAATAGGGTGTCATGTCTTTTAATGTGTCCAAAGTATTTTATTTGCCTGATCTTTATTTCTCTTAGTAGTTCTTTCTTCATATTAAGTGTTTTTAGCACCTCTTTATTTGTTTTCTTCTCTTTCCATGATGTTCTCCCTATTCTTCTATATACCCACATCTCAAAGGCATCAATTTTGTCTTCTAATTGTTTATTTAGTGTCCATGTTTCTGAGCCATACATTAATATAGAATAGATGTAGCATTTTATAATTCCCATTTTTAACTTGTGTGTAATTTGTTTAGATATTAATAATTTCCTCATTGAAAAGGATACGCTACCAAAAAAAGTCTTTCAAATGACTGAAATAGCATAGAGAATTGACGTCATTGTTTTCGGATTGCAGTACATGTACTCAGTCACTCTCAACGAGGCGGCACACCATCTGCTAAGAGCACCATTCATAGAACTTACCTTCGTAGCTTCACGCGATAATCCCCAAGAGATCCCTGAAATAAATGCACTTGTAAACAAGACGTCTTTATATGTGATCAAACAATAAACATCTTGAGCACGGCTCTGAAAGTGATATAAACACATGAGCTTCGTGTTGTTTTATTTATTTATTTATTTTTTTGTCATTTGTTGCAGTCTGAAGCACAGGACATGATCAAAGAGGCAGACATCAACCAAGACGGCAAGGTAGACTATACAGGTACGATTATATCAGTGATGCCAGTTTCGGGCCACTGGCGCAAATAAAACGGCGACACAGCGAGAATTTCCATTCTCTGGACTACATCCTGCTGGAAATCTAGTAGGATCATGGTCTTGCTACAAGGGAGATCCAGCAGGAGTTTGAGAATGAACGCTGAAGAAGAAGAAGAAGATGTTTTTTAGTCATATAAAGAGATTATATATATATATATATATATATATATATATATATATATATACATATATATATATATATATTTATATATATATATACAGAGATATGAATTCATTATTTAACGAAATGAACTTTCGCTAAAGGCGCATACAAATCAGACTCCATCGATCTGTGCGCAATGCACTGAGAGGCCCCCATTCCCCCTCCCCTAGAAGACTCTAGGGGTGGTGCTCTCAAGTGTGTTGCGGGCAGATCAAATGATCTGTAGCAGATAATACATGTTTTTTTAAAAAAATCTCCGCGTCACGGAAGCTGTATGAAATTAAGTCTAATATTAATAGTTAGAATGTGTGGGACACGTCTCCCCGTAATGAACCAAATTTATTTTCTTAAATTAAAGAATGGTAGGTCACATGTGAAGTAATCATATATTTTATAGAGTTATATTTCTTGCAACTTTGGTAGAGAGAGATAGAGAGAGAGAGAGAGAGAGAGACTAGTATAATCTGCTAGATACAATTATTTAAGTTAGAACTCTCAATTATTCATCCTAATCGTTCTCTAGTCTAGAGTCAGGCGCTGATGGTGATTTCATCAATGAACTGTAATCTGTCATCAGCCTCGAGAGAAGGGTCACAGACCTGAGAGAAAGTCACAGACCTCAGAGAAAGTCACAGACCCGAGAAAAGGGTCACATACCCGAGAGAAGGGTCACAGACCCGAGAGAAGGGTCACATACCCAAGAGAAGGGTCACAGACCCGAGAGAAGGTTGCGGCTTGTCTGCCAGAGCTATTTTTCGATGATCATATATCTTTATTCTTGGGGTGTAGTACAGTGGGGGAAGGGAGGGGGTGGGGAATCTACTTTACATGCTAAGTGTTCCCTGAGGGCTGTTCGCGGACACACATATCGGTGTCTCCTGTTCCCTGAGAACTTTTCGCAGAGGCACATATCGGTGTCTCCTGTTCCCTAATGGCTGTTCGCAGAGGCACATATCGGTGTCTCCTGTTCCTTAAGGGCTGTTCGCAGAGGCACATATCGGTGTCTCCTGTTCCCTGAGGATTGTTCGCAGGGGCACATATCGGCTTCGCCTGCTCCACGCTTTCTGTACAGTTGTCATTTGAGTCTGTCGTGGCCTGTTCTCAATCTAAAAATGATTGCTGATTCCTTTATTTCAAGCTTGTAAATATCGTCGTCTTTTGTGATATATTGTGATATCTTGTGATATCTTGTGATATCCTGTGATATCTTGTGATATCCTGTGATATTGTGATTTCTTGTAATTTCTTTGGGGGCACGGGGTAGCTGCAAAGTTAGATGCTTCTCTCGTCAGGTGGTGTGTAATCCGAGTACAGTAAACTATCTACAGCAATGCTTCTCTCGTCAGGTGGTATGTAATCCGAGTACAGTAAACTATCTACACCAATGCTTCTCAACTTTTATGAGACAATCAATCAATCAAGTGCCATGCCGAATGTCGTAGGCGATCATGTTTCTCCACGACTATCTGTCTCTTGTGATGTCAGTAAGCTCGGTTGGTGAACTCCTACCGTGCCACAATACAAAGAAGGTTGGCTGCAACAGGTCTCCAACATCCCCTGTCTCTTGTCTTGTTGGTGCACTCTTTTAATGTCAATATTATTTTATTGATGATTATTTCCCTTAATCATTCTTTCTTCATACTAATTATTGTTAGAACCCCTTTGTTTTGTTATCTTTTCATGATGTTCTCCCTATTATTCTATATATCCACATCTCAGATGCATGAATTCTGTCTTCTAATTGTTTGTTTCGTATCCATGTTTCTGAACCATACATTAATATAGAATAGATATAGCATTTTATAATTCTCATTTTTAGCTTAATTGTAATTTGTTTAGATGTTAATATTTTCCTCATGTCATTGAAAGTACTTTTAGCAAAACTTTATCACGTGGTAAATTAAAAATATATGTAGAAAGATTATTTTAAAGTCAAGTTTTACAAACAGCAAGGATACACAATTTCAACAAAATTACAAGATTAAAAAACTTTACAATTAACGAAGTTCTTGCCACGCGGCCCGTAGACATGTTGCTCCAGTCCTGGGGTTTAGAAGCAATATCTATCTATGTTCCTTCAGCGCAGAACAAAGTGCAAGGGGCAGAAACCAAAACTCTCCAGTTCAAGCGATGTGATGCTACTGTGTGTAATTCTTGTATGTTGTTGAGACGCATAGCCCTACCCTCTTTGATGGTTGTTGAGACGCATAGTCCTACCCTCTTTGATGGTTGTTGAGACACATAGTCCTACCCTCTTTGATGGTTGTTGAGACACATAGTCCTACCCTCTTTGATGGTTGTTCTGCGAAGAGTTTTTCTTGGTCTTCCTGTTGTTCATTTGCCATGTGGTGCCCATGTTAATGCTCGTAGTGGCAGTATGTTTTCATTCTTTCTAAGTACATGTCCGATATAAGTCTATCGTGTTCTTCTTATTGTTGTAGAAACATATTACTGTTTGGTGTCTTCTCTTATTGTTGTAGAAACATATTACTATTTGGTGTCTTCTCTTACTTGCTTGTTTGACTTGAATTCGTTGCAGCCAATATTTAAGAGTTTTCTAAGAGATTTATTTTCAAATGAATCCAATTTATTCTACAGTGATTTGTCATTTTCTAACTTTCCTAATGAGATATCACAGTGGAGTTGAACAGTCTTAGTTTGGTATATTTAGATGAAGTGGTTTTCACACGCTTCCAGACTACCAACAGATAACATATCACAAATGGTCTTGACACAAAGACATAACGGCTATAAAGCCAAAGGCAGACCATGTAAAAGATGGATCACAGAAATCAAACAAGCCACAGGAACAAGTTTACAAACAGCACACAGGAAGGCCATCTCCAAAGAACTCTTCTACCCCTGACGCCGCAAGGCAAACATGGGCTACAGCGTATAGATAGATAGATAGATAGATAGATAGATAGATAGATAGATAGATAGATAGATAGATAGATAGATAGATAGATAGATAGATAGATAGATAGATGGATGGATGGATGGATGGATGGATGGATGGATGGATGGATGGATGGATGGATGGATGGATGGATGGATGGATGGATGGATGGATAGATAGATAGATAGATAGATAGATAGACTTATTGTTTTTTGATTACCACATGTTTGTTATGTGGTGGAACGCACTTGTAGCCATTGCAATTCTGGTAGAGATATTTTTTGTTGTATCTCCATCTTGCTGCCTGAATAAGAACAGTTTTCTCCTGTCTGAATGATTTCTCCGCTGGGGGTGATTAAAGTTACATTTAGTAAAATTCATGTTCATAGTATGAGAAACACTAGTCTACATATTTTCAATTTGTCGATCTTGAACCATCGTGAAAGCAACGGCAAACTACACGAGTACAGTGCCAAGAAATTTTCTATGGATATGATGACATGGAAAGAGTGTTACTGGAGGGGATGATAGAAGGCAACAGGGACAAAGGGCGCTCAAGACGCCGTTGGACAAATGACATTCAGGAATGTCTGCGCATGTCCCTGGAAGAGGCAAGACAGCTTGCTCAAGACCACGGATAATTCGAGAGATCTATAGGAAAGACTACGTTCTGAAAAGAATATATCACCTGATAAATGAATGAACTATCCTGTTGTATCAAGTACGTTTTTATAATGGTCATGTCCTGTTTCTGTTTCCCAAAAATCATCAATTATCTTATTGTTTATCTTAATTTTGGTTGACATTTCATATTCTCTAATTATTGAGAATTATTGAGACATGTAAATAAAAAATTGTTTTAATAATATTCATTTTTTTTCTGTTTTCAAGAGTTCAAGGCCATATATCGCAAATCTTGAACATCAGAAAAGAAAATGGCTGCGCGCAGAACAATCACGGAGCTTAATGTAAATAACCAAGTTTTGGTGGACTATTAAAATATATGTATATATATCTTACTCAAGAGCAACATTTTTTATCAATATAAATATATTTATACATGTATACATAAAATATTTCTGCACAAATGTATATTGTTCTTAAAAATTGTATTGGTTGTTTTGTTTCGCATGAAATTATGTAAGTTTTTTAAAAATTGTTTGCTTAAAGAATCGATTACATGTAATATGACGTATTCTCTCCAGAACGTTGTCTTCCCAATGAACTCCCTGAACCCTTCTCGGTCTTGGACGATGAAGCTTGCATTTTTCCAACGACGTATTCATGTTATCTTTAATGTCGTCAGTCCATCGTCTTCTTGGTCTGCCTTTTCTCCTTCTGCCAAGTGCTCTGCCCTTCATTATTTGTCTTTCTAAACAGTTGTGTCTGTTTATATGACCAAACAGGTGTATTTTTCTTTTTGCTATTGTGTTTAGAAAATGACATGTTTAGTAACCAACACTCTGGAATCTTCAATGTGTTTATACTATCAGAGTTTCTCTTTTTTTCCTTCCATGATATTCTAAGTATCTTTCTGTAGTATTTCAGCTCGAATGCATTGATCTTCTTTGCCGCTGTTTTACGTAGGATCCATGTTTCACATCCGTATGTTGCAAATGGAAAAATAAAAGTTCTTAGCATTAGCAGTTTCGTTTAGATTTTTTTGTTTTTCCTTATGTTTTTCCTTATGTTTTTCCTTATGTTTTTCCTTATGTTTTTCCTTATGTTTTTCCTTATGTTTTTCCTTATGTTTTTCCTTATGTTTTTGGTTGTTTAGTTGAAAATCCAGAGGTCAAAGGGATTGTGTCCTTTGACCAATGCCATTGTGTGATATATGCATGTGTTTGTGAGCTGCTGTCGTTTTGTTCCATGTAATGTGTTTCATTTATCTGGTCTTGATGGGAGAAGCATTTTCTGATGTCATTCAGTGCTGAACATTCAAAAAGGTGGTGGTCAACCGTTTCATAGGGATATGTGCACAGCCTGCACCCTGGTGTGTGTTGTGGTTGTATTCTGTTCAGGTGATTGTTAAGCTGTACATGTGTGCGCGGTCGGAAAATGATAGTTTGGTCTTTCGTTCCCAGGAGGGTGATGTTATATTTAGGATTTGGGCCGGCTGGTCATATATTTATAGATTTCCCTTCCAGTGTTTCCTATGGCCCATCTGTTCATCCAATTTTCATTGTACACAGATTTCAACATCATTTTACATGTGAATGGTTGGTTGTGTATATGGCTGTTCTCGTTCTGCTTCCATCTTTGCTAGTCTGTCTGCTTTGTCATTGCCAGGTATGTTCGAGTGGCCAGGAATCCACTGCATAACAATGCTGACTTCATAAGATATAAGCAACTGGTTGGCATGGTGATATATTTCAACTAGCTCAGGTTTACAATTTCCATTACATTCCAGTGCTTGAAGAGCGGACATAGTCTCTAAAAATCATAGTGTTTTGGACTTTTGATGGGAAGGTATCAAATATGGTCTTCATGTGGTACAAGGCAACTTCTAATGCTGTTATTTCAGCTTCATATTAAGAACATATCTCCCCACAGGCATCAAACCACTCATCAGATGTTTTGTCTTGATATTCTATATAGACACCGAAAATAATACTCACGTGGAAGACAGGTAATGAAGTCCTACTGAATGACGACTAACACACTACACACTATCACTAGCGGATGTTTGCATGAATAAATATGGTACAAATGACAATACACAGTACAAAGTCGACGATTCGGACCAATAGGTCTTTTTCAAGATACGGACATAACATACAAACATTTAAAAAAAACCACAAGTAGAAATGAATGCGTGTCCGAGTGAAATAAGTCATATTTACATCCGCTAGTGATAGTGTGTAGTGTGTTAGTCGTCATTCAGTAGGACTTCATTACCTGTCTTCCACGTGAGTATTATTTTCCATTATGTTCTACTAGCAGTACCACCTTATATAGACACCATAACCTGCTTTGATTGTAGCTTTAAAGGCAGACCCATCAGTATAGACATGGATCCATTGTTCTGGATATATATCTATTGTTTTCTGTGTTGCTTTCATAAGACTTACTGGGTCGGAACTTTTCGTTGCATTATCTCTTAATTGTGTCTCGATTTCTGGCAATTTAAAACCTGCGTCTGGTTTGTATAAACAGTTTTTTTTACAGTTTATTTTCAGCTTCCATGTTTGACAGTACTCGGTGAGTTTTCTTAAATCTCCACTTAGTCTTTTAGCTGCATTTTCAACATTCTCATGGCTCTGCCATATTGTTAGGTCATCAGCATAGAGAGCTCTTTCAGCTTTGATACGTTTGGCAAGGTCATTAATGTAAATGAGAAAGAGGGTGCAGCTCAAAGCAGAACCCTGTGTAAAGCCTTCCTCTAGAACTTCTTTAGATGATATTGCATCATTTATCTTTGTCTGGATTGTTCTGTCAATGAGGAAATATTTTATCCAGTTATATAGCTTTCCACTAATTCCCACCTCTATCATTTTCATCAAGAGACCCTTTCTCCGTACTCGATCATAAGCCTGGTGTAAATCAAAGAAAATAACTACAGTGTGGTTGTTTTCCTGGAATCCATCATGAATTCTCTGTGTCAACCTAAATAGTTGGTCTTCTGTGGCTTCTGAACACCATATTAAAGAAAAAGCTAGTTTTTTTCGGTCACATTAAGAGGCACAACAACATGGAGATGGTATTACTGGAAGGTATGATAGAAGGCAACAGGGGCAAAGGTCGCCCAAAATGCCCTTAGACAAAAGACATTCAAGAATGCCTGCAAATGTCACTAAAAGAGGCGGGACAATTTTCTCAAGACCGCGGATAATTCAAGAGATCAATAGGTGTCATCATCATCAGGTGCCATGCCGGGTGGCGTAGGCGGTCATGGCTCTCCACAGCTCTCTGTCCACAGTATTATGTATCAAAGTCGTTGTTGTTTCTTTGCCGTGCCAGGTTGTCAAACTGTCTAATATTTTCTCACGTTGTCGCCCTCTGTCTTTGGTGCCTTCAATCTTGCCTGTTGTGATTATGTTCTCTAAACCTGCCTGTCTCATGAAGTGGCCAAAAAAAGAAGATTGCCTTTTTCTTATATTGTTGATTAAGGTCCGTTTCGCATTTAACTCTTTTAACACCTCTACATTAGTTTTTCTGGCAGTCCATGGTATTCTCAGCATTCTTCTGTAGAACCACATCTCTGTTGCCTCCAATCTCCCACTTTCCAGTTTGTTTAATGTATATTGTCAATAGGTGTATCATTGTGAAATTAATATGTCACCTGATGATGGTGGTGAATGTAATAATCTATGATAGTCTTACTTTGGTTGTTCTTTGGTTGTTCTTTGGTTGTTCTTTGGTTGTTAATCCAGGATTACGTGGACTCAAGCTAGTGACATACGTCCTTGTTTTGTTTAATATATGGGTTTTCTATCTGTCAATAAGACAACAGCTGTTCAATAAGAGCGCATCATCGTGTGAAAAGAGGAGAAATGCAGCAGCTCAACAGCGGAGAGTAGCTAGAAAGTCACGGATAGACCAAGATCCGTCTATAGTGGTAATTCCATGTCCGAACTGTCCAAGGACATTTACAGCTAGAGTAGGGCTCATGAGCCATCTACGAACTCATAATCAAGGACATAACTCTAAGTGAATCTTCAAAAGTGGGCGTAACAAATGGTCATCATCACTTGTGATGGACGAACGAACATAACGAATATGGGTTGACTTTGATGGTTGATGGCCATAGACGAAAATGTTTATTTGCTACACTAAAAGATAGGTTTAATGATAGTAACCTGCCGCAGGGAAATATAACTCTTCATGTATTAAGCCGCAGAACTATTTGGGGGCGTGATCAGTTTCGTTTCTTGTCGTGTTTACCTTCCTCAAACCATGCACTTGGTACCCATTTACAACTGGGCTGAGAGTTGATTGAAGGAACGGTCGTGTCAGACAGGAAAGCACGACCTGGATTGTTTTTGTTCATTTTCTGCACAACACAAGCCCCATGTTAGGTGGAGATCGCTGACTGTTACATTGGGTCTCAATTACAGGCTGTATAAATCAAAATGGAGGACAGGGAGAAAAGAACAGTAAGATTATCATTTGCCATGCTAGGTGTTTGAAGTTGATAGGTGAGGCTGGATATCAGAGGCATACATAGAGGCACACGCAGAAAGAGAGAGAGAGAGAGAGAGACAGACAGACGGAAACATGGAGACATACAGAAAGAGAGTGACAGATTGATATGCTCTCAATACTAAATCTTAGAATCTATATAGAGTTATCCAACTCCTTGCTCGATTGTTTCCCTTCAATACTAAATCTTAGAATGTATATAGAGTTATCCAACTCATTGCTCGATTGTATCCATTTAACCAATTTTGGTCAGAACAGGACCGAAAACACGTCTTCAGATGTTGTTTTTTTCACGGGGGGGGGGGGGGGGTGGAGTGGCCGTGCTTTTTTTTTTAAACCCCAAAAATGTCATTCACTCATTGTCGTGTATGATTTTACCATTTTCGTGAATTTTTTAGTGACATGTCTGTATAAACACACTAGAGGTTGGGGTGGGGGTGCGTTTATCCGTCTTTGGGCTGAATTACTAAAAAGGTAAATGTAGGTCTCATGTCAACCACCTGCCGTCAGGGGTGAAGATAACCCTTCATGTACTAAGCCGCATCGATTATTATGTGGGAGTGACCAGTTCCCTTCCTTGCTGTGTTTACCATTCCCTAACCCATGCGTTAGGTACTCATTTACACTTGGGTCGACTGGGGAAGCGGTCGCATAAGGCGAGAAATCACGAGCCGGATTATTTTTATTTCAGGGCGTCAGTTCCTAGTCCTAAAAATCACGGTTCGATTTCCTAAGTTCGGGAGAGGGTGAGGGTTCGAACCCTAGAAGTGGAATGTTTCAGCCGAACGACGTGGATATTGCAACTAAGTTGCAAATTATGAAACAACGAATTTCGTTCCTCTGACTATGTCCTGCTTAACAGAACGAGTAGAGATACACAAAGAAATAGACAGAGAGTGACAGGGAGACAGAGAAAATGAGAGATAGAGAAAGAAAGAGAGAGAGAGAGATTACGAACAGTTAAACAGCAGAATCAACACCGGGAACCAGGTGAGTGCTGTATTATTTACTGTTGTTGTTTTTCTTTACATCATGCACACTAATCTGATACGGTATACGTACCTTCTTCCTACCCCCCACCCCCCACAAGGTAGGATCTCACAAACAACACACCAGTAATCAGCTTAAACCAGAACACAAAACATAGTGACTCACGTTAAACTGCCTAACCAAATCTCTTGCCAATATTAGTCATCCGGGCTCATCTGTATCAGCCTTCAAACGTGACGCTGTTTGACTTTTTCCACGATTTTCATAGATTATTTTGTTTGCACTTTGCGTTGACGGCCAATGAAAATCACAGAAAAAGTCACCACGCGTCATTTTTAAGAATTAACCGCTAGGAAAACATGAGTGTATAACAGTAAGAGTGTATAGCTAAGGACTCGGACTACCCCAAGCAACATTTACCAGATGTTTGACTCTATCGATCTATGAGATTATTCTTCCCCGTAACTTGTTTAATGACTTCATGTATGACTGTTCATTATGTTAGACGCGTAATCCGGTACATCAATTATGGTGATGGATTGCTTGAAGAGGATGTGTGTGTTCCCCCATCACGAGTGATGATGACCATTTGTTACGTCCACTTTTGAAAATTCAGTTAGAATTATGTCCATGCCTAAAATATCGTTAATAAGCTTATTCGTGCTGTACATGTCTTTGGACAGTTCGGGCATGGAATGACCACTGTAGATGGATTGTGGTATATCCGTGACTTTCTAGCTACTCTCCGCTGTTGAGTTGCAGCATTTCTCCTTTGTTCACAAAATGATGTATCCTTTTTTTTAAACCGTAGAACGCCATATAGATCTATTATGTGCAATTTCTCCCTATGTATCATCTCCCAAAAAGATATATATTGTGCAAGTTCTCCCTATGTATCATCTCCCCATATAGATCTATTATGTGCAAGTTCTCCCTATGTATCATCTCCAAAAAAGATATATATTGTGCAAGTTCTCCCTATGTATCATCTCCCAAAAAGATATATATTGTGCAAGTTCTCCCTATGTATCATCTCCCCATATAGATCTAGTATGTGCAAGTTCTCCCTATGTATCATCTCCCCATATAGATTTATTATGTGCAAGTTCTCCCTATGTATCATCTCCCCATATAGATCTATTTTGTGCAAGTTCTCCCTTGATAATGATAATGAATATGATAATTATTATTTCGTTTGCCTGGAACGTGCTTATGCCTAAAATTGTGTTTCTCCTATAAATTTGACTGTGTTTTGTAACTTGAACAGAGGTTCATTGCGTGGGGTGGTGAACGGCAACCCGATTGCTTTGTTGGTTGTCTTCGTCGCCAGCACCTGTACTTACTAGGACAAACTCTGGTCTGGCTAGATTTTAGAAGATCCTGGACAGTTTTAGTTTTCAGCCGCTTTTGACTGCACCTTCACCGAGCCGATATGATATCCAGCCGCCGAAAAACAAAATGGCCGCGCGCGCTGATGGCGGGCCGTCCTGCCCAGCGAGATTATCGTGAGATTTACACGTACCACAGTCGTGCACATAGCTGGGGACATGCGCAATCGAAGCCGGTACATCCCCCACTTCCGACATGATCGTTTTTGAGAATGGCTGGCTATTCGTAAAAGTTTAAGAGCAATTAATCTGACCACATCTGTACACCGGTACGATGCCATGATGATGGATCGGTTTTACAGACCTTTATTTCATCGTATTTCGAATAAAATAACATTGAATCGTGGCTTGAATCATGGATTATTAGGTTCTTTAGTTTCACAGCAGTGAATATACAGAATGCCGTGCTGGTATGGGGACTTGTACGTTTGATATCGAATATTTTGAAGTGGCAGAAAAAATAACTCTAGGCCTAAGCTCAAAGAACGATTTTACTGCAAATCTACATGTTTTATACAGTTCCCCCGGCTATATTTTGATAATTTCGCAGTGAAAGAACATAAATACAACAGATTTACGTGATTTAGTTGACAGTGTTGCCAAGGAATTCGATATGTAAGGTAAGTTATTTTTTTTCCTTATTTTTTCCCTCTTTATTTGTTATAAAATATATGTTTTTTGTGAAAAACGTCTTTACCACTTTCTCATACGTCTGGTATCACACACACACGTACATAAATTACACCAATATATGCATAATTCAATTCTTTATTTATATGTGCAAATATTATTTAAATATCTCTAACAACCAAAAAATTATCACATTTTCAAAACAGTCACCATCAATAATGAAAATTTTCAAAAAAGAATCCGGTGGCAGGGAGACGTTTCGTATTTTTTAATCTGGCTTGCTAAAGGCTAAACCCCATCTCCGCGGCAATCTCACCTCGATGGGGATAATGTTGCTATAAAGATGACAAACTCGCGGGAAATATGAGTTTGTCACTCCCGTTTTCTTTGCCAGGTAGGAGTTTTACTGTTATCTCCTTTTGGTGCACACTCTTTCATTCCTCACATGACTGAGTTGTATATGTGGCTCCAATTATTGAGTTGTATATGTGGCTCCAATTATTGAGTTGTATATGTGGCTCCGATTCTCAGCCACATGTTGTCGATGTAATTATGCAGACTCTGAGTAAAGCTAATTTTATATAGGCTATGAGTACAGCTAATTTTATTGCACCTCGGTTAGATAAATGTATGTGCAACTGTTTATTGCAAATTGATCTCAAAGTTTACCGCCGAAGACGGATGTGTTGGGCCATTGGCGCAAATAAAACGGCAACACAACGCATTTCCATTCAACTGGAAATCTTGTAGGACAATTGTCCTGTTACAAGAGAAATCCAGCGGGAGTTTGAGAATGAACGCTGAAGAAGAAGAAGATCTCAAAGTTTAATGTGATGAACGGTGTCTCTCAAAGTTAGTCACCTGAATCTATGTCTATACACTACGTTGAGTTTTTGTGTTTTGGTTCAGTAAATATTTCGGCAATGGCTAAGTGTCCACGGACACCTAGATACAGGCAAGGTTTGACTATAGATTTTACCACGTCACAGTAGCAGGCGGTTGTAAACAAGTATTGTTCAGACAACTTTTACTGTACAGCATCACGTGTATTAGTGTTCTATGAGTCTTTAGCGTTGTTGATGAAAAATTGCCAAAATTGGTATCCCGGCTTTTACACGGTGTATCTGGAAAACATCAAAGCGTCGTGTATATTGTACGGCACAGAGGTTCTCAACCTTTTGAAACAGTAAGCACCGTCTATATTTAATCGTTATTACTCGCGGACACTTTGTAACTCAGATTGCGCGAAAACATGTCCTTACGAGAGCACTTAGATGTTCGTTAACAATAGGTTGAGAGCACCTGATGTAAAGGAAAACCCGGAAAGTATTGTCCACTACCGCCTGCTACTGTGACAGAGAAAATCCTGCAAGAAGGCCTTGTATCTATCTATATGTCTGTGGTTGTCAGATCTATTTTGTGAATATCACTGCAGTAGTAAAAAAATGTATCAACACACAAAATCTAGTCAAAATTCAAATCGAACAGGAGCTCTCCTATCATTGAGACACATATGGGCATACAGTGTTAGGCCTGAATATTTGCTCCACATATTGTAAGTACAATTACACCCGCCTCCATTACAATCACTCAATTTAAATATTTTAAATATTTTTTTCTACTGTGGGCCCACAAAGTATTTGTCCATTTATATTTTTATTTGTAATTTTAAAGATTTATTCCCTTTAATATTTCTGCAAGTACTCGCGTACCACCTGAGCGGATCCCGAGACTCATAATAGGTTCACGAACCACAGTTTTAGAGAAGCTAACGCGAGTACACGCCTTCTAACTGAATTAATGAGGCCTTCATTTTGGCATATTTTACAATTTTTGTCACGATTTCCAATGGTTACTTTCTATATACTTGCAGTAGCCGTTTCTATTTTTGGCATGAGACTCCTAGTATATAAATATTGGCCAACGGAAAACACGACAATAATCAAGAAAATGAACGAATGAAGGCCTCATTAATTCAGAGAACAGGTCTTCTATAACTGCCGACGTCAGAGTACTCGGAGGAAAGAATTAAATGCAGATACAAAAATTGTTTGGTTGTCATAAAAAATAGGATTTTTATTTTCAAATAAATACATTGCTTCAAGAGATCATATTTACTGCCCTGAGCATTATTTATCTGTTACTCTTCTCGAAGCCAGTATTCTTCTCTACATGCCCACTGTGACTGTTCAACTCTCAAATTCGTACACACCGTCGAATGCGAGTCTGTCGGGCCATTGGCGCAAATAAAATGACGACACAACGCATTTCCATTTTTTTTACTACATCCTACTGGAAACCTGGCAGGACAATGGGCCTGCTACAAGAGAGATCCAGCGGGAGTTTGAGAATGATGGCTGAAGAAGAAGAAATTCGTTTCACAAGAATAACATACCAGATGTATACAGGTAGATTCTCGTTCTTATTTAGCATTTCCATGCGTTATCCAATCAGGAATTGTAAGAACATATGAACATACTCCACACAATATGTTAAAAATTCAACATGAAGATTAATATTGAAAAGACCGAAAGGCAATAGCAAAGAAAGAAAGAAATAGCACTATCTCCATCGATGATAAACACCTGATGCAGATTATGTCAATGAGGCTGAGAACGTACACATACAGAGAATGTTAGAAATGGGAGTATCTAGATGTGAGGGAAGGTAAAGTAAATTTTTTGGAAAGTCCCGAAGATCACATAATCAACACCGGAACTCTGAGTCTACATACACTGGGATGGCTGCTGGAGCGGAGGGCAGAGCACTTATGGGAATGTCCCGCGTGCTGTGAAGCCAGTTTCTAATCAAGAATCAAGATAAACACCGTAAACAGGTAACAGTTTAAATATCACAACCTCCATCGATGATAAACACCTTAAACAGGTAAATGAGTTCACTTAGGAAGCCTTATAACAAGTGAAGGCAAAACAAGTAAAGAGATACAAAATAGATACAACAAAACATACCAGATCCTAGGACAGATGACACGTATTTTCAAGAACAAAAATGTACACATAGACACTAAAGTTGCATTATACAAGGCTATTATTATTACATCACTGTGCTACCAGTACCAGACCTGGACAATGGCAGCACAAGACAAAAGAAAAATAGTGACAGCAGAAATGACATGTCTACGAAGAATACTCGGAGTGTCATTAAGAGATAGAATTAGAAACGATAACATCAGACAGATAACAAAAACAATACCAGTATTGGAACACATCAAAAGACAACAAATCAAGTGGTTTTCACACGCTTCCAGACTACCGACAGACAGCATGTCACAAATGGCCATGACACATAGACATAAAGGCTATAAAGCCAGAGGCAGACCATGTAAAAGATGGATCACAGAAATCAAAGAAGCCACAGGAACAAGCTTCCAAACAGCACACAAGAAGGTCATCTCCGGAAAACTCTTCCACCCCTGACGCCGCAAGACAAACAAGGACCACAGCGTATAGATAGATAGATACAATCAGGTCATTGCATATGTGTCCCAACCTGATCCTAGCTATTTCTCCCATAGATAAATTGGTAACATGCAACGTTACATTATCGAGATAAAAGCGAAATCTGTTGCAAATGTAGACACGAAGATAAAAGATTAGGATAATATCGTTTTTGCATGTTCTCGACAAATTTGTGTCTATGGTATATTCAACTTTCAGCCACGCTCTGACCTCATGGGCAGCGAAACACTGAAAGTACATTTAGGTCACAGATTAACCCAGTGTTTCCCAACCTTTTTTTTACCATGCCCCACCTAAGTCTTTCTAAAATTCTGATGGTCCCCCTATTTACCACATACATATCTTTTTTAAATTAAAAAATTGAACTATTCCCTAAAATGTTTATTTGAATTGCCTTCTATCCTCTGAAAAATCAAATTGTTCCGGTGCGGGGCGTGCGCCCCACGTTGGGAAACACTGGATTAACCTCTTCTGGGAGCGAATCAAGGCTGGTAATTTCAGCTGCAGGATTGACTAAACACAAAACATTTTACTGTAAATCTTCCAAGAACAAGATCAATAATATCGCTCTGCATGTTCGTCATGTTCTTAGTTAAGGATGGAGGTGAGGTTTATATGGTTTATTCCCATTCCCCCGACAGTAAATTGAACATGACACGTGTTTTATGCTAAGAATAAGACAGAAGGAAGTCAGATATATCTTAGTGTGATGCTAAGTCAATCTCCCGTCACCCAGCAGACCTGACTGTCGAGTCTAATAGTTATTCGTGGTTTGGAATAAAATTCACTCCAATAAAATTCAAACCCAACCACCAGGAACTTGGGTACCAATGATCATTCTCTGGGCAGGTCGAGGAATGGCGCATTGCTACTGAGCTTGTGCAGTAAACGGCGCTGGTCAGACAGATTCTGGTCAAACACTGACTAGACAGCTGAACACTTATGTTTCTGTCCAACCACTGACTAGACAGCTGAACACTTTTGGGAAACCGCGTATTATGTCGCTGGTTCATAACTCAGCGTATCTTTACTAGGACCGTCGTATCCAGTGTGGTACCCCTACAACCCTCATGTATCCAGTGTGGCACGCCTAGGATCCTGATGCCTCCAGTGTGGCAACCCTACGATCCTGAAAGATTTGGAAACACACTCAATTCTTCTCAGCGCGCCTCAAAGATTTGTAAAAGGTAACATTTTCGTTGCTATGATAAAGGTAAAACAGAACAACAGTTTTGTTCAGGAAGTGCGAAGATTTTTTTCAAAAGAATAAAAAAATATTTTACTCTGTTCCGATGTACCCACTGTGGTGGAAAACAGCATGTGATGTGTTTCAGCATTGTCTGGAAATTTAGGCGGTACGGGGTTGCCATCTATTGTATTTGTTATGCAGTGATAATCTTCGGGTGGTGGAACATGTATCGAATGAGTGACAGTGCACAAGACAGACAGAAGTATGTGGATAGACATGAGAATTAACGTCACAAAGTATGGGTTTTAGTAATACGCATATCACATATGCATTACTAACGTGAACCACAACGTGAATTTAAATACACATATACATACATTACTAACGTGAACCACAACGTGAATTTAAATACACATATACATACATTACTAACGTGAACCACAACGTGAATTTAAATACACATATACATACATTACTAACGTGAACCACAACGTGAATTTAAATATACACAAGGACATCTTCTACATTCTCAAACTCCCGCTGGATTTCACTTGTAGCAGGACCATGATCCTACAAGATTTCCAGCAGGATGTAGTCCAGAGAATGGAAATGCGATGTGTCGCCGTTTTACTTGTGCCAATGCCCCGACACATCCGTCTTCGGTGGACATAAGTACATATATACTGTGATAAACCGATTTAAAGAGTGAAATTACTCTATATATTGTTTGTTTTGTGTTCGCTCCATTGTAACCAGCACGGATATCCGTGCGATTTCCGCCGGGAGCGTGATTACGTTGTGCCACCGTTATGCGCCTTGTAGGCCTAGCACATCCGATTTCGGCATGACTCTATATATAAACCCGTAACCAGTTTTGGTCAAAGGGGTACCATATTGGATGCACCCACACACAGTCAGGGTCGTAGGGGTACCACATTGGATGCACCCACACACAGAGTCATATGGTAGGATACCACATTGAATGATTCAGCACACAGTAATCCAGCGATTTCTATTTTCAAGGGTGCGGACGAATGAGGAAAAATCGTGTCTTGTCCATTCCCTAATATTGTCTGTTCGTTGAATACTACATTGTTGAAGATATAAATCACTGGAAGACTATGTGTGCTGAATCATTCAATGTGGTACTCCCTACGCTAGAAGACTATGTGTGCTGAAGCCTCCAATCTGGTACTCCCTACGCTAGAAGACTATGTGTGCTGAAGCCTCCAATCTGGTACTCCCTACGCTAGAAGACTATGTGTGCTGAAGCCTCCAATCTGGTACTCCCTACGCTAGAAGACTATGTGTGCTGAAGCCTCCAATGTGGTACTCCCTACGCTGGAAGACTATGTGTGCTGAAGCCTCCAATGTGGTACTCCCTACGCTAGAAGACTATGTGTGCTGAAGCCTCCAATCTGGTACTCCCTACGCTAGAAGACTATGTGTGCTGAAGCCTCCAATCTGGTACTCCCTACGCTGGAAGACTCTGTGTGCTGAAGCCTCCAATGTGGTACTCCCTACGCTGGAAGACTATGTGTGCTGAAGCCTCCAATCTGGTACTCCCTACGCTGGAAGACTCTGTGTGCTGAAGCCTCCAATGTGGTACTCCCTACGCTGGAAGACTATGTGTGCTGAAGCCTCCAATGTGGTACTCCCTACGCTGGAAGACTATGTGTGCTGAAGCCTCCAATGTGGTACTCCCTACGCTAGAAGACTATGTGTGCTGAAGCCTCCAATCTGGTACTCCCTACGCTGGAAGACTATGTGTGCTGAAGCCTCCAATCTGGTACTCCCTACGCTGGAAGACTGTGTGCTGAATAATTCAATGTAGTACTCCCTACGCTAGAAGACTGTGTGCTAAAGCCTCCAATGTGGAGGCTTTAGCCTGACTGGTTACTAGTTTATTGCGATGAGAATATTGTCTGTTCATGCTTTTATTTGTCCTCATTTGCTTTTTTCCACCTTTGATTTGTTCCTGCAGTAATGATTTAGACAAGGAATTATATCAGCATACATGTTCAAACCATGAAAGTTTTCGTATTTTCACTATTGAAAACAATGGTTCTCGTGAACATGTATGGGCCCCTACATCTGTATTTTTGTTTATTTCATACACATTTGTCTTATGCTCTCAATATACAATGAAAACACAAATATAAAATTTAGACTGTCAGTATATTTCGATCTGTCATGTGCATATTCCCACAGCCAAATACCATTTTATGTAGACATTTACTTACTTTCTAAAAAATATCGGTTAAATATCGTCAGCTTGAATTAGATTTAAAATTATTCATTGACACCAAGGTTGAAAACGTTGCTGTTTTATATTTATGTCGGTGATATCAACAGTACATCTATAAGATTATTTGAATGTTTGTCATATTCAAATTATGTTGGGTCAGAAGTTCATCTTGTGTATACAGGCAAATATGCAAATAAGGGGTAAATATGTGTATACATACATTACGTCATCAGTTTTGCCACGTTTTGACCAACGCCTTCCCCAACTTGTCATCACCATCTTCCTCTCCTACTTGGCGTCAGACGCTAAGTTCATCAGAGTTCATGGAGGCCATCACAGAGTTCATGGACGCCGTCAGAGTTCATGGACGCCACATCCCTAGCTTAATGATGTCAACAAATGTTTCCCTTCCCCTAGAAATATTTTGAGGGGAAAAATTACGAAAAAAACTGCATGATTAGTGCGAAATATACATTCAGTTGTATCTTTCAGTAAAGTATTCAATAAGACATTAACAAATAACTGTCTATAATTATTCAGTAAAGGCTATATTTGATCCAAAAATATCATTTTGAAGTCGAATTGTTATTAGAAGAGATCACACATCACATCTAAGCTGTAAACAACAACACAACGAATCCCGTTCTCCGAACTACATTATGCTAACTAGTAGACGTTCTGTGGGCGATCATGTAAGAAATAATCGGCGGATAACTCTGGGAAAAAGGATGAAGAAAAGGTGTTTAGAGTTATTCATGTGTACCCTAGTTTCTCTGTAGTTACCTGCATATCATTAGTATTTTAACAGTTTGTACACGTGACCAACTTTCTATCCTTCCTGCACCGGCACACACGTCTTAAACTCGGGTAGAATTTTCTTTCTGGGTTAATAGTGCCGACACCAGAAAATATGTCGGTTTGGTTTCAAGAAAATGTGAAGCGGGAGGGGGGGGGGTGGGGGGGGGGCTAAGTTTCAAAGAAAAAAAAAATGTTTATTTTAAGTAATGGGTAGGTACTACAATTTGAAGAATTTAACATACAACCTTGCACGTTTACAATATAAGACATACTGGCTAATGGTAAATAAAGCCTTGTTAAATGACTGATTTGACTATTCATGTAATTTTCATTGGTCACTATGGCTATACTCGTGTGACAGCCAATAAGAATCAAGGGATTAGTCAAATGAATCATTTTAGAAGGCTGATTTCCCGTTAGCAAATGGGTCTTATGTGGACGTAAAGAAGTAAAGTAGAAGAAACGAATGTAGATATTCTCAGATATGCTGGAGTAAAACGACAAATTATAGCGAATGGAGATTTTTAGGGTGTGTTATGAGATAAGTAAAACTTGAACATTTAGTTCCACCGAAGACGGATGTGTCGGGCCATTGGTGCAAATAAATCTGCGACACAGCGCATTTCGTTCTCAGGACTACATCCTGCTTGAAATCTGGTAGGGCCATTGTCCTGTTACAAGAGAGTTCCAACGGGAGTTTGAGAATTAACGCTGAAGAAGAAGAACATTTAGTAACCACTGGAAAAATGAATGGGAGAAGAGACAGAGGACGACAAAGAGAGAAATTTCTGAGTATGTTGTCACTGTGGCACAAAAAGAGTCACCAACTGAACTTATTAACAACACAAGAGACAGAGAGTTGTAAATAAACATGATCGCCTACGCCACTCGTCATGATACTTGATTGATTGATTTAATGTGTCTTATATTGTAGACCATGCGTCTCAACGTGGTTCTCGGGAGCAGAGCATCTTGATGTTCTCGTAATGGCATGAGATTGTCACACTTAAGTTACAAAGTGCTCATTGAGCACTAACTATTATATGTGAACGGTGCTCACCATCTGACAAGTTTGAGAACCCCTTCTGTAGACGGTCGCAACGTAACCATACATTTGGGAATTATTTTTTGTTTTACGATATCATTTTTTCTATGATCTCCTGGAGCCACGGAGTTACATGCTGTGAATAGTATTCCCGGCGAACGACGTTCTGCCGCAACCTATCAGCAGTAGAAGGCTTGTTCTTTGAATTAAGTTAGCCTTCATTCGTTCCGTTTCTTTAATATTTCCGTGTTTTCCGTTGGTCATTATTTATATACTTGGAATCGCACGCCAAAAATAGACAAGGTTACTCCAAGTATATAAATAGTAACCAATGGAAAGCGTGATAATAATAAAAAACGTAATGTATGATGGCACGTTTACTTTTTTGCAGTTAGGTCTTATAGTACTGTCAATGGTCACGATGATGCTCTCTTGAGACAAGAGTGTGTACACGCGTTGTGTACCAAATCCAAACTATGTGCACCTAGATATACGAATGTGTGCGCTAGCGCAGGGTAACGCAGCTTAGAGGGAACAGTGGTCGAGGTACATGTTGAGAGACAAGAGTACAATAAAGTAAATTATCTAACACGTTTTGATAATTCTTTACGATAATGTTAAAATATTTTATCTCGTCAGAGTTCTTCGGTTCTGCATTCTACACTGACCATTTACATAATATTTTCCGTGTGATGTTATCTCGTGTAGTATGTACTTTAGTCCAATAGTATCACAGACTGAACTCGATATAATTTGTCTAGAGTTCGAGCGCATGTAAAGCCGCTATATTTCTTGTTCCGCCGACGACGGATGTGTCGGGCCATTGTCGCAAATAAAACGACGACAGAACGCATCTCCATTCTCTGGACTACATCCTGCTGGATATCTAGTAGGATTATTGTCCTGCTACAAGAGAGATCCAGTGGGAGTTTGAGAATGTGTCCTGCTACAAGAGAGATCCCGTGGGAGTTTGAGAATGTGTCCTGCTACAAGAAAGATCCAACGGGAGTTTGAGAATGAACGCTGAAGAAAAAGAAGGTATTTCTTGTTGCACTAGCAACATTGCTGATATGAAGTGCATACAAATCTAACAATATCTTCTTCGGTGTTCATTCTCAAACTCCCGTTGGATCTTTCTTGTAGCAGGAGACATTCTCAAACTCCCGTTGGATCTTTCTTGTAGCAGGAGACATTCTCAAACTCCCGTTGGATCTTTCTTGTAGCAGGAGACATTCTCAAACTCCCGTTGGATCTTTCTTGTAGCAGGAGACATTCTCAAACTCCCGTTGGATCTTTCTTGTAGCAGGACACATTCTCAAACTCCCCCTGAATTTGTCCTCTAACAGAATAATGGTCCTACAAAATTTCCAGTTGCATTAGTCCAGAGAACGGTATTGCGTTGTGTTGCTGTTTTATTTGCGCCAACGGCCTAAATTATCAGTTGGTAACAAAATATAAAATGCAATGTTCTATAGTGGCAGTAGCCAGGTGCGCATTTAAGCAATGTAAGTACTGCTGACACATTAACATTCGATTATACATCTTACAGATGAACAATGTAAGTACTGCTTACACATTAACATTTCATTATATATCTTACAGATTAAGTGGTACTAGAACAGCAATCCTGTCATAATAGGACACAACAGATTAAACAGCCACTTAAATAGACTAAGACTGGTCCCATCACCTCTGCGCCCTTGTGGGCAGGCAGGACAGACCGCTGAACACATCCTGCATATATATCCTGCACATGTCATGAATATATATCTCCCCTACCCCGGGTGATAGTTTTCCACACACAAAAAATGATCACCAAATATTTCACAAAAGTTAATCAACTACCCTCGACCACATGGTAATAACATTTTCTAAGTTAAACTCCCACCTCCCTTGCCGAAGTTGTATCTCCTGCCTTGACGCCAATATCTTTCACACTAGTATAAGAACTTTCACTAGAAAACGTAAACATGACATGAAAGGTCCATTTTGATTATTTTCATGAGTTTCGTTGCTCGGCTTGACTATTTTTGGCATGCAGCTCCAAGTATATAAATAGAGATCTTCTTCTTCTTCTGCGATCAGTTTCCTATGCTCATAAGTCTATACAGGAAGGTGGGCCGCCTCCATGAATTCAGTCGTCAGCAGGAGGTCCTCACGGTTGCCCCACAGCTTCACCTTCAGATCTGTCTCTTGATGCCATATTTTGGTTCTCACGTCATCAAAGAGTGGGCATGTCTGCAGAATATGTTCTGGAGTCTGGGGACCCTTTTGACATGGGCATTGGTCAGTTTGGGCAGCCTTAATTTTGTGGAGATCTGCTTGTAGTCTGCAGTGTCCTGTGCGAAGTCTAAAAATTGTGGTTTGTTGTGACCTGTTTAGCTTTAGAATATGGTCCAAATAGAGATCAACGAAAAACACGACAACAATCGAAAACTTAACGAATGAAGACCTAATTAATTCTGTACAGAGGTCTACTAATGCCAACAGTCTCGTCTGATCCGTGGTGGGAAGACATGTTTGACACGTGACATCTCCATCTGAAACAGCCTTGATGGTTGGTTAGTTGCTGATCCAGTGGTCCATAGGCCCATGACCTTTAACCTTTTTTTTTTGCTGAGAAGTCTGTGGATTTTCGGCCCACCCCGGGTCAGAGCCAGAGAATAACTATCACACCTCACACCTCCAGGAAGGTAGGTTTCAACCTATGCACTGCTCCTAGCCATTGTAGTCAAGATAGGGTTCACTGTGCTCATTCCCCGCCACCAATTGACTACTGGTTATGCCGAACTTCTCTATTGCTCCAGGCATGCAACCAAATGTTCAAGTCAAAAGGATTGTCACGTCCTGAGTCACAGTGCCTCTATGATGGGTTTCAGCCATAGGAAAAAACAGTGCTGTCAGGTTCCTCCTCCTCAGTGCTGTGCAGTACATCGCTGGCTCCCTCCCAACCACAGAGAGTGCATACATATATATACAAATATATTTACAAGTATATACAAGTATAACAAAGCATAAAATAAATTACAACAACAAAATTAAAATATGAGAAACATAATTGTATAGATGACGTGCCATGAAGCTTCTATAAGAAGATAACCTCAATATAACGGCATGTCATCTACTAAGGTTTTCTGATGTATGGGTGGTTTGTCTAGTGAGCCATTTCTGAGAAACAGCCTTGATCAGATCGTTTGTCTAGACAAATATATATAGTCGTTTGGTGTATGTATGTGTTCTGTTTTGTCAAATTTTACAGTAATATCCTGATTAGCTGAAAACTGGATCACGGCCATGACATGGTCGAAGTACAAGTCAGAGCCGCCATGTTGAAGCTTACATATTTGGCACACATGATTATCAAACGGGAAATGCGATCACGCACGTGCGGTGTGTATGAGCGCTTATTCAGCGAGTGAGACAGTATAATTCTTTTTTTTTCCTTGTATATGTGTGTGTGCGTGTTTATGTGAGTGTTTGTTGGCATAATAAATATCAGTGTGAGTGTTTATATGAATATGTCTCTTGATAAATGTGAGTGCGTGAGTGTTTCTTTCAGAGTGAATGTGTGAGAGCGTGTCGTAGTGAGGGACTACGTTAGTTTGTGTATGTGTTTGTGAACGAAAATCTATCTGCATATAGTCTTTTCTCTGCTTTTTCTGTAAGACGTCGCAGGATTGAATGGAAATCGGTTTTCTAACTGTGATACGCTTGATCGCTTGATATGCAGTAATATTGTGACTTCTCACTTCTCAGAGTGTTGGTAACTCCTTCAATCCACATTCTTTTTGGTCTTCCTCTGTATCTTGCTGTTTCAATTCTCATGTTCTATGCTCTTGTCTCTGACCAATAAAGGTTCGCTCTCATTATGTGGCCGAGCAATTTCAATCTCTGTTTTTCAATACATTTGACGACAGATGGTTGTTCCAACAGTTCTTGTAATCTCTTCATTCCTCACATGATCTCTTCTTGTTCTGTTTGCTGCTTTTCTTACACATTTAATTTCACACGTAATACGCTTTCTCTCTTGTTCTTTTGTTAGTGTCCATGTTAGACATTCATAACACAATGTTGGTATGAAAAATGAGTTTATGATTTGCCTTTTGGTTTACATCGGGACAGATTTGTTATTATTCTGTTTTCATTTCTGATGTTTTTCTCTTATTGTTACTTCGAGAATTGCACGTAGACGAGACATGTCTGTGGTGACAAGTTTTCTTTTAGCTTTGTTGTTAGTGTCCATGTTTGACATTGGTAGCACAGTGATAGTATGATGATAGTTTTGGTACATTTTTGGTAGCATATCCTTTTCAGGACGTAGCTATCAACCCAACATTATTAGGCAATAGTAATTTTATGGGCAATATAAATTAGTTAAGTAGTTTACCATTGCTTTCTGAACAGTCCAGATGCACAATTGCCTACGGGGGGATTCGAACCCGATACCTAGCCCGTCACAGACGACCTCTGCACCACGTCTCAACATATTTTGGTATGCAACCATTTAATTGTGTCAATGTTGGTCACTTCTGACCACACAGTCCATGTGACTACATGACATGGACACTGGACATTTACTCCGCTAGTATGATCATAAATTGACATATCTACACTTACAGCAGACATATCGTTCGCCATCCGCCCGCCTTCACTTTCCATGTTAGTGTTCCATGTTACCGATATCACTTTAAAATAGGACCGGAGTTCACTAGGTCTATTATATAATATAGGACAAATACAGTAAATATATTAAAATTCAGTGTTCGTGCTGTTTTCAAACAGGAATATATTAATCTCGTTTGTTTATCAAGACTTAGAAACGTGAATGACTTCAGCTTACTTTTGTGATTTGTGACTTTAGAACTGTTGCGATTAGAGTTGCTACAGAGTTGCTAAATATTTAAAGTTCAGAGATTTAGGGACTGAGATTAGGACTTCTGAGAACATGACAGCTGGGTTTATGTAATGACAGGACACTTCTCGCTTTGTGACTAAATGTTTCACTAAGGTATGTAGTAGTTTGTAAATGACACCCCATGTTGTGTTTTCTAACGATATTTTACTACAGTATTTTGAAAAAGAAAAAGGATATCATATTCAGGGTGTAGTTATCAACCAGCCATTATTTTAATGTAGTTATTTTATGTGCAGTATTTACGTTCAGTAGTTTGCTATTGTTTTCTAGATGGTCCGGGCGTATATTTCCATGCAGCGGGATTGTATAATGTGTATTGAACTATTTGTTTATGCAGTAGTTTTTTTTTTATTTTTGCTTGTGAAATTTCACTAATGTATGAATTGCAATTGTTTGTTTATTTCGTGGTGTCTTTTCTCATGTAACTTCACTAATGTAAGAACTATTTTTCTTTGGAGTAGTGTTTTTTCTTATGTAACTTCACTAATGTAAGAACTAAATTTCTATGGAGTAGTGTTTTTTCCTATGTAACTTCACTAATGTAAGAACTATTTATCTATGGAATAATGGGGTTTTTTTCGTATGTAACTTCACTAATGCATGAACTATTTGTTGATAGCAGAGCTTCTCAAATTTTGTTTTTCTAGCGAAACTCTGGAAATACTATTAGTGTGTGACCAGAACCCTTAAATTTATGTCAATAATTTCCATATAAGTTTCATGTATCGCTTAGGTACAGTACAAGTAGACGCCACCACATGTTTAATTATTTCCCTTGTCTATATTTGTAAATTTCATGTTCATCATTTAATAATTAAATATTTATTTATTTAGGGTTAGGGTTAGTTAAATAAAACAACTATCCTAACCTTAACCCAAATCCAAAATAAATAAATATTTAAATTATAAAATGATGAGCATGGAATTTACAAATATAGACAATGGAAATAACTCATTTATGTGGTGGCGTCTACTTGTACCGCACCATCATTTATAACACATACAAATAGAACGGAAACAAACAATTAATTATTTTTTTTTAAATACAATGATAATGATGAAATAATCCCTCTATCTGTCATTACTTGACACACGGTGATGATACCAAAAAATTCCCTTTAGCTGTGAGCAGCCCATAGCCTTTATGACACAAGCAGTTTCTTCTCAGTTGTTAACTGAGGTGACACCCGAACTCATATACGGTCCCAAAACATGGATGTGCAAATGGGGTTTATGGATGCAAGTTTAGTCCATGAAGTTGGGTTTTCTAATGTTCTAGTATCCAATGATTACCACGTCATCCAGTGAACATACCACACATATTTGTGACAACTATCTCGTCATTCTTATTTCAGATTTGAAGGAATAAGATAAATCTATTGAAATTTTATATGAACAAATATGTGTGTCCATAAAATGTTATATGAACAAATATGTTATGCTAAGGAAATGTTATATGAACAAATATGTTTGTCAAGGAAATGTTATATGAACAAATATGTTTGTCCAGTAAATGTTATATGAACAAATATGTGTGTTATGGAAATGTTATATGAACAAATATGTGTGTTATGGAAATGTTATATGAACAAATATGTTTTTTGTCCAGCAAATGTTATATGAACAAATATGTTTTTTGTCCAGCAAATGTTATATGAACAAAGATGTTTGTCCAGGAAATTTTATATGAACAAATATGCGTGTTATAGAAATTTTATATGAACAAATATGTGTGTTATAGAAATTTTATATGAACAAATATGTTTGTCTAGGAAATGTTATATGAACAAATATGTTTGTCAAGGAAATGTTATATGAACAAATATGTTTGTCCAGTAAATGTTATATGAACAAATATGTTTGTCCAGTAAATGTTATATGAACAAATATGTTTGTCCAGTAAATGTTATATGAACAAATATGTATGTCGAACAAATATGTTTATCCAGGAAATGTTATATGAACAAATATGTTTGTCAAGGAAATGTTATATGAATAAATATATTTGTCAAGGAAATGTTATATGAAGAAATATGTTTGTCCAGGAAATGTTTCTTGTGATGAATATGTGTGCAATAAAACATACTTGTCTGATGTGGCACATGTGCTTGCCTGTTTCGGAGTGGAACTCAGTAGCTCCTGTGTGCTACAAGAAGCTCCGGAGACTAACGGGAATTGAATATTGCTTCCTACTTGAATTTACTTGCATGCAATTACAAACATACAGTTAAACACAAACATAACTTTACATACATACGATTAGCCTGTTCATCACCATTTCTCACGGAACCCTTAGCTTCCCATCACGACCTCACCTCCAGTCGACACAGCTCTAAATGATGCATGTTTTAGGAAAGGTAAACACTGACAGGAAGGAAACTGGCCACACCATCTAATAGTTGCTGTGGATTAGTACACATGAAGAGTTTTTCTTCTTCTTCATCGTTCTTCAGTCAGAAATCAGGTTACAGCGCCAATAGCTTCAGTCAGATATCAGGTTACAGCACCAACAGCTTCAATGAATTGTGTGATTCTCTTCATGTCATTCATGGAAACCCTCAAGTCTGAAACTAGCGTCGTCTCAGCAGGCCATATTTTCAGCCTCTCTTCTTGGTAGAGTTGACCGACATGAAGAATGACATGAAGGATTATTGTCATCTCCGAAGTTCATGGCAGATTGCTTCCATGGGAACTAGCTGTAGTTAAGCCAGTTACTCTCACCTCCTGAAATATGTATATACATTATTAAATGTTCATGCAGAAGCTAAGTTATACAATATATATATATATATATATATATATATATATATATATATTGCAGAATAACCAGATGTCAAGGTTACAATACTCTTTTGACCCACAGACTTTCCGACATGTCGCAGTATTGTTTTTTATCACGAGGTTGTTTGACAAACACTGACTCACCATATTTGTAAGTTGACACTGAGTACACGTTCAATATACTCTATCAAATTTATACGTTTCCGCTGAAGATGGATGTGTCGGGCCATTGGCACAAATGAACCGGCGACACAACGCTTTTCCATTCTCTGGACTACATCCTGCTGGAAATCTAGTAGGATCATTGTCCTGCTACATGAGAGATCCAGCGGGAGTTTGAGAATGTCCTGCTACATGAGAGATCCAGCGAGAGTTTGAGAATGTCCTGCTACATGAGAGATCCAGCGGGAGTTTGAGAATGTCCTGCTACATGAGAGATCCAGAGGGAGTTTGAGAATGTCCTGCTACATGAGAGATCCAGCGGGAGTTTGAGAATGTCCTGCTACAAGAGAGATCCAGCGAGAGTTTGAGAATGAACGCTGAAGAAGAAATGTATAAGTTGAGACTGAGTAAATGTTCAATATACGCTATCAGATCATCACCATCAGGTGCTAATCCTGCTGGCGCAGGCGGTCATCTCTCCACAGCTCTCTGCCTACAGTATTATGTATCAAAGTCGGTGTTGTTTCCTTGCCGTGCCAGGCTGTCAAACTGTCTAATATTTTCTCACGTTGTCGCTCTCTGTCTCTGGTGCCTTCAATCTTGCCTGTTGTGACTATGTTCTCTAAACCTGCCTGTCTCATGAAGTGGCCAAAAAAAGAAGATTGCCTTTTTCTTATATTGTTGATTAATGTCCGTTTCGTATTTCAAATGGTTTATGAAATTATTTCCTTGGTTAGCAGCAATTACGTGAGTTTTGTACTTAATCTGTACGAGTGTGTGCCTTGCTGTTTTGTGAAATCTCCGGAGCTAGACTATGTGTGTTTGTTTGAGAACTCCAGGAATTGCGAGTGATTAGCTCTTACTTCCTATGTGCAGTGGAGTGGATTTTCTGAGTTTTCTTTCATACCCAGGAGACTTCAGTTTTCGACTTAGTGCACTACCTATTGAAGGATCCTTCTGTTCAGAGGGGGTCTTGTAGAGATGACATTCTACAAAGCTTCCACAATAAGAGAGCCTCAATATAACGGCGTGTTATCTACTAAGATTTTTGGTTGCAGGAGTGGTTTGTCTAGTGGGTCACTGGTGAGACTCACAGACCCAACCGCATACGTGAGCTAACATGGGGGGGGGGGGTGGAATTTCGAAGACTTGCATCACAGTGAGAAAATCTACCGCAAGGTCCTGCTTCGCCATATATAATTGCTTGACCTACCATTTTTATTGAGGACCATATGTTATCTATTACTGTCAGGGTCGTAGAAACGTATGGGGTAAGGGAGGGGTAAAACAAAGACCATTTGCCCATTTTCATTGCAACTCCCTCTTTTTTTTCATTTTCATTGAAACTTCCTTTTTTTATTTTCATTGCAACTCTCTTTTTTCATTTTCATTGTAGTTCACTCTTATTTCAATGGATTTGTTGATGACATTTTAGTTTTAATCGTTAAGGAAGAAAGAGAGGCGGGGGGGGGGGGGGGTTACACGTCGATTATCTAAGTTAATATTATTGAAAGTTCACAGTACTGAAAGTTCACAGAACTGAAAGTTCACAGTGCTGAAAGTTCACAGAACTTAAAGTTCACAGTACTGAAAGTTCACAGTAGCGAACGTTCACACTACTGAAAGTTCACAGCACAGAAAGATCACAGTACTGAAAGTTCACAGTAGCGAACGTTCACACTACTGAAAGTTCACAGCACAGAAAGATCACAGTACTGAAAGTTCACAGTGCTGAAAGTTCACAGTGCTGAAAGTTCACAGTACTGAAAGTTCACAGTACAGAAATATCACAGTACTGAAAGATCACAGTACAGAAAGTTCATAGTATTGAAAGTTCACAATATTGAAAGCTCACAGTACTGAAAGTTCACAGTATTGAAAGTTCACAGTACTGAAAGTTCACAATATTGAAAGCTCACAGTACTGAAAGTTCACAGTACTGAAATTTCACAGTATTGAAAGTTCACAGTAATGAAAATTCACAATATTGAAAGCTCACAGTACTGAAAGTTCACAGTATTGAATGTTCACAGTACTGAAAGTTCACAATATTGAAAGTTCACAGTATTGAAAGTTCACAGTACTGAAAGTTCACAATATTGAAAGTTCACAGTATTGAAAGTTCACAGTACTGAAAGTTCACAATATTGAAAGCTCACAGTACTGAAAGTTCACAGTACTGAAAGTTCACAGTATTGAAAGATCACAGTACTGAAAGTTCACAATATTGAAAGTTCACAGTACTGAAAGTTCACAATATTGAAAGTTCACAGTACTGAAAATTCATAGTACTGAATTTTCACAGTACTGAAAATTCATGTTCTGATTTCCTAAGAGGAGAGTTATAACCTCCCAAACTAATTCCCTTATCTGCGGGATTGATCATTGTCTTCTTTTGCGTTCAGCACCGGCGGCCATGTTACATTGTCACGCCTGTCCTCAGTTCAAAGTTCACTGTCTTCTCCAGGTCAAAGCTGTTACCCACAGCATTTGCCTCAAATATACATCCTCTGTCCAGGTCTACTGTCTCTGCTCTTTGTGTGCTGGGCAGTCCTGAAGTATGTGTTCAAGAGTTTGGGTTCCCGATCCACCTGGATATTGAACTGTATAAGAGATCCTGGGTAGGTAAATGTGATCAAATATTCTGCAGTGGCTCGTTCTAAGGCGAAAAAAATGTGGTATGTTGATATCTTTGGAGGTAATCCACCATTGTCTTAGTTCCTAAAGAAACTAGACATATTAATATATATGTATAGGTCTATATATCACTGGGTTTGATAACACTGTAAGACTAAAAGCCTCGCGTGATCAGTTTTAGAACCAGTTCAATAATTCTATACAGATTATTAATTTTATTAACAACGCGAAAACATTTTAAGACGTCGAACTGGCATAAAATCACGTGATACGATCGTGAATCAGCAAACACAAATAATGTAATGTAAGGATAAGACGAATGACAATGCAAAATCTAATCCGGGTTTATCTCGAGTAATCGTGCCTCTGTTTGTTTGTTTGTTTGTTTGTTAGGAATCCTTTTAAATCACTCTTGTACATATAGGTTTAAAGATATATATTAAAAGGATTGAAGATTTCCTGAAATGGGAGGGATATCTTGTGGACATACTTGATAAGAGCATTCAAAAATAGTTGATTTTATTTTTGCTGTGTGTTTGTTTGCGTGCGCTCTCAAAGTAACCAGTATTGATCATATGTGTTTTCGTGCGGTTTTCCTAAGCGTAATGTAGTTGTTTGCTATGATTTCAGTTTTGTCATTGCTGGACTTCAGAAATGATTCAAGGGCTCTACAAGTTTTTTAAAAAGAGTTATATCATGCAAAACAGAACTAAAAATAAGGCTGGAGATGGCTTTAGCGCCCTTGTCAAGGATAACTGTGATTTGGAAAAGCAACATCAGTGTTGGAGTGAAAATCAAACTGTATAGGTCGCTGGTGCTTTCCGTTGTGTTGTATGGTTGTGAGAGTTGAACACTCACTGCGGACATGGAGAGAAGATTACAGGCTTTCGAGTATAAATGCTACAGAATAATTCTACGAATTTCCTATAGGGAACATAAGACCAATGTGTACGTAAGAAATAAAGTAGAGATGTGTGCAGGTGTCCAGGAGCCATTGCTTTCAATAGTGAAACGACGAAAACTAGCATGGTTCGGACATGTATGCAGGCACGATTCCCTGTCAGAAACAATACTGCAGGGATCTGTCACGGGTGGAAGAAGCAGAGGAGGGTAAATAAAGGCATGTACAGACAACATCAAGGAATGGACAGGGCAAGATATTTCCACACTCATCCGCATCGCTGATGATAGAATTCGCTGGAGGACTCTGTGTGCTGAGGCATCCAATGTGGTACCCCTACGACCCTGAATGGTTACAGGTTTATTGATTGATTGATCATGTGGGTCAAAAAAGGTATTACTGCTGTGACATACGCATGTGGTTGTATCTGTGGGTCCCACAAATGACCCACTAGTCAAACTAGTGACCACATGCAACAGAAAACCTTAGTAGATGACATGCCGTTATATTGAGGCTCTCTTATGGAAGCTTTGTAGTATGTCATCTATACAATTATAGACCCCCTCTGAGTAGAAGCCTCCTTCAATATGCATTACACTAAGCCGAAAGCTGAAGTCTTCTGGATATGAAAGAAAGCTCAGAAAAACCACCCCACTGCACATAGGAAGTAAGAGCTAATCGTTCGCAAGTCCTGAGGCTCTCAAACACATAAACAGTGTAAAACTAAAAATAGTACTTAAAAGAACAAATGTTTTTTTTTTAGTTTCACTTAGTATCAGCTGACAAACTAAATGGTTATGGAGTGTAAACACGAAAAAAATACAAATAACAATACACAAGGCAATTTCAACGTTTCGAACCGTTAGGTCTTTGTCAGGGATATACAAAACAAACAGTGAGAAAAAAACGGCTAAAACAATGTTAATACGACAGAGGCACTAGATACACTATTCACATGTAAACAATACGAAGTTCAAGGTGACAATGATGTGCGTGTAAACATGTAGTCATGGAAGCGGGTTTTGTTGAAAGTTATGAGAAGAGAAAGAAAAAAGTATTACCCGAAATAACATGGACAGCAATACAACAAGAACAACACCAACACATATTTAAACAAATGAATGTTCGGAGTTAAGTACAAAAGGCTTGAGATACCTTTGGTTCCATTACCAAATGTTCCAGGATGTAGCAGTAACACCAACCTTTCAGAAGTATTGCCGATATTGAGTCCAATTGCTGCTGAAGACGGATGTGTCGGGCCATTGGCGCAAATAAAACGGCGACACAATGCATTTCCATTCTCTGGACTAAATCCTGCTGGAAATTTAGTAGGACAATTGTCCTGCTACAAGAGAGATCTGGCGGGAGTTTGAGAATGAACGCTGAAGAAGAAGAAGAGTCCAATTTGCTGCTTTTGTAAGTCCAATTTTGTAAGTGTCGTATTCAGGTTCATTCATTCATTTTCTTTTTTGCGCTGAAGTTAGCGCATAGGGCATATGTCAGATCTCTACAATTCTGTCTGTTCAAAGCTATTCTGTGCAGTTCTTGAATAGTATGAATATTGGTTGTTTTACTTTCTCTACGTATTGTTCTTCTGAGTGTTTCTTTTGGTGTACTCCTGGCTCTTCTGCCTGTTGGTATCCATGCAAGAAATTGGTGGTGTATTCTGTTACTGTCTGAGCGTAGGACATGTCCGATGTAGGACCAACGACGCTTTCTAATAACATCTTTGATCTTAGTTTTGGTGTTTCTCTTCTCTGATTGTTTCGTTAGATCTGAATTCACTCCAATGGGTGTTAGTTATCCTATGAAGACATTTGTTCTCGAAACTCAGTAATTTCTTTTCTGAAGATGAAGAGCTTACAGTTTGTCACGAAATAATTTGTTTGAATGAAAAAGAATTGGAATGAACTGACTTCTGTTACAGAAATCGGTCTGGACTTTATGATGTTAGTTGATTAATCCAACGATCGACGGAATGACCCAGACTCGATTAGAGAAACTGCCTGCATACACATTCAACGTTTCAACCAAAAGGTCTTTATCACGACACAAACAAAACATCAAAAGACGACGACTGGAAAAATTATCACAACATCCAACGGAAATATTACTGGCATCTCATTTCCATATTTCCATTGGATGTTGTGATAATTTTTCCATTCGTCGTCTTTTGATGTTTTGTTTGTGTCGTGATAAAGACCTTTTGGTTGAAACGTTGAATGCGATTTGTGTATTGTAATTTTTATGATTTCTTGTGTGCTCATCATTGCCCATTATTACCTACTAGTTTTAGCTATAGTCTGCCGTGTCTCACTGAAGCGATATATAAACCTGTGTTCTACGTAAGTCTAATATTTTGCTTCAAATTTTAAAAATGTGGCTTTCATCGTGCTAACGAGTGTCCAAGATTCACATCCATATATTACAACTGGGAATATGTAAGCTCTAAGAAAAGTTAGTTGTGTTATTTTATTACAGCTCATCCATATGTTTTTAATTTGCAATCGCCATCTGACTGCTTCATAGCAATCAGTTGCTGTTTTTACGACAACTAAGGTAATTTATATAGCTTTGAACAGACAGAATTGGAGAGATATGACTTCTGCCCTATGGGCTAACTTCAGCACAAAAGGAAAATGAATTAATGAATGAAGGTAATTCAGAACCAATGTAATTCGGAGCTGATAACTTTCTCTTTGTTACCTGTTATGGATCTGTTATCCTGTTATGTTTTGGTCAAAGGGCATGAGCCCATGGACCGCTGGATCAGCAACCAACCAACCATCCTGTTATGTTATGACCTGCCCTCACCTACTTCTTCCATTCACATACTCTGAGCAACTTATTTTCTGTTTCTACCATTAATGTCTTTCCACATTTGATTAATTTTCTCTTTGTCTCATCTACCCGTTGTTGTAAGGGGTGTCAGTTCGTTGATGTACAACATGCAAACATTTTCACACAACACGTGAAAAAAAGTCCTTGTTATTTTGATTGTTTATCTTCTTCTTCTGCGTTCATTCTCAATCTCCTGCAGATTAGCAGAATGTAGTCCGGAGAACGGAATGCGTTGTGTCATGGTTTACAGCATTGCTGTGATATCTGCGCCTTTCGGCCTGACACATCAGACTTCAGCATGGCTTTGGGTCATTGATCCTATATGGGATGGGCCAGCCAACTCCATCCCATAACCTCCTTAGTCACCTTTTACAACATGCGTGGAAGGTAAACAGTGTTGCTATTGTTTGCTCCCCTTTCGCGCCCGGCAACTTGCGGGCGGATTGTTTATTATTTCTCATTCAAAATGTTTTAGACCCTACATTTATTATTTTCATAATTTATTAGTTGTATTAGCATTCCGTAACAATTTTTGATCAGTAACATAATTATCATTGTTCTTAGCATTTCTTACCAGTGTTACCGTGGCACCCTCCACTTTGCCAGACGTCATCTGACAATTATTGTTACTTTCCCTCTTCATGTAGTATATTTGTATATTTTTATCTTCGCATCTGTTGTATATTGACATACTATTCTAAGTTTAACAGGCAAGATTGAAGGCACCAGAGACAGAGGGCGACAACGTGAGAAAATATTAGACAGTTTGACAACCTGGCACGGCAAAGAAACAACAACGACTTTGATACATAATACTGTGGACAGAGAGCTGTGGAGAGCCATGACCTTCTACGCCACCCGGCATGGCACCTGATGATGATGATTCTAAGTTTCGATCAGTTGACATTGTGACAGTTCGAGAAAATAGTTCCGTTACTTTATCGGCACGAGGGTGTGAATCGGTTAACAACCTTAAGTATTATATTTCTGAAGTTTAAAACACTACATTTGTGAGCTAGTGAAGGTCGATAAATAGATAATAAATCAAAATGGCGAATGTAGAAAAGTAGTTTGAGTTAACCCATGACCTTCGGTATCTAAGCATGTGTGCTAACCCATTTCAAGTAATAGGTCATCTGAATATTGACGTGATTTGCATTGAGTGGCGAAAGTATAAATAAATGGTCAATGAAAAACATGGCAATAGTCGGAATGGTCTAAGGTAGTTGAGGTTCCACGCAGCCCTGTATAAAGTAGGTAGTGATTAAATGCAACTATAAAACAATGTTCAAAAGAAATTTAACACAGTCACAGTAACAATGTTCAATAGAACTTTAAACATGTGTGTGTGTGTGTGTGTACTTGCGTGCGTGTGTGCGCGTGCTTTTGTTTTCGTTCGTTCGTTCGTCCATCACAAGTGATGATGACAATTTTTTTAACATCCATTTTTGAAAATTCAGTTAGAATTATGACCATGGTAGTTCGTAGAGGGCTAATGAGCTACATCATTATTCGAGCCCTACTCGAGCTGTAAATGTTATTGGACAGTTCAGGCATGGAATGACCACTGTAGGCAGATTATGGTCAATCCGTAACTTTCTAGCTACTCTCCGCTGTTGGGCTGCAACATTTCTCATATTTCACACGATGATGCGTTCTTTTTTACTGTAGCGCAACGTAGATCTATTTGGGCAAGTTCTTCCCATGTGTCTTAGTCTATTTCAAACTCTTTCAGTCAAGTGAACGAAAGAAGATGAAGAAACTCTTTCAGTGAGGTCTTTAAGGAGTCTTTGTAGCGCTTCTTTTGGCCACCTTGAGATCATTTACCCTTCTCCAGCTCATCATAGAGAAGTATCTTTGGCTGGCAATGGTTTGGCATGCGTACCAAATGACCTGCCCAACTAATCTGTGTCTGCATCAGGATAATTTAAATGCTGGGAATACTTGATATGTCAAGGACAGTGGTATCTGGATGATGTTCATAACTTTTCTGAGACAAGTTGTGTGAAAGTGATTGAGTTTCTTAACAACACACATCAGAATTTTAACACAGTCATTTTCACATAGTCATTTTAACACAGTTTTGCGGTGCAGTCTGTTTATGATGTAGTGTGAATTTGGTTGGGACATATCTGCATATAGTACTATTCGTTTTGAGACAGTGACCCAACGGGCCATCCATTGTTGTTTACTGTTATTGAGGATAATGTTGTTAGCTGTTCTAGGTTTGGTGGAAATTCTTGGTGTGGGCATACTTGCTCCTTTTTTTGGCCAGTTTATCAACACTTTCATTTCCGCTGATACATGTATGGCCTGGTATCCATTGTAGTGTAGTATTGATGTCATATGATGTAAGTATGTTTGTAGCTTGAAGTATGTTGCTTATAGTTTTCTCTGCTGTTGGATTCCAGTTTTCAGGGTCTTGTAGAGCAGAGAGTCTTGTAGATTCTGTGAATATTACTAGTTTTTTGTGTGGACGTATTCCACATTGCTGTATTTGGTGGTGATGTGTGAGAGTGTTTCTGATATTTCCTTCACATCTGCATCATAGTTGCTGTAGAACTCTCCACAATGAGCAGATAACTCTATTGATGTTTTATCAGGTAGGACTATGAGAGAGTCATATCCTGCATTGATGGTGGCTTTAAAGTCTGACCCATTTATGTATGCTTGGATTCAGTCCTTAAGGTAGCAGTCGACAGTCTCTAGTGTAATGTACTTATGGTGTTTTTGGTTTGTTGTCTTGGCTACTGACTTATCAATCAATTAGTTTAGTGTTTTTAGTTTTTGTGGCAGTATGAGGGATGCATGTGTTGGGATATTTGATATCTTTCAGAATCCCCTCTATCTTCAGGAATGTGATGTTTTTGTTTAGCTCTTCTGTTAGCTGTGCTTTTGATTTTTGTTTTAGTCTTATTTTGCGTGTCATTTTGTTGATATATTAAAAGGGAGGGGGAGGGGAACGAGTTATGTAAAGAAATATATCAGAGGTGTAGCATATATGAAATAAATCAGGGTGGGGGTAACAGGTGCCTGAATGAGGAGCAACGAATAGCAACACTGTTTTATCTTCCATGCATGTCGTATAAGGTGACTAAAGAGGTTATGGGGTGGAGTTGGTTGATCCTTCCAATATACGGTCTGTGACCCAGAAGTCATCCTGGAGTCGGAAGTGCCAGGCCGAAAAGCGCAGATGTGCTGTAAACCATGACACAACACATTCGGTTCTCCGAACTACATCCTGTGAATCTTCAGGATTTTGAGAACGAAAACAGAAGAAGGTAACATAAATAATGAAAACACGTTTTAGCGTTGCTAATCTATACACCAACCGCAGAACATGGACATGTCCTTTCAGATGGTGTAAGTCTATGTTCTGCGGTTTTTTGTGTAGAAAAACACCTTTTTGTTGTGAAAAAAAGGGGTACTTTGATCTAGTTATCAACCAAAATTAAGAATAAGGTTGTTCTGCGGTCAAGTAGAGTGCACACGTTTGTAGAAGAACTCCATCTTTATTGGATAACCGGGTTCAGAAACTAACAACAAATGTATAACTAGGACATATTGATATATACCATAATTATCAAACACGTGATAGAAGTAATTGATGTAAACCGGAGATTTTAACCTAATGTTCTTACATGTAATGTCGTCAGTTCACTGAGAACGTGTTTGTTAACCACTCAGCCATAAGTATGTAATTATCTGGCAATGTCTTCATGTCATTGTGAATGCGTTAGTTAACCCATAGGTCACAAAGAGGCAGATATCTGGTCATTTCGTCAAGCCACAGTATTGACGATATAACATGATCAACCGTAGTCGTAACCTTCGATAAGAGTTTCCATGTTGTTCCGACAGGTCGAGGTTGTGCTTGAACTAGTTACGGGCACGGAGTGGGTGGGTGGAACAACAAAGAAACCTGTCACAAGGGCCAGATTTGTGCCCTGATGTCGACGTCTATTTCGGCAACGTTAGACTCGAAATACCATCGAGTCGAATAGCTGCTGGAACAGAGGACGTAGCACTTATGGGAATGCCCCACGTGCCGTGAGACCAGTTTCTAATCAAGAATCAAGAAGAATCATGGTCACAGAAAATGGACCCATCAGAAGAAAATATAACGATGTTAATAATATAACTAATGAAATAAATGAACTACTTTTCGCAGACGATCAGAGCCTCATATACGCAAACGAAGAACAACTACAAAATCATGTTAGCTCACTATCTGCAACATGTAGAAAATACAACATGAAGATCAATACACAAAAGACGGAAACTATGAAAATATGCAGAACACCAAGTCCACTAAACATACAGATAGACAATATAGGAGTAAAACAAGTAACAGAGTTCAAATATCTCGGTAGTATTTTTTACAGAAAATGGAAGCCTCGATAGAGAAATAGAGATGAGATGTCAAAAGGCAAATGCAGTAACATACCAACTGCCACCACTACTTCTTAATCCCAATATCGAGATGGAAGTTAAGAGACAAATGATCTACAGTATGTTCCTACCAACACTGTGTTACCAGTGCCAAACCTGGTCTCTCTCATCTTCACATTACAGAAAGATAGTGACATGTGAGATGAAATGCTTGAGGAAAGCTGCCGGGGTCACCAGGCTTGATAGATTACAAAATGAATAGATCAGGGAAAGAATAGGTATAATATCTTGTACAGATTACACAGAGAGAGAACAGATCAAGTGGTTTGGCCACATTATGAGAAAGCATCACGAAAAGTTGCCCGTATAGGAATATAACCAAATGAGATCATGGTACAAAACCAGAGGAAGACCACGGAAAAGATGGATAGAAAACGTCAGGAACATCCTGAACAGACACGGTCATAGCACAGCCGAGGCTACACATCTGGCATTAGAATGCAAGCTCAAGCTCCAATCACCCCTGCGCTTAACGGCAAGAGTGGATCACAAACCCCCTGGGGAAAGACAATAAACAATAATAGAACTTCGAGGGAATACGGGATTGTGACACTTGTTCCGTATGCCAGGTTGTGCTGTTGAAACAGCGTGAACAAGGAAACGTGATTTAATAATTTGAATATCTTTTCACTTCGTTACTTTTTTTTTTAAAGCAGTTAAACATCGTATTCATCTGAACACACATACACCTGCTCTAACACGTTTTACTAATTCGATATAATCCTTTCCTGAATATTTGGCGTCAAGTTGTTATTTGCATAGTTTGCAGAACTGAATGAAGCATAAATAGAAACATCACAAAAAGGCAAGAACATATTATTACTTGTTAATTTTTAAAGAAACTTTTTCTGTACACATAATAAATAATATAAACGTCGTGTACACTGTCGAGGTTTTGGGTACAACGTAAAACAATATTGGAGAATCGATTACAAGATTACATGAAAAATCTCTGCTCGACTTCTTCACGGATAGTCGTATCAACAATATTTGTCTGTTCATTCAAACAATGAATATGATCACCTCTGTTCAAGAGAAACAAATAATAGTAACGTTAAATAATAGTAATAGTACAGTCATGTAGAAGTCGAATTATCGAGCTGAAATGTGCAAATATCCCAGCAATGATGTAAGCAACGCTTCCTTGCATTACGTTGTACGGACTACACCATGCTTACCGGAAATAGTATGAGGGCAGACATTGAAGAAGACGTCGTTTCAATATTGACTATTGTCTGTCCCCATGTCAATGATGATGGTTGATAGTATCCATACTTGTCGTTAAGGAGTGGGAGCCTCAGTTGTCGTTCCAAGGCCAGTTGAGTCGCCTTGGTTGCGTTAAGTCTATGGTTGTTCAAGGCTATCTTGATGTTTTTCTATTCACCGCTTTCTTTGGCTTTATGTCCGGATATTCTTTTGTTATATAATATTATTGGTATTTGATTTGGGTTCATTCTCATAAGGTGACCGAACCATTTTACTTGCTGTCTTTCGATATGTTCAATACATGATATTATACCAACTCTTTTTCACATTTCTTCATTTCTTATTTATCAAGTTTTGTAACGATTGCAGTTTTTCCTCAGACACTTCATTTCACATGTAACGATTTTCCTCTGCTGCGATGCTTTTAAAGACCATGTTTGACATTGGTATGAAAGTGTTGGTATTAAATTGTAGATATTATCTGTCTTTTTATTTCCATCTTGATCTTTGGGTGGAGAAGTAATAGTGAAAGTTGGTAGGTCACTGTATTTGCTTTCTGATACTTTGTTTCTAGTTCTCTGTCTAGTTTCCATTTTTTGAAAAAAAATGCCGCATGGATACTTAAAATATTTGGCTTGTTTCACTTTGGTGTTATCTATTGTTATAACCATTGGTGTGCTGATTTGCTAATATTCAAAGGCAAATAGTACTTCGTTGATTTCATTATTAATTTCCTCATCATGTTTATTTGCAATATTTCCTCTCTTTGCTGATGTGAGCTTTTATTATGCTGTTCATGTATATGTTGGAAACTAGAGGTGAAAGCACACATCCTTGTCTAACTCCAGATCTTGTTTCGAAATGTTAAATCATTCCATCTGTTGTCCTTATTGAGCTTTGATATTTTTGGTATAACACTTTTATATTATCTAACAGCTGTCTTCTGATGTTATAATTGTGTACGGTTTCCCAGAGAATATCTCTATCTACTTTGTCGTTTCACAAAGTATGTAAAAGCTTCGAAGGATTTGCTTTCCAACCAACTTACATACCAAAGCTGTCCAAGCAGACGTAACTTGAATTATTTTGCTCAGGATGTAAAGCAATGTTCTTGTTTCATGCTTTGTATATCAACAACGCATGAGAAGAGTCCCAAAACTAATGCAAAGTCGAATGAAACATTCTGAACGGCGCGGAGATCGCAGCTGATCTCCTTCTTCTTCTCGTTCGCAGTTGTGACAAGTCTACGCAGAAAGTCCGGTTTCCTTAATGTATGCCGATGTATTTGTGTTCCTGTGTTGCTCCATTCTTTACCAGCATATATGCCTCCTCATTTTCTGATATGCCACAGTGGGATGGTATCCACTATAGTACTACCGTTCTTAGATGCTCACTACAGCTGATCGTTAACCACGACATGGTAACCATGTAAACCACGGCAAAACACATTTCGCTGTGTTGTGTCTGAACTACATTCTGCCAACTTGCAATAGTGTGAGAACAAACGCATCGAAAAATGAGGGGTTTTTTTTTTTTTTTTTGGTTTTTTTTACAGCTTTGCTCGTTTTTAGATTTCCAAATTATATATCAATAAATGCAAGAAGCGAGTTACTTAATAATATCAGACAGGTGCAATATTTAATTCGTGGAATATTATGAGACATTGAGATCTGAATAACATAGTAATAACAGGTAAGATAGATCGATGACGACAGAATGAGAAAATATTTGAGATGGTTTAACATCGTGGCACGACAAAAAGTCAATGATTGTTTTGATACAAGATATTAAAAATAAGATTTAGTCAACAATATAATACATCCAGAAACAACAAGTTAAATGGTACGGCCACATAACCAGACAGAAAGAGCAAAGTATTATCCCAAAAAACACAACACTTAACAAACGATACGAAAACAATCGACCTATTGGACGTCCTCGTAAAAGGTGGATAGATAGTGTATTAGAGACACTGGAAATATAACAGCGGAAGAGGCAAATAGAAGGACAAAAGACCGTTCACTCACTCTCCCCTCAACACTGAAAGGTACATGAGGACAGAAAGAAGAAGTTGAGATCCATGATTGCATACGTTAGTTGGCACGGAACTTGATCGTATCAATAAAACACACAGGCTCTATACTACTGTTATGGATTGTAGGGGTACTGCATTTTTGCATTCACACACGAGTCCTTCAATTATTCTCTTTTCTTCTTCTGTATTCTTTCAATGCATCATTTTCCTGCACGCAGATTTGATAATACCGTAAACAGATTCAACCAATCAGCTGCATCGCTTTTGATAACATCGCAAAATGATTGGCTATTGAGTTACGTCTGGAAATTGTAGTCCACATGCACCCACCATGCATGATGCGACCTGTTGTTGACCCCATACCATAGACATCTCAAGTTATGAATTTATGCAAGTCCAATAATACTGTTCCCAGTTGCATTCGTAAATCTTCATGAAACTTAAAATGTGAAGTCTACTATAGGTAAACGAACTCGTCATTGTATCCACAACGTTCGAAAATTCCAAACATTGACTGACTTACATTCATTAGTCACGCCGTGCTCTGTGCGAGCGATGGAACGTTTCAATCTAAAATGATTCATACTTTAAGTGAAATAAAACTAAATTTTATTATAAAACCAACAATGTAGGCCCATTATTATGTTATTAACTTATTAATATTATGCTTATGATTGTCTAGACCTACATACAAGTTACAAAACCGTAAAAATGCAATGTTATTTTTATTTATTTATAAGTTAGTCTGTGACGAGGTTCTATCCTATGATGATGATAATGTGTGTTATTCTATGATGATCTATCTAGCCCTACTGCATAATGAAAAAAATGCAGGCTAAATCACACTCAACGGTAACTAATTATGTCCTTAGGACACAATGATCATTGACAGTTATTAGTGAGTTAGTATTATAATTATGATGAATAAAATAATCAATGCCGGTGGTATTCAGAATTCATGAAGTACCTTAAGTGAACCTTTTGTTTTGTAGGCGTACCCGTAATACACACTCAGACGTGTTAAGTTAAAGTTACTGCGGGTTTTGTCCTCATGCACTATGTGCTATCAACCATGTATCTATATTCTATAGGCATTATTGCATATTTATCAATCATAAGGTTAATCAACTGCTTAACAACAACAACGATACACATGATAATGATTATATTTAATTAATATAATATATTACATTATATAGGCCTACTTTTACACTTTATAATTAGGCTACTGCTGGAATCCTGTTCATTTGTTCGCTGTGTAAGTTTTAAGTTTGTAGGCTACACTGAGTGAGTATTGACAAAAATGATCTACAGGGCAATATACATTATAGAGTATTTAGCTTATTTTCTTAAACCACTGATATTTTGAAGTGTTTTATTACTCCAAAGGAAGATTTATAGCCTACAATATAATATAATAATAGGGCTAAATTTTTATATCTTACATAAATTTAGTTACTTCTGCTTGATTTCTGGCATATTTTGCTTTCCTTTGGATATCCTAATTATCACCAACAGAACTAAGAAGCGGTTATATCAAAATGGGCAAGACACTTTATTCTCCATGGCAGGATAAGGTTACTGCACAAGACCAAGATTCCATGAACAAGAGCCGCATCCCAAGAGAAGCACTGTAACATTAACAGGGTGCTAGAAGAAGAAGAAGAACAAAATTGAGATACAAAGATGTATGAAAATCATCTCTGATACCTATCTGAGAAGTGGGTGGAAGATCGAGTCATATGGAGAACAATCCTGCCGGTGTAGATGTGATAGGACATTTGAGAATTCAATATCAAGCAGAATGGAAGACTGAAGGTTCAGACACAAGGCACAAAAATCTAACATTGACATGTTCCATTTTTATTCTGAATAATCTTGCTCCAGGATCGGCAGATTTATCAATGAAAACATTTTCATTCGACTTGTCCTTGATTAACATAATCGGATACAGTCTTGTTTCGGACTGTCAAGATGTGAAAAGTACCTGACTTTAACTCATAAAATATGAGATATCACTTGAACTGGCTCTTAGTCATCCCTATATCATAGTCCACGTGCACCATTGCATGCAATAATTTTAAAACATCCTTGTGGGATGGGACAGTCTTCTTCTTCAGCGTTCATTCTCAAACTCCGGCTGTATCTCTCTTGTAGCATGACCCTGGTCCTACTAGATTTCCAGCAGGATGTAAACCAGAAAATGGAAATGCGTTGTCACCATTTTATTTGCGCCAATGGCCTGGCACATCCGTCTTCAGCGGGATGGGCCAGTCAAAATGGTTTAGTGGCTAGATGTGGTCTGTGGCCATATTTTGCCCATGCCTATTCTAGACTACCATCTTTTTAAACTACCTGTTAGTAGCCATCTCTTACCATTAGTAGTTTAGTCATTTATCTTCTTCTTCGGCGATCATTATTTATCTTATGTTATAGAATTGATATTGTAACATCTCGTTTCTAGTGCATTTTTGTGCGAGATCCTTGCAGATTATCTCTTAAAGTTAATTCTTCTGCATTTGCTCTCAAACTCCTGCAAATTAACAGGATGTAGTCCCGAGAACGGAATGCATTGTGTCATGGTTTACAGCAGTCTATATGTTACATAAGTACTTTGTCAGAGAGACCAGAATTACGGCCAATATTACCATCTATTTACAGAAATTTCTTTGTGTCTCCAGATATCCATGCCATCCTGGCATGGGGGCATATATCCCAAACAGCATTGAAATCTAAAACCTCGATTGTAAGTGCTGTAACCGTAAACAGATTGTGATCAAGAAAAACCAAGAACTGCAGAGGTTGAGAGAGTGCAGAGCAAGATGGCATCAGGGGACACCACGACTGTACAGCATCATCCTGTCACCATTCACACTGAGGTTGTTATAGTTGGTAAGTACATCCTATACTACATTCACACTGAGGTTGTTATAGTTGGTAAGCACATCCCTATCAATAAACCCATAACCCTTCAGGGTCGTAGGGGTACCACATTGGATGCTTCAGCACACAGAGTCCTCCAACGAATTCTATCCTCAGCCATGCGGATGAGTGTGGAAATATCTTGCCCTGTCCATTCCTTGATGTTGTCTGTCCATGTCTTTATTTTCCCTCCTCTGCTTCTTCCACCCTCGATAGTTCCCTGCAGTATTGTTTTTGACAAGGAATTGTGCCGTCATACATGTCCGAACCATGCTATACTACATTCACACTTGAGGTTGTTATAGTTGGTAAGCACATCCTATACTACATTCACACTGAGGTTGTTATAGTTGGTAAGCACATCCTATACTACATTCATACTTGAGGTTGTTATAGTTGGTAAGCACATCCTATACTACATTCACACTTGAGGTTGTTATAGTTGGTAAGCACATCCTATACTACATTCACACTTGAGGTTGTTATAGTTGGTAAGCACATCCTATACTACATTCACACTGAGGTTGTTATAGTTGGTAAGCACATCCTATACTACATTCACACTTGAGGTTGTTATAGTTGGTAAGCACATCCTATACTACATTCACACTTGAGGTTGTTATAGTTGGTAAGCACATCCTATACTACATTCACACTGAGGTTGTTATAGTTGGTAAGCACATCCTATACTACATTCACACTTGAGGTTGTTATAGTTGGTAAGCACATCCTATACTACATTCACACTTGAGGTTGTTATAGTTGGTAAGCACATCCTATACTACATTCACACTTGAGGTTGTTATAGTTGGTAAGCACATCCTATACTACATTCACACTTGAGGTTGTTATAGTTGGTAAGCACATCCTATACTACATTCACACTTGAGGTTGTTATAGTTGGTAAGCACATCCTATACAACATAAAAGAAACCAAAGGAACTTGTTATCTTTGCTGCTTACCTACATACTGGAAGAATAGATAACAGCTAAGATCTTTACAGAACTGCCAAATATAGCCTGTTGGATTTAAGTTTTACTGCAGTTAGTACATATTATCGATCTTGTGCCCGATATAAATATTTATATTTCTTTAGTGATTTATTTTATGATCATAATAATTAAAGGATTATTTACTATCACTTTTTGTGAAGTTGAAACACTGCTCATTGTAAATATTGAAAATTTCTCACAGGGAATGGTCCATCAGCTATTTCTTTGTCGAACATGTTGGCTGGTAATCGGCCATACTATAAAGGAACTCCTCTGTCCAATGAATTTCTGACCAGAAGATTGAAGGAAAATATGGGCGTAACTCTGCTAGAACAAGTGAGTTGTTATTTTATAGAGTTTATGAAACCATTTGTAAAAATTCTTGAGACCAACAGGAATTGAACCAGTAGGTTCTAACAGCACCAAATCGAGATGCAGTTAGTCAAGTACGGAAAAGCCTGTTTACTCTAGTTTCTAGTTGCCAGGCGATTTGGTGCCATTAGAATGAACTGGTTAAATTCCCGTTTGAATTTACTTGTAGAACCATGTGTAATGTTTAGTTAATTTGAGTGCATTTGTATTACCAGTTACCGTAAGGGGAACAAAGAATAGTAACACTGTATCTTCTGGCATGCATGTCGTAGAGGGGACATGCGACTAGCAACTAGATCCTGTACAAAGTCAAAGTAACCCACCAATGCTGTGAAGTTGGATGTTTTTTTGTGTGTGTACTATGATCGCAGTGCAACCCCTGTGTTCGTTATTGTTTCCCATTAGTGCCTACCTATGTATTCTGTGGTTAATTGTTCTGTTTATTATATCAATAAATAATCAATAATTATCTGAAATATTCATTTTTTAGGGTTAGAGGTTTGCTATTGTTTACATAACTAAACCTAAATATAATTATATTTAAATTAATAAACTGATAAATATAGAAAAGGGAAATAATCACACAGGTAGGCACAATGGGGGTAGGATCACGATCATAGTACTTTTTTTTGTGTGTGTGCACATCTCAATATGTTCAGTATGTGCAAAACGTCTGCATTATTAGTAATTACCGAAGATGTAACATCAAATGACCTTTTTTTTAAAAGTCTGCCCCTGGCTTTGTATATCATTGTGTCTGTATATGCTTTCTGAGTGGCACTGTCTGATGGTAGTCTGGAAACATGCAAAAACAACTTAATCTGTTGTCTTCTGATGTAATCCAGGATTGGCAGTGTGTTTGTTAGTCTTCTGATGTTTTCGTTCCTGATTCTGTCTCAGGAGGTTTCTATGTGGAAAAGTCATTTCTGTTGTAGCAAGTTTTCTTTTGGATTCTGTTGTTGGTCGCAATGTTGACGCAATGCAATGAATGATATTAACTCTTAGTGTGGACCAAGGACAAAACTAGCAAATATTGAAAAACGATAAATAGGTTGCCGCTTTGTCCACTATGAATTAAGATGACACTATGAGTCTACCATAATTTTCTTTGTGCTCCTTTTCGTCTTCCACCTTCGACCGCTCTTTGTAAAAAAGCTTTAGAGAGATTAGTATTGCAATTCACTGAATTCAAGCCCATTTTTATGTTTCATTTAGTTTCGTCATTTTTATCGGTAGTTGATCATAAACAGTTTAAATTTTCTGGCAACCCTGATCCTAAGCGTAGTTATTTATCCCCAGGATCTGGGACCACTGTGTGAGAGCCTCGAAGGTCGTTCAAACAACCCTGTGGCCTTATTGTTTGATAGCCTATTCCATCCTGATGCAGATTGGGGGGCAGATAGAATATCTGCTCTTGAATGGATACATGAAGAAATGCATGAGATTCCTCATGTTGTTCTGGGCAAGACAAAACCTGGAGGAACATGGCAGGTATGCCACCATTCTTCTTGTTTTTAGCCATAATTTTTAAAAAAGCAGAGTTTATTATCGGTTCCAGAATTCTATATTGTATCCTGATCAGTGTATTGTATCCAGGATATAACATTGTGAGACAAAGAGGTCTGGAGAACATATATTACAAACAGACAATATAGAAGACAAGAAAGACCAAGGATAGCAGCATGAGAAGATATTAGCCTGACATCGCCGCATGTCAAAGTGTCATCACTGATTCTAACAAAATATACCAGAAATAGAGAGCTGCGGAGATTCATGATCAACTATACCAATCGACAGAGCACATGATGATGATCCATGTTGTGGCAGAAAATCTGCACTACAGGCCCTGTAGGGGCAGAGAGTCAAACTGAATTCAGTGGAATTAAATTCTTAAGATACCCGATCCACAACCTACTATTCTCCTAGAACATCGATCTCCACTTGCTGTGGATCCTGGGACACTCAGACATTCACAGGAATGAGAGAGCAAACCAACTGGTCAAAGAAGTTTTATATAATTTGCAAGTATACAAAACAGTTTGATATAATACTGAAAAAAATAGATATTACAAAATATCTTTTAAAAAAAAGGTTGACTGGCCTACAGGTATGGCCACCCATGTTGTTGGTACTTAAGTGAATGGGCCTAGACCAAATGACAACATAAACTCACTTAGAAGACAAGATACAGCACCATTTTTCCAGCTCAGAGACAAGATACCGCACCATTTTTCCAGCTCAGAGACAAGATACTGCACCATTTTTCCAGCTCAGAGACAAGATACTGCACCATTTTTCTAGCTCAGAGACAAGATACTGCACCATTTTCCAGCTCACAGACAAGATACTGCACCATTTTTCCAGCTCAGAACAGGACATAGTGCTCTTAATTACCATATTACAGAATAAAACCAATTCCGAAACCTAACTAATTTCTAAGTTGCCATTAGCCATATTAAACAGTACAACACAGCCTATCAGAGTTTATATACAAGTACAAGTGTGAAAACGTTAATGATTAAATAGGATTTGAAAGTCCGTAGAAATTAATTTGAACACACAGTTTTTTCCTACAATATTAGTTCATCTCTTAGGCCTTCACTAGAATCACAGCTACTTTTTCTATGCAGAGCTATGAGTTTTGGATTGGGGGGGGGGGATTCATGATACCTTGCCTAAGAGGGTGAATGAATTCGAGCCCAACTATACCGGTGATGCTTTCTTATACTGGAATCATGCTCGTGGAGAGAAATGGTTCAGTACCTGATGGACACAGGCACAATACTTCTAATTACTTATTAGACCCTTATTTTGGTATAGTACCATTTTTTTCAGATGTACAATTCTCAAGTAAATCCTATTAATGTTTGTCCAGTGGGTGCACTGAATCAGCACTAGGCAGGTAATTACACCAGCAGCTGAGCAATAAATATGTCAGGTTTAGTCACACCTCCAAAGACAATCAAAGTATCACATTTATAATGGGACAGAATTACCATTTAGGTGGGCAAAAAAATGTCACGTTCAATCACGCCCTATAAAAAAAAGTCTAAGAGTTTATGATTGTAACTACAAGTTTCAACCGTGCACTCCCCATCGAGGCCAGAACCTTGAAGTGGTGATGGGGCTTAGTTCAGCCATCAGAGGCTGGAAACTAAGACTGGTCGGGCACTCCCACTCGAGCAGGACCATAGTCCGGCCCAAGTAAGCAGAGTGCTGAAGACGGAGGCAACCAGCCAAAAGGCGCACAGATAATCAGGTTGCCACGCATAAAACACAATGGAAACATGTCTGCATCTAATAAACGTTATGGTGCCTGCCCTGTGGCGGACGTTCAGGCAGGGACGGTGCCGGGCCCTATACCTCGAAAGGGCCCAACCTCAGTTACTGGAAGTCCTTCTCAATTGCCCCGAGGAGCCAGGAGGCAAGGGAATAGAGCTACTGGCCAAACAAACAAACGACCAATAAAAATAATGCACTGGAATGCTGAGGGTGTCAACAGTAAAAGAGATGGATACAGCAAAAAATTGGAACTTGAAAATGTCCTCAGTGAAGAACAAGTAAATATATGCTGTATCCAAGAAACACACCTCAGCAGCGACATAGCCTTCAAAATCAGAGGCTACCAGTGCTACCGATCTGACCGAAAAGACAGGCGAAAGGGTGGAATTCTGACACTAGTTAAAAACAATATCAGCGCATGTCAGCTGAAAGTATACATGGACGGGGCAGAATACCAGATGCTCCACCTAAAAACAGACAGTGCAGAATTCCATCTCCTGAACTACTACTGCCCAAATGATAAACCATTGGCACTAGACACAATTCCAGACAAAGAAAGGCTTATGGTGTGTGGTGACTTCAACAGCCACTCTCAGAGCTGGGGCTACGATCATATCGACAAGAGAGGTGAGGAACTTGAGAGCTGGCAGGATGAAAATAATCTCATTCTTATTAACCAGCCAGCAGACTCGCCAACCTTCTACTCGAGAGCATGGCACACCACCTCTACACCAGACCTGGCATTCTACTCACCAGGCCTGGAATGGAACATCACACGTGTCGTTGGAAAGCAGCTTGGGGGTAGTGACCACAGACCAGTATTTCTGGAAATTCACAATGAATATACCAAGGACAGCAGCACGCTCACTAGGTGGAACTATAAGAGGGCAGACTGGAAAATGTACCAGCATTTAACCAGTGTTCTAGCTAAGGACATGAACTTGGACAAAGACATCAATAGAGCAGTGAGTGAATTTAATAGATGTATACTACATGCTGCTAGTAAAACCATACCCAGGGGGGCACGCAAAAACTACAAACCCTACTGGAATGATGAACTGGAAAAGCTGCAAAATGAGATGGAAACATCTAGAAAGCAGGCTGAGAACAGACCTAGCCAAGAACATCACAACAAATATCAGCAAACAAAGGCTAAATTTCAAAGAGCCAAGTTACAAGCCAGACGGAGCAGCTGGAAAGAAAAAACAGAGTCGCTGAACCTAGAAAGAGATACTAGGAAATTATGGAAACTTGTAAAACAACTAAATGATGAAGGTACAGGGAGAAATACCAGGATCACACTTTATAAAGATAGAAACATTTTAACAGGTAAACATGCAGCTGATTACTTTGCAGATTCCTTTGCAGAAGACAATAACGTCAAAGTCAGCCCAGACAAACAACAGGAGGTTCGAGAGAACCACCAAAACATTGGACAAGGTGAACCTATACCTGAAGTCATGGAGGCACCAATCACAATGAGAGAACTGGAGCATGCAATATCCAAATTGAAAATGAAAAAGTCCCCTGGAGCTGATGGAGTGTCCAATGAAATGATTAGAAACCTGGGAAGTGCAGCAAGAGCAAAGCTACTGCAGATCTTTAACACAAGCTGGTCCACAGGTAATGTACCACAGGCGTGGAGAGAAGCAATAATGATACCACTCCTCAAATCAGGAAAAGATGGCAACACAGTCTCCAACTACAGGCCCATCAGCCTCACAAGCTGTCTATGTAAAACAATGGAACGCATTATCAATCTTAGGATGCAGTGGTACCTTGAAAGTGAAAACCTTCTGGTATCACAGCAAGCAGGTTTCAGACAGTGCTACTCTACTGAAGATCAGGCAACCTACCTCTCCCAAGAGATTGAGGATGCCTTCCAAGAAAAGAAACTGGTACTAGCAGCATGGATAGACCTCAGGAAAGCATTTGATAAGGTCTGGAAAGAAGGGCTCCTAAAGAAATTGCGAAATTGCAGGGTTAGCTCAAGAATGTACAAATGGGTAAAAGCATACCTGCATAATAGAAGAGCCAGGGTACAATTAGATGGTCGCAAGAGCAAGAAAGTTCTACTGCGTCATGGAGTCCCCCAGGGAGGAGTCCTGTCACCCACACTTTTCTTGGTTTACATCAATGACCTAGTTGCTGAACTACCACATGGGATCAAAGTGGCAATGTATGCTGACGACCTGGTGATCTGGTGCACGGAAGAACATGCAACAGTGGCCACTAAACAAATACAAAGAGCTATCGATGCCCTAACCTTATGGGCTAATAGATGGTGCGTCAGCATTAACACAGATAAGTGCAGCACTACACTCTTTACCCTCTCACCAAAACAAAAAGCTGGTCATATCAAGATAGATGGAGAGCTCTTGAAAGAAGACAAACAACCCACATACCTCGGAGTTACTTTTGATGATAAGCTGACATGGAAGCAGCACATAAACAAAGCAACAACAAAAGCCAGGAGGAAGCTAGCTATCCTGAGAAAACTAAGTGGAACCACATGGGGAGCCAGTGGAAATATACTCAGTAAAGTTTACCAGCAAGGCATAAGACCACACCTGGAATACGGTTCAGCTGCGTGGTGTCCTGCATCAAACACCACATTACAAGATCTAGATAAAGTGCAAAACCAGGCACTTAGAATAATGTTGGGAGCAATGAAATCAACACCCATAGCAGAGATGCAGAAAATGGGAAGAATGCAAACACTTGGCGAACGCAGAGACACAAAAGTACTAATTCAAGCAGAAAAGTTTCAGTGTATGCCAAGTCATCCAATGAAGGAAAGATTCCAAAATCTAGCAATGGGACGACTGAAAAGGAGCAGCTTTATCCATCAAGCTAAACGACTCCGTAGACAACTTACAGACCTACCTGAAGTTGGCAGCCCCTTAAGGTCTGTACCAGAGCAAACCCCGTGGAGTGAAAGCCATGGAATGCCAATATACATTCAGACCCATGTGAAAGGAATACTAAGCGAGGACGAACAGAACAGTGTGCAGCGAATGACAATCACCCTCAGTTTCCTGGATGAGGAATATCCACAAGATATATGGGTCAGAGTGTACACAGATGGGTCAGCACAGAATGCTGTGAGGAATGGAGGTGCAGGTGTATATATAGAATATCCACACAAGCCTAGAGATACAATCAGAACACCGACAGGAAAATTCTGCAATAATTATGATGCAGAAATCCAGGCAATTAGTGTGGCAGCTAAAAAACTGCTGAACTCCAACTCTGACCTACAGCCTGTGGTATTCCTGACAGATGCAAGGTCAGTGCTTCAAGCTCTCCAGTCTGGAAAACTAACAGACTTAAAAAAACTACTTAGCGAATTGTCTTACCAGTATAGGGTAACCATGCAGTGGATACCCTCTCACTGTGGAATACCAGGAAATGAAAAAGCAGACCAACTGGCTAAGGAAGGTGCTGCCGAAGACCAACCAGATATACCAATCACCTACCATCAGAAAAAACAGATGATAAAGTCAATAAGAAAGCCACAAACACCAACACAAGATGACTATCACAATATGAACAGATCAGAACAAGTTATAATTCTACGTCTCAGAACAGGACACAACCGACTCCGCAGTCACATGTATACAAAGTTCAAGATTGGCAACACGGCCATGTGTACATGTGGACAGGCAGCACAGAGTGCCAAACATATACTTCAAGAGTGTTCTGAGCATGAAACGCTGAGGCAGACATATTGGCCAGAGGAAACAACACTGGAATCAAAACTCTATGGGACACTGTATGAACTACAAAAGACAGTGAGTTTTATTAAGGAGACAGAATTACAGATATAGACATGTTTCAAGTGAACGAAAGAAGAAGAAGAAGAACCGTGCACTGTTGTCTGTGCTTGTCTCACCCTGGAAGTGTCCAAAGTTGTATTATCTTCTCTCTTTAGAAAATTGATGGTGCCATGCAGACAATCAGCCAGAATTCATGGATGGAGCTTCCAAATGTGCCTTTCAAAGAATGGCTTGCTAACCAACACAGGTAAGTTAGGATTATTTATAGCAGTGTTTCCCAATTTGGGGCCCTAGCAACTTCATTGTTTGGGGGGGGGGGGTGTTGATATTTTTGAATATTAATACACACCGAAGAATGTTGTGTCCAGGACATTGGCGCAAATAAAACGACGACACAACGCATTTCCATTCTCTAGACTACATCCTGCTGGATATTTAGAGGACCGTGGTCCTGCTACAAGAGAGATCCAGTGGGAGTTTGAGAATGAACACTGAAGAAGAAGAATATTAAAAAAATATGTAATATGTTACATGGTGAGGGGGGGGGGCATAAGAATTTTAGAAAGACTTATATGGGGCATGATAAAAAAGTTGGAAAACATTGATTTATAGTGTAGATTGTCATACTTCATGGTGGTGCAGATAATTGATGTCGCAACTATACGAGAAGTGAGCATCCAAGAATGGTAGTACTACAGTGGATCCCACTGGCATACTAGGAAATGAAGAAGCAGATATACTGGCAAAAAAATGAAGCAACAGAGGAACAAAAAGATCAAGAATTCAACTACGAATAAAAGAAGACCTCATCAAAGCTATCAGGAAAGTCGACCATCTATCATTATCTTGACAGAGCTGAGCAGGTTATTATCATCTGCATCAGAACATAATAGACTAAACTGCCACTTAAATAGACTAAGACTAATTCCATCAATGTGGGCAGACAACAGAATATATTCTGCAAAACTGCATTACACTAAACCAGTTAATACTTTGCTCACCAGCAATCCAGAGCATACTTGTCCGCCATTACCGAGGGAGTACGCAAAATTTTATACATTGACATCGCCGTCTTTAAAAATTCGTATAAAATTGATCTAGCACAAGAAAGCCTTGAAACTTTCTATGCGTTGTAACGACTGTTTGCACTTTCTGAATGATTTGAAAGCTCCAGAGTTATTTCAAGTGTTAAATGCTACTTATCATAATTCTAGGCCTAGATTTACATTAATTTCTATAGATCATACAATATTTCCTTTAAAATCTCTGATATTTCTTGATAAAAACTCACCTATGATGTCTTTATTGTTATTCCTGACATGTCACCATTTTTACAGAACATAATTTCCTGGAAACACTATTTTTAGCACATTATTTCAATGGGTATTCCCATTTTTCTGATCTATCATAATGCATTCAACTAGCATCGAACTTGGTCAGGAAAGTGTAAGGGATGAACACAGAAAAAGATATCCACAGAAAGCTGCATAGGAGCACTAAGGAGGTTTCAAATACAGCAGCATTTATTAAGAAAATCTGTGTAGACATGTCAAACTGCGAACAAGAAGAATTTGTAACTAATAATACTTGAAACTTTAAAAACAAAGATTTGGTGCAGTAGCTTAGTTGGTAGTGAGCTTGCTTGCTACAAGATGCCAGGTTAAAATCACACCCGGACAGAAAATATCTGGGTTGTGATTTCTCGCTTGACACGACCACTCATCCAGTCGACTCAACTGTAAGTGAGTACCTGACGCATGAGTTATGGGAGGTATAGACAGCAAGGAAGGGAACTGGCCACTTCTCCTAATAGTTGCTGCGGCTTAGTACATGAAGAATTATTTTCATCCCTAACACAGGTTGCTGCCATGGACCTACCTTTACCACTAGTACATCAATTTTTTTGTCTTTTTCAGAAAGTCACCATCAAGGAAGTATCTAATAGGCAGAGCAACTATTGCGGATGTCAAAGAATATTATAGCGATTATGTCAAAACCCAGAAGCTGGAGAAGTACTTCCGTGACTTTCACACAGTCACATCAGTGCATCGTGTGTTCCATTCACATAGCAACGTGGACAGTGATAGTGGTGAAGTGGAGCCTTGCAGCCATAATGTAAGAAGAAACCACACCCACTTTTGGGAGGTCAGAGGTTATCAAACCATACTTGATGAACAAGGGGAGCCCGTGGCCAGGCAAGAGTTCTGCTATGTCTCTCCTCATGTTGTTCTGGCTACTGGCGCATATGATATCCCAAACCGTCTTGGTGTCGAGGGAGAAAACCTACCCTGTGTTGTTCATTGTCTGGGCGAATTTGAGAAACGTTTATCACAATGTGATGCTTCCACCAGTTCAGATCCTGTAATTGTGATTGGTGCTGGGCTGAGTGCTGCCGATTGTGTTTTAATGGCTATGGAATCAAACATACCAGTTATTCATATGTTCAGACGCAAACCCACAGACCAATCGCTTATCTTCTCCAAACTGCCAAAAGCTATGTACCCAGAGTATCATAAGATACACTCATTAATGAAAGGAAAAGAAACCAGCGATCTTTATAAACCTCTGCCTCGTCACTCCATCACAGAAATTCGTCACAACAAAGTTCTAGTAAAGTGCAGACGATCCGGTACAGTTACTTGGTTTGATGTTTCCGTCATCGCAGTTATGATTGGTTCGAGGGCTGACTTGAGTTTCCTCCCTCGTGAAGGCCGTCACTTAGGCATAGTCCCCGACTGGCCTATTGATAGCAAACATAACGTAATCGATGTCGATGCCTATTCTTACCAGTCTGTCCACGAGCCTCAAATGTTTGCAATGGGACCTCTTGTCGGAGACAATTTTGTCAGATTTGGGATAGGTGGCGCCCTAGGTATTGCTTCCCATCTGAACAGGTGTCAGAAGATGGAGTACATGTAGGCTACAGTATTAGTACTGAGCCGCTTAACACAGACAGGATTATGACTGGAAGTAATGGCTATATTTCGAACATTTTCTAAAGATGAATTTATTTAATCCACATTAAATGGGAACAATTTGCTGTCGAATAAACTATGGTCACAAAAGAGGTGATGATATGATGGTGTCAACTGCTAATTGCAATATATTGTGTTGTTGTTTTTTTGGCTGTACTTTTCAAATTCTGGTAATAGAAGATTAATATTAACATATTATTAATATAGTATTAACATATTATTAACATATTTCAGTGGAGTCTGGATAAGTAGAACTCGTAGGGACCTAAGGAAATTGTTCTACTTATCAGGAATTCTACTTATCCAGATTGCACGGAGAATATACACTACTACAGTGTGCCATGCAGTAGCGTTGAGTCAAACAGTTGTAGCACTTAGGAAATACCATAAGATAACAGATACAGTAAATAGGCCTACATGTTGGTTGGTTGGTTAGTTAGTTAGTTACTCGGTTGGTTACTCAGTTGGTTGGTTAGTTAGTTATTCCTCTACGACACATAGGACGGATACCATAGATTTCTATGTCTCTCGTCTGATTGCAATTTGCTTTAGTAGCAATCCAATATAAAAAATGTGGAAACATTTCATTGTTTTAGAAAGCAGAACATTACAATAATATGAACATTTATAAATTAAACAAAAAAAGTCTGTGATTTCGCTTTGCTTCGTGGCTTGTGAGTAATGTCTTTCTATAGCCTGCTTAAGGGCAATAAATGTTCCCAAAGCTCAGTGAATAAATTTAAAAGAGTGGTATCAACAAAATCAGACGTGGATGTTCGAGCTCACCATTTGTCACTTGATTTGACATTTGGAAAACTATTTGCTGTAGCGATATTTAACGTTTTAAAATGCCAGAAAGTGTTGATTTATTAAAAACCATATTCTCAAGCTATATCCACTTTCTTCTTCCCACTATGTTCAACCTCTTCCAATAGCTAAATCTTTCGTTCTAATGTTAAAATAGTTAGTAGGTCCAATCTTTCGACTGCCATCCATCATTGTTGCTATCATGACAAATAATTAAAGCTTATGGCTACATCACGATATCAGGGCATATCCTGCTTCTACTGTGATTTTTACTGGCTAGCAACACACACTATACATAGACGGCCAATGAAAAGTATGGGATAATAGGCATGAGCTCGTGCGATAATTTTTGTCCGAAGGTCTTGTAAAAGTGGAGGATATGTAGGGGAAAATATCACATTTTCCAAGCTGACTAGATAAAAAATTTTCTTTCATGACAGTTCAACTTAAACATCAACATTTATGTTGTCGGTATTAATTTTTAGTTTCTACTTATCGAAATATTTGAGTTAAGCGAATTCAACGTACAAAGATAAAGATAATACAAAGATAAGAAGGAAAATGGCCTGGACTAACATGATCAGTTCGACTTCAGCGAATATCGACTTGATTGAAGTTGACTTAATCCCTTAGCTGCGGAAGCATTATTAAGGATATGATGAAAAACGACTACCATTGTGCTAAGATCTTCCTCTTCTTAGCCTCCCAGGGAAAAAAATCTGCCTGGAAGCTTATAATAAAGCATACAGATGAATTGTTTCCCTGGAAAACTAAGAAGTAGAAGATCTCTGCAAAATGGCAGCAACCCCTCATCGTATCCTTAAAGATACCTTCACAGGTAAGGGGTCAAGTGGCTTCCACTGTATTAACATATTATTAACATAGTAGTAATAATGTGGAAGATAACAAAGACATTGGAGAAGAAATTAAAGTCGTTTGCCCGCAGAAGAGGGATTGCGCATTGGCGCAAATTAGATGGCGACACAACGCATTTCCATTCTCTGGACTACATCCTGCTGTAAATCTAGTATGATCATTGTCCTGTTACAAGAGAGAACCAGTGGGAGTTTGAGAGTGAAGAAGAAGAAGTAGAAAGTCATTTGAAAATACATGTCTTAGGAAAGTCTGAATATTTTCTGGAAATAATTTAATTCTGACAAACAAATAAGACGACATACCAATTATAGCGGAATTCCTCTATCACACATTTCCCTATATAACAACACGTTTCAAAATCCCCAATTATATTCATTCTATATTTGTTTCTATATATTGTTAATATATATATAATTTATATATATTGTTAATATAGCGAATTTGTTATTACATACATATTTTGTCGGTCCCAGTCAAGTTGTTATAACAGAATTCCTCTGTAACGTTTCTAAATTTTTGGTTATGTAAACTGCACCTATTATTATGAGCTACGCTACTTTCAACCATGTATGTTAGTCCAAATGGGTTATATCAGCATTACTACCATTGAGAAATCACAGAGTTAATCCAGCTACTACGGCCTCCATTTTTGTGTGTTTCTAAATAAGAAAACAATGGGGCTTATATGGGACATGTGTTTATAAATAAGAAAACAATGGGACTTATATGGGACGTGTGTTTATAAATAAGAAAACAATGGGGCTTATATGGGACGTGTGTTTAGAGTGAATGAAAAATGGTTGCCACTATAAGAATTAAGATGGTAACAGATGGCCAAAGAAAGAAAATACAAAAGAAATTCTTTGCACAACCATCAAAGAGGGTATGACTAGGGTCTCAACACTATGGAAGAACTACACACAGTAACATCCCATCACTCAAACTGGAGAGCAATGGTTTCTGCCCTATGAACCGTATTGAGCGCTGAATGAACATAGATAGAATTAATTAGAACAGAAATGGATACCCTATGAAAGGACGAAGTCGAACAAGACAATGTACATATTCAGAGAATGGGAGGGACTAGAGGAGACAGGAGAAAGTGCTCCCTCTCCATAAAGATCAGAAGAATGCGCAATCAGCAACTGACTGGGACACTGAGGTTATACACTTTTAGATGTCTGACCGAACGGCAAGCAGAGCATACATGGGAATGTCCTCAGTGCTCTGACGCTTGTTCCTAATCAAGAATTAATTATATATAATATAAGAGAGGTTAGCCATAGACATGATGATCCGATAAACTGAAACGCAACCTGTAATGTTGATTGTCTTTTGATTTGTACAAGTTTTAGTTCTATATGCAGTCCCCTACCCCCTTTTATTATGATGTTTGATCCCACAAAGTATCTGATCTTAGAAAAAAAACAGGAAAATTTGAATTTTTCTCTTTCTAAATAATAACAGCTGTCTGTCGCAGGTGATGACATAACAGCTGTCTGTCGCAGGTGATGACAACAGTCTCAGATTTGTGTTGTGGAATCTATGGTGCATGTGGAGATGTCTAATTCTAGCATAGATTCCCTGGCCGCATTTGGGACATGCATAGTCAGATTTGGATATGGTTGTTTTTTTATTTTCCGTAGCACGTTTTCTCAGTGCCTCTGAAATTTGATGGTTATCAGCGTGCATGCAACTGCTGGTGTTTCCTGCCGCAATGGGCAATTCTGAGCAATGTATTATCATGAGATAATGTCGATGTTAGTCGTCGGATCATCATCACTGCAAACTGGACATGTCCATAGTTGCTCCGATCTTTCCCTGGGTATATCCAATTTTAGTTTTCGGATCATCATCACTGCAAACTGGACATGTCCATAGTTGCTCCGATCTTTCCCTGGGTATATCCAATGTTAGTCGTCGGATCATCATCACTGCAAACTGGACATGTCCATAGTTGCTCCAATCTTTTCCTGGGTATATCCAATGTTAGTCGTCGGATCATCATCACTGCAAACTGGACATGTCCATAGTTGCTCCGATCTCGATGAGGAGACCGAGTTAGTTAGAGCAGTCGGGGATACACTAAAGGATGCTGAAAGAAACTGCACATGTACAGAGAATGATAGAAATAGAAATGACTAAGTGGATAAGGGAGGAAGTGTGTCGTCTCTAACATAATCAGAACACACAACCAACAACTGACTGGGGCACTAAGATTATATACTCTCTAATGACTGACGGTTGGGCAAGCAGAGTACTTATAGGAATGCCCCATGTCCTGTTTGTTGCTGGTTACTGTTTGTTTTATATATTCTTGAGAAAGACCTAACGGTTCGAAACGTTGAAAATGTCTTGTGTATTGTAATTTGTATGTTTACACCTCATAATAACCCTAGTCTTAGTGATTAGTTGTGTTCAAGTGAAACATCAAAAACCTGTGTTCTACATAAGTTCTATTGTTGTACTGTTTCACTACAGTATTACCTTATATCGATTGTTCCTAGTCAAGAATGGTTTTGAAAGAAGCAATTCTTTTTGCCACTGATTTATTGGCTGTTTAATATCCATAAAATTATACAAGGAATATATATCTTTTTGCTTTCTCCGATGTGCCTTGCAGCATCAGATGTCAAAGATTTTTCTGGAAGTGGCCTTTTTGTTTCATATATGTACTAGTATGCTTTTATTTCTGTAATCCATAATTGCATGATTGACCTCTGATGCGTGCTCTGGTGACATGTAATTTTGTTTGCTGCAAATACTTCACATAGAGATTCAATACTGTATAAATATTTAAAAACAGAACCTAACATTTCACTGAAAATATTTATTTCCTTTCGTGATATAATTTTGTACATGTTTTTTAATAGTAATAATACGATGGTGGCTGCTATCAAACATGGGAACCAGATCATTTAAATATTTGTGTTACCAAACTTGAGAATCAGATACAGTTTACATATTTCTGTCACAAACTCAGGACCATATAGTTTTATTTGTGTTACCAAACTTGAGAACCAGATGTTATATTTCTGTTAAACTTCAGAGCCAGATAATGTTATATTTCCATTACCAAACTGAAGAACCAGATAATGTTATATTTCTGTTACCAAACTTGAGAACCAGATGTTATATTTCTGTTACCAAACTTGAGAACCAGATGTTATATTTCCGTTAACAAACTTGAGAACCAGATAATGTTATATTTCTGTTAACAAACTTGAGAACCAGATGTTATATTTCCGTTAACAAACTTGAGAACCAGATAATGTTATATTTCTGTTAACAAACTTCAGAGCCTATAATGTTATATTTCCATTACCAAACTGAAGAACCAGATAATGTTATATTTCTGTTACCAAACTTGAGAACCAGATGTTATATTTCCGTTAACAAACCTGAGAACCAGATAATGTTATATTTCCGTTAACAAACTTGAGAACCATATAAAGTTTAAATAATTCTGTCACCAAACTTAGGACCAGACAAAGTTTATATATTGTAAAACCCAGATTAAACATATTCCATTACGAGGTAGTTAAAATTATAAACTTTGATATTACCTGTATACTTAGTGACTCAATTAAAATGGTCCACAAAAGTTGAAGCGGGAATCATCCACCATCATGGGTTAGGAATCATCCACCATCGTGGGTCGGGAATCGTCCATCATGCTGGATCAAAGATTGTCCACTAACGTGGGTGAAGTTATTGTTATTGGTACAATCTCTGACCAAAAAGATTACCTTTATGTTCATGCCTGGACACACAGGTGTTGAGAACGATTCGATACACTGGCGAATATGGTCACACTATCAATAGGTACATCACTCAATCAGCCCGCCCAACTTGCAACTTGCTCAAATACAACTGACAAAATATGTAATAACAGAAATATGTTATATGCAGTACATACAATATAGAAAAAGTATAATTAATAAAATAAGAGTCAGAAATGGAAACATCAAAAGACTAGCAAACACAATGTCAATCCTGGATTACATCAGAAGACAACAGATTAAGTGGTTTTCATGCTTCCAGACTACCATCAGACAGTGCCCCCTTAAAAAGCATTATTATTACAGATAGAATGAATACAAAGCCAGGGGCAGACCTTGCAAATGATGGATTACAGAAATAAAAGAGTCAATATAAAAAAAAACACGAAGCACACAAAAAAAGCCGCCCAAAGAACTCTTCTATCCCTGACACTGCAAGGTATAAAGGGGTATAAAACGAAAAGAAAGATCTGGAATGTTTACACATCATGCTTGCTGTTTTGCTAATAACAAAGATACTAGAGAATATCTGACGCAAAAGGAGAGGGCCGCAGTAATACCAGTTAAAAGTAATAAATTGTTACTTTTTATAATTAATCAAATAAATTATTATCATGATAAATATAAATAATAAAAACAATGGTCATTTGTAAATAATGGACATTTACAATAAATGTGGTAGCAGAGTTGAGCGAAATGTCACATCACAAACAAAATTTGTTGAATACTGACCATCGACATTGTACTAGCGATACGATTGGATTCATTAGTGATCCTTCAAAATTCAACAATAGTTGAGTTATATCCTGCACAGGATATGCTTCAGTTGTCGTATAATAACATAAGTGTCAGTCACAGGATACGCTTCAGTTGTCGTATAATAACATAAGTGTCAGTTTGGTAATAAAGAAGTCAATGGGCTTGAATGGCAAACTCTCATGGCTAGAATGCTGACCATTCATACAAAAAGTAGAAAATTAAAGCATGCACAAACATTTTGTAGTCAACATGCTTTGTGAGTTGTCCATTAATAGCTCCGTCCAAGCTCTTCCCTGGAACCATCCATATGTAGAAATGCTATCTCCCCCAAGTTAGTTGTCCGATCATCATTATGGCACTCCAGATACATACATATGCTTTTTGATATATTCAGTACCCCGCCAAAGATGGATGTATTGGGCCATCGTGACACAACACATTTTCATTCTCTGGACAACATTCTGCTGGAAATCTAGTAGAACCATGGTCATGCTACAAGGGAGATCCAGCGGGTTTGAGCAATGAACGCTGAAAAAAAAGGATATTCATTATGTCTTTCAGTAGGTGGAAACTGACTGTTCTAGTTCTCTGTTGCTTGTTGTTTTGCAACTTTTGATTCCTATATGTTGCTTGTTGTTTTGCAACTTTTGATTCCTATATGTTGCTTGTTGTTTTGCAACTTTTGATTCCTATATGTTGCTTGTTGTTTTGCAACTTTTGATTCCTATATGTTGCTTGTTGTTTTGCAACTTTTGATTCCTATATGTTGCTTGTTGTTTTGCAACAACACACTTCACTCCCAGGTCATACATTCTAGCCGTAGACACGCAAGGCAAAATATACTCTACATCATCCAAACTGGTCTAACTCCTTAATTGCCTTAATAGTATTAGCAGGAGTCATTGAAGTACCAATAGTCATTGTGGCCAATGCTGGCAAGTCTGTCTGCTCTTTCATTACCCCTAACACCCACATGTCCAGGTACAAACAAAGAAACCCCCCCCCCCCCCCAAGATTGAATAAAGATAAGAGCAGTCCTGACCGAACAGATAGTGAAAGGAAACAAATATACTGTCAAATTCCATAACAACTTGGTCCTGACAGACAAAATATGTATGTAATAACAGACAGACAGACTGACAAAATATGTATGTAATAACAGAAAAGTACTACATACAGTATGAACAATAACTGGTATCATTCTTGAGAAAAACACCCCTGAGAAAGATTACAACATGTGAAATGAAATGCCCAAGAAAGGCTATAAACGTCACCAGAAGAGACTGAATGAAAAATGAAGACAACAGAAAGATAGTAAAGGCCATGTCGTGTGTGCGTGTCATGTGATGTATTCTCTCCATACCGTAGTCTTTCATATTAATCTCCGCTGCATTTGGCAAGTTGTCTCGCTTCCTCTGGTGACGTGCATGAATTCCTGAATATCTCTTGTCCAATGGCGTCTTGGCCTTTTCCTCTAGTGCTTTCTATTGCCCCCTCCAACAACACTCCATGCCATCATGTGTATTTTGCTATCCCTACATTATTGATGCTATTCCCTGCTATTGTCACAAAGGCGGATTTGGTGAGTTGATGCTTACTTATTGTGTTTATAATCTGACATGGCTTGGTAGGGAACTAGTTAACACTTCCACGAATATTTCAAGACATCCATAAGGAAATTCTTGGCACAATACTCCTGTAGTTTGCCGTTGCTTTCAGGAGGAACATCCGACTATAACATGCAAACAATACATAGAGAGACAACAGGTCAACTGAACCAACCATCCAGGAAGAGACAGAACAAGATGGGAAGATTAAATCAGAGATTGTTAAAAATCACGACCTAACCATGACGAGCACAAAAAAGTTGGCCAAAGACAGAATGTTCAACTTCCCACGATGCTTAATAGCTTTTGTGGAAAAGACAATAGATGTTTGTTTGAGAACCCAAGGAATTGCTAATGATTAGGTTTTAGTTTAGAGTGGCTTTTCTGAGTTTTCTTTCATATCCAGAAGACTACAGCTTTCGGCTTAGTGCAATTCCTATTGAAGGAGGCTTCTACTCAGAGCGGGTCTATAATTGTATAGATGACATGCTACAAAGCTTCCATAAGAGAGCTTCAATATAACGGCATGTCATCTACTAAGGTTATCTGTTGTAGGGGTGGTTTGTCTGGTGGGACATGGATGCAACCACATGCAGTAGATAGATCAGTCTTGCATCATCATAGGGTATCTGATGTGAAATGTTGTATACAACTGGTATCTGATATGGGATACCAAGGTTTGAACTTATAATCCAAGGGGTTCTGTAGCCGACATGCTCTGTCAAGTCTGATTTATACTGTAAAAGCAATTAGAAGTTCTGATAGCACTATTTCTCATTCTGCACTAGGGTCCATGTTATCTGGTGGACAAGCATGTTGAATGTATTCCGCCTGATCCATTCAAGATTTTCCACTTTGAAGCCTGCTCCTGTAGGTCATCAGGTATAGTCCAGAGAATGGAATACAGTGTGTCATGGTTTAAATACCTTGCTGTGATATCTGCACCATTTGATGTGACACATCCGACTTCATCATGGCTTATGGATTACTTTGAATCTCTATGTGAGGGGATAGTCAACTCCATCCCCAAAACCTCCTTAGCCTTTTTTTACGACATGCATGGCAGGTAAAAGTGCGGCTATTCTTTGCTCCCCTTTTGAACCTCAACAATGCATGTGCATGGACTGTAATGATTTCCTAGAAAATATTTAATTCAGTAGGTTGTCATTGCTGTCTGTTAGAGATTTACATTGATAAAAGTGTTTTATGTTTTCGGTGTCATCACGGTTTATCTGATGCTGTTTACATGTAAGTCCTGCCGCTGTCCTTATCTGATGCTGTTTACATGTAATTCCTGCCGCTGTCCTTATCTGATGCTGTTTACATGTAAGTCCTGCCGCTGTCCTTATCTGATGCTGTTTACATGTAATTCCTGCCGCTGTCCTTATCTGATGCTGTTTACATGTAAGTCCTGCCGCTGTCCTTATCTGATGCTGTTTACATGTAATTCCTGCCGCTGTCCTTATCTGATGCTGTTTACATGTAATTCCTGCCGCTGTCCTTATCTGATGCTGTTTACATATAAGTCCTGATGTTGTCCTTATCTGATGCTGTTTACATGTAAGTCCTGACGTTGTCCTTATCTGATGCTGTTTACATGTAAGTCCTGCCGTTGTCCTTAAGTTTTTCAAATATACACTCACGTTTTCATATTTTTTGCATATAAATATTAGTTATTCCTCTAGGGACAAAGATGGCACATAGGGCGGATGTCATAGATTTCCATGTCTCATTTCATTGCAATTTGCTTTAGATCTTCATTGTTTCTGATACCGATGGTGAAGCTCTATCTTGTAATAGTTCTACATAGAGTTTCTCTTGGTCTTCGTTTTTTCTTGCCCGTTTTTTCAAAGCTTGACAGGGGAGTCTTTTGGTATCCATTCGTAGCGTGTGTCCGATGTAATTCCATTGACGCTTTCTAATATAGGTGGATACATATTCTTGTTTTGCTTCTTGCCTGACAACTGTGTTTTATTTAAAGTCTGACTAACGTATGTTCAGTAGTGGATGTAAACATGCTGTCTGTAAATATATCACATGTTGTCTTGGTGATAAAGTGATTACTGTCTCACAAAACACAACTCACTAAAAACGTGATTGTGGTTGAAAAATCCATCGTATAAATTTTACCGATTGATGTATTAGTAATGCCTGAAAGTGTAATATCAATGCCTTATACAAGATATGCTTCCATTATTTTTACATAATTCAAAGACGCTGTTTATAATTCACTGTTTTTACATATAATCTGTAATGTTTAATTTATGCTATTCTGTTTACATGTAAACTGCACTTAAATTACACCCTTAATACGTAAGCTACACTGTTTACTCAGAAAGTTGGTAGCATGCCCTGTTCAGGGCAGAGTGATAAACCCGGTACTTGTTGGAGTGATCAACCCAGTACTTGTTGGAGTGATCAACCCAGTACTTGTTGGAGTGATCAACCCAGTACTTGTTGGAGTGATCAACCCAGTACTTGTTGGAGTGATCAACCCAGTACTTGGTGGAGTGATCAACCCAGTACTGGTGGAGTGATCAACCCAGTACTTGGTGGAGTGATCAACCCAGTACTTGGTGGAGTGATCAACCCAGTACTTGGTGGAGTGATCAACCCAGTACTTGGTGGAGTGATCAACCCAGTACTTGTTGGAGTGATCAACCCAGTACTTGATGGAATGATCAACCCAGTACTTGATGGAGTGATTAACCCAGTACTTGGTGGAGTGATCAACCCAGTACTTATTGGCTGTAGAGATTTTCTAGGTAATATTTTACATTTACTAGGTTACCATTGCTTTCTGAATGGTCTGGCTGCATAACTGCCTGTGATGAAAATTGAAGCCATTACTTTGGTCATCCTAGATGTACTCTATGTTCACATGTGAACCACATTAATATTAAACTATTCACATGTGAACCACATTAATATTAAACTATTCACATGTGTACCACATTAATATTAAACTATTCACATGTGAACCACATTAATATTAAACTATTCACATGTGAACCACATTAATATTAAACTATTCACATGTGAACCACATTAATATTAAACTATTCACATGTGTACCACATTAATATTAAACTATTCACACGTGTACCACATTAATATTAAATTATTCACATGTTAACTTAAGATCGAGCACTGTGGTACATCTAACACTTCATAACTACAGTGTCTGCTGAAGCCTGATGTAATGGGCCACTAGTGAATATAAGACTGCAACACAATGTATCTCCATTCTCTAAACTTTAAATTATATTATTTACACATAAATATGGAATAGAGAATATGGGCCTACATGCTCAGAGATTGATAGAAATGACCAGGGGAGATGGAACATAGTTGGTCTCACTGGAAAGTCCAGAAGAACAAATAACCAACAATTAACTGGGACATGGAGCGTATATATACTTTCTGGGACACTGAGCGTATATACTTTCTGGGACACTGAGCTTATATACTTTCTGGGACATGGAGCATATATATACTTTCTGGGACACTGAGCTTATATACTTTCTGGGACACTGAGCTTATATACTTTCTGGGACACTGAGCTTATATACTTTCTGGGACACTGAGCGTATATACTTTCTGGGACACTGAGCTTATATACTTTCTGGGACACTGAGCTTATATACTATCTAGACGGCTGACGGAATGGCAATCAGAGCATTTATGGCAAGCCCCTGTGTGCAGTGAAGCTGATGCCTGATCCAGAATCACACATAAACCACATTAATTTATAATGTTCACATAAACCACATTAATTTATAATGTTCACATAAACCACATTAATTTATAATGTTCACATAAACCACATTAATTTATAATGTTCACATAAACCACATTAATTTATAATGTTCACATAAACCACATTAATTTATAATGTTCACATAAACCACATTAATTTATAATGTTCACATAAACCACATTAATTTATAATGTTCACACAGACCACATTAATTTATAATGTTCACATAAACCACATTAATTTATAATGTTCACATAAACCACATTAATTTATAATGTTCACACAGACCACATTAATTTATAATGTTCACACAGACCACATTAATTTACAATGTTCACATGTAAACCACATAAGTTATTGTTATAATGTGCATATGTAAGCCACGTTATATAAACATGCATACTTAACTGCACTAACTGCAGCATTCCTCCCCCTCTACTTCAGTGGCTCTGAATGGTGGGCACTGTGTTTTTATGGGGGGGCCACAAAGAATAAATCGAAAATTGGGGTAGGAGGAGCTACAGAAAGATATCTCGACTATCTGAAATTATATTTTTTTAAACTGTTTAAAAACTGTCATACTATAATTTTCTAATTACAGGGAGTATTCGAGTGTTAGGGAGTTACAGGAGTATCCGAGTAGCTTGTGTGATAATTATCTTAAATTATATAATTACTTCTGCCAAAGACGGATGTGTCAGGCAATTGGCGTAAATAAAACGGCGACACAACACAATTCCATTCTTTGACTACATCCTGTTGTAAATCTAATAGGACCATGGTCCTGCTACAAGAGAGATCCAGCGGGAGTTTGAAAATGCAGGCTGAAGAAGAAGAAGAAACAGCTACTACTACTAATAAAATGGAATATCTTATCACAATTATAATAAAAACAATTATAATAAAATTAAATAAAGATGACAATGGTTGATGTTTCATTCTATTATCTTAAATGATTTGGGTAATAGATAATACATTAAATGATAAATGATTTGGGTAATAGATAATACATTAAATGATAAATGATTTTTAACCAGCACAAAAGATGATCTTCTGCCAAAGCTGACAAGTTTATTTTAAAGATATTTTAGGACTTCAGTGAGGATATGGAAATTAAACAAGTAAATCCAGGAATAGGGTAATGAAGTTTTGCTTAATCGCTCAAGATACACATAATAAAACACACAAATCGACGTTTCGACAAAAAAGGTTTCGACCTGCGACCTGTTTTTATTTGGTCTGTAGTACACATGCTGATGTGAATGTCCATATCCTTACTGTCCGTTTTCTGTTGTATGTGTTAATTTTGTTACAAATTTTTATCTGGATAAAGACCTTTTGGTCAAAACATCGATTTGTGTGTGTGTTATTATGTGTGTCTTGAGTGATTAAGCAAAACTTCATTACCCTATTTCTGGATTTACCTGATGGATTTCAGTTGTGCTCAGTAAGTACATATTATGGAAATAAATATTATATCAAAGTGGGCCAGAGGTAAAAAATTTGGATACTGTCATCATACATAATCCTACCTGGCATAACTCGACCAAGTGTTTCTCATTGACAAATGAATATAAATGTCAATATTTGTTCTTGTAATTTTTGTTTTTATGAAGTGGCTTAAGTTGTTTGGCTGCTTAATATTGTGACTATATCTACAATACAATTAATGTTTACTCATTCATGCACTGTTTAGTGTTTGATTTTAGTGTGTCTGCGTACGGTTATACCTGTTAGTGTGTCTGTGTACGGTTAGATCTGTTAGTGTGTCTGTGTACGGTTAGGCCTGTTAGTGTGTCTGTATGGTTAGGCCAGTTAGTGTGTCTGTGTATGGTTATGCCTATTAGTATGTCTGTACGGTTAGGCCTATTAGTGTGTCTGTTTATGGTTAGCCTGTTTAAGGCTTTGTCTACCTAGGCTTAAAAAGTCTGTTTGCGGCGAAATACTCGGAAGAAGTTGGCAGGTAACTCAACGGGTACATAGGTGCTAACAGCAGAGCTGTGTGGACAGCATAGGGCACAGTTAGACACATAGTACGCTCTGACCATCCACTGCACCTGATTTTCTCCCAGTTGTCTCGACTTTGTCTTGCCACTGGACCAAGATAAAACTCAGGAGAGAGAGTGTGGTTGACGATTAGCGCAACTCTTCCACACTATAAACCAACTTCAGCGATAGTCATTTCTCAACCCATTTATTTACTTATCTTTTATAGACTGGCAAAAGCTAGTGCTGTATTTGGCAGATTACGCAACAATGTATGGGACAGAAGAGGTATAAGAACAACCACCAAACTACAAGTATATCATGCTGCTGTTATACCAACCCTACTATACGCCTGCGAAACGTGGACAGTGTATGCTAGACATGCAAGAAAGTTAAATCATTTCCATCTTACCTGCCTACGTAAATTACTAAACATCCATTGGTGGGACAAAGTACCAGACTACGAGGTCTTAGAAAAATCAACCTCAATAAGCATCCACACAATGCTTATGAAGGCGCAAGCACGCTGGACAGGCCATCTTGTGCGTATGGAGAACTCGCGTTTTACCAAAACAAATATATTATGGAGAACTCAAGGCAGGATTTCGAAAAGCGGGTGGACAGAAAAAGCGCTCCAAAGACACGCTCAAGTCATCCTTGAAACATCTTAACATTGACGTAGGCGCTTGGGAGAGCCTCGCTCAGGATAGAACGGCATGGCGTTACAGTATTAGAACGGGAGCACTAGCGGCAGAAGAATTCAGACAAGAAACTGCAAGACAGAAGCGGACACGTAGAAAAGAAAAAACATCTCAACCTCACACAGATACCTTCTATTGTTGTCAATTTTATAAAAGAACATTTTGTGCGCGCATTGGACTTGCTAGTCATTTAAAAACGCACTATTAACTTTTATTATTTTTATTATTTATTGTTATTATTATTATGGTTGAGTTATTGGTCATCGTCGATCACGACGGACGAACATCAGGCCTGTTGGTGTGTCTGTGTACGGTTTGGCATGTCTGTGTATGGTTGTGTCATGTGACGTATTCCTTCCAGAACGTTCTCTTTTCAATGAACTCTCTGAACCTCTCTCTGTCTTGGGCGATGTGGCTTGCATTTTCTAGCGATGTATTCATATTATCTTTAATATCGTCAGTCCATCGTATTCTTGGTCTGCCCCTTCTCCTCCTCCCGGGTACTCTTCCCTCCATTATTTGTCTTTCTAAACAGTTATGTCTCTTTACATGACCAAACAGGCGTAGTTTTCTTTTTGTTATTGTGTGTATGGTTGTACATGAGCTAAATTTGTGTAACACTGTATTCTTGATAAAGGACTTTCTGAAGCAGTAAGTGACATCTGAGCGACCTTGTTAAAATCATATTTTCTGTCTTATGATTTTTTTCTTTGGTAGAACAAGTTAATAAACTATGAGTTTCAATAGATTCAGAAGTTTAAGGTCTGCTTAGTGAGTACTCTACAGATGGACACATAGTCAACACTTGTTCACTATATATTATTATTATTATTATTATATATATAATACTCATGTAGTCTGCCGTTGCTTTCAGGTGGAACATCCAATTGTCTATGTCCATATGGGAACATGGCAAAGAGATCGTAATATGTTCTCATATGGACATATATATATATATATATATCCGCCAAAGACGGATATTTCGTGTTTTTTTTCCCGACTATGTGAAGAGAACATGATAGCATGGATTGGCATGGAAATAATGTTGTTGGAGGGGGCAATAGAAGTAGAGGCAGAGCCTGACCAAGACGTCGCTGGGCAAGGGATATTCCAGAATGTATGCACATGTCGCTAGAGGAAGCGGGACAACTGACCATAGGCCGCATGTATTTCTGGAGTTTCATAAGGAAGACTACGTTCTGGAAAGAATAAATCACATGACAAAATATGAGAACACATACATTCTCTCTCGACATCTTGGCCCGGAAGTTATAAATTGATGACGTAATTAAAACTCATGATATTAATCTCGAGCCAAATTCGTATATATTGTATAGGTCGCTCTTGTAAGGTAACCTAGACGATATTTTTTGTTAGTAAAACTTTGTTTCAAAATTGACAGTACAGGCACACAATGAATTCTTACACAGTGTTGTTTCAATGAATTCTTACACAGTGTTTTTTAGACAATCAAACTAATACAGCTAGGAAAATAACAGACAGGTTGGTACATTAAAAATAGCAAACATGTCGCTCAAGTTGTGTATTCCGTGTTAAGTTTTTGGCATGCACGAAAAATACTGAAATATTCCATTTATATATTGAATGTTGTTTGTTGTACCATTTCAAGGGTAAATTTTGAAGCAGATTCTTCTTCTGTTGAGCTTGTCCTCGAACTCTTATATATTAGCAGATGTAGAGGCTTCATACCATTGTTTACAGCTTAGTTACGATATCTGCGCTTTTGGTCTGGAACATCCGACTTTAGCATGGCTTATGAGTCACTTTCAGCTTCTACAGGATGGGACAGCAACTCCACCCCGAAACCTAATTAGTAGTCTCTTACGACATGCGTGATAACAGTGTTGCTATTATTTGCTCCCTATCGAGACTCTCCAACACAAGCGAGATATCGCAAATGATAGTCACCCACTATATGATTATATATGAAAAGGGTAAAAAGATACACGCATTAAAAACTGGACAACCATGACCTGGCAGAGCAAGGAAGGTTATAAAAATGTCTGTCACAGAGCAGGGAAGGTCAGGAAACTGTATGTGACAATTACCTAATTTTTTTCAATCATTGCAGTTACCTAGTTTTAGTCCAATCATTGCAATTACCTAGTTTTAGTCAAACCATTGCAGTTACCTAGTTTTAATCCAATCGTTGCAATTACCTAGTTTTAGTCTAATCATTGCAATTACCGTTTTAAACAACGGTAAATATTTCGATACAAGAGGATTATCATAATTAAAGAGGTACTTTGAATGACCTATTTTTGTTTTCTACATAACGCCTCTTGTGTTAACCTTTCCTTACACTTCGTAGTTTTTAACTTACAACAAATCGACTGCACTCATATATCTTGGGCAGTTTTGTGTTCATATATTTAAGAGTTGTTTCCCTGTAATACCTGATGTTTGTCTATGAATCACCGAATCTGTCAAGATGAAACAGGATTCTGATGATATTCTGCACTAATTCAAATCTATAAAAGACAGTTTTTACCCCCAAATCTGTGTAACTAAAAATGAGTGTGTGCATTTTACAATGTGGGCCTATAGGCCTATCTTTGAAAGTGTAGCTTTACTTTAGCTAGTTTCCTATAGCGAAATATTTCCGCTTCAATACGTACTAATATACTTTCGCAATGGCGCTATCAAAATTAAAACAGTTAAAGAAATTATGGCAGGGTACTAACATAAAAACCAAGTTGTGTTTACTACAGGAATATGTGTGTTTCCTGTGGCGAGATATGGATGTGAAGCATGGACACTAAATAAAACAGTGGCTAAGAGAATAACTTCATTTGAATTAAAGTGATATGGAAGAGTTCTCAGAATACCATGGACAGTAAGGAAAATAAACCAGGAGGTGTTACAAACAATTAGCTCACAGGAAGGCTGACGTTTGAACACCGTAGTAAAGAGAAAGCCAGGTTTTTTTCGGTCACATTAAGAGACACAACGGTATGGAGGAATTGTTACTGGAGGGGATGATAGAAGGCAACAGAGGAACAGACCGCACAAGACGCCGCTGGATAAAATACATTCAAGAATGCATGTACATGTCACTTAAAGAGGCGGTACAACTTGCTCAAGACCGGGAAAAATTCAAGAAATCTATAGGGAAGACTACGTTCTGAAAAGAATATGTCACCTGATGATGATTTAGTTTTTAGCCACAATAAACTACTTCCCCTTTTTAACAACACCTTTGAGAGAAATGGGTACCACACCCATAGAAACATTAATGTACGACCTTTCTATAAAAAAAAATTTTTACATTTTATTTTAACACTTAAAGATTCCTTCACTTTTTTTTCAAATCACAGCTTGTCCTCAGAAATTGACATGCATTGGGTTAGATTTACCGTTTTGGTCTTGTTTGGTGTGTTCCATATGGGACCTAAGCCGATTCAGGGAGATTTGTATACATCGGTTGCCATGGTGAAGCAAATGTTTAGAAATGAAAAAAAAATTATTAGTGAAATTGAAAAACATTTACCGGACAAGCTTAAAGCGAGCGACGAATATTCTAGGTAAGTTGTAGTTAAATCCTGCAAGTGCCTGTAACAATTTGGACTTGTGTGAGTGAGTGCTGTATTTACGTAACAATGGGATCTATGTGAGTGTTGTGTGTGTGTGTAAAAATGGGGTCGATGTTGTGTGTGTAACAGTTGGATCAATGTGGGTATTGTGTGTGCAGCAGTGGAATCTATCTAGGTGTGTGTGAGACAATGGGATCTATGTGAGTGTTGTGTGTGTAGGGTGTGCAGAAATGGGATCTATGTGGATCATTATGTGTGTAGCAATGAAATCTATGTGGATGTTGTGTGTGTAAAAATGGGATCTATCTCAAAGTTGTGTATGTAACAATGGGATTTATGTGAGTGTTGAGTGTGTGTGTGTGTAACAATGGAATCTATGTGGATTTGTGTGTATGTAACAATTGGGATCTATGTGTGTGTAACAATTGGGATCTATGTGTGTGTAACCATGGGTATAACATCTCTGATAACATCTGTGATGAAGAAGAATTGGAATGAACTGACTTCTGTTACACCAATCCGTCTGGACTTTACGATGTTTGTTGATTAATCCAACGATCTACGAAATGACCAAATATAAAGACAGGTAAAAATACAGATGACAGAAACGACAGACATATAGAACTAAGGACAAGAGAGAGAGAAAGAGAGAGAGAGAGAGAGAGAGAGAGATTGTACAAATGCCATTACATCATCTTCCAACCCCGACAGGTTTTTCAAATACAGAAAAAACAGAATTGCTAACAGAAATCTGACTGAGATGTTGCAGGGCTTACATCACCCCAATGCTGTTTACATGGTCATCAAAGATTTTGCCCAACAGTACGGCTCACTGCGTAATTCCATTAAAGGTATGTTCATGGAGGTCATGGGGTAGTGGTTGCCGCTACATCAAGTGGTTTATGTACGTCATGACGTTGTGGTTATCGCTACAACAAGTGGTTCGTGATAATAAAATGTAATATTTTATCGCCGCCATCATCTTCTCGATTTTTCTGAATAACTAGTATCGTCATCAACATCTCCTCCTTCTGTTCACGTTCTCATACTCCCGCCAGCTACTAGGATGTAATGTAGACAGAACGGTAACATAAATGATAGCAACAGCTGATGTTAAAACGTGACAAATTGTCATAATTGCTAACCGTGAACTAGAAGATGTCATTAATTGTGAATATATGGGTGTAAACATAAACAGTTGAAGGGATTGTGCTGTATAAATCAAGAGGAGAATGGAAGCAGCAACTTCAAAACTTGCAGAAATGAAACATCTTTGGCAAATCAATAGCTGTAGAGATAAATTACTTCTGGCTAGAGTTAGTATATTTCCAGTATCAATTTATGATTGTGAATCATGGATACTTAATAAAACAGCGGTAAAGAGAATAACTGTCTTGGAAATGAGATACTACAACAACATTCTGAGAATACCGTGGATAGCGAAAAGGACAAATGAAAAAGTAGTAAGAGCAATCATCATCAAAGATGATTGGTTTTTAAACAAGAATATAGTATGAAATTTGAGAAGATGATTGGCTGTTAAGCAAGAATATATTAAGAAATCTTGAGATTATTTGACAATACACAGAGCAGTGGCGTAGCATGAATTGTTACAGTGGGGACGCTGGGTGACCTTTTTTAAATAGGCAGGTATTTCTCTCCCGTCTTTTCTCACCAGAAAGACGTATTCACGGCATTATATAAAATATTACATAGTTTAAAGAAACATACCTATGCAACTTCACGCATCTGTTCTCCTTGTCTGCGAAAATGTTCAGTATAGATAATTCATTTCTTGTTTTCAGTTTTGAGAACTAACATCATCATAAAGTATTTCTAAGCGTATGATTTGTTTGAAGCCAGCGTCTAAATGCACAACACAATTGTTATTGCAAGATCAAAGGCCAAGTCTTAAGCAACCAATCAAAATTTCCGCTTTGAAGGAGAAAAGCGATTGAGCAATTTTTAATTCCGCTCAAATTAACATAAATGAGAAAGCTATGGCAACGTAGTAATAACGACACTAAATTAACCCTTTAAAGTTCGTGTGTTTTCCCAGTAGCAAAATATGGATGCGAGACTTGGACTTTAAACAAGACAATATTCAAAATAATAAATTCATTTGAAATGAAGTGCTACAGAAAGATCCTAAAAATATCATGGACATATAAAAAGAAGAACAATGAAGTTTTCAAATTACTGAAACTAAATGAAGGCTGGCTTTTAAATACCATCATAAGAAGGAAGCTACAGTATTTTGGACACTTAAAGCGACATGATGTCATCGAAAGACTGATTCTTGAGGGCAGAGTGCCAGAGAAGAGAAGAAGAGGAAGACCAAGAAGACGATGGACCAGAGACATCGAAGAATGTATGCACATGTCTTTGGCCAATGTAGGCCTGCTTGCCAGGAACAGAGAGAGTAGTTCAGTGTATCCACGACGAAGACAACTTTCTGGAAAGAATGTCTATTGATAATAATTATATATATATATATATAATCAAGTGACATATTATTTCCAGAACGTAGTCTTTCCTATGGATCTCTTGAATTCTCCGCGGTCTTGAGCAAGTTGTCCTGCATCTTCCAGTGACATGTGCAGGCATTATTGAATGGCTTTTGTCCAAAGGCGTCTTGATCGGCCTTTGCCTCTGTTGCCTTCTATCATCCCCTCCATTAACACTCTCTCTCCATGCCGTCGTGTCTCTTAATATGACAGAAAAAAACTAGCTTTTTCTTTAATATAGTGTTCAGAAGCCAGCTTTCCTGGACGTTAATTGTTCGTAACACCTCCTGGTTTGTTTTCTTCGCTGTCCATGGTATTCTCAAAACTCTTCTATAACACTTTAATTCAAATGGTGTTATTCTCTTGGCCACTGTTTTATTTAGTGTCCATGCTTCACATCCATATGTCGCCACAGGAAATACACATGTTCGTAGTAAACACAATTTGGTTCTTATGTTAGTACCTTGCCATAGTTTCTTTATCTGTTTTAATTTTGCCAGCGCCATTGCCGTTCTTCTCTTGATCTTAACTGCGCAGTTCCCCGCATTGTTTATATTAATTCCTAAATAATCAAAGTGTGTCACTTCTTCCAAATTGCAGTTTTCAATATTAATTGTAGGTCTTAATTTAGTTTTATATATATATATATATATATATATATATATATATATATATATATATATATATATATATATATATATATATATATATATATACACACACACAACTGAATTGATTCATCTTCATTACATGGACAAAATAAAAGTTAAGACTAACTAAAGACCTCACTGAAAGTCATTGACATAAACAATTCGAAGACGGTTCATGAAATAGATCTACATGGCATTCTACAGTAAACAATAAAAACAGCTCGTGTTTCTATGTTATCCTACCATTAATATATATATATATAGTAAAGTTCTTTCTCCAGCGCTTTCGTGTATATATATATATATAAACTTGTCAGGTGACAGAGACAAGGTCAAGAATATCAAGTACCAGTACCTTTTAACGGACGAAACGGACATTATGGGAGCTATAAATGGCATACTTCTTCTACAGGTACAGATGTTCTTTTTAATTTCCAGGAACTACGAGCAATAGATCTATTATGTTGTAATGCAATTACATGTTTCTGCATAGCGTTACTCCATACAAAGAATAATTCGAGTAAGAGTAGTGTGAAATATTGCAGGAATAATTCAACTTTGAGTAGCGAGAAATATTGCAGGAATAATTCGAGTATAAGTAGTGTGAAATATTGGAATATGGCCTTCTTGTATGCTGTTTGTTTTTGACTTCAATATTTTTTTTTTAAGATTGTTGACTTCAAGTGGATTTGTCACACTTATCAATGCCTATTTCATACAACACTCATATCACGTGACAATGTGAACGATGTCTTAAAAAAAAAACAATATGAAAATACAGGGTTTCATCTTCTTCTTTTTCTTCAACCTTCGTTCTTCAACTCCCGCTGGGTCTCTCTTGTAGCAGGACAACGGTCCTACTAAATTTCCAGCAGGATGTAGTCCAGAGAACAGAAATGAGCTATGTCGCCATTTTCTTTGCGCCAATGGTCCGACAATTCCACCTTCGGCGGCAATACTTTAATCAATCACTCTATACTAACAGTATAGATTCAATCTATCTATAAACTAATACCAGCTATCTATGTCGACTTCTTCTATGTCGACTTCTTCTATGTCGACTTCTTCTATGTCGACTTCTTCTATGTCGACTTCTTCTATGTCGACTTCTTCTATGTCGACTTCTTCTATGTCGACTTCTTCTATGTCGACTTCTTCTATGTCGACTTCTTCTATGGACTTCATAATATAATAAATAACATAAAGTAACCCATAGCATTTATTAATGCCGTAGGGGTGTGAGATGTTAGTATTTTACATTTCAGTGACTCTAAAGATGAGGGCGGTAGCGATCTCCTCTCCCTCGCAGTCTTTACTTCCCGGGTTAATCCGGTACCCATTTAAGGCTGGGTCGACCCGAAAGCCTTTGCGATTTAAATCTTTTATATATCAATCTTCTACAAACATCTACATATTGAGCACAAACGTTTTTACAAACATATGCAAACCGCATACAAACTTTGTACACGCTATATCCACAGAAAGCGTACAACCTTGACATTAAAGATATGGTCAATGGTGTGTATTTCAATATAACTGGGCCAGTGATGAACTATGTTGATGCTTATCTTATTGGGAGTTTTGCATTCAAGGGTAAGTTTTCCATTATGCTATATATAATATGTTATATATAAGATAAGATAAGCCACAGATACGAGACTAGACTCCTTTGAACACAAATGCCTACGTACCATTCTGAACGTTAAGTGGACTGACTTTAAATCTAACACTACTATACGAGAGGAAAGTAAAGAAACCTACATATCTTCCTTCATTAGACAAAGGCGTTGGACTTACATCTGCCATGTTATCAGAATGAACAGCCTAAGAATTCCTCATTAGTCACTATATTTGGTGCCACCCGAAATAAGAAGAAGAGGGAGACCTAGAGAAACTCTACGAAGAACCATTAATAGAGAAGGCATGTCAATGAACCTAAACAACACCCAAGAACTGAAAAACCTGGCAACACAAAGACAGAAATGGAAAGCTATGGTTTCTGCCCTATGCGCTGCCTATGGTCCTGGAGGAACATAACATAACATAACATATTTGAAATGTTCCTTTAAATTCCTGTCCTCACGTCGTCTACGGAAACGCGGTTGGAACACATTTTACGTTTTCAGCATATATTGTTCACAAGTATCGTATCCACATATTTAAAATTAAAATTAAACCTTAATATATATTTCTTAGCTGTAATAAGCAAGAACTACTAGTCGGTGTTTACTAGTTCTCAAAATATTGGTTTCAGGGGACAAAGCCATTAATATATTGTAAAGAAACCGTGATATTGTCTAATGTTTAAGTGGGTCCACGTCCTATGAGCAAAAACGGACTACTCAGGCAAAAAGGGACTACTCAGGCAAAAAGGGACTACTCAGGCAAAAAGGGACTACTCAGGCAAAAATGCAAACGAATACTCCTTTAGTGTGATATCGTTCGGTTTATCATTTTTAAATCACATTTTTAAATCACATTTTTAAATCACATTTTTAAATCACATTCTTAAATCACATTTTAAAATCACATTTTAAAATTGTTATGCAATGTTTGTTTGGTTGTTTTTCTTGTTCTCTTTCCGTGCTTCTTACAAAATTCTAACAACTTACAAGACTTTCAGACAATATTCTGTGTAGATGGAGTATAGTGGGGTTTCACATCTCCAGTGACAGGCTGATTTTTTATTTTTTTTACATAGGTCATGCTGGAATTCAGGATAAAGATAGAGCTGACAGACTGGTGTCGAGACATACGACAATGGACAAGGGGAGGGGGGGGTTTGAATTCCTTGTATTTGCTTCTGTTGGAAAAGAACACCGTGAAGACAACTATTGTTAGGAGATCGGAGGAAGTTGGCATTGGTAGGGAGAGTAGAATAGTGAGAGACTGATGTGTAGGATGAGAGATTGAGGAGGAGGATGAGATATTTGAGGGGTAGATGAAAAATTGAGGGGTAGGAAGAGATTTAGAGGCAGAATGAGAGGTTGAGGAGTAGGATGAGAGTTTGAGGGGTAGGATGAGAGTGAGACATAGATTAAAGATTGATGGGTTGAATAGAATGACGGATAGGATGAGAGATTGAAGAGTCAATGAGATATTGAGATGTTGATTGAGAGAATGTATGGTAGATGTACGATTGAGGAGATTGTGGAGACATGTAGGATGTAGGGTAGACGTGAGATTGAGGAGATTGTGAGACGTGTAGGATGTAGGGTAGATGTGAGATTGAGGAGATTGTGAGACGTGTAGGATGTAGGGTAGATGTGAGATTGAGGAGATTGTGGAGACATGTAGGATGTAGGGTAGACGTGAGATTGAGGAGATTGTGAGACGTGTAGGATGTAGGGTAGATGTAAGATTGAGGAGATTGTGGAGACATGTAGGATGTAGGGTAGACGTGAGATTGAGGAGATTGTGAGACGTGTAGGATGTAGGGTAGATGTGAGATTGAGGAGATTGTGAGACGTGTAGGATGTAGGGTAGATGTGAGATTGAGGAGATTGTGGAGACATGTAGGATGAGAGAATGTAGGGTAGATGTGAGATTTAGGAGTAGGCTAGGTTGTGAGACTGAGTCGTAGATGACAGATTGAGGAGTAGGTTAGGTTGTGAGACTGAGTCGTAGATGACAGATTGAGGAGTAGGTTAGGTTGTGAGACTGAGTCGTAGATGACAGATTGAGGAGTAGGTTAGGTTGTGAGACTGAGTCGTAGATGACAGATTGAGGAGTAGGTTAGGTTGTGAGACTGAGTCGTAGATGACAGATTGAGGAGTAGGCTAGGTTGTGAGACTGAGTCGTAGATGACAGATTGAGGAGTAGGTTAGGTTGTCAAATTGAATTGTAGCATAAGAAATTGAGCTGTTGGATGAGGAAGATATACACTTAAAGACATCTGGTACTACCATAGCATGCATCGCCTACACCATCTGATGAAACAGCTGGGGGTGCATCGCCGTCCCCATCTGACGAACAGATCACCATCTGAAATTCTCTTTTTATTTAGGCAATTGCTACCTTGTCTCCTGCCGAAGATGTATTTGTTGTTACTGTTTTTTTTTTGTGTGGTAAATATTAACAAATGTTGCTGAATAGATTAAGTTAGTGACTTTTGAGGGTGTCTGTAAAAGTTAGGCATACAGTAATTTAGTTACTGTTAAGGATGTCTGTAAAAGTTGATTTTTTTCTGTCGAAGATATATTTAAACCATGTATTCATCTCGTTCTCAGAACGGAAATTTATACGGAGTATTGAATGGCTGCAAATGGCAGCAGATATGAAAGTTGCCGGGACACATGAGCCGGATATCAGCGAAGACAGTCAGAACATTACTGAAACAAAAATAATGGCGTTACTTGGGCGAGCACTTCTTCGGGTAACTAATTCTGCCCATGTTTTTTATATGCATTTCTTTGTCTATTCTTTACATTTATTGTTTGTTTTTCTTACTTTTAGATGCAATAGTCGCATACGAAAAGGACTGAATATTGCGCCAGTTGTCCATCAGACTAACCATCATGCATTAGACTAACCATCTTCTTCTTCTTCTTCAGCGTTCATTATCAAACTCCCGCTTGATCTCTCTTGTAGCAGGATCATGGTCCTACTATATTTCCAGCAGGATATCGTCCAAAGAATGACAATGCGTTGTGTCGCCGTTTTATTTGCGCCAATGCCAAAACCCTTATCAAGAAAAAAAGTCTCCCTACACAATGTAAAGACAAAATCTGATGAAGATCAATGTGCCCTAAAAGAGAATGACGTTGGTTGAAGATACTTCAAAAATGACGTTGGTTGAAGATACTTCAAAAATGACGTTGGTTGAAGATACTTCTTCATGACTACTCAAAATTCTCTTGGACAAGAGCATATAAAGATGGCTCAGTGGAAGAGATAGCCAGAAATAGTGGTGGAGGCACATATAGAATGGTCCAGCGGAAGAAAACTTGAAAAATCAATACCCACATGTGTTCATTCTACAGATTTCAGGGCAGAATGTGAAGCAATCAAAGGAGCAACTCTTTTGTTCCTGAGTTAATCTCATCTGAAGGATGAAAGGATAATCTCTAACCGAAGCTCTTCAGGCTTTCCAGAACACAAGACATTCCACATGAATAACTTAAAATCACTTCTGTCTCAACTAAACAACCAATCCAACGAAGTGGTTCTCCGGTGGATTACCCAGGGATGCCACTCGTAAATCAGGAGAAGTTAGATAGCAGAACAGCAAGCAGATTCCAGGGATGCCACTCACAAATAAGAGAAATTAGATAGCAGAACGGATATCCGTTTCCAGAGATGCCATTCACAAATAAGGAGAAATGAGATAGCAGAACAACTAGAAAAAACTGAAGGTAACTGCCAACAAGATATAGAAGTACCATTTCCGTAGCTCCATCAACAGCTCCATTAACATGGAATTAAGCTCATCCATGCAGACAAAATATACAATGATATCTACAGACTAGAAAGAAAGGAACAAACAATTAGTTTTAGAACGAGAACAAGCAACAGCAGATTCAAACAACACACGCCTGCAAAGTTTGACGTTGGTGACACCAACAGGTGTCTCTGAGGGCAATCTAAAACAACAACAACACAGAAAATATTTTACAGAATTTCCTTCTGTACAACACCACAAGAAGAAAACTATGGCCATCTGAAACAGTTCGGAAGGACAAGCTCTACGACATTGTCTCCGTGGCTGATGACCACAGTCCGATTCATTGATCAAATTCATATCAGCATCAGACTTCGACAGGAGAATGCGAAACATGTAGAAAAACTATTTGATCTTCATTCTTGTTTGTTACTGTTTGTTCTATCTTCATTCTTGTTTGTTACTGTTTGTTCCTTCTTCATTCTTGTTTGTTACTGTTTGTTCCACATGTTCATTCTTGTTTGTTACTGTTTGTTCCATCTTCGTTTTGTTTGTTACTGTTTGTTCCATCTTCATTCTTGTTTGTTATTGTTTGTTTCTTCTTCATTCTTGTTTGTTACTGTTTGTTCCTTCTTCATTCTTGTTTGTTACTGGTTGTTCCATCTTCATTCTTGTTTGTTACTGTTTGTTCCTTCTTCATTCTTGCATGTTAATGTTTGTTCCATCTTCACTCGTGTTTGTTCCATTTTCATTCTTGTTTGTTACTGTTTTTCATCTTCATCCGTGTTTGTTATTGTTTGTTTCATCTTCATTCTTGTTTGTTACTGTTTGTTCCATCTTCATTCGTGTATGTTCCACATCTTCATTCTTGTTTGTTACCGTTTGTTCCTTCTTCATTCTTGCTTGTTAATGTTTGTTCCATCTTCACTCGTGTTTGTTCCATTTTCATTCTCGTTTGTTACTGTTTTTCATCTTCATCCGTGTTTGTTATTGTTTGTTTCATCTTCATTTTTGTTTGTTACTGTTTGTTCCATTTTCATTCTTGTTTGTTCTACATTTATTCCTGTTTGCTCGACATTTCTTCTTCTTTGTTCCATATTCACTCTTTGTGTGTTCCATATTCACTCTTTGTGTGTTCCATATTCACTCTTTGTGTGTTCCATATTCACTCTTTGTGTGTTCCATATTCACTCTTGTTTTTTCCATATTCACTATTTGTGTCCATAACTACCATTGTTTGTTTTATTTATTGTTCAATAATTTATTTTCTTCAATATCAATTCAAAAATCTGTTTTTATCTAGGAAAACCGCAAGGAACATGCAAGATTTATCTATGAATCATGGAGAAATCAAGGTTTGTAATATCATTTATAACATGATGTCCGACATTCTCAATAAATTACAACACGCACTTTCCGATATTTGATTTAGTTATTAAATTTTCTTTTTCAAGACAGTTCTTAAAACATATTCCAATTGCGTAGGTTTGAATAGTGGCATTCTGATTGCTATCATGCGCCTCATGGCTGGTTACATCAGTCTTCAGCACCTGTATTTGCGGGTTTTGGTTGTGGTCTTGCTCGATTATCGCAGGACCTGACGATCTGGCCTCGATGGCCTAGATGTTCTGACATGACACAACCGAATCGGCAGTCACATGTATAAGAAGTTGAAGATTAGCAACACTGTCATGTGTAAATGTGGACAGTCACATCAGATAGCCGTATTTTTCTAATAGAATGCTAGAAAAATGAAATGCTGATACAAATTCACCGACCCAGAGAAACAACAGCGGAATAAAAACTCGACAGATCTCGGTACTAGTCACAAAACACACTCAGGATTATAGAAGAGACAAAACTTCATATATAATCACATTCCAAACCAACAACAGAAGAAGAATAAGAAGGTAGTTTTAATCTTTTATGAAATTATTGCTTCACGACAGTTCTATTAAACAAATTCAAAATGTACTATTTCAAGACGCTTCAAAATTTATTTGAGAAAATTTACCACTTAATTTTCCACTTCAATAATTTCTCCCAACTCCTTCGATGTCGTCGTTTGTGTAGTGATGAAGACAACTTTCTTGTAATTCCTAAGAGATGATTGATTTCTTTCGTAGACTCGCCTACCCTGACAGTGTGTTTTTTCATCGGATTGACTTCATATCCATTCATTTTGAGCAGCTGCAGTGTCTATAGTATTACAAACTGCCTTGGCTATGGGGGGGGGTCTAATTCAATGAAAGAAAAGACAAGTTGGCGAGAGCGACTGTGATTGATGACACACATAATGAGAGGCGAGAGAGAGAGATGACGTAATCTTGGCAATTATATGTTTGCTAAAGAATGAACAAGATAAGGCTGATGGTTCATCTTGACTTTGAAACAGGTATCGTGGCACATGGGAGATTTCCCACAAGTGATAAGAGATCTCCTTTCCAGCAGCGCAGCCATCCAAAAGTACGCAAACTAAAGCAGCGCAGCCATCCAAGAATTCGCAAACTAAAATTCCCAATCAGATATATATTAAGTGATTTTCTGATCCTTCCAGAGAAGACACATTTCCCTCTCCCCAACCCCCCCCCCCCCAATTTCTGTCATTCTTTAGAAGTGTATGTTATCACCAGGAAAGACGTCATCATCACTCCATTGTCAATCAATGACTGTATTGTCAATCAAATCAATGACTGTATTATCAATCAAATCAATGACTGTATTGTTAATCAAATCAATGACTGTATTGTCAATCAAATCAATGACTGTATTGTCATTGATGTAATCGTATTTAATATAACAGATAGCGTCCTATCAAGATGTAATCGTATTCAATATAACAAATAGATTCCTTTCAAGATTTAATCGTATTCAATATAACAGATAGCTTCCTATGAAGATGTAATCGTATTCAATATAACAGATAGATTCCTATCAAGATGTAATCGTATTCAATATAACAGATAGATTCCTATCAAGATGTAATCGTATTCAATATAACAGATCCTTATGATGACGACTTAAAGGCTCTAGCCCGCGAACTACACCAGGGAGTATCAGATAAAAACATGGGGCAGAAGCAAGAAGATGATCCAACTTTGTGTGGTACTAATAAAACGAAATCACAGGTACGGTCATTTGTGATCTGTCTACTTTATCTGTGACATAGTGGCATATGTCTCCTTTGTGTGTGTCATAGTGGCATCTGTCTTCTTTATGTGTGTCATAGTGGCATAGTCAACAGTTATACCAGGTATATAAACAATTATAGAAACCAAAATAAATCACATATTACTAAAAAAGTGTTGTGTTCCCAGAGTGAGCACGATCCAAGGATGTGGTGCAGATATCGGGGATTTCTCCCGTACTTTCGTTTCCAAGAAGAAATCATCTCTGAAACTCCTTATATCAGTATTGTCTACGATGTCGTCAGTAACAAAGACATCAAGATCATTAAAAAGCTGTCACTGACAAAGGTATTTAAACCTCTCATAGAGAATGTATTTAAACCTCTTATAGAGAATGTATTTAAACCTCTTATAGAGAATGTATTTAAACCTCTTATAGAGAATGTATTTGCTCCTCTAACAAATTGTTTCGTTAAATTTTCTTATACGGGAATTATTTTAATTCCCTCATACATAAATTCCTTCAATTTTGTCATAAATGATGTGATATATGTTTTTCTCCAATCATATCTCATAAATTATTTTCTCCAATCATATCTCATAAATTATTTCCTCCAATAATATCTCATAAATGACTTCCTCCAATCATATCTCATAAATTATTTTCTCCAATCATATCTCATAAATTATTTTCTCCAATCATATCTCATACATTATTTCTTCCAATCATATCTCATAAATGACTTCCTCCAATCATATCTCATAAATGACTTCCTCCAATCATATCTCATAAACGATTTCCTACAATCATATCACATAAATGATTTCCTCCAATCATATCTCATAAACGATTTCCTCCAATCATATCTCATAAAGGGTTTCTTCTGCTTTCTTTTTTCAGATGGCTCGCGCAGTCGTCGTGACTCCTTCTGGACCCTATGTATCCTACACTCGTACAAGTCAAGTGTAAGTGCATCTTTTGTGTTCCAATCATCATCATCATCATCATCGTTGTATTCATCATCACCAGCACTACTACCAAAATAACTACCATCATTGTGGACGCCTGTGACTATGTCGATAGTCGACGCAAGACTGCTGGCTAAAACGCCAAGCATGTTTGACTAGGTTCAGCTTTGAGCTTGGTGACCATCGTGTAAGTATGGAAATTAATTCCCTCGTACGGCTGGCGCACTAGCAATATGGTTACAGACACCCAAAGAAAAGTGACACAAGCAGAAGTCATGCTGAAGTAAGATGTATCATGCTGAAATGCACAGGTATCGCAGCCAAGCTGTCGACTATGGCAATATATACTGAGGGAGATTGCAACTCTGGTTCTGCCTAGAGTGCAATGATGTCGATTTCAAATCGCTTAATCGAGATAGGGAAAACGGTGCGACCGCCCAGGATGGAAACGCCAGAAGTAATGCCACGAGGCTCTACTGCCGAAATTAAGTTAGTTTACGTAAAAGAAGGGGGTGGCGGAGCTTACCCGGGACCTCTAAGATTCTCCATTTCGACGATGTCAATTCATAGAAATAATCAATGTAGTTTTCTAAAAATTCCCTGCTGCTGATACCCATGTCTATGAGTAGTGTTAATACCAACGTAAACTTGAAGTATATTTCTCCATGTGTGTCCGCTAAGTCTGTGCACAAATCTAACCATCCTACGTCACAAATGTTGCGCATTTCGTCATAACTCATTATCATGAAGTCTCGCCTCCGCAACGAAGGTTGGCTGCAACCTACCTCCAACATCCATTTTCTCTTGCCTTGGTAGTGCACTCTGTCAGACTGTAACCTGGCCATCTCGCGATGTTTTTCTCCCACTTGTATCTCTGCCTACCTCTTGCTAGGCGCTCGCCCCTCGACTTTCGAGTAAGGTTTTCAACAAGTTGTCATGTCTTTTAATATTTTCAAAATACCTTATTTGTTTGATCTTTATTCCTTCTAATAGTTCTTTGTTTCATATGAATTGTTCTTAGACCCTTATTGTTTTCTTCTCTTTCCATGATTGTCTCCCTATTCTTCAATATATCCACATCTCAAGGACATAAGTTTTGTCTAGTTTTTGTTGTTGTTTAGTGTCCATGTTTCTGAGACATACATTAATATAGAATAGATGTAGCATTTTATAATTCTCATTTTTAACTTGTTTGTAATTTGTTTATATGTCAATAATTTCCTCATGTTATGGAAGGTACTTTTAGCCATTCCTATTCTCCTTTTAACTTCTGTTTCACATCTGCCAACATTTGTGATTATGTGTCCAAGATATTGATAATGTTCTACCAGATATTCTTCGTGCAGTTTGACATTAAAATATCACTATTATTGTAAAATATTTAATTAAAATTTTGGGTACAGTACGAGTAGACGTTCACCTATGGTTAGTTATTTACCTGATCTATGTTTGTAAATTTCATGTTCATCATTTAATAATTCAAATATTCATTTATTGTAAGGTTTGTGTTATGGTTTGGGTTAGAATAGTTGTGTTTTACGTAACTACCCCTAACCCCAACCCTAAATAAATAAATATTTAAATTATTAAATGAGGATCATGAAATTTACAAATATAGACATAGGAAATAATTTAACATGTGGTGGCGTCTACTTGTACTGTACCCAATTTTTTCATTAAAAATGCTACGATAAAGGTGATATTTTATTGTCATAGTGACTGCACGAAGAATATCTTGACACTTTATAGTTTAAATAATATTATGATTGAAGATAATATATTATGGAGATCTGAATGATTGACAACTACGTTTTGTGTACCACAGGGCCTTCTTAGATGACACTCTCTCGGACACGATATCGAAAATGTCTCAACGAGTTAGCTACATCACAGGCCTGGACACACGTGTCAGCCCGAGAGGCTTCCTGTCTCCATCTCGGAGCTCCAGTGAACCTATGCAGGTCTAATATAATAATTATATTTACAAATTCTGTATACCAGATCTGTCTGCCATGCATGTTGTAAGAAGCGATTTAGGATATTGTGGGTATAGGAGTTAGTATTGCATTCTGACCCAAGAGCCATTCTGAAGTCAGATGTGTCAAGCCGAAAGCACAGAAATCGCAGTCAGCGCTTAAAAAACCGTTATACAACGTATTCCATACTCTGATTCTTCTTCTAAGCTTGTTCTCAAACTCCCGCAGATCATCAGGTGTATAGGAATTGTGTATACAATAATAAAATGTTCTGAATCGCAACGTTAATGTTAATAAGAATAATAATAATGGTGATGTTAATGATGATGATGTTGATAAGCAGGTTGATGAGCAGGTTGATGAGCAGGTTGATGAGCAGGTTGATGAGCAGGTTGATGAGCAGGTTGATGAGCAGGTTGATGAGCAGGTTGATGAGCAGGTTGATGAGCAGGTTGATGAGCAGGTTGATGAGCAGGTTGATGAGCAGGTTGATGATGACATTGATGTGGATTATGATATCTAGAACAAAATGTGACGTAGATAAACAGTGAGCAAGTATGAGTAATGATGTATACAACACACCTTTCATTGACAGGTGGTCAACTATGGAATCGGTGGTCACTTCTCGATACACAGAGATCCACTACAGGTAGTGTTAATGTAGATTAACCTCTTTATATTCCACTAGATGTAGTGTTAATGTAGATTAACCTCTTTCTATTCCACTAGATGTAGTGTTAATGTAGATTAACCTCTTTCTATTCCACTAGATGTAGTGTTAATGTAGATTAACCTCTTTATATTCCACTAGATGTAGTTAAAGTAGATTAACCTATCTGTTCCACTAGATGTAGAGTTAAAGTAGATTAGCCTGTCTGTTCTACTAGAGATAGTGTTAAAGTAGATTAACCTTTCTGTTCCACTAGATGTAGAGTTAAAGTAGATTAGCCTGTCTGTTCTACTAGAGATAGTGTTAAAGTAGATTAACCTTTCTGTTCCACTAGATGTAGAGTTAAAGTAGATTAGCCTGTCTGTTCTACTAGAGATAGTGTTTAAGTAGATTAACCTTTCTGTTCCACTAGATGTAGTGTTAAAGTAGATTAATATATTTCTGTTACACTAAACATAGTTTTCAATCAATGAAGCAAGTGTCTTGTCGCTTACCGTAGATGATTAGGATCTTGATTATTTGTTAAACCTGGGTCCGCTCGTGAGCAATGCGGTGCCCTTTGCACCCCTTATTCCATATAAAACATGAATAAACTTCCATTTCTTCCATCTAATAGTTGAATAAAATTTCAGGTCTTTTATTTAATATTTGAATAAACGTCCCCCGCCGAAGACGGATGTGTTGGGCCATTGGCGTAAATAAAACGGCGACACAACGCATTTCCATTCTCTGGACTGATGATGTTCGTCCGTCGTGACCGACGATGACCAAAAACTCAACCATAATAATAATAACAATAAATAATAAAATAATATTATATCCTGCTGGAAATCTAATAGGGCCATTGTCCTACTGCAATAGAGATCCAGCAGGAGTTTGAGAATGAACGCTGAAGAAGAAGAATAAACGTCCATTTCTTCCGTCTAATACTTGAATAGAATTTCATTTCTTCCGTCTAATACTTGAATAGAATTTCATTTCTTCCGTCTAATACTTGAATATAATTCCATTTCTTCCGTCTAATACTTGAATAGAATTTCATTTCTTCCGTCTAATACTTGAATAGAATTTCATTTCTTCCGTCTAATACTTGAATAATATTTCATTTCTCCTAATTAATCCTTGAAAAATGTCCATTATTTTCATCAACTTCTTCTTCTTCTTCTGCGTTCGATCTCTGATAACCACATCGAATAAATCGTGTGATGTTCGCCGTGGAGCTTGAGTACGCTGTACTGCTAGATCCACAGTTGAACTGTATTATTTGCATGTCGGCTGGCTCACTTTGTGGTCCGGACATCCGATGCCCAGCACATCCGTTTTCGTCATGCCTTTAATTCGGGTAGTGCACTTCCCTAGCCTGAGACAGCCTGTCTAATTGTAGACGGGCGCGCGAGTGTGTAAAGACTCTTCGCCGAGGCGATTGTCGTTCACGTCTATCTCGCACGAGGTGTTTCACCGCCAGTGAGCTTACCTCGTGTAATTAGATGTTCGGTGCCTGTGTCCATTGCGTACTGAACCTTTTTCTCATCCGCGAGCCTGGTTCCAGAAGGAAGAACTCGACATAAGAGTTGAACCCTGGCTCTTTCGCCGTCTTAGCCGAGGTGTCGTTAAATGACATCGTAACCCTTCGTCAAAGTCCGAGTCTCACCACGCGTTCGGGAGAAGGTCGTGTTCTCCAGCTGAACGAGCTTGTCCCATTTGTGCCTGAGCCCACCGGGTACTGAACTCTTTCCGCGAGAATCTTTCCGGTATAGGAAAGTTCGAAATTAGAGCTGGGTCAGGGCTGCTTTCATTGCTGGTCGCCCAAGAGTGTGTCTGTGTCTCTGTGCTTAACAAGCACCGGTAACTCGAAGCTTGTCTCGAGCTAATAGAGCTTGTAGTTGGGATTTCCTTGAAACGTTTATGCTTTCTATTTGCACTTGGCGCTGCCCTCTGCGCTGTGCGCTCCTTTCATTGTATCTAGTATGTTGTCTTTTCGTCTCTCGCCATGCATCTACCTTCTCGTGTCGTTTTCATTGATCGCCCCTCCAATTCTCGGACCGGACTGACCAGCGTCACTGTGTGTCGACAGTGCTTGCTGCATATGCTGGCGCAGTAATATCGGAGATATTGACTGTCTAGTTTGCAGTCAATTCTCTTTCCATCTGCTGCCTCCACATTCACGGACACGATCCTCAAATGGTTTAGCCAGAATCATAACGAGTAGCTGTATTTTCTGTTTCCAGGGTGCACCACGAGGAGGTACTTTTGGGATCTTGGCTATCTGCTAACTCTGGTACCCTGTGCACGCCATTTTCATCGAATACTTGAATAAACATAATTTTCATCCATATATTAATTGAATATAATTCCATTTTTTCCAACAAGTATTTCAACATTATGACCAGCAATATCTTGACTTACTCCGGGAACAGACTGGCTACATTTCTTATTTACGTAAGTTCTGCTAGATACAATGTAGATAAAACCAAAACAAGAAATGAGAGTTCTCATTATGTAGGGATATCGTGTGGGCATCGCATTAGTTGTAGAATGTAACATATAATTACATTAGTTGTAGAATGTAGTATAGAATTACATTAGTTGCAGAATGTAGCGTTCTCATTAAGAAGGAAATGTCTGGGCATTATAGTAGTTGTAAAATGTTGCATATCATTGCATTAGTTGTAGAATGTAACATTAGATTAAATGCAGAATGTAGCATTGCATTAGTTGTAGAAAGTAGTATTATATTAGTTGTAGAATGTAGTATTCTCATTATAGATGGATCGTCTGGGCATTACATTAGTTGGAAAGTGTAGCTTTTCATTACATTAGATGTAGAATGTAGCATTGCATTAGTTGTAGAATGTAGGATTACATTATTTGTAGAAGGTATCATTAGATTAATTGTAGAATGTATCATTAGATTAATTGTAGAATGTAGCATATCATTACATTAGTTGTAGAATGTAGCATTAGATTAATTGTAGAATGTAGCATTACATTAGTTGTAGAATGTATCATTACATTAGTTGTAGAATGTAGCATTAGATTAATTGTAGAATGTAGCATTACATTAGTTGTAGAATGTAGCATATCATTACATTAGTTGCAGAATATAACATAGCATTATAATTAGAAATGTAGTGTACAGGACCATAAATACGTCCTCAGTAAGGAGGGGAGAGGAGGTTTGGTTACCGTAAAAAAAACACCAGAAAAACAAGTCATGTTCCTGTTTGCAATTCTCTATTTTTGATTAGTAATGTGATGAACTTTTTTGTAAACCATTCTTAAAGGAGTGGGGTATTACCCGCCTTTTGGATAAATTCCTAGTGCTAAAAGTAACGCTCCGATTTTTCAGTTTGGGGAGGGTTGGTGGGTTGGGGTACGTCAAACACTTCCTCCTTATCTATGCGCTTAGTAAGGAAACATCCGTCTATTGCAGACGATTCTGATACAGTTTAAAACGTAGGCCCTATGTCTCCTTCTTCTCGTTCGGATTATCTCCTTCTTCTCGTTTGGAAAAACGTATGTCATTGCATCTCTCTGGTGTGCGTTGAGATAACTAGAAAAATCCAATCCTGGCATATAATCCCTTGTTATATTTGAGACACGTATGGTCTGAGTTGGATAACTGTGTCCAGATATAACTGGACATATATGTCGTAAGAGGCGAATAGAGAGGTTTGGATATTTCTGTGGATGCTACATGTCGCTGGATATCAAAGCCGAAAAGATAATGTCAATAAATGGAAACTCCACTACGGTGTGTGACTAAAATAATATTCAACTTTGAAATTACGTATATATGATATTACGGAGCGAGGTAGTGGAGTGCTTAGTGACATGAATATTTGTATTATGTCATCAGCGCCAAAATCAATATATTCTACGGGAACTCGTGTGTACACATTTTCATATTCCGGTATTATGTCATTAGCGCCAAACCAATATTCTACGGAAAGCCGTGTGTACATATTTTCATATTCGGGTATTATTATAGAGTTACATACTACAACTACAAATAAAATCACATTAACCGTATGAGTTTAAGAATCATGACGTAATGAAGTGTAGAAATTATTATTTCTACATACACACGGTGAGGAGTTATACAATTTCAGATCTCACTTGTGAGTTTATTGGTGGTTAGTAAATAATTTAAGCCTATCCTCCTGTCTAGAAAATCTAAACTATTGTTGAAACATTTAGGCGTCGCATGTTCAGTCAATCGCAGTGTCAGTTCAATATGGACGGTCGGATGGTCTGAGCTTTGAATCAAACTCTATCAAACAATACCTTCTAGAAGCATGGGATTTTCAGAAATCCGATAAAACATCCGCTTATAACAAACAACACATGTTTATCTGTTAAAAATGTTTAATTTATCTTTCTATTTTATCTTAATAAATGATTATCCTTGCATTTGAAACTTACATATTTTTTTGTTTGTGAATGCACATACATTTATGAATATGTAAGCAATGAGAGGTAATGCAAACATGTAGCAGAATCGCCAACAATAAATTAGATTGTGTCCCTTGGTAACATTTATGTTAATAATTGTTCATATTTCTTATGTCATTAGTTGAGTGACGTGAAGGCGGGAGGTTATACAACATTTCCTTTCTTAGATTTAGTTTTTCCGCCAATGAAGGTAAATATTCCAAAGTTCAGTCTGTCTATGATTTCTTTTTTGTTTCTAATGTAAGTCTGTCTATGATCTCTTTCCTGTCTGTCATGTAAGTCTATGAATGATTTCTCTCTTGTCTGTCATGTAAGCGTATGCATGATATCTCATTTGTCCGTCATGTAAGATTGTATATGATTTCACTCTTGCCTGGCATATAATTATGTCCGTGCCTTCTCATTTGTCTGTCATTTACGTGTGTCTAATAACTTTTCTCTGTCTTGTAAGTCTGTCTATGATTTCTGACCCATTTTCTGTTGTTTATGTACGCTTTCTAAATTTGACATTTTAAGTCTGTGCATGAGTTCTCTCTTGTTTGTCCAGTATGCCTGTCTATGATTTTTTCTCCTGTATGCCATGTATGTCTGCCTATGATTTATCATCTGTATATGATGTAAGTTTATCTATCGTTTATCTCCTGTATGTCATGTAAGTCTGTCTATGATATGTCTGTGTATGACTGTCTATGTTTTATCTTCTCTACAAATAACAGAACAGCGCCATCATGTGGTACAACTACAACCCGGCTGGAGAAATGGAGCAGGCGTGGCACGAGGGATGTCCAGTTGCAGTTGGCGATAAATGGAGTAAGAAATATTTGTTTAGCGATAGACAGACCAGAAGACAGATCAGTAGACAGATCAGCAGACAGACCAGTAGACAGACCAGTAGACAGACCTGTAGACAGACAAGTTGTTAGTGAAATGAACATGAAAATGCTATCAGTGACTTATAACATTATTCTGTTGGCTTTAATCCTGCTCTTTCCAAATTCTGAATTGTAATTATTCAGTTTGAAAAAAAAGTACTATAGTTTTATACGTGAATATAAAATTACTACAGATTAACAAGTAAATATAAAATTACTACAGATTAACAAGTGAATATAAAATTACTACAGATTAACAAGTGAATATAAAATTACTACAGATTAACAAGTGAATATAAAATTACTACAGATTAACAAGTGAATATAAAAACTGAAAAATATTTTATCTTCGTGCTCCTTGTCTTAGGTTCAGTCTAAAACTATTGCTGACATATTTCGTCTTTCGGCGCGATACATCCGTCTTCAGCATACCTTATGTGTGACTTTAACTCTCTATGTGATTGGACTGGCCACTCCACTAACAAAACCTGCTTAGTCGTATTCTCCGATATATCTCCGACAGTATCATATTCCATGCTGCACTTTCGGGCCCCTTCCATGTATTCCATGCTGCACTTTCGGGCCCCTTCCATGTATTCCATGCTGCACTTTCGGGCCCCTTCCATGTATTCCATGCTGCACTTTCGGGCCCCTTCATTATACCATCGATTTACAACGACGGAACACTGACCTACAGAGATAGACATCCAAAAAATGACTGTATATGTAGCCGTGACCAGCTTTCAAATACAACATTTATCAAGAAACTGGACGTTACTTTTTTTTACTTATGCTAAACTGCGAACGAGAGGAAGTAGTTCCCGTGGCAGGTGGCGTGTCTATTCGTCGAGACGGTCGAAGTACATATGGGGTAACCCGACTACAAAGCAGTCTTTCCACCAAACCTTTTCAACCCTCTTTCGGACTTCATAATTGTTCGCTCTGTATTATTAAAGTCTATCGACGGTGGATGTGTCTAGTTATTGTCGCCAATAAAACGGCGATACAACACATTTCCATTTTCTGGACTACATCCTGCAGGAAATCTGGTAGGAACAATGTCCTGCTGCAAAAGAGATCAAACGGGAGTTTGAGAATGAACGCTGAAGAAGAAGAAGAATGTATATATTTATATTTGAATGTTTATATTTATATTTGAATGTTCATATTTATAATTGAATGTTTATATTTATATCTGAATATATATATTTATACCGGCATGTTTATATTTATATTACAATTCTGATCTTGTTATTGGCAGTAATTAATAAATGGATACTGTCATACGGAAACACGTTCATACGGCGCTGCGGTCTCAGCAAAACAGCAACACAGTTAGACATCGATGAGGACATGATGAGAGGATACAAGTCTGAGAAATAGATTGTTTCTGTATTTAGGCGTGTATTTCGTCAATTATAGGGTTGCCGTACTGGTACACCCAGTAGGTAGTTACGTATTTTAATTATTGTTGGGGGTTCGGTTGGTCATTATTTATATAGGGCCTACTTAGAATCGCCTTGTCTAATGTTGGCGTGAGATACCAAGTATATAGATTATAAACCAACTGAAAGCTCAACAATATTTTTTTAAAGAAACCTAACGTATGGGGGTCCTATATAATTAAGCAAACAAGTCTTCTATACCGACAATAGTCACGATTATACAGTCATTCTGCTTAAGCGAAACTAATCCTTCTAACGTGACGTATTCGACTGTTAGTGATTTTCATTGGTCTATTTTCATATACTTCGTGCCGACAACCAATGAAAATTACAGGAAATGTTATATGCGTCACGTTAGAGAGATGATTTCTAATTTAATCCATACGTCCTATATTGTTGATGGTCACTGGTTATGTATAGTGACGCAGTGTTGCCATTATGGCAATTTTGTGACCAAATGTGACACATTTGGATATTTTTCAAATGTCCCTGTCTTATGTTTCATTTGATCAATTTGAAAATATATTAATTTTTATACACTATGAATTGGAGACTGCAGTAACACTGCGCACCATATTGGTAAATAAATGTAAAGGAAACGATTTTTAGCGTTATCAAACTCCCACTGGATATCTTGTACAGCAGGACAATATTTCTTCTACCAGATTTCCAGCAGAGTATAGTCCAGCGATGTTTCGTCGTTCTATTTGCGACATTGCCTCGACACACCCGACTTCGGCGATGGTAAATAATGTATTCAGTGTTTTTACTACATTGATTGAACGGTGAACGTGTGTAACTAAATCGGTAGTTGACAAGCGGTACAAGAGAACAGATTATCGTACATATTACATATAACAGATTACCGTACATATTACATATAAAAGATTACCGTACATATTACATAAGATTACCGTACATATACAATGTTGGTATGAATATTGAATTTATGATTTGCCTTTTATCTTCAATTGGGATATATGTGTTTTCAAGATTGGAGTTAGTTTACAATTTACGTATTTGAAGATTGGTGTTGTTTACAATTTACGTATTTGAAGATTGGTGTTGTTTACAATTTACGTATCGGAAGATTGTGATAGATGTGTTTTTCAAGATTGGTGTTAGTTTACAATTTACGTATTTGACGAATGGACCAGGTTCAAATCCCCTTTTCTGCATTATGATGTTTCTATAATATTAAATCTTCGATGCGTCTTAATTATCTTTCTAATTTACAATAATGCCATAATATAGCCAAATACAATTTTCCTCATATGGGGACTGTCTATAAATTACGTCAACAATTCTCTTACAATTTTTGACACCCTCTCCTTGAAACCTTTGCCAATAACTGTCAAGAATTCTGGGATACCCTGCTTAAATAAGGCCCAAAAAATTCCCCAAAATATTTAATGATTGTATAAAAACAGTATTGTTGGCGTCAACTTTTATCACACCTACCTCCACACCCTCTCCCCTTGTCAAAAACTGTCAAACTATTTCCGACTTTCTCTTCCCCTCCCCTAGTTGTTGACCATATTATGGACCGGTCCTATTGTAAAATCAACACTTGACTCAAGTAAAGTCCCATGTACGGAAAGTAAACATAGCCTGAAAGGCTGATTTTTAAATTATATCCGTGCATTTTGTTGATCGGCCTTTACCCTCTTGGCATGCGATTCCCAGTATATAAATTAAATAGTGACCAACGAAAATTACGACAATAACCCAAAGCGCAACGAATGTAGTTTTATTTACATTCTGTACCAAGGTTTTTACTGTCAATGGTCTCTAATGAGATAACTTTTCAACCACGGTCCTTGGTCCAATTTGGTTACATCAAATCTTACAATCACAGTTCTTAGTCCAATTTGGTTATATCAAATCTTTCAACCACGGTTCTCAGTCCAATTTGGTTATATCATATATTTTAAACAACAAAAATAGTGAGGGGGGGGGGTCGTGGTTCTGGAAATGCTGTCACGTTTATCTCCTTATGTAATAACTGTTTCCTGTTACCTCTGTAACATCGTGCAACTTTTAAAAATGGTTATGCAAAAATGGTTATGCCAATTGTTTTCTATGGGAACAAGAGGTTTCCATCTGAACAATTTTCCTATAATTAATGAATGTTGAAACACACACAAACACACGAGTCCGAGCGAAATATTGATGTGAGATGCCTAAAGGATAGGAACAGGAAGTACATAAAACGTAAATATATGTGGAAACGAAACGAATAAAAAAAATGACGAAAATGAAGGAACGAAACGAAACGTCGATTATGTCCTGTGTATTGTAATTTGTATCATTATTTCCAGTGTAATGTTGTATGTATTATTATTTCACGTGAGCATCGGACAGTGCTAGTGTGTTAGTCGTTGTTCAGTAAGACTTCATTACATGTTTCTTACTTAAATACTATTTTCATTTAGTTTTACTAGCATGATTACTTTTTTGTAGGTTTTTCATCTTAGATATTCTTCTTTAATTATTGAAGAGGAGGTAAATATAGTTATATATGTTGGTAGTTGTACATTTATATGTTGGATATATTGGCAACGGAAGCTAGAGAATATGGTTATGCACAGGAAAAGCTAAAGCGAAAATGAAGTCCAAATTGTCTAGCACGAAGCCTGTCGACTGAAGTGTTGTTAGGGGTTGGGAACATGTAGTCGCCACAGCAATGTGTCCGACAGCAAACGTTCAATTGACCCCATTCAAAGTAGAAGTCATGGTTCAGGTATTGGCCACACCAACTTGAGCATGTACTCCTGGGTATGGAAAAATCTTTGACTACAGGTCCTCGCTGTATAAGGGAATAGATTCGAACAAATGTTGGGAAGCACATATTCTTCAAATTCTCTGACCGAAGCAGTATTGAAGCTCTGACTCTAGAAGGTGTGCTCAATGAACACAGACTGAAGAAATTTGACTGTTGCCCTTGCCCGACACGGCTCATACAAGGAACATTTTCAGTACCCATAGGCACAGTGAGCAATGATGTCTTCTTTCTTACGCTAGGATTGTTCGCTGGCTGCAGAGCTACTTGTCCGAATACGCGTAAGCCATCCAGTTCTTCGGTTGATAAACATAATGGTGAAGAGTCAAAATACAAACCTAGCCATGAATTGGAAGACCATCACATGTGGACGAGGCTAGTGCATGGAAATGAACATGGTAAATCACAGACTCCGGATGTTTTTGGTGACGCCGCAGATCTTGTCTACGACGACGTAATAACCCTACTATAACTCGACTGTCGCCATTCCCCAGCACCACTCAAACAGAAGAAAGTAGGATTGGAACCTATGGACACAGGGGAAAATGGAGGCGTCTTCCTACACAGGGAATAGTTCCTCATCTACCAAGCGCTTCGTCGGAGGAAAGAAGAATAGTGTGTGACCCAGGCAATGTACGAGCTCGTCTCGTAATATATACACTCTCCGAGTAGATTTCTTCGTCAATAGTCGACAGCTGAAGTCTCCTGGGTATGAAAGAAAGCTCTGACATACCACTCCATTGCATATGGATTTAATCGCTTAGAATCTTGTAAGAATTAATCGCTTAGAAATCGTGTAAGAATCAATCGCTTAGAAATCGTGTAAGAATCAATCGCTTAGAAATCGTGTAAGAATTAATCGCTTAGAAATCGTGTAAGAATTAATCGCTTAGAAATCGTGTAAGAATTAATCGCTTAGAAATCGTGTAAGAATTAATCGCTTAGAAATCGTGTAAGAATTAATCGCTTAGAAATCGTGTAAGAATTAATCGCTTGCAATTCCTGTTGATCTTATCTAACAATCCAAGACTTGAACATTTATTATGTAATATTTGCTTACTTTATGAAAATTTGCTTTGTAATATTGTTACTTAATTAAATTTGTTTTGTGGTAAATATTCAGTTAGCATTTGTTTTGTAATTTATTTTGTTTAGTTAAACTTTGTTTTTCTTTGTTTGTTACGTTAGTTAAGCATTTGTTTTGTAATTTGTTTTGTTTAGTTAAACTTTGCTTTTAAATGTTCGTTATGAAGAAATACTGATTCAAGGCGACATATCTGGCCTTGGATAGACAGCTAAAGCTTCCAATTACCACCCCTGCGCTTAACGGCAAGTGTGGATATTCTGACCATCATTCACCTGGGGATAGAAAAAAGACAATAATTAGGAACAAATAGTGTTTAGAAGTACAACTACAAACAGCAATCAATCAAGTGTCATGCCGAATCCCGTGGGCGATCATGTTTCTCCAGGACTCTCTTATGTTGTCAATAAGCTCGGTTGGTGAGCTTCTTCCGTGCCACAATACAAGTACAATGAAATACACAATAAAATACAACTTTTCTCTTTGTCGTCCCCATTCTCTTCTCCCGTTGATCTTTTCTCTTTGTCGTCCCCATTCTCTTCTCCCCTTGATCTTTCGTGGTTATTAAGCGTTCAAGATGTGTTCTTCTCAGCACATGCCTTAGAAACCTTGACTGTCTGCCCCTACTGTTTGATATGATTAATCTTTTTACGCCAGCATCAATGAGAATCTCTGCATTAGTTTTCTTAGATGTCCGTGGTGTTTTCATCATTCTTCTCAGAAACCACATAGAAAACAAAATCCAACATATAAATTTACAATTAGGCACATATAAAATTGAATTTACCAACCAACATATGGAAGGACAATTCTGACCATATGAAAACACGATAATCAACATATAAAAGTACAATTATGAACACAACTACCATCATGTGGCAGTACATTAAAATATATATAAAAGTACAGTTACTGACATATAGAAGTACAAGTACCAACACATGGAACTACAATTAGGAACATAATAGCACAATAACCAGCATATTGTTGTTCGTTCATCACATGCAATGATGACCATTTGTTACAGAGTTATATCCTTGATTATGAGTTCGTAGATGGCAAATAAGGCTGAAAATGTCATTGGAAAGTTCGGGCAAGGAATGACCACTGTGGATTATTTTTGATGTACCCGTGATTTTCTAGCTACTCTCCGCTGTTGAGCTGCTGCATTTCTGTTGTTTTTTTAACAAGATACTGCGCCTATTCTGACTGTAAAGCGCGATTCATCTCTAATTCGTGCAGAATCTGCCCATATACATCGGTGTACTACACAGGTTGTCAGCGAGGTCTTAAACGAGTCACCGTAGCGCTTCTTTTTGCCACCTTGGGATCATATGCCCTTCTACAACTCACCATAGAGAACTATCTGTGGTAGGCTATGATCTGGTATATGGACAAGGCCATCCGATTGGTGTCTACATCAGAATAGTGTATACCAGTCAGAGGTGAAAGGATAATCAATCATATCATTGAGGCAAATACGAAGTTAAGTATACAAGTTACTGAATATAACTATCAATATAAAATAATCAGAAATAACAATAAAACAAAGGACAAAGACAATTAACGACGTGTTGGTCTTTTTGGGACCTTTATCAAGAAACAAAAACCAACTAGGACAACACAACTATAACAAAAAGATTTAAAGAAAAACAGTCAAGACTTAGACAATGGTTTCTTTACAAAATACCATTGCCTAAGTCGCGGCTTTGGCACATCATTTACATAGGGTGCAGAATCGTGCATTCAATACCGACAGACGGAAATGAGCATGGGAAAAATGATAAAATGGAAACCCAAAGAATAAGATGAAAATTGCAAAAATAAAGAAACGGGACACCAATTCACGATGACAAGAATGGGGGGAGGGGGAGGGAGAGGATGGTAGAGGACGGGAGATGCAAAGAGAAAGGATAGAAAAAGAAATTAGTAAGCGTAGGGGAGGGAGGCTACAAATAGGTACGGTGAACATAGAAATGTGCAATGAAGAAGATCAATTGATAGCATGTGGGACAGATTTACATCAGAATATATACACATCAACAAGAATCACATAACTAAACGAATATATATATATATATATTCCATTTGAATAAACATAAATACCTAAATATACCTGCACATATCTGTACATATAAATATGTAAACATATATATAAAAGTACATACTGATATGAAAGCAGATATATTAATACAAACGCATACATGTGTATAGGTGCCTACATACACAACAACATATATATATATATATATATATATATATATACATACACACACATATGCATATATATATATATATGTTGTTATGTATGTAGGCACCTATACACATGTATGCGTTTGTATTAATATGTATACTGTCATATCCATATGTACTTGTACATATATGTTTAGATATATGTATGTATATCTGCATGTATATTTTTATTATTGTTAATGAATTCTACTTCATTCTCAAACTCCCGCTGGATCTCTCTTGTAGCAGGACACATTCTCAAATCCCGCTGGATCTCTCTTGTAGGAGGACAATGCTCCTATTAGATTTCCAGCAGGATGTAGTCGAGAGAATGAAAATTGGTTGTGTCGCCGTTTTTATTTGCACCAATGGCCCGACATATCCGTCTTCGCGTAAAGAGATATTCAGGTGTGCATGCACATGTCGCTAGAGGAAGCGGAACAACTGGCCATAGACCTAATGCATTTCAGGAGTTTCATAAGGAAGACTCGAAGAAAACTGCCGGGGTCACCTGACTCGATAGATTACGAAATGAATATACCAGGGAAAGAATAGGTATAATATCTTGTACAGATTACATAGAGAGAGAACAGATCAAGTGGTTTAGTCACATTATGAGAATGCATCACGAAAAGTTGCCCGTACAACCATATAACCAAATGAGATCAGGGTACAAACCCAGAGGAAGACAACGGAAAAGATGGATAGAAAACGTCAGGGACATCCTGAGCAATACACGGTTATAGCACTGCCGAGGTCACAAACACATCTGGCTTTAGAACGCAAGCCCGAGCTCCAATCACCCCTACGCTTAACGGCAAGAGTGGATCACAAACCACCTGGGGAAAGACTATAGTCATAAGAAAGACTACATTCCAGAAAGAATAAGTGATAAAGTCATATGACAAAATATGAGAACACATACATTCTCGCCATCTTGGCTCGGAAGTTCTAAATTGATGACGTAATTAAAGCTCATTATATTAATCTCGAGTCAAATTCGTGTATATTTTACTTTGTATTGGTTGTCGTTCTTGTAAGGTAACCTAGACGATATTTTTTTGTTAGTAAAACTTTGTTTCAAAATTGACAATACAGGCACACAATGAATTCTTACACAGTGTTGTTTAGACAATAAAACTAATACAGCTAGGAAAATAACAGACAGGTTGGTACATTAAAAATAGCAGACATGTTGCTCAAGTTGTGTATTCCGTGTTACTTTTTGGTCTGCACGAAAAATACTGAAACATTCCATTTATATATTGAATGTTGTTTGTTGTACCATTTCAAGGGTAAATTTTGAAGCAGATTCTTCTTCTGTTGAACTTGTCCACAAATGCGCCGTGCCATGGTTTACAGCTTAGCTACGATATCTGCGCCTTTTGGTCTGGACCATCCGACTTCAACATTGCTTCTGAGTCACTTTCAACTTCTACGGGATGGGACATCCAACACCACCCCGAAACCTAATTAGTAATCTCTTACGACATGCGTGGTAACAGTGTTGCTATTTTTTGCTCCATTTTCGGGACCCGACAACACAAGTGAGTTATCGCAAATGACAGTCTCCCTTAAATTTAGTGGCGGGGGGGGGGGGGATAAAAGATACATACATTAAAAGCTGGACAACCATGGCTTGGCAGAGCAGGGAAGTTATACAACTGTATGTGACCGAGCAAGGGAAGTTATAAAACTGTATGTGACAGAGTTACCTAATTATTCCCCAATAATTGCAAAGATTTCTAGTTTTAGTCAAATCGTTGAATTGCTAAGAAAACTAATGCAGATGTTCTCAGTGTTGCTAGTGTAAAAAGATCAATCATATCAAACAGTAGGGGCAGACAGTCAAGGTTTCTAGGGCATGTGCTTGGAAGAACACAGCTTGAACACTTAATTACCAATGGAAAGATCAAGGGGAGAAGAGACAGGGGATAACAAAGAGAGAAGTTGCTAGATGGACTAGTATTATGGCACGGGAGAAGTTCTCCAACCTAGATTATTGACAACACAAGAAGCAGATAGTCGTGGAGAAACATGATCGCCTACGCCATTCGGCATGACACTTGATTGATCTATTGAGTCAAATCGTTAGCTAACTTGTTTTAATCAAATCGTTGCAGAGATACCTAGTTTTAATCAAATCTTTGCAGAGATACCTTGTTTTAATCAAATCTTTGCAGAGATACCTTGTTTTAATCAAATCGTTGCAGGGTTACCTATTTTAATTCAAATCGTTGCAGGGTTACCTAGTTTTATTTAAATTGTTACAGTTGCCTAGTTTTATTCAAATTGTTACAGTTACCTAGTTTTATTCAAATTGTTACAGTTACCTAGTTTTATTCAAATTGTTACAGTTACCTAGTTTTATTCAAATTGTTACAGTTGCCTAGTTTTATTCAAATTGTTACAGTTGCCTAGTTTTCATCATCATCATCAAGTGCCGTCTCCGCAACGAAGGTTGGCTGCAACGTATCTCCAACATCTCCTGTCTCTTGTCTTGGTGGTGCACCTTGCTAGACTGTAACATGTCCATCGTGTAATGTTACTCTCCCACTTGTATCTCTGCCTACCTCTTGCTCGCTTCCCTTTGACTTTACCCTCAAGTAAGGTCTTCAATAGGGTGTCATGTCTTTTAATGTGTCCAAAGTATTTTATTTGCCTGATCTTTATTTCTCTTAGTAGTTCTTTCTTCATATTAAGTGTTTTTAGCACCTCTTTATTTGTTTTCTTCTCTTTCCATGATGTTCTCCCTATTCTTCTATATACCCACATCTCAAAGGCATCAATTTTGTCTTCTAATTGTTTATTTAGTGTCCATGTTTCTGAGCCATACATTAATATGGAATAGATGTAGCATTTTATAATTCTCATTTTTAACTTGTTTGTAATTTGTTTAGATATTAATAATTTCCTCATGTCATTGAAGGTACTTTTAGCCATTCCTATTCTCCTTTTAACTTCTGTTTCACATCTGCCATCATTTGTGACTATGTGTCCAAGATATTGATACTGTTTTACTTGTTGTAGTTTCTCTCCCTGTATGTTTATGTTTACCTCCTGTTCTTCTGTGTTTTTGCTGATTATCATGGTTTTTGTTTTTTGAATGTTTATATCCAGTCCATATTCATTACTTGATTTATTGACTTGATCTATTAGTCTTTGTAGTTCATGTTCACTTTCTGCTAAAAGAACAGTGTCATCTGCATATCTAATGTTGTTTATTATTTTCCCATTGATCTTGAGTCCTGGTATTTCTTCTATATTTTTAAAGATATTCTCTGTGTAGATATTAAATAGGCTTGGTGATAAAATGCATCCTTGTCTTACCCCTCTTCTTATTTCTATGTACGGTGAGTAGCTGTTTTCACACCTTATTGATGCAGTTTGTTCCCAATATATATTTCTAATCAGCCTGATGTCTTTTCCATCTATGCCTATTTCTTGAAGACATTTGATTAATTTTTCATGTTGGACTCTGTCAAAGGCCTTGCTGTAGTCTATGAAGCAAATATAGATACTTTTTTGGACTTCTATATATTTATCTATCACTAGCCGGATACTCATTATAGCTTCTCTGGTTCCTTTGTTTTTCCTAAAACCGAATTGTTCTTCACCGACCTCCATGTCTATCTTGTTCTTAATTCTTTCATGTATTATCTTGAGAAGTATTTTAGTTAGATGGCTCATTAGACTTATTGTTCTATATTCTGTACAGTCCACAGCCCTGGGCTTCTTAGGTAGTGGTATGAATATTGATGATGTTAGGTCTTTAGGTATATGTCCTGTTTCGTATATGTCATTGCAAATTTCTGTGATAGTATCTACACCAAATTCATTTAGAGTTTTTATTATGTCTGCTGTTATGTTGTCAGAGCCTGGAGCTTTTCCACATTTTATTGAATTTATTGCATGTTCTACTTCTGATTTCAGTATTGCTGGTCCATCATTGTTGTGTATTGTTGGTGTTTTGTTCCGTTGGTCGTCAAACAGTTCTGTTACATAATCTGCCCATCTTGTGAGTGCTTCTGTTTTATCAAATATTATTTTACCATTTTTATCTTTTATGCAGCCACCGCCATTAATAGGATTTTTCTTATTTGTGATCAGCCTTATCTCCTTATGCATTAATTTTGTCTTCTGTTGTATGGACATCTCCTCTATTTCATTGCATTTTGTTTCTAGCCATTGTTTTTTCGCTGTTCTGCACATGTTACGTATCTCCTTGTCTATACTTGAGTATTTTGGTGTATTTTTAGCTTTCTTTCTTTCTGTCATTTTCTCTAATATTTCATCTGTCATCCATGTTTGTTTGTTCTTGGTATTTCTTGTTGGTAAATTTTTACTTGATGTTTGAATACTTTTCTTTAGGCTTTCCCATTTATTGTCTATTTTCTCTTCTGGATTTTCCCTTCTGTATTGTTCCATGCATTCTATCATTAGATGTTCATATCTATTCCTTACATCTACAAGGTATTTTTGTTGTATGTCTGGTTGTTTTAGTGCTGATGCGTCTATCTGTGGTTCTTGGATTCCTCTATTTACTATCTTTTTAAGTTTGACATTTATTTTGCACATCACTGGATTATGGTCAGAGTTGATATCTGCACCTGGGTATGTTTTGATGTTTTTGACACTATTTCTAAATCTATTGTTAATCATAAGGTAATCTATTTGGTTCCTCTTTCTGTCTCCAGGACTTTTCCATGTATATAATCTTCTATTTTCCTGTTGAAAGAATGTATTACATATGATCATATTGTTCTCCTCACAGAACTGTATAAGTCTTTCTCCTCTGTCATTTCTTGTCCCTAGTCCGAATTGCCCTACAATGTTCTTATGTCTTCCTTTTCCTATTTTTGCATTCATGTCTCCCATGACTATTAAAATATCTGTTGATTTTACTGGTTTGAGTAGTTGTTGTAGATCTTCGTAGTACTGTTCTATTTCTTCTTCAGTGTAATCTGTAGTCGGTGCATAAGTTTGTATAATGGCCAGATCAAACGGTTTTGCTTTGATCTTTACCAACATCATTCTGTCATTATATGTCCAGTACCCGCTGATATATTTTTCTATTTCTTTCCTGATCAGTATTCCTACCCCTCGTTCATGGTAATCTCCTCCTGAATGTATAAAACTAAAATTTTCTTTTCTTGTGTACCCAGCATCTTTCCATCTTGTCTCTGCTATTCCTAGAATATCTACGTCTAATGATTCTGCCTCTAATATTAAATTTTCTAGCTTTCCTGATTGGTGTAGTGTTCTGACATTCCATGTTCCTATTCTAATATGTTGTTTCCTAAACTTTAGATGTCGTTCATCCGTTGCTTGACTTTGGGGTGTACGTGGTAAGGTCCCAGTCTTTTCCACGGTGGCCAGCCAATATTCATTATTATGCCCAGAACTTGCCTCTTGTGCGCCACACACTTTGCTGTTTCGCCGTTTGAGCCGTTGATCCATTTGGATTCCTCCGCCTCGCGTGCCGTCACAGACTTTTTGTCTAGGGATGGACATTCCCTATTGTTGACTTACGGTTGTCTCTTTGAGAAGAAATTCTACGCTGTGAACGTAGCCATTAACTGGAGTAGTCGAGACGCCATTTTTTTCTGTATCGAAGATAGGGAGTTCGCGAGTCGGAACAACTTGAATGAAATACACTCCACCTATAATCGTTTAAGAACAAAAAACACAGATCCTACAGGTTGGAACTAAATTTGGCATCACACTAGTTTTAAACAACGGTAAACATTTCGATACAAGAAGATTACCATAATTAAAGAGGTACTTTGAATGATCTATTTTTCTGTTTTCTACTTTTTTTTTGTTTCTTGTGTTCACCTTTCCTTACACTTCGTAGTTTTTAACTTACAACAAATCGACTGCACTCATATATCTTGGGCAGTTTTGTGTTCCTATATTTAAGAGTTGTTTCCCTGTAATACCTAATGTTTGTCTATGAATCACAGAATCTGTCAAGATGAAACAGGATTCTGATGATATTCTGCACTAATTCAAATTTATAGAAGACAGTTTTTATCCCAAATCTGTGTAACTAAAAATGCGTGTGTGTATTTTACAATGTAGGCCTATATGCCTATCTTTGAAAATGTAGCTTTACTTTACAGGAATTCGAAAAAGCTGGTGGACAGAAAAAGCGCTACAAAGACACGCTCAAGTCATCAATGAAACATCTTAAAATTCACGTAGGCGTTTGGGAAAGCCTCACTCAGGATAGAACAGCATAGAGTTACAGTTTCAGAACGGGAGCACTAGCGGCGGAAGAGACCAGGCAAGATGCTGCAATACAGAAGCGGGCTCGTAGAAAAGAAAAAAACATCTCAACGTCCAATAGACACCCTCTACAGTTGTCAATTCTGTAGAAGAACTTTTTGCGCGCATTGGATTTGTTAGTCATTTAAAAACGCACTGTTAACTTTATTTTTTTTTATTACTTATTGTTATTATTATTATGGTTGAGTTTTTGGTCATCGTCGATTACGACGGACGAACCATCAGCTTTACTTTAGTTAGTTTCTACAACGCAATATTTCCACTTCAACACATATTAGTATACTTTCCCATTTAGTGTTAGCCATAATAAACTACTTCACTTTCGAACAACACGTTTTAGAGAAATGGGCACCACACCAATTGAAACATTAATGTACAATTTTTTTTAAAATATTTTTTTTCTACATTTTATTTTAACACTTAAAGATTCCCCCACCTAACTTGTCTAACACAACTTGTCCTCAGAAATTGACATGCATTGGGCTACATTTACCGTTTCTGTGGTGCTTGGTGAGTTGTTACATATGGGAGCTGAGCCGGTTCAGGGAGATTTGTATACATCGGTTGCCATGGTGAAGCAAATGTTTAGAAATGAACCAAACATTATCAGTGAAATTGAACAACATTTACCGGACAAGCTTAAAGCGAGCGACGAATATTCTAGGTAAGTTGTAATATAAGGATGTGAGGGTATAATATAAGGATGTGAGGGTATAATATAAGGATGTGAGGGTATGTAACAATTTGAAATTGTGTGCTGTATATGTGTAAAAATGACATTTATTTGAGCGGTGTGTTTGTGTGTGTTTATGTTTGTGTGTGTTTGTGTGCAAAAATGGGATCTATGTGGGCGATTATGTGTGTAAGAATTGGATCGATGTGGGTGTTGTGTGTGCAGCAGTGGGATCTATCTAGGTGTGTGTGTGTGTGTGTGTGTAACAATTGAGATCTATGTGGATATTGTGTGTGTGTTGTGTGTGTATAACATTGGGATTATATGTGGGTGTGTTGTGTGTGTATAACATTGGGATATATGTGTGTGTGTTGCGTGTGTATAACATTGGGATATATGTGTGTGTGTGTTGTGTGTGTATAACATTGAGATTTATGTGGGTGTTGTGTGTGATAACATGAGATCTGTGTGTGTTGTGTGTGTATAACAAATATGTGCGAGATGTGTGTGTGTGTATCAGTGGGATCTATGTGGGTGTTGTATATGTAACAATGAGAGTTATGTTATTGTTGTTTATGTAACAGTAGGATTTACATGTGTGTTGTGTGTGTAACAATAGGATGTACATGTGTGTTGTGTGTGTAACAATGAAGTCGATATGGTTGTAATGTGTAATTGTAGAGCTCTTTTTTGTTTTTTCACTGACAGTAAATGTGATACAAATGTCACGAAAGGGCCTGTACTCTGTGAATACCTGCTGCTAATTAATTCAGTTGGTGCGATGTCCTCATGCCACAGTGACAACCCATCCGATAACTTCTCTCTTTGTCATCCTGTGTCTCTTCTCTCCTAGATATTTCTGGTGTTAACTAAACGTTCATGATGTGCTCTTATCATGACATGCTTTCATGTAGGTCTTAATCAGTGTCATTTATCTTGCAATTCATTGGTCACTTTGTGTATAGTCTGTGACGTCGACAACCTATGAAACGCTCGGTAAAATTCTGCCAAAGTACGTGACGCAGTGTGAAATCTACATGACCAATCTGGAGACGGACAGCAGGCAGGTAGATATATAGAAAGGTAAACAAGTAGGTAGTGAGCAGACATATAAACAGGTACGTAGAGAGCAGACAATACAGACAGGTAAACAAGTAGATAGTTAGCGGACATACAGACAGGTAAAACAAGTAGGTAGTGAGCATACATATAGACAGGTAAACATGTAGGTGAAGAACAGACATACAGACAGATGAACAGGTAGGTAGAGAGCTGACATACAGACAGATAAACAGGTAGGTAGAGAGCTGACATACAGACAGATAAACAGGTAGGTAAGAGAGCTGACATACAGACAGATAAACAGGTAGGTAGATATACAGACAGGTATACATGTAGGTAGAGAGCAGACATATACCATACAGATAGGTAAACAAGTAGGCAAAGAGCTGACTTGCAGATAGGTAAACAAGTAGGTAAAGATCTGATATACAGACAGGAAAATAGGTAGTTAGAGAGAAAATATATAGACAGGTAAAACAACAGATGACAGAAACGACAGACATATAAAACTAATTGCAAGAGAGAGAGAGAGAGAGAGAGAGAGAGAGAGCGAGAGAGAGGGAGAGAGGGAGAGAGAGGGAGATTGTACAACTGTCACTGCATCATCTTCCCATCCCGACAGGTTTTTCAAATCCAGAAAGAACAAAATTGCTAGCAGAAATCTGACTGAGATGTTGCAGGGCTTACATCACCCCAATGCTGTTTACATGGTCATCAAAGACTTCGCACAACTGTACGGCTCACTGCGTAATTTCATTAAAGGTATGTTCATGGAGGTCATGGGGTAGTGGTTGCCGCTACAGCAAGTGGTTCTTGAGAATAAAATCGAATGTTTTATCGCCGTCATCAACATCCCCTCCTTCTGTTCACGTTCTCATACTCCCGTCAGCTACTAGGATGTAATGTAGACAGAACGGTAACATAAATGATAGCAAGAGCTGATGTTAAAACGTGACAAAGTGTCATAATTGATAACCGTGAACTGGAAGATGTCATTAATTGTGAATATATGGGTGTAAACGTAAACAGGTGAAGGGATTGTGCTGTATAAATCAAGAGGAGAATGGAAGAAGCGGCTTCAAAACTTGCAGAAATGAAACATCTTTGGCAAGTCAACAGCTGTAGAGATAAATTACTTCTGGCTAGAGCGAATATATTTCCAGTATCAATTTATGATTGTGAATCATGGATACTTAATAAAACAGCGGCAAAGGGAATAACTGCCTTGGAAATGAGATACTACAACAACATTCTGAGAATACCGTGGACAGCGAAAAGGTAAATACAAAATTTATAAGAACATTCAACATCGAAGATGATTGGCTGTTAAACAAGAATCTAGTAAGAAATCTGAGATTTTTAATCATATAAAGGTCAGTGGCGTAGCATGAATTGTTACAGTTGGTACGCCGAGTGTCCTTGTTTAATAGGCAGGTAGTTCCCCCTTCCCTTCTTTTCCCACCAGAAACACGTAAAAAGGTAAAGTATAGTAACCCATAGCATTTATTAATGCCGTAGGGGTGTGAGATGTTAGCGATCTCACATTTCACAGGCTCTGCAAATGAGGGCGGTAGCCATCTCCTCTCCCTCGCAGTCTTTACTTCCCGGATTAATCCGGTACCCATTTAAGGCTGGGTCGACCTGGGAGCCGTTGCGATCTGAAAACATTTCTGCATCAGCTGGGGAATGAACCCAGAACCACTCATATGCGAAGCCAATGCCCTAACCACTGAGCTAACGCGGCTCCCAAGAAACACGTATCTATGGAAATCCTATGCTATGCCACTGATAAAGAGACATAACAGCGCAGACATAATAATAATGGAATATATGGTTACTGATAACAGGGTAAGTGCAGACGATAATGGAAAGGGCATCTCAGATTTGTAAACATGCACTTGACTTCGACAGTTCAATTCGTCTAGAATCGTGAGGAGCCTAGAATATACATAAAGAAAGTACGTTTTGAAAAGGAAATCTTCCTTGAATAATAGTCAATGCCTTTTACTGATGGGCTGTCCTTTATATCAATAAACCCACGTGACATATTCTTTCCAGAACGTTGCCTTCGTCGTGGATACACTGAATGCCTCTCTGTTCCGGGCAAGCAATCCTGCATTGGCCAGAGACATGTGCACACATGCTTTGATGTCGCTGGTCCATCGTCTTCTTGGTCTTCCTCTTCTTCTCTTCCCTGGCACTTTGCCCTCTAGAATCAGCCTTTCGATACCATCATATCGCTTTAATTGTCCAAAATACTGTAGCTTCCTTCTTATGATGGTATTTAAAAACCAGCCTTCATTTAGTTTCAGTAATTTCAAAATTTCAATGTTCTTCTTTTTCTCTGTCCATGATATTCGTAGGATATTTCTGTAGCACTTAATTTTAAATGAATTTATTCTTTTGGATATTGTCTCGTAAGTCTGGCATCCACATGTTGCCACTGGGAAAACACACATGATCTTAAAATGTTTACTTTAGTGTTATTATTACTATATTGTCATAGCTTTCTCATATATATATATATATATATATATATATATATATACAACTGAAATTATTCTTCTTCTTCAGCATTCATTCTCATACTCCCGCTGGACTTTCCTTGTAGCAGGACCATGTCACTATTAGATTTCCATCTGGATGTAGTTCAGACAATAGAAATGCGTTGTGTTGCCGTTTTATTTGCGCCAATAGCCCGGCACATCCGTTTTCGGCAATTAAACTCGATTGATCCATCTTCATTACATAGACAAAATAAGTGTTAAAACTAACTAAAGACCTCATTGAAAGTCTTCGACATAAACAATTGGAAGACGGCTCATGAAATAGAACTACATGTCACTATACAGTAAAAAAAAAAACAGCTCGCGTCTCTATGTTTTTCTACCCTTAATATAGTTCTGTCTTGAGATCTTTTGTATATATATATATATACTTGTCAGATGACAGAGGCAGGACCAAGAATATCCAATATCAGCATGTGTTAACTGACGATACGGACATTTTGGGAGCCATAAATGGCTTACTTCGAATACAGGTACAAATGTTCTTTTTAATCACCAGAAACTACGAGCAATAGATCTATTATGTCCTGTTATACAATTACATGTTTCTGCATATCGTTATTTCATACCTAGAAGGATTTCACTTTGAGTAGTGTGAACTACTGCATGAAGAGCACTCCTTGTCTGATGGGTAAAATGTTGCCGTAGAGATGAAGAGTTCTAGGGTTTGCATACGAGGAAATCTTCATTGTATAGGAGTGTCATCTAGTAAATATTCGCTGTTTCATAAAAAGTTGTTGGTCTGGTGGGTAAACGACGAGACCATCAGCTCTACCACATGCGGTTAAATATCAGAAAGAGACAGTTAACCACTCCAAGTTGCGAACTGACAGTAACAGAATCATTAATACATGCATCTAGTACCACTACTATTTCAGCTGCTACAACAGAAACTATTGTCACTGCAGCTGCCTATGATGCTACTATAGTTGATCTTACAGCTACTGCTGTACGAAATGTTGTTGCTATTGCTGATGTACGAAATGTTGTTGCTATTGCTGATGGTGGCGTTAATTTTGCTACTATTATCACCACGTTTGTTTCCACCAACTGACAAATTTAACGATACACCCACTCATCTGCACATCAGTCACATTATCTACACATCAGTCACATTATCTACACATCAGTCACATTATCTACACATCAGTCACATTATCTACACATCAGTCACATTATCTACACATCAGTCACATCTACATTTACACATCAGTCACATTATCTACATCATCCTGATGTTTCTCCGTGCAAGCGAATATTAACATGACGCAACAAAGAAAAGATCCTTTCGGTGCTTTTCACATTAACTATATAGACGAAACCTTTAGAGAATGATACGTGAATGGAAATACTCTATCTCTAGCCATAATGAATCACGGAACAAACCTGGAGAATGCACTTACGGGTATAAAGCCTTGTCAATTCTTGAACCCGGCAGCATGAAGGGAGCCTTGCTGTTGAAGACTCACTGATGGATGCTATTGTGAGCCCAATTGGTAGATATAAAAACAATGTTAACTTTGAGATTATTGACTTCAAGTGGATTTCTCACACTTATCAATGCCTATTCCATACGACACTCACATCACCTGACAATGTGAAGGATGTCTTTAAAAATCAATATGAAAATAAAGGGTTTCATCTTCTTCTTCTTCAGCGTTCATTCTCAAACTCACGCTGGATCTCTCTTGTAGCAGGACAATTGTCCTACTAGATTTCCAGCAGGATGTAGTCCAGAGAACGGAATGTTTTACATCTGTTCATTACCATGCATTACCATGGTTTGCTTCCCTTTCTGGCCCCGGCACAACTCGGAAGATACATTATACAAACATATACAAAGCATATGCAAACATAATACAAACATATATAAATCGTATACAAACTTGATATAAATATATGTTAATCGTATACAAATCTGGTATAAACATCTAGAAATTGTTTGTAAACTCGGTACAGTATAGACGACTACTAATCGTATACAAACATTGCACAAGCATCTAAAAATAAAAGCAAACATTCTTCAAATGTCTACAAATTGTACAATCGCTTGGTACAAACATCTACGAATCCTATATAAATACGGTACAGTATAAACATCTACAAATTGTATATAAACCTGGTATAAACATCTACAAATCATATACAAAACCTGGTACAGTATAAACAACTACTAATCATATACAAACCTGATATAAACATCTACATCTCGCATGCAAACCTGATACAGTGTAAACATCGTATACAAACCTGGTATAAACATCTACAAATCGTGTACAAGCATGGTATAAACATCTGGAAATGATATACAAACCTGGTATAAGCATCTACAAATCGTATAGAAACCTGGTATAAACATCTAGAAATCGTATATAAACTCGGTACAGTATAAACAACTACTAATCGTATACAAACCTTGCACAAGCATCTACAAATAAAAGCAAACATTGTTCAAATGTCTACACATTGTACAATCGTTTGGTACAAACATCTACGAATCGTATACAAACCTTGCACAAACATGTATATAAATCATATACAAATCTTGTACCCACATCTACACATTGAACACAAACGTATACAAACCTTGTACACGCTATATCCACAGAAAACGTACAACCTTGACATTAAAGATATGGTCAATGGTGTGTATTTCAATATAACTGGGCCAGTGATGAGCTATGTTGATGCTTATCTTATTGGGAGTTTTGCCTTCAAGGGTAAGTTTTTCATTATGCTATATATAATATGTTCCTTTTAAGTCATGTGTCCACACGTCGTCTACGGAAACACGGTTGGGCCACATTTTACATTTTCAGCATCGATTGTTCACAAGTAACCACATATTTAAAATTAAAATTAAACCTTAGTATATGTTTCTTTAGCCAGGGGTAGACCAAAAGAAACACTCAGAAGAACAATACTTAGAGAAAGTAAAACAATTAATATACACACTATTCAAGAACTGCACAGAATAGCTTTGAACAGACAGCGTTAAAGGAAAATGAATGTCTCTTTGCTGTCGTAAGCTAGAACTACCAGTCGGTGTTTGACTAGTTCTCAAAATATTGGTTTCAGGGGACAAAGCCATTAATATATTGTAAAGACACCGTGATATTGTCTGATGTATAAGGGGGTCCACGTCCTATGAGCAAAAAGGGACCACTCAGGCAAAAGGAATCACTCAGATAAAAAAGGATCACTCAGGCAAAAGGAATCACTCAGATAAAAAAGGATCACTCAGGCAAAAAGCTAGTCAATGGCCAATCAGCTAGTAATTTGTCAAAAGGTTAATTATTTAATTATTTAGTCAATGAATCAGTTAGTTAATTATTCAATCAGTTAGTTAATTATTCAATCAGTTAGTTAATTATTCAATCAGTTAGTTAATTATTCAATCAGTTAGTTAATTATTCAATCAGTTAGTTAATTATTCAATCAGTGTTAATTATTCAATCAGTTAGTTAATTATTCAATCAGTTAGTTAATTATTCAATCAGTTAGTTAATTATTCAATCAGTTAATTATTCAATCAGTTAGTTAATTATTCAATCAGTTAATTATTCAATCAGTTAGTTAATTATTCAATCAGTTAGTTAATTATTCAATCAGTTAGTTAATTATTCAATCAGTTAATTATTCAATCAGTTAGTTAATTATTCAATCAGTTAATTATTCAATCAGTTAGTTGTCAACCATCATTATTGCACTGTTGACATGTCGATATTTGTTCCGATCTCCACTTGAAGTTTATCAATGACTGTCTCCAGTATAGAAGACATTTGTACAGAGAATGTAATGGCTTGGGGCTGGGAGGTGGGGTGGGGAGATCCAAGTTGGACGTATTGGGATGTGTTCGTGAATAATGGTTTAAGGCTGGGGGGGGAGCCAGTTGGGAATACTGGGGTGCAAGCAAAAGAATCGGGTATCACCCCCACCCCGTTTTTCTTTTTAGAAACGGTCTGCTTCCAAAAATTCCATTTTCAAATATTCCATGGAAGCTCAGAAATTCTCTTTTTAATTTAGGTTGCCGCCTTGTCTCCTGCCGAAGATGTATTTGTTGTTACTGTTTTTTTGTAAATATCAAAAAATGTTGCTGAGTAGATTAAGTTAGTGACTGTTGAGTGTGTCTGGTAATTGTAGGCATACAGTAATTTAGTGACTGTTGAGTGTGTCTGTAAAAAATTTCTTTTTTCTCGTTTTCAGAACGGAAATTTAAAATGTGTATTGAATGGCTGCAAATGGCTGCAGATATGAAAGCTGCCGGGACACATGAGCCGGATATCAACGAAGGCAGTGCGGACATTACTGACACACAAATAATGGCGATTCTTGGGCGAGCACTTCTTCGGGTAACTAATTCTGTTACTGGTTTTTAATATGCATTTCTTTATCTATTCTGTACTTTTATTATTTGTTTTTTTTTACTTTTGGATGCAATAGTCGCATACGAGAAGGACTGAATATTGCGCCAGTGGTTCATCAGACTAACCATCATACATCAGACTAACCATCATACATCAGACTAACCATCATACATCAGACTAACCATCATACATCAGACTAACCATCATACATCAGACTAACCATCATACATCAGACTAACCATCATACATCAGACTAACCATCATACATCAGACTAACCATCATACATCAGACTAACCATCATGAAACAACAAAAAATACAAATAATGTAAAAAAGAAAAAGGGTATCACGATCACAATGCAACCCCCTGTTGCGACAATTAGTGCCTACCTGTGTGATTATTTTCCTTGCCTATGTTTATCAGTTTATGTTTATCATTTATTAATTTAAATATAATTATACCTCGGGTTAGGGTTAACATTAATTATGTAAAACATAACTAACCCTAATCCCTAACCGAACATAACCTTATCACATGAATATTTAAATTAATTACTGATTATTTACTGATATAATATTTAGATCAATTAACCACAAGTTACATGGGTAGGCACTAATGGAAACAAGAACGAAAAAAAGGGGGTTGTACTGCGCTCATAGATTGGGGTATAGATCGTCACGTTTATGTAGCGCAATGCCCGAGCTGAAATTAGGAATACTTTGGAAAACTATAATAGGGATAGGAAGAGGCAGAAAAGTGCGATCTTCTGAAGTCGAATAGGCACACAATTTAGGGATGCAGTTGACAGGTATCATTAGATCTACCCCAATAATATCATCGATGGAGAGTTTGGTTTGTTTATATTCCCTGCAAGAAAGAAGAGAAGCCACAATTGTAACTCAATCTGCCAGGTATCAATTTCTGGAAAAACCCAGCCTCTAAGCTAAGTGAACAATACCCGCTAAAAAAACCCAGCCTCTAAGCTAAGAGTGAATAATGCCTGCTAAAATACCCAGCCTCTAAGCTAAGTGAACAATACCCGCTAAAAAACCCAGCCTCTAAGCTAAGTGAACAATACCATCTAAAAAACGCAGCCTCTAAGCTGAGTGATCAATGTCTGCTAAAAACTCAGCCTTTAAGCTAAGAGTGAGCAATGCCTGCTAAAAAACTCAGCATCTAAGCTAAGAGGGAACAATACCTGCTAAAAACATCCCGACTAAAATGAACCAGCTGTGTGAATGCGGCTCGCATACCTAAAGGGAAACTACAGCTAACAGATGCCCCCCTGCTAAAATATAATCCATGCCCCCCCTATTAAAATATAACCCTTATAACCCATGTCCTACTGTTAAAATATAACCCTTATAGCACATGCCCATCTTGGGTCAAAAAACCCTTACCAATAACAGAAGACTGTATACAGAATATAAAGACAAATTCTGATGAAGATCTGCTCGAAAAGAGAATGACGTTGGTTGAAGATACTTTCACATGACCTCTCAAAACTTTCTTGGACAAGAGTATATACAGATGACGCAGTGGAGGAGATTGCCGGAAGTGGTGGTGGAATATAGAATGGTCCAGAGTGTTCATAGCCGAAGTCAAATCTGCTTTTCAGGGTTTTCCCGAACACAAGACTTAATAACACAAGACCACATGCATGACTTCTGTTTAGACTACACCACCAATCAAAATAAGCGGTTCTCCGGTGGATTACCCAGACCACTGACAAATCAGGGGAAATGAGATAGCAGAAGTTAGCAGATTCCAGGGATGTCACTCACAAATCAGGGGAAATGAGAGATCAGAACAGCAAGCAGATTCCAGGGATGCCACTCACAAATCAGAGGAAATGAGAGATCAGAACAGCTAGCAGTTTCCAGGGATTCCACTCACAAAACAGGATAAATGAGATAGCGGAAAAGCTAGATAAAAATGGAAGTAACTGCCAACAAGATATAGAAGTTCCGTAGATCCGTCAACAGCTCCATTAACATGCAATGAAGCTCATCAATGCAGACAAAAAATACGATGCTATCTACAGACTAGAAAGAAAGGAACAAACAATTAGTTTTAGAACGAGAACAAGTAACAGCAGATTCAAACAACACACGCCTGCAAAGTTTGACGTTGGTGACACCAACAGGTGTCTCTGAGGGCAATCTAAAAAAAAAAAAACACATATCATGTTTTACAGTATTGTCCACTGTACGAAACCACATAAAAATAAAACTATGGCCATCTGAAATTGTTCTGAGGGACAAGCTCTACGTCATTGTCTCGTGGCTGATGACCACAGTCCACTTCATTGATCAAATTCAAATCAGCATCAGATTTTGATAGGAGAATGAGAAAGATGTAGAAAAAAACTGTTTGTTCCATCTTCATTCTTGTTTGTTCCATCTTCATTCTTGTTTGCTGCACATTTATTCTTGTTTGTTCCATCTTCATTCTTGTTTGTTCCATCTTCATTCTTGTTTGTTCCATCTTCATTCTTGTTTGCTGCACATTTATTCTTGTTTGTTCCATCTTCATTCTTGTTTGTTCCATCTTCATTCTTGTTTGTTCCATCTTCATTCTTGTTTGCTGCACATTTATTCTTGTTTGTTCCATCTTCATTCTTGTTTGTTCCATCTTCATTCTTGTTTGCTGCACATTTATTCTTGTTTGTTCCATCTTCATTCTTGTTTGTTCCATCTTCATTCTTGTTTGTTCCATCTTCATTCTTGTTTGTTCCATCTTCATTCTTGTTTGTTCCATCTTCATTCTTGTTTGCTGCATATTTATTCTTGTTTGTTCCATCTTCATTCTTGTTTCTTCCATCTTCATTCTTGTTTGCTGCATATTTATTCTTGTTTGCTCGATGTTTCTTCTTGTTTGTTCCACGTTCACTATTATTTATTCCATACTCAGTCTTTGTGTGTTCCACATTTATTTTTGTATGTTCCACATTCACTCTTGTTTTTTTCCATATTCACTATTTGTGTCCATAACTACCAATGTTTGTTTTATTTATTGTTTAATAATTTATTTCCTTCAATATCAATTCACAAATCTGTTCTTATCTAGGAAAACCGCAAGGAACATGCTGGATTAATCTATGAAACATGGAGACATCAAGGTTTGTAATATCATCTATGTTGTTCGTCCATCACAAGTGATGATGACCATTTGTTACATCCACTTTTGAAAATTCAATTTTAGTTATGTCCTTGATTATGAGTTCGTAGATGGCTAATGAGCCCTATTCGAGCTGTAAATGTCCTTGGACAGTTTGGACATGGAATAACGACTATAGACGGATCTTGGTCTATCCGTGACTTTCTAGCTACTCTCCGCTGTTGAGCTGCTGCATTTCTCCTCTTTTCACAAGATGATGCGCTCTTTTTTATTTTAGAACGCCATGTAGATCTATTTTGTGCAAGTTCTTCCCTTGTATCGTGGTCTATTTTAAAGGCTTTCAGTGAGTTCTTTAACGAGTCCTTGTAGCGCTTCCTGTGGCCACCTTGATTTATAACATGATTTATCATCTATAACATAATTGCTAACAATTTCAATAAATTACAACTCTCCCTTTCAGATATTTGAAATATTTATTAAATTTACTATTTCAAGACATTTCTTTAAATATATTCCAATTGTGTAGGTTTGGAGAGTGGCATCCTGATTGCTGTCCTGCGCCACTTGGCTGGTTACATCAGTCTTCAGCACCTGTATTTGCTGGTGCCAACTGTAATCTTGTTCGATTATCGCAGGAAATGGCGATCTGGCCTCGATGGGGTTCTCGATGTTCTGACAGGACACAACCGCAGTCACGTGTATACAAAATTGAAGATTGGCAACACTGTCATGTGTAAAGTCACATGAGGTAGCCGAGTATTTTCTAATGGAATGCTAGAAAAATGAAATGCTGATAAATATTCACCGACCCAGAGAAACAACAGCGGAATAAAAACTCGACAGATCTCGGTACCTGTAACAAAACACACTCCGGATTAAAAGAGAAAACTTCAGATATAATCACATTCCAAGCCAACAGAAGAAGAAGAAGGTAGTTTTAATCTTTCATGCAATTATTTCTTTAGGACAGTTCTATAAAAATTTTCAAAATATACTATTTCAAGACGCTTTAACACAAGATGACTATCACATTATGAACAAATCAGAACAAGTTATAATTCTACGTCTCAGAACAGGACACAACCGACTCCGCAGTCACATGTATACAAAGTTCAAGATTGACAACACGGCCATGTGTACATGTAGACAGGCAGCACAGAGTGCCAAACATATACTTCAATAGTGTTCTGAGCATGAAACGCTGAGGCAGACATATTGGCCAGAGGAAACATCACTGGAATCAAAGCTCTATGGGACACTGTATGAACTACAAAAGACAGTGAGTTTTATTCAGGAGACAGAATTACAGATATAGACATGTTTCAAGTGAACGAAAGAAGAAGAAGAAGACGCTTCCAAATTTATTTGAGAAAATTCACCACTTGATTTTGCACTTGAAGAATTTCTCCCAACTCCTTCGATTTCGTCGTTTACGTAGTGATGAAGACGATTTTCTTGATAATTCCTATGAGATGATTGATTTCTTTCGTAGACTCTCCTACCCTGACATTGTTCTTCATCGGATTGACTTCGAGTCCATTAATTTTCTCGCCGTGATACATTGACTAATACTCATGGTACAACTTCTCGCCGTGATACATTGACTAATACTCATGGTACAACTTCTGATATGGTTCAACTTATCCTCTACTTTTCATCCCCCATCTTCTCTAACGTTAGTTGAATCTTGTTCAAATAATATTCTCTTTTCCAGCAGTTTTCCCAAGACTTTCCTCTTGTGTGTCTATAGATGTGGCATAAACCGTCATCCTGATCTTGATCCATTGCCACCTTAGAGCTAATGTTTTGGACCATTTTGGCACGGTTCGTTGCCGAAGCCGGCGTTGCAGCACATGTGCCTATGTAAAACATACCTACTTCTTGCAATCTCCTAAGACCACGTCAACTGTCGACGATGTCTTTACATGTGAATCCCGTAACGTCATTTTCGTTATCATTTCTAAACGCCGTGACATGAAATATATACGTGAAAATGGCAAAACACTAAGTGATCGTTTGTGCCAACATCTTCATGTCATTAACCTCAGATCGTTTACTCCTGTTGCTATGCGTTTCAATGGCGCTAATAATCTGAGTGCCACGGCATTCAAGTCACTGCGATAAAATCGTGCACTACTGACGATGAAAAGTACGCCCTTTAAAAACGATATATATTCCAGTTTGTTACCCTTAAACCATTATGTCTCAATACATATGCATATTTATATTTAGCTGGTTGGACCTTTGTTGTGTTCTCATTAACGTTGTTTTCAGGTATAGCTGTTTTATTTCGTTCTCATTTCCTATAATTTTTTTAAAATGCTCGTTTCTATGACAACACTTGTGTATACGTACTTCACTGTCACATTAGATGTCTCTGCTGTTATATGTCTACCGTCTGATTTCTTTTGTGATACCGCCCCTGTGTTGCCGAGACCCGAAAGGGGGAGCAAAGAATAGCAACACTGTTTACCTTCCACGCATGTCGTAAAAGGCGACTAAGGAGGTTATGGGATGGAGTTGGCTGTCCCATCCCATATAGGGTCAGTGACCCAAAGCCATGCTGAAGTCGGATGTGTCAGGCCGAAAGGCGCAGATATCGCAGCAATGCTGTAAACCATGACACAACGCATTTCCTTCTCCGGACTACATCCTGCTAATCTGCAGGAGTTTGAGAATGAACGCAGAAGAAGAAGAAGTGATAGTGCCTTTATTTTTATTGCTTTTACTGTTTGTTTTCTGTTTTTCTTGTCGTGTTCTTTTCTTGTCTTGTCTTGTCTTGTCCCATCCATGTGTTCCGCTAGGCGTCATGGGAAGCTGAAGTCATATTTCTATAGCTAACTGTGATGTCGCTGCCATAGTGCAGCCTTGGTGTTCTAGTATTTCTCTGATGTCATCTATCCATTTTCGTCTGGGTCTTCCCCTGTTTCTATTTTCGAATGATCTTTTATTGAAGGATATCGATGGAATGAGATCTGGTTCCGTTTGGATAAGGTAGCCAAATAGGTTGATCTTTTTTGCATCTATGTTTTCTTTGCATGATGTTGTTTTATACTGATTTCTTACAGTGTCATTGTTTATTCTATCTGTCATTGTTTATTCTATCTGTCATTGTTTATTCTATCTGTCATTGTTTATTCTATCCGTCATTGTTTATTCGATCCGTCATTGTTTATTCTATCTGTCATTGTTTATTCTATCTGTCATTGTTTATTCTGTCTGTCATTGTTTATTCTATCTGTCATTGTTTATTATATCTGTCATTGTTTATTCTATCTGTCATTGTTTATTCTATCTGTCATTGTTTATTCTATCCGTCATTGTTTATTCGATCCGTCATTGTTTATTCTATCTGTCATTGTTTATTCTATCTGTCATTGTTTATTCTATCTGTCATTGTTTATTCTATCTATCATTGTTTATTCTATCTGTCATTGTTTATTCTATCTGTCATTGTTTATTCTGTCTGTCATTGTTTATTCTATCTGTCATTGTTTATTATATCTGTCATTGTTTATTCTGTCTGTTATTGTTTATTCTGTCATTGTTTATTCTGTCTGTCATTGTTTATTCTATCTGTCATTGTTACTCCCAGTGCTATTCTCAGACACTTCATTTCGCATACAGAGAGTTTTTATTCTAGTTTCTCTGTCAGAGTCCAGTTCTGGCATTGGTAACACATTGTTTTTCTTGTATTTTCTTGATAAAGATCTTATGGAAGAAACGTTGAAACTGTCTTGCATACTACAATTTGTATTTTTGTTTAATATAACCGTAACAAATTGTCAGGTATAGTCTGTGCATTCACTGTCACCGCTGATCGAACTTCTGTTTACGATGCTCGGAAATAACAGTGATTCTGATGAAAGAAATTTACATCCATTGCACATGTGTGATCGCATCCTAAACTTTGTATGGACAGCCGTATGGGACACATCCAAACTTTGTATGGTCTACCGTATGGAACACTTCCACACTTTAGAGAACGTCTTGAAATAAATTACTTTTTTATATAACAAAATGTACAACTTCAAGACAACTTCAATTGCGTGTACAAACTGTTTAAAGTAAATTGGGTGTTTACTTTAAAGAAATATCATTTATACCCATATTCATGAGAACATTTATGACCTCTTTGCGAAAAATCGATGCGGTGTGGGGCGGGGGGTTGGGGGGTTGGGACGGCGTATTGAAGACGAAATCGTATTCAATATAACCGAATCTTATGAAGATGTAATCATATTCAATATAACAGATCCTTATGAAGACAATTTGAAGATTCTAGCCCGCGAACTGCACCAGGGAGTTTCAGATAAAAACGTGGAGGAAAATGATGATGATGATAAACACACTTTGTGTAGTACTAAACAAACGAAATCACAGGTAGGATTATTTGTGATCTGTCTTCTTTATCTGTGACATTGTGACATGTGTCTTCTTTATCTGTGACATTGTGACATGTGTCTTCTTTATCGTTGACATTGTGACTTGTGTCTTCTTTATCTGTGACATTGTGACATGTGTCTTCTTTATCGTTGATATTGTGACATGTGTCTTCTTTATCTGTGACATTGTGACATGTGTCTTCTTTATCTGTGACATTGTGACATGTGTCTTCTGTGTGTGTGACATAGTGACATGTGTCTTCTTTGTGTGTGACATAGTGACATGTGTCTTCTTTGTGTGTGTTAGGGGTAGCCACTTAATAACTGGAAAGATGAATGGGAAAGGGACAAAGAGGGAAGTTGCTAGATGGGCTTGTATTGTGGCACGGTAGAAGTTCACCAACCGAGCTTATTGACAACACAAGAGACAGTCATGGAGAAACATGATCGCCTACGCCATTCGGCATTGCACTTGATTGATTGATCGATCGATCGATTGATTGATTGATTGATTGATTGAATTCGACTCACCAGATCACTAATTAACTATCACATACAAGACAACATGTAACCCCTTCCTTCTCTTGTCTTGAGCAGTCTGAACCCTGACTCCTGAATATAACTGTATCCAATAGCAAAATCAAACAGTTCCGTCCTAATCGATCTCCAAAGTCGATCTTGTTATTCCACAGAAAATATCCGACATTGATACAACAGCAGTTAAGAACCTAAAGACTTCTATCAGCTGGTAAAGAGCATCCTAAAGGCTCTAGTTGTCCGCATCAATAAAGAACATCACACAAGGTTCTGGTTATCACAAAAGCTCTAAGCCAACACTGGGCAGAGAATGGTAGATCACTGGCACAATTATAATGATGCACTTTTACCTGATTTCTATATATCCAATGCGATAATTCCTACCTCAAGAGCTAACAATTTCCAACTGTAGTAACTGCAACATTAACACATTCACACAAGACTGGAAATTGAGCCGAGAGCGTGTTCCATCTGAACCGTCACGTTGTCTAATCTCTCTACCTACTATCCAACAACCAAACTACCTCTCTACCTTCTACTGCTACTACTACTACTACTACTACTACTACTACTACTATTGCTGTTACTACTACTAATATTACTGCAATTATTATTACTACTACTACTACTACTAATATTACTACAATTATTACTACTACTACTACTACTACTACTACTACTACTACTTTTACTACTGCTGCTGTTAAAACTAATACTACTACTACTACTAATACTACAACTACTACTACTACTACTATTTCCCCTGTAAATAGAAATCTCTGATAAAATTGTTGCATAGTTCCGAATCACACACATAACCTGTATTTATACAGAGTCATTCACACCCACACGAATCTGGTATTTATAAATAAACATTCACACCCACACAAATCTCGTATTTATATATAAACATTCACACCCACACAAATCTCGTATTTATAAAGAGTCATTCACACCCACACAAATATCGTATTTATAAACAGGCACTCACACTCATACAAATCAGGTGCATAAAAGCAATTACTCAAGTCAACAGTTATACCAGGTATATAAACAATTACTCAAGTCGACAGTTATACCAGGTATATAAACAATTACTCAAGTCGACAGTTATACCAGGTATATAAACTATTACTCAAGTCAGCAGTTATACCAGGTATTTAAACAATTATAGAAACCAAAATAAATCACATATTACTAAAAAAGTGTTGTGTTCCCAGAGTGAGCACGATCCAAGGATGTGGTGCAGATATCGGGGATTTCTCCCGTACTTTCGTTTCCAAGAAGAAATCATCTCTGAAACTCCTTATATCAGTATTGTCTACGATGTCGTCAGTGACAAAGACATCAAGATCATTAAAAATCTGTCACTGACAAAGGTATGTAAATCTCTTATAGAGAATGTATTTTACTCCCCTCACAAATTGTTTCGTTAAATTTTCTCATACGGGAATTCCTTCAATTTTATCATAAAATATTCTTTGATCGTTCCATACATGATTTCCTTCAATACAATCACTTAAATGATTTTTTTTTCAATCCTATGACATAAAAAAATTCCCTCTATCCTATTTCAGAAATGAATTATTTCAGTCAAAAATGATTTTTCTTTCACTAGTTTCATAAATTATTTCATTCAATCATATCCCATAAATTATATCATTCAATCATATCCCATAAATGATTTCCTCCAGTCATATCTCATAAATGATTTCCTCCAGTCATATCTCATAAATGATTTCCTCCAGTCATATCTCATAAATTATTTCCTCCAGTCATATCTCATAAATGATTTCCTCCAATCATATCTCATAAATTATTTCCTCCAATCATATCTCATAAATTATTTCCTCCAATCATATCTCATAAAGAGTTTCCTCTGCTTCATTTTTTAGATGTCTCGTGGAGTAATCATGACTCCAACTGGACAACATATATCATACAAGCGTACAAGTCAAGTGTAAGTGCATCTTTTGTGTTCCAATAATCATCATCATCACCAGCATCATCATCATCACCAGCATCATCACTGTAATCATCACCAGCACCACTACCAAAATAACTACCATCATCGTGGCCGCCTGTGATCATGTCGATAGTCGACGCAAAACTGCGACTAAAATTCGCAGTTTTTTTTAACAACGTGTAAGTATGGAAATTAATTCCCTCGTACGAATTGCGTAGTAGCAATATGGTTACAGACACTCAAAGAAAAGCGACACAAACAGAAGTCATGCTGAAGTAAGATGTGCCATGCTGAATGACGCAGATATCGCAGTTAGGCTGTCAACTATGTCAATATGTACTGAGGGAGATTGCAATGATGTTGATTTCAAATCGCTGAATCGAGATAGGGGAAACGGTGCGCCCGCTCAGGATGGAAGCGCCAGAATTAATGCCCCGACACACTACAGCCCCGACACCCCTACAACTCTCATGGGTTGACACCCCTACAACTCTCATGGGTTGACACCCCTACAACCCTGATGGGTTGACACCCTTTCGTCACTGACGGATTATGGGTTCATTATTATTATTATTATTATTATTATTATTATTACTATTACTATTATTATTATTATTATTATTATTATTATTAAATTTTACGGAAAATTTCCAAATACTGAAACTTGTCACCGCAATGCAGTAATAAATATTTGGCTTTAATGTGAATTGCGTCGAAGGAAACTACAGATTTAACAAAGCTTATTTTGTCATCAATAATATCACGCCATTTTCTACATGTCTTGTGAGAAATAATTCATCACGTTGCAATACATTTTACCCAATGAACAACAGGATAGTGCAGTATCATTGTGCATCAAATAACGCTATCAATTTTTGGTACAGTACGAGTAGAGCAACCACATAGTCAAGTTATTTCCCTTGTCTATGTTTGTAAAATTCATGTAACCATCATTTAATAACTGAAATATCCATTAGTTCAGCGTGTGGGTTATGGCTAGGGTCTGGATAGTTGTGTGTTACGTAACTAACCCTAACCCCAACCATAAATAAATACATATTTCAATTATTAAATGATGAACATGAATTTTACAAACATAGACAAGGGAAATAATTAAACATATGGTGAACGTCTACTCGTACTGTACCCAATTTGTAATGAAATATGTTACGATAAAAGTGATATTTTATTGTTTAAGTAACTGCAGAAAGAATATCTGGACACTTTATAATTGAAATAATATTATGATTGAAGATAACACATTATGGTGATCTGTATGATTGACAACTACGTTTTGTGTACCACAGAGCCTTCTTAGAGGACACTCTCTCGGACACGGTATTGAAAATGTCTCAACGAGTTAGCTATATCACAGGCCTGGACACACGTGTCAGCCCCGAAGGCTACCTGTCTCTATCTCAGAGCTCCAGTGAACCTATGCAGGTCTATCCGTTCTAATAATTATATTTACAAATTCTTTATACCAACTCTGTCTGCCATTCATGTCATAAGAAGCGATTTAGGAGATTGTGGAGATTGGCGTTGGTATTGTATTCTGACCCACGAGCCACTCTGAAGATATGGGGTTGGCTATTGCAATCTTTAGATCAAACTGACCAAAGACCACTCTGAAGTCGGTGTCAAACCGAAAGCGCAGACATCGCAGTCAGTGCCTGAAAAACCTTTATACAACGTATTCCAAACTCTGATTCGTCTTCTGAGCTTGTTCTCAAACTCCCGCAGATCACCAGGACGCAGTCCGGAGAGCAGAACTCTTTGTGTCATGGTTTATACCGTAAATTAAAATATCTGCGCCTTAGTGCCAGAAATATCCGACTTCAGCAAGGCTTCTGAGTCATTTTGATTGTATAAGTGGCAGCCAACTCCAACCGAAAATCACATTAGTTACCTCCTACGACATGCATGGTGGGTAGCAGTATTTTGTTCCAATTTCATGCCTCGGTATCACTGAAGTATTCTCTCTGCTGCAGAAGTTCGAGAACAAAGATGAAAAAGAAGAAATACTATCTATTTAACACTGATTTATTGCAGTTAATGTAATGATACGATCAGGTGTTGCAGGGATCCGAAGAGGGAGCAATGAAAAGCGACACTGTTAACTACCAAGCATTTCCCAAATAAATTGAGAGAGTTCGTCAGTGCTATATAATCCCTATACTAACATTTTGGAGCGAGTCTTAGGCAATAAACAAACTAGAAAGTGGGAAATTAGAGGCAATGGAGATGTGGTTCTATAGAAGAATGCTGAGAATACAATGGACTGCAAGAAAAACTAACGTGGAGGTGTTGAAAGAGTCAAATGCGAAACGGACCTTAATCAATAATATAAGAAAAAAGACCATCTTCATTTTTGTCACAGCAGGCAAAATTGAAGGCAACAGAGACAGAGGGCAACAACGTGAGAAAATATGATGATCATAATGATGGCATTGATGATAATATCTATAACAAAATATGATGTAGATAAACAGTAAGCAAGTATGAGTAATGATGTATACAACACACCTTTCATTGACAGGTGGTCAACTATGGAATCGGTGGTCACTTCTCCATGCACAGAGATCCACTACAGGTAGTGTTAATGTAGATTAACCTATTTATACTCCATTAAACATAGTTTTCAATCAGTAAATCAAGTGCCATGCCGATTAGCGTAGGCGAGCATGATTCTCCACAACTCTATGTCTCTTGTGTTGTTAATAAGTTCAGTTAGTGACATCTTTTTGTGCTACAGTGACAACCCATCCAGAAATGTATCTTCTTGTCTTCCTCTGCCCCCCCCCCTCTTTTCCCTTGATCTTTCCGGTTGTGACTAAATGTTCAAGTTTTGCTTTTCTCATCAGATTCTCTAAATGTCTTGATTGCCAGCTTCTAATTTTTTCTCTAATTTGTCTTTGTACTCGACCATCTCTGATGAATTCTACATTACTTTTCTTGGTTGTCCATTGAATTGTCACCATTCTTCTTAAAAACAACACCTCAGTTGCTTCCAGCTTATCTTTGTTTACTGTCCATGCTTCGCATCTATGCAGGAGATCGTATTGCTGTAGATTCACATATTTCTGTTCTATTAGAGGTAGTACTAATGTACTATGTTTAAATATTGAACTGTTTAATGGCAAAGAATTGAAAAAGCATTATAGACAGAATTTTTTTCCGACATTGGAAGACTAGACAGAGAAATAGAAACAAGGTGTCAGAAAGCAAACACGATGACTTATCACCTTCACCATTACTTCTCCACCCGAAATTCACAAAATGGAAATCACAAGACAGATATTATCTACAATTTGTATACCAACAATGCTACAGGTGACAAGCAAGGTTTTTAAACAGTGTCGACAGGGCCAGATAAATGTAACACAATATAGGAACAAAACAACAGCTCACATAAACATGCATATATCACACAATAACATTGTGTCAAAGGGCATGAGCCTATGGACCGTTGGATTAGCAACCAACCAACAGTCTCGCTGCAAAATAAAATCGATACATGTGAAATGAAGTGTCTAAGAAAAGCTGCAATGATTAATAAACTTGATGAAATAAAAAAATAAAAAATATTGTTGGAATAATATGCATTGAGCATAAAAAAAGAGAGCAAGTAAAATATGGCTTGGTTACCTTATGAAAATGAACCCGAACCAAATACCAACAAGTGTATAACGCAAGAATATCAATATCTAGAGCCAAATGTAGACCAAGAAAACAGTGCATAGAAAACATGAAGATAGTTTTAAAATATGGAACCAAAAAAAGAGCTTCAGATATTAGTGGAATTCATACATAAGACTTGTCTGATGGTGTAGACATCAAGTAGTGAACATAAGACTTGTCTGATACTGTAGACATCAAGTAGTGAACATAAGACTTGTCTGATGGTGTAGACATCAAGTAGTGAACATAAGACTTGTCTGATAGTGTAGACATCAAGTAGTGAACATAAGACTTGTCTGATGATGTAGACATTAAGTAGCGAACACAAGACAGAAAGAAATAAACACAAATCTTTCCCCCATCAACTATTTCAATAAACGTCCATTTCCATCTAATACTTGAATAAACTTCCATTTCTTCCAACTAATACGTGAACATCCATTTCTTCCATTTACTACTTGAACAAACTTCCATTTCTTCCATGTAATACTTGAATAAACTTCCATTTCTTCCATGTAATACTTGAATAAACTTCCATTTCTTCCATGTAATACTTGAACAAACTTCCATTTCTTCCATGTAATACTTGAATAAACTTCCATTTCTTCCATGTAATACTTGAACAAACTTCCATTTCTTCCATGTAATACTTGAATAAACTTCCATTTCTTCCATGTAATACTTGAATAAACTTCCATTTCTTCCAACTAATACGTGAACATCCATTTCTTCCATTTACTACTTGAACAAACTTCCATTTCTTCCAAGTAATACTTGAATAAACTTCCATTTCTTCCATGTAATACTTGAATAAACTTCCATTTCTTCCATGTAATACTTGAACAAACTTCCATTTCTTCCATGTAATACTTGAATAAACTTCCATTTCTTCCATGTAATACTTGAATAAACTTCCATTTCTTCCATGTAATACTTGAACAAACTTCCATTTCTTCCATGTAATACTTGAACAAACTTCCATTTCTTCCATGTAATACTTGAATAAACTTCCATTTCTTCCATGTAATACTTAAATAAACTTCCATTTCTTCCATGTAATACTTGAACAAACTTCCATTTCTTCCATGTAATACTTGAACAAACTTCCATTTCTTCCATGTAATACTTGAATAAACTTCCATTTCTTCCATGTAATACTTGAATAAACTTCCATTTTTTCCATGTAATACTTGAACAAACTTCCATTTCTTCCATGTAATACTTGAATAAACTTCCATTTCTTCCATGTAATACTTGAATAAACTTCCATTTTTTCCATGTAATACTTGAATAAACTTCCATTTCTTCCATGTAATACTTGAACAAACTTCCATTTCTTCCATGTAATACTTGAATAAACTTCCATTTCTTCCATGTAATACTTGAATAAACTTCCATTTCTTCCATGTAATACTTGAATAAACTTCCATTTCTTCCATGTAATACTTGAATAAACTTCCATTTCTTCCATGTAATACTTGAATAAACTTCCATTTCTTCCATGTAATACTTGAATAAACTTCCATTTCTTCCATGTAATACTTGAATAAACTTCCATTTCTTCCATGTAATACTTGAATAAACTTCCATTTCTTCCATGTAATACTTGAATAAACTTCCATTTCTTCCATGTAATACTTGAATAAACTTCCATTTCTTCCAACTAATACGTGAACATCCATTTCTTCCATGTAATACTTGAACAAACTTCCAATTCTTCTATCCAATACTTAAATAAGTGTGGCGCATGGCCGAGAGATTAGGACGCTAGTCTCACACGAGTGAGGTCTAGAGTTCGATCACCGGTAAGGACTGGGTTTTTTTCTGTCGGAGGGTAAATTAAAAAAACTCACCCTGTACATGACGTGGCGACAGCAAGAGCATGCGGCCTCACACATCTATTCAATCCCCTTCCTGCAACGCCTGAACTGGTAATATACAGTATTGACAGTTGTTTTTTTAATACTTAAATAAATATCCATTATTTTATTCTGCTTCCTCTCCGTTCGTTCTCTTATAACCACAACGAATAAATCGTGTAATTTTCGCCGTGGGAAGTACGTTTGCACTCAATTTTCATCTAATACTTGAATAAGCATCTATTTTTTTCTTATAATAATTGAATAAACGTTCATTTCTTCCATATCATAATTGAAAAACACTTCCATTTCTTCCATAGAAAAATTGAATACATTTCAATTTCTTCCATATAATTATTGAATACACTTCCATTTCTTCCACCAAGTATTTCAACGATATGACCAGAAATGCCTTGACTTACTCCGGGAACAGACTGGCTACATTTCTTATTTACGTAAGTTCTGCTAGATACAATGTAGATAAAACCAAGACAAGAAATGAGAGTTCTCATTATGTAGGGATATCGTTTGGGCATCGCATTAGTTGTAGAATGTAACATTATACTAGTTGTAGAATGTAGCATACAATTATTACTAGATATGTAATATACAGGACCATAAATACGTCTTAAGTAAGGGGTGCGGTGTTGATCTATTTTGATAAGTAATGTGATGGCCTTTTTGTAAACCATTCTTAAGGGAGTGGGGTATTACCCGTCTTTAGATAAATTCCTAGTGCTTAAAGTCACGCGCTGATTAGTCAGTGGGGGGGGGGGAGCGGGGGGGGGGAATGCCAAACTCTTCCTCCTTACCTATTCTTCAGACTAACGGGGATTGAGCCTGATCTATTTTAACGACACTGAATCGCCTTGAAACTTGAATAAACGGGGTTTTCCGTACTTGACTAACCGCATCTCCAAAACTCGTTTACTCAAGTTGCATGGAGATTCGGTGCCGTTAAAACAGATCAGGTTCATTTCTTGGTAGTCACAAGAATTGTATAATTTATCCTCTTGCTTCCTACTTGAATCTCCTTATCTGTGGGGTTAGTAATGAAACAGCCGTCCATTGCAGACGATTTTGATAAAAGTTTCAAACTTATTTTATTGCTTCTCCCTGGTGTGTGTGTGTGTGTGTGTGTGTGTGTGGTGTGTGTGTGGTGATCACTAAATAATTGTAATCCTGGCATAGAATCCCTTGCCATATTTGAGACATGTATGGTCTAAGTTGGACAAGTGTGTCCAGATATAACTGGACATATATGTCGTAAGAGGCGATTAGAGAGATTTGGATATTTCTGTGGATGCTACATGTCGCTGGATGTCAAAGCCGAAAAGGTAATACCAACAAATGGCAACTCCACTACGGTGTGTGACTAAAATAATATTCAACTTTGAAATTAAGTATATATGATATTACGGAGCGAGGTAGTGGAGTGCTTAGTGACGTGAATATTTGTATTATGTCATCAGCGCCAAAATCAATATATTCTACGGGAACTCGTGTGTACACATTTTCATATTCGGGTATTATGTCATTAGCGCCTAACCAATATATTCTACGGAAAGCAGTGTGTACATATTTTCATTGTCGGGTATTATTATAGAGTCACATACTACAACTACAAATAAAATCACATTAACCGTAAGAGTTTAAGAATCATGACGTAATGAAGTGTAGAAATTATTATTTCTACCAATGCTCAGTGAGGAATTATAAAACTTCCTATCTCACGTATAAGTCTAATTCATGTATTCATTCATTCATGTTCCTTTAGCGTTGATGTTAGTGCATATGGCAGAGGTCAGATCTCTACAATTCTGTCTGATCAAATCTATTCTGTGCAGTTCTTGAATAGTATGAATATTGGTTGTTTTACTTTCTCTACGTATTGTTCTTCTGAGTGTTTCTTTTGGTGTACTCCTGGCTCTTCTGCCTGTTGGTATCCATGCAAGAAATTGGTGGTGTATTCTGTTACTGTCTGAGCGTAGGACATGTCCGATGTAGGACCAACGACGCTTTCTAATAACATCTTTGATCTTAGTTTTGGTGTTTCTCTTCTCTGATTTTTTCGTTAGATTTGAATTCACTCCAATGGGTGTTAGTTATCATACGAAGACATTTGTTCTCGAAACTCAGTAATTTCTTTTCTGAAGATAAAGAACTTTTCCAGCTCTCACATCCATATGATAGCACCGGAATAACGCAGGAATGAAATATGTGTATTTTCGTGCGTGTGCTGATTGACATTGACCTCCAGATATTAGACAGTTTATTAAAGGCACTTGATGCTAATGCAATGCGAATTATGACATCTCTGTCGAGTCTAATTGTCTGTTAATAAATAATTTAAGTATATCCTGTTTAGGAAATCTAAACTATTTTTGAAACATTTAAGCGTCACATGTTCAGTCAATCGCGTTGCCAGTCAATACCGATAGTCTGAGTTGTGAACCAACCTCTGTCAGTAACACATTTCTCAAAATTTCAGGGAAGCAAAATCGCTACTTAACTTTACTATGTGGTTTTAGAGTAGAGAGAGAGAGAGAGAGAGAGAGAGAGAGAGAGAGAGAGAGAGAGAGAGAGAGGGAAATTTATATAGATCTAAGCAAGGCAACATTAATAATTATTGAACAGAAACGAAGATATCACGATATTTCGACTGAGAAAGATCCACTGCAGTCTAAAATCACACTTGCACCAAATCTACATCATCAGACACTGCGACCTGCATCTGTAGAGCAACAAAACAGATACAAGAATATATACTACAGGTTTGTCCAAATCTCACAGCTAACAAAGCGACAGTGTGGTCTACAGAAGGCGGATGTTCTGATGCAATGATCGCTGGAAGTGAACAACGGCTGATATGATTCATCTAGGTCTCTATTGAGGAAATTCTAGATCAATTATGACGTGAATAGGACTGCATCTTCTAGCAGAGAGCCATCGGAACTGTCAGCATACATACCCTTCCATATTTGCTTTCAGATACTTATAACAAACAATACCTTATAGAAATGCGGGCTTTTTAGAAATCCGATAAACATCCGCTAATAACACATGTTTATCTGTTTAAAATATTTCATTTATCCTTTTATTTTATCTTAATAATAATTATCTTTGCATCTGAAACTTACATCAATATTTTTGGTTGTTGTCGTTTTTATTTTGGGGGTGGGGGTTAAATAAATTTCTCATATTTATGATTGTGTAAGGGAGGTAATGCAAACAAGTATCAGAATCGCCAACAATAAATTAGATTGTGTCCCTTGGGAAAATTCAAGTTCTTTAATCAGTCAATCAAGTGCCATGCCGAATGCCGTAGGCGATCATGTTTCTTCACGACTCTCTGTCTCCTGTGTTAATTAATACTTTTCCATATTTCTTATGTCATTAGTTGAGTGACGTCAAGGCGGGAGGTTATACAACATTTCCTTTCTTAGATTTAGTTTTTCCGCCAATGAAGGTAAATATTTCAAAGTTCAGTCTGTTTGTGATTTCTTTTCTCTCGTATGTAAGTCTGCCTACGTCTATGATTTCTCTCTTGTCATATAAATATATCCGTGTCTTCTCATTTGTCTGTCTTTTAAGTGTCTGTGTATCTATTTTCTCTGTCTTGTAAGTCTGTCTATTATTTCTTACCCATATTGTGTTGTTTGTGTACAATAACTCATTTTTCGCATGTTAATTCGTCTCTCACATGACGTATCTCTTGTCTGTCATCTATGTCTGTCTACGACTCTCTCTGTCTGTTATGTATGTCTGTCTATGATTTATCTCTTGCCTGTCATGTATATCTGTCTATGATTTCTTTCTCGTCTGTCATGTAAGTCTGTCTGTGATTGATCTGTATATCACGTACGTCTGTCTATGATTTATCTCCTGTATGTCACGTAAGCCTGTCTAAGATTTATCTCCTGTATGTCATGTAGGTCTGTCTATGTTTTCTCTTCTCTACAAACAACAGAACAGCGCCATCATGTGGTACAACTTCAACCCTGCTGGAGATAAGGAACAGACATGGCACGAGGGATGTCCAGTTGCAGTTGGCGATAAATGGAGTAAGAAATATTTGTTTAACGATAGACAGACCCGTAGACAGACCAGTAGACAGATCAGCAGACATACCAGTAGACAGACCAGTGGACAGACCAGTAGACAGACAAGTTGCTAGTGAAATAAATATGAAAATGCAATCAGTGTTTTAGATCACTATACTAGTGGCATTAATCCCGCTCTTTCCAAATTCTGAATTTATGTGGGTCCAATGCGGAATTTACCCCCCACCACACCCTTCCGAGTGTATCATCTGCCTGTGATAGGACTAGTATTTGACCGAACATAGAATTATATATGTTACCCTGTGCCATGTTCTATCAGTTGATGTAGCCCCTAATAAATTACTGCAGATTGACATTCAGTATAAAATTACTACAGATTAACATTCAGTATAAAATTACTACAGATGGACAAATAAATATAAAAAGAGAAAAATATTATATTTTCTTGTTACTCTTGTTAGTGTTCATTCTAAAACTCTGGATGGCATAATTTGTCTTACGGCGGGATACATCCGTCTTCAGCATACATTCTGTGTGACTTGAACTCTCTATGTGATTGAACTGGATAATCCACTAACAAAACCTGCTTGGTCGCATTCTCCGACATATCTGGCTGGTAATAGTATCCTATTCCCTGCTCCACTTTCAGGCCCATTCATTATACCGTCGGTTTACAACGACGGAACACTGACCCACAGAGAAAGACTCAAAGAAAACTGAATGTATATGTAGCCGTGACCAGCTTTCAAATACAACATTTATCAAGAAAACTGGACGTTACTTTTTTTACTTATGCTAAACTGTGAACGAGAAGAAGTGGTTCCCGTGGCAGGTGGCGTGTCTATTCGTCGAGAGGGTCGAAGTACATATGGGGTAACCCGACTACAAAGAAGTCTTTCCACCAAACCTTTTCAACCCTCTTTCGGACTTTTTTATTTGCTCGTTCTGTATTATTAAAATCCACCGATTACGGCTATGTCGGGCCATTGGCGCAAATAAAACGACATCCCAACGCATTTTCATTCTCTGGATTACATCCTGATGGAAAACTAGTAGGACCATGATCCTGCTACAAAAGAGTCCCAGTGGGAGTTTGAGAATGAACGCTGAAGAAGAAGAAGGAGAAGAAGTATTATTAGTGACATGTAATAGTTGAAGGAAATGTTGGAACACCGTCTGTAGACAATTATATTGACCAACAAACAGAAATTGATAGTTCATTTAATGAGAATGAACCACATATTGGCCAGCTGCAAGAGCATACAAAATGAAAATGGAAGCAGCAAGATACACAGGAAGACCAAGAATAAAGTGGATTGAAGGAGTTAACAACATTCTGAGGCGCCACAATATTACTGCATATCAATCGACAAACCTTGCCATTGCCCGAAAACCGATCGTCATTAAATCCTGCAAGACCTTACAGCTAAAGACGGAGAAAAGACAATAGATAGACAGATTATGTACAAGTTTATTATATTTATATCTGGATGTATATATTTATATCTCGATGTATATATTTATATCTGGATGTATATATTTATATGTGGATTTAGATATTTATATGTGGATTTAGATATTTATATCTGGATTAATATATTTATATCTGGATGTATATATTTATATGTGGATTTAGATATTTATATCTGGATGAATATATTTCATCTGGATTTATATTTTTATATAGGAATGTTTATATTTATATCTGAATGTATATATTTATACCGGCATGTTTATATTTATATGACAATTCTGATCTTGTTATTGGCAGTAATTAATAAATGGATGCTGACATATGGAAACACGTTCATACGGCGCTGCGGCCTCAGCAAAACAGCAACACAGTTAGACATCGATGAGGACATGATGAGAGGATACAAGTCTGAGAAATAGATTGTTTCTGTGTTTAGGCGTGTATTTCTTCAATTATTCCGAGAAACTCGGCAGTATAGAAAATTTTCCAACAGGACTCCCCCCAAGTCGTTTACTTATTTTAATTATTGTTGGGAGTTTTGTTGGTCACTATTTATACACTTAGAACTGTCTTGTCTATTTTTGGCGTGAGAAACCAAGTATATAGATAGTAACCAACTGAAAGCCCAACAATAATTTGTTTTTAAAGTAGTAACGGATGGGGTTCTAATTAATTATGCGAACAAGTCTTCTATACCGACGTTCGGTCACGCTTATACAGTCATTCTGGTTCAGCGAAATTTACCATCCTATCGTGACGTAATCGACTTTTCCCATATTTTCATTGGTCTATTTTCATATACTTCGTGTCGACAACTAATGAAAACTACAGTAAACATTAAATGCGTCACGTGAGAGAGAAGATTTCTAATTGAATCCACACGTCCTATATTGTCGATGGTCACTAGTTAGGTATAGTGGCGCAGTGTTGCCATTTTGTGAAATTTTATGATCAAATGTGACACATTTGGGCATTTTTTAAATGTCACTGGTCATGTTTCATTTCATCAATTTGAAAATATATTAATTTGTATACACTATGAACCGGAGACTGCAGTAAAACTGCGCACCATATGGGTAAATAAATGTAGAAGAAACGATTTTTTGCGTTAGTTCTCAAACTCCCACCGGATATCTTGTATAGCAGGACAATATTCCTTATACCAGATTTCCAGCAGAATGTAGTCCAGAGCCCATCGATGCTATGTCGTCTTTCTATTTGCGACAATGCCATGACACACCCGACGTCGGCGGTGGTAAATAATAATTCGTTCGGTGTTTTTACCACATCCACTGACCCTACGGTGAACGTGTGTGTACCGTACATATTACATATAACAGATTACCGTACATATACAATGTTGGTATGAACATTGAATTTATGATTTGCCTTTAATCTTCGATTGGGATAGATGTGTATTTCAATATTGATGTCAGTTCACAATTTACGTATTTCACGGATGTCCTTTTTTCACCGTCGGAACAAGAGTTCAGATATTCATGTTAACAATTCTTTAATTAATGAATATTCAGGTTTCTATCTTAACAATTTTCCGTTAATTAATGTTTAGGTTTTCACTTTATAAATTCTCCTTTAATTAATGAATGTTCAGATTTTCATCTTAACAATTCTTATATAATGAATGATATAATTTTTGGACGTAAGTTTCGACTAATAGGCCTTTATAAAATAAGCACTTAACATCAAAAGACGACGAGTAGAAATAACAACGATACACACACAGGTGTACGAACGAAATCTGGATGTGAGATCCCGAAAGGATAGGAACAGGAAGTACATTAAAACGTAAATATATTTGGAAAACAGGTGCTATATCGGGGGCTCAATCATGCCATCGACTTACACCTATGCCTCTGTTTTTAAACTACTGCGTAATAACATTTTCACTTTTTCATTTGTATGTGTAATAATTTGTTGGGAATACCATAGTAGCCAAGCTAGCCGTCATGGCACCTGATGATGATGTGTAACAATTGTAGTAGGAAACACCCCGAACTCACCCACTCCCTTCCTCCCTCTTAACAACTACGCACCTGCTTAAGATACAATTTAAACATCACAACCTCTTTCTAAAAAAATACAATTAGAAAACAGAATAAAAGAAAGACAAATAAATAAAAGAAAGACAAATAAATAAAGATTAAACATGAAGAATATTTACAACTGGAAAATTTGCCCCTGCATCAGCTGCTCGTGCAATTAAGGATCATGAGAATGTCTCACATATATTTATCAGAAATCATAACAATGTTTGTTTATGAATTTAGTGCTATACATTGTAGCTATACGAGGACGCTTGTCTCACGACGTGTCAATGTAGAATTCACAAACATAACCATATTTACTTCCCTTCGTAGACCGTATTATTGCCCCTGATATCCCATAGTTACGATCATTTAATGTTTTGAACATGGCAAGATGAATACTTGAAAATGGGGAATTATTCCTGGCGTCCAGCCTGTGTGGCAAGGTAATAATCACATTTAACATCTTGGCGTGGAGGAAAGTCAACAGTTGAATTCATTAACAATAATTATTGCTGAAAGCTATGGAGTTTCATGATCTCGTGGACTCGAGGACTGGGAACGCGATGATGTTTAGAAAGATAGAACCATATAACGATTATGTATTTATTTGAATACATTAGTAGGGCGTGTACTGCCTGAGTCAGATATATGTTTCTTCTTCTTCTGCGTTCGTTCTCAAATTCCTGCAGATCAGCAGGATGTAGTCCTTAGAACAGACTGCGCTATGTCGTGGTTTACAGCTTAGCTGCGGTATCTGGTATCGAAAGAGCCGATGTGTTGACCGGTAAAGCCTTAGTGAACGGCACCGATATTAGAAGAGACAGGATTGAATTGATTAGAGCAGTCATGGATACCCTACGAGAAGACGAGGAAGAAGTCGAACGTGACAATGTACATTTTCAGTGAATGGTAGAAATGGGAGTGACTAGAGGCGATGTGAGAAAGTGCTCCCTCTCCGGAAAGATCAGAAGAACGCGTAATCAGCAACTGACTAGGACACTGAGCTTATTCACTTTTAGATGGCTGACGGAACGGCAAGCAGAGCAAATATGGCAATGCCCCCAGTGCTGTGACGCTTGTTACTAATCAAGAATAAAAAATCTCCAACTTTTGGCCTTACACATCCGACTTCAGCATGATATACAAGCGAAGAATATCAATATTGTGGCCAGCTCAGGTCGTAGATATAACTGCGATGGTCATGAGTTTTCTACGAAAAATAACTCAGTCTCTTCTCTTCTATTGGTTTTCTGGGAAATTCTCTTAAGCCTGCACTTATCTGCTCGATGCCAAAGAGCAAACCAAAACTAAGATCCACATTCGTGGGTAGAACTCCCAGGTGAACGCACAACATGGAATACAGTGGCACGCTGAAGCATACACTCGTGTCAGGAAGCACTCAGGGTAAACCCAGAAGAGAAGGGCATAGACAAAAAGTCACATGAGCAATTAAACAGAGATATGTTTATATAATAATCCATATATAAAAAAATAATTTAAAAAACTTTCTAGATGTATTAATTTCATTTGAAATAAGGTAATACTGCGTGAAATGGAACAACAATAGTACCTACGTTGAACACAGTTTGTGAAAGTTTCGCTTGAACTTAACGGACTATCCCTAAGGGGTTATGGGGTGTACACACGAAAACATACAAATGAAATACACAAGACGTTTTCAACGTCTAATTTCATTTGGTGATGTAAGAATTTGAGAGCTTGGATTGTAGACTGACCCATCACGAGAAAATTGACAACTACTTCGCACAGGCGATATTTTGGCTTTCTGTCTTCATTACTTGGTAGTTATACCCAATTAGAGCTACATGGAACATCTGTGATCAACGACTATCAGTTTGTTAACAGTCCATCTTCCATATCGCAGAAGATAGTGCCGACATCAGAGAGACATCAGTACTGTATCTTGCCGGCAAATACGATTTTATGGGAGTTAATCCGGTTTTATTGTGATAAATGAGTCCTTTGTGATAGAGTGACCTTTCCTGAACTCCTGTTCTCCAAGATTATATGTATATCTCGTGTGTGTGTGTGTGTGTGTATTGTTATTGTTTATTTTAACAATTCATATGCAAAGCCATAATTCTAACTGAATTTCATTAAGTAGATGCAATAAAATGGTGATATCACCTATAATGGACGAATAAACATTGTCGTTTTGATGAAGGAAGTAAGAATAAATTTAATAAATATCCCCTCAATGTAGAAATGAAATATACAAATAGAAGGTGTTTAAACATTGTCAATGATTATTGAATTCATTGTACTCTGATTTACGATATGTCATTCGCCCTGTGGCAACTGGGGCGCTGAGCTTCTAGTGCAGGGAGCACATAATGGCAACACTGTCTTCTTTACATACATGGTGTAGAAGCGCACTAAAGAATGTTGGGGGGATATGTTGACAACCTGTCACATGTAAACTGTTCATCATTGTTACATTTTGTCAAAATTTCTGACTTGTGTCAGAATGGCTATGGCAAAAGCAGGCTGAAGAAGAGCAACTTCTCAGCAAATATAAAGAAACTGATACAAAAGGCACCAACTATAGGACAAGCGAAACCAAGGCTCATACAACCAGGCAGTACCATCCCCCCCCCCCTTGGGCATACAGACTCCCACAACTAAAAGAACAAATAGAAGGTATAGAAAAGAAAGGAACTTAGACTTGGAGAGAAAGCGTATCACAGAACAACACATCGCAGTTAATTACCCACAAGATGCATGGACTCATGACTATACAGATGGCTCAGCCACAAATGTAATTGAGAATGGAGGTGAAGGAGTGACCCTCAGACTAAAATACGGGAAAGATGTTACTCTAGCCATAGCTACAGGCAAGCTCTCAACGAATTTTAAAGCAGAAATGGAAGCTCTCAAGAAAGCAGCAGAAACTATCTTACAAAACAAAGAACAAGTGCAAAGGAATATTGTACTACTAGCAGATTGACTCTCTGTCATAACAGCACTGAAGCTACACAGGAACACCGAACTTGACGAATTGAGGGCCTTACACATTCATGTTATAATCCTTCCTTACACACCCATCGTATAATCCTTCCTTACACACCCATCGTATAATCATTCCTTACTCATCCATATTATAATCCTTCCTCACACTTCAATGCCTTTAGACTAGGGGTGGGCAAACTTTTTGTGCAGAGGGCCACATTGAAAATTATAAAGCTATTGGAGGGCCGCATATAATATTATGTATATTTTTGTTTAAAATTCTCGGTAAGTAATCAATTAAATATTTTTATTGTAAAGAAAGGTAGTTTTACATAATGTAGATAACTTCTGAAATAAATTACATTTCTAACAGACTTACACTATAACAGTATATTTTCTAATATGGATAAAACGTTTTGCAAATATTTTAACAATATTTGAAAAATATTATGTTGCATACAATTACAATATGGGTTCATATGAATAGTTTTAATGAAGATTAAAAAAACACCATACACATACAGTCACAACAGTTACAACTTTATTGATATTATTAATTTCTAATGAGATGTATGTAATTGCTTGTAAGATTTTATAATTCCTTTGAAATCTGGAACAAGTTTACTTGTAGAAATTTGCATGACTGCATTTATGTTGCAATTAGATCATAAAGACCTGTTCTTAGATTTGTTGATTTTTAAACAAAAAAAAATACCGGTTCACAAATATATGTAGATCCAAATAATGACAAAAATTTAGCTGCAAAGTTTTTTTAAGTTTGGGAATGATTGTTCAGACAAAGAACCATAGAAATCCAACAAACATTCGAACATAAATTTTTCCTTCAGATAATTATTGGCTTGTAATTCAAGCAACTCCAACTGTATGTGCTCTGGGACTTTAACAGCTTCTGCACTGAGAGGAGAAATAACATTGAAGTGCTGCTCGACGTTCTTGAAATCTTGGAATCTTCTTCCAAATTCTTCAACCAATACATCTAACTGAGCTTGGAATTTTTACTCATTTCATCAGAAATATTTTCTTGTTTCAGCAAAGGGAAGTGACAAAACATGTTTTCACTTGCTTGTCTGGAAAACAGTGAGAGTTTGGCTTGAAATGATTTTACATGAACATACATTTCATGTGCAAACAAGACATTTCCCTGAAGTTTAACATTCAGTTCATTTAACTTTTCCATTATTTCAATGGCAAATATAAAGTCAAGTTTCCACTCTGCATCAACAATGTTAGCATTGAAGTCACATTCTATGCCCTTCATCTCTAGAAACATTACTATTTCTTCTTTAAGATCCCATACTCTCCTTAAAACCTTTCCGAGACTCAACCATCGAACAGTACTGTGGTACAGGACATCAGAATGTTCAGTTTCTAGATCGTCTAGTAATGCTCTGAACTGCCTGTGATTGGGTCCTCTTGATCTGATGAGGTTTATGACACTGACAACTGGGTCAATAACATGCTTAATAACATGCTTAATTAGTATTTAAAACAGATTTACACAAACTTTCCTGATGAATCACAAAGTGAAGTGGTAATATTACGTGGTCAGGATATCCTAACTTAATCCTATCATTGATCAAATTTATCAGTCCTATATTTTTTCCAGTTAAAGCACGAGCATATCAGTTGTAATACTGGCCATCTTGTTCCACATTAACCCAACTCTTTCAATACAGCTACTAACAGCATTGAATATATCGAGGCAAGTGGTAGTGTCTTTGATCGACTCAACACTCCGTATTTCTTCAAAGAGTTTAAAAGAATTGTTTATTCCACGTATAAAAACTAATAACTGAGCAGTATCCTGTACATCAGTACTCTCATCCAATGCAAGAGAGTACCACAAAAAATGCTTACTTGAAGATGAAGGGTCACATATTCTCTTATCTTTTCAACACGTCTGACCACAGTTCTTCTGGATAATATAATACTGTCAAATTGTTATTTTGTTATGGACACAGAATGTTTGTTGCATCTAGTAAACATTCCTTAATAAATTCAGCATCAGAAAATATCTTGTTGTATTTCACAATTGTGTGTGACAACACCAAACTGGCCTCTGTTGCGGCATCTTGAATTCAAGATTGTTTTGTAAACACAGTTTGTTGTTTCTCCAGACTTTCTACCAACTCCATGCATTTTCTTTTCATTTCTTCAGATGTTAGATTGTGTCCGAAATTGGGATGTTTTGTCTGGTAATGTCTTTTTAAGTTTAATTATTTAAAAACAGCCACTGATTCGTGACACAACAAGCAAACAGATTTGTTGCCAACTTGCATAAACCAATATTTGGTAATCCATTCGTCTTTAGAAACCTGACACTCGTCTTCAATCTTACGTTTTATGGATGCACTCATTATAATAAAAAATATCTTAAAATGTAGCAAAATTAACTAAAGATAAATGTGCTTCCGGCAGCGTGAATACAATTATTTAGATTTAGAAAATTTGGTTGCAATATAAATACGGAAATTTGTGAATGGAAACTACAAACGTTATAGTTATTAAAACACACCGGAAATTCCCCAGGCACTACGCAGCTTAAATTATTGCAAATCGAGTATTTGCGCATTCCATTCGTTTGATATTGGGGGGGGGGATTATTTCTGACGATACATTATTGTTGTAACGATGTATTATTAATTATAACAGCTTTTAGCGATATTCTATTTTGTATGCAAATCGTTTTAATATAAACTAAACATACATCCCGACATAATGCTTACAAGTTAAAAACAATTAATTATAATTTGAAAGGCAATTTTCAACCTTTATAAAATTATATCGTCCGAGTACTAATAATCATTGAGAAACATTCAGCCAATCAAATTACGTCAATTCTAGTATAGTATATTACTCAATATTAAACACTCATATTAAACATAGTAAAATTTCATTGACGACATATATATATATATATAAATGATGTCAAATTGGAAAAAAAATATTGTACATATAATATATAAGAAAGTCGAATTAAAATTCCAATGGATTTCTGCGTAATATTAATGGGGAAAAATCATTTGTGATGATAGTTCGTTTATTTAAAAATGTGTTTGAGGGCTGCAAAATATCCAATGGCAGGCAGCATGCGGCCCACGGACCGTAGTTTTCCCACCCCTGCTTTAGACAATTTACACGAGTAAGATTTATATATGAATTTAAACGTTGATTCTAGTGAGAGTTGAAACATAACCGCTCTTTTCTTTGTGAAGGAGGCGAGGCCAAAGTTAGCGCAGGATTCGGCAAATTGGTTTAGGGTAACCTTCATGCTGTCCGCAGAATCAACATACAGAGCGCAGCTATCTGCATAGAGGAGTTCAATGACCATTGTGTCCCGCACCTTAGTTTTGGCTTGCAAACGGCGAAGATTGAAAATTACACCTCCTGTTCTGCATTTTTGAGTATGCTGGTTACGTTACCTGGTCGAGATGTGTCTATTAGCATGGCAGAAAACATAAGTCTGGGCAGCGTTGGAGCAAGAACGCATCTTTGTCTGACTTCTTGTTTTATGAAATGATGATGATTGCACTACTTCACTGATAACAACAGCCATCATGCCCTCATGGAACTGTGGAACTACGTTGATCAACTTTGGCGGAGGAGAGGGGGAGCAGAAACATTTGGCGAGCACTTTCCACGACCCATCTCTGTTGACTTTGTCAAATGCTTTTGTAAAGTCTACGTAAGTAGTGAAAAATGTCCTTTGGTGTTCTTCAACTATATTTTTAATTCACGGGCAGTAAAGATTGTGTGCACTGTCTCGTGACCTGCACGAAATCAGCACTGACTCTAAGGTAGAAATCATATGAAATCAGCACTGGATCTCAGGCAGAAGATTATCTGAAATCAGCACTGACGCTCAGGAATAAGATTATCTGAAATACCACTGACTCTCAGGAATAAGATTATCTGAAATACCACTGACTCTCATGAATAAGATCATCTGAAATCAGCACTGGCTCTCAGGCAGAAGATTATCTGAAATCAGCACTGACGCTCAGGAATAAGATTATCTGAAATACCACTGACTCTCAGGAATAAGATCATCTGAAATACCACTGACTCTCAGGTAGAAGATCATCTATGAATTTTATTTACACACACAGATGTTTACAGCATACATTTACACACACTTGTTTACAGCATACATTTACACACACACATGTTTACAGCATACATTTACACACACATGTTTACAGCATACATTTACACACACATGTTTACAGCATACATTTACACACACATGTTTACAGCATACATTTACACACACATGTTTACAGCATACATTTACACACACGTTTACAGCATACATTTACACACACATGTTTACAGCATACATTTACACATTCTCTTAGATGTTGCACTAAGCCGAAAGATGATGTCTCCTGGATATGAAATAAAGCTATAAAAAACACCCCACTGTATATACGAAGTATGAGCTAATCGCTCGCAATTCATGGAGTTCTTAAACAAACAAACAAAGACACGCACACGGGCATAAACATATGTGTATAAATGTCTGTTGAAATGATTCCAGTTCAGTTTTCTCTCTTATACAAGTAAACGAAAAATCTTCATTTTTCTTTAGTTCCACCTCAAGATAGTAGCATCGGCAGCAATTTAATTCAGAAACAAACAAACTCTGGGATGAACCGTTCTAGCAGATCAAAGAAACATCAACAAAACTTCCCAAAGAAATGACACACGGAAGAGTCTCTCCCAGAGTTCTGGAAGAGATACAGGCGGATCATATACCCTATCGCTAGGGAAAAGTTATATAACTTTAAAAGAGTTTGTGATACTTCTGTCTGTTATTAGGCAAGGAAAAGATAGTATCTTGTATAAGGATTAGGCACACGATTTATCAAGGGTCCTGCTACAATGGCCCTCATATGTGAAGACTTCAGACCTTAATTAAAAAACTCACAGATAAAGATGGGTCTAAAAAGGTTGATTTGCCTTTTGTTTGCGTCGCTATCTTCTCTTCTCATTATATTATTTCTTTCTTTTAAGTATTGTTGTTGCATTGAAGGGATTCTCAAAATTATATGTAGTTGGGGGTTCTTTTATTCTGCCTGAATGTTACAGGGGGTTCGAAAAGAAGTAGAAATCGTTTCTTGCGATGCATGTATGTCACAAGAGAAGGCTAAGACGATACATGAGTGTTGTCAAAATGGAAGCACAGAATAACGAAACGGACCTGGTTCAAACCCGTGTATAAGTCACTGGTGCTTTCTGCTGTGCTGTATGGTTGTGAGAGTTGGACACTCACTGCGGACATGGAGAGAAGATTACAGGCTTTCGAGTGCAAATGCTACAGACGAATTCTACGAATGTCCTATAGGGAACATAAGACCAATGTGTACGTAAGAAATAAAGTTGAGATGTTTAAAGTACAGACATTTAGGAGCCATTGCTTTCAATAGTGAAACGACGAAAACTAGCATGGTTCGGACATGTATGCAGTCACGATTCCTTGTCAAAAACAATACTGCAGGGAACTGTCGAGGGTGGAAGAAGCAGAGGGGGTCAAATAACAGAGGGGGTTAAGAGACTCACAGCTTTAGAAATGTCTTGGTTGCACGGTGCTCACACAAAAATGTATCCCCAAATATCTTTGCGTTGTAGCGTGAATCATTAAATATGCGCTTCTATATGAATTGTGTTTTCTAATATATTACTACATTTTTTTCTGATTTGTATTGACTGATTGAATGAGATTGATTGATCGATTGATTGACTAATGTACTGATTAATTAAATTTAATTTATTGATTCATAGATTGAATAATATATATATTCATTGATTCACTGATCGATTATTAGTTTATGGATTATTTATTTATTCATTCATTGATTAAAGAATTGAGTGATTGATGGATGAATTCATTGATTCCTGCATTTATTTCTTTACATATTTATTGATTTATTAATTAATCGATTCATTCATTCACGGATTCATGCATTTATTTATTTATTCATAAGTTGATTTATTGGTTTACTGTTTAAGCGATTTACTAATTGATTAATTCATTCACTGATTTATGGATTAATGTATGGATGGATGGATTGATTTATCTATTGCTTGATTTGGTTTTTTTACTAATTAATTGATTTATTCAGTAACCCACTGATGTGTGAAGTATGTCACTTATGTTCCCTAAATCACACTTTGTGGGTAAGGAAGTAAGAGATCTGTCACCTAGGTTACCTATGTCATACCCTAAGGGAGTACAAGGTTTATCACCTACCTTCCCTAAGTTACACTCTATGAGTCTACGAGGTCTGTCAACTACTTTCCCTGTGTCATACTCTATGAGTTTACGAGGTCTGTCATCTATCTTCCCTATGTCACACTCTATGAGTTTGCTAAGTTTGTCACCTACCTATGTCACACTCTATGGGAATACGATATTTGTCACCTACCTTCCCTATATCACATTCTAAGGGATTACGAGGTCTGTCACCTTAGTGCCCTATGTCATACTCTAGGGTAGTACGATTTATGTCGCCGACCTTCCCTATATCATACTATAACGGAGTACGAGGCCTGTCATCTTAGTGCCCCATGTCACACTCTAATGTAGTAGTACGAGGTCTGTCATCTTAGTGCCCCATGTCACACTCTAATGTAGTAGTACGAGGCCTGTCATCTTAGTGCCCCATGTCACACTCTAATGTAGTAGTACGAGGTCTGTCATCTTAGTGCCCCATGTCACACTCTAATGTAGTAGTACGAGGTCTGTCATCTTAGTGCCCCATGTCACACTCTAATGTAGTAGTACGAGGTCTGTCATCTTAGTGCCCTATGTCACACTCTAATGTAGTAGTACGAGGCCTGTCATCTTAGTGCCCTATGTCACACTCTAATGTAGTAGTACGAGGCCTGTCATCTTAGTGCCCTATGCCACACTCTAATGTAGTAGTACGAGGCCTGTCATCTTAGTGCCCCATGTCACACTCTAATGTAGTAGTACGAGGCCTGTCATCTTAGTGCCCTATGCCACACTCTAATGTAGTAGTACGAGGCATGTCATCTTAGTGCCCTATGCCACACTCTAATGTAGTAGTACGAGGCCTGTCATCTTAGTGCCCCATGTCACACTCTAATGTAGTAGTACGAGGCCTGTCATCTTAGTGCCCTATGCCACACTCTAATGTAGTAGTACGAGGCATGTCATCGTAGTGCCCTATGCCACACTCTAATGTAGTAGTACGAGGTCTGTCACTTATGTTCCGCATGCCACACTCTAATGTAGTAGTACGAGGCCTGTCATCTTAGTGCCCTATGCCACACTCTAATGTTAACGTTAACTCCAGATGAGTGTTTCTATTGTATTTGATAGGGACAGTTTTATAAAGTTCTAGAAAAGTTTTATTCAACAAGAAAATAACAGATTCTTTTCTTCTTCTTGCTAATCTGTTTGGAGGCGCAATCCAAATCCTTCCTGTATATGTTGCGGCATCTGCTATGGCAAAGCGGCCTCTATTTCAACAGCCCATAGAAAGCCTCCCTGCACTCCTTCACAGGAAAACATGCAGTAACGAAAGTTGTTGTTGTTGTTGTTGCTGCTGTTTTTGTTGTTATTGCTGTTGATGATGTTGTTGCTGTTTTTGTTTTTGTTGTTGCTGTTGATGATGTTGTTGCTGTTTTTGTTTTTGTTGTTGTTGTTGTGTTTTGTTTTGTTGTTGTTTTTGTTGTTGTTGTTGTTGTTGTTGCTAAGCGGTAGGGTTTCTGATTCTTCTTCTGTCTTCGTCCTCAAACTCCTTCAGATTATTAAAATGTCTTCTGAAGAACAGAGTACGTTGTCTCATGGTTTACACTTGCCCTAGATATCTGCGCCTTTCCACCTGACACATCCGGCTTCAACATGGCTTCTGCGTTCTTTTTACAAACTATGGGATTTAGCCGCAAACTTAAGTCCCAAGCTACTTTAGTCGCTTTTTACGACATGCATGACAGGTAATGTTGTTTCTCACACTTGATCCTGAGTGTGCATGTAAAACACGTGAGTGATCGACGGAATTTTAGAAGAAATGAGAAAATGTATCTTCTTCTGCGTTCATTCTCAAACTCCCATTGAATCTCTCTTGCAGTAGGACAATGCTACTACTAGATTTCCAATAGTATGTAGTCAAGAGAATGGAAATGCGTTGTGTCGCCGTTTTATTTGAGCAAATGGCCCGACACATCCGTATTCAGCGGAAGAAAAGGAATAAAAACTAAAATTTTAAATATGATAATATGGTGAAATCTTCTAACAGGTCAGATATCTAAAAACTATAGGGTGATGTAAAAGCTCGACAGAATAGCGTTAGAAATTGAAACAACTAAAGGAAACGATTACTAAAGGAATCTATAATTCCTGTAAATGGTTATTAGAAAAATAACGCTGTGAGTTCAGACTAAAATAACATCCTTCATATTCGGGAGTGGAATGTTGATACAAGACTCGAGGCCATTATATGGTCAGAAGCTAGCAATTACCGATCTTAGAGAACTAGCCAGTCTAAGAGATAGTGGATAGGAGACAGTGGATAGGAGACAGTGGATAAGAGACAGTTGGTAAGACTGCGCAGTGGGTAAGAAACAGTGGATAAGAGACAGTGCACAAGGCACAGTGGATAATAGACAGTTGGTAAGAGACAGCAGATGTGGCACAGTAGATATGAGACAGTGGATAAGACACAGTTAAGAAACTGGATAAAACACAGCGGATAAGAGACAGTGAATAATAGACAGTGGAAAAAGAGACAGTGGATAAGAGACATTGGATAAGAGACATTGGATAAGAGATAGTGGATAAGAGACAGTGAATATCTTATACCAGACAGTAATGATGTGGTCTGGCTAAGTAAAATGTAAATCTAATGGTGAGGTACGCACTGTTCAACCGCAGGTGTTAGTTCAGTTTGGTTATATCAGAGCTCTACAGCCATCAAAAATAGTGTAAGTCGTGGTTCTGGTAATCCAGTCACCACAACCTTTGGAAATGGTGGTATTACGAAGAGACGAAGATGTGGATCTATTTATGGTTATGCAGAGAACGGTGGTTACAATGTTGCTGTTGGTGATTATGAATGTGTTCTTTACGAAGCTGGTATTAGATGAAGCGATGAGGAAGTTCACGAAGACGACGATGATGAGGATGGTGTTGACGAAATGATGTTGATGATGTTGATGATGTTGATGATGTTGATGATGTTGATGATGTTGTTGATAATGTTGATAATGTTGATGATGTTGATGATGTTGATGATGTTGATGATGTTGATGATGTTGATGATGTTGTTGATAATGTTGATAATGTTGATGATGTTGATGATGTTGATGATGTTGATGATGTTGATGATGTTGATGATGTTGTTGATGATGTTGATGATGTTGTTGATAATGTTGATAATGTTGATGATGTTGATGATGTTGATGATGTTGATGATGTTGATGATGTTGATGATGTTGTTGATAATGTTGATAATGTTGATGATGTTGACGATGTTGATGATGTTGATGATGTTGATGATGTTGATGATGTTGATGATGTTGTTGATGATGTTGATGATGTTGATGATGTTGATGATGTTGATGATGTTGATGATGTTGATGATGTTGATGATGTTGATGATGATATCGATGATGATGGCGACGACCAACATCATCATTAGCGGTTCAGTACATTCATACGATAATTGTAGTTGCTATGGTTACCTGCCTCGCGTTGCGTGGACGTGATGTACAAAACTTCCGCACATTGAAAAATGGGTATGACCGGGGCAAAATTCAAGTCCGTGATTGAGTGGTCTCTTACTGCCCAGAAGTACTTTGCCTGTTTTTAATTCCTCTCCTTTAAGAAGATTTGTTCCAACGTCTGTCGTTCATTTTTCTCAGGGTCGATGGTCAGAGGTGGAAGATAGTAACCAGAGATGTTTTAGAGAAAAGTTGGATCGATCCTTACTGAGACGTCGGTGAGGAACAAAATGGATGTCTTGATAATTTGGTCGAGTTAGGGAGAGACAAGATTATATTAGGGGGAAAAGTTACTCTGGCGGTAAATACATACAGGCGCATTGGCAGCAGTGCGGACAGGAAGGAAGGAACAGAGGTGAATAAATAAAAACATGGATAAATAAGGCAAGATGAAACTTTATTCTGCTGTGTAATGTGTGGCAATTCAAGAAAATATGAAATCACTTTTTATGAGTAGGTAATTAACTCCACGATCGTCTGTAAAATAAAGACCTTTCAACTGAATTAATTATGACACAATTTTTTTTACGTTTTTTATTATTGTCTACCCCTAGGTGGAAGCTGGTTGATAACATCCACACTTACCGTTAAACGTAGGGGTCGAAGTTGTAAGTTTGTGTTCAAGGCCAGATGTGATGCCTGAGTCGTACTGAGCCCGTGTGTGTGTGTGTGGGGGGGGGGGGAGTTCGTGATGTTATCTCCTTCTGAATATACTTTTCCATCTGTAAAAGTGTTCGTCTTTAATCTTTAACTCCATGAAGAAGTGTTCCTGTCGTGTGTCTGTAGTTTCATGGTGAAGTATTCAAGTCTTATGTTAAAAGTCTTGTGTCTTTAGTTTCATGGCGAAGCGTCCACATCCTGCTTGTGCCTTTAGTTCACGAGAATGCAGTTTTGAACTCTGACCCCATCTTTTTGACATGTGTATCTTTTTTCTAAATATGATTTTGACAATCGCGAGACTAAGGATTCAATGCTGTAAGAAATATTAACAGGAAGTAGCTTGTTACACTTTTGAGGGAGAGTTTTCATCCCATTTGGACCTTCTTCAACCATGTACAGACTTAGATGTGCCGGAGATGTGCATAATAATATCACAATTTCGCTATTCTTGTCTCCCTTTTCGGTCTACGATAACACGGGAGTACAACTGTGCCTAAATGTCTCCCTTTTCGGTCTACGATAACACAGGAGTACAACTGTGCCTAAATGTCTCCCTTTTCGGTCTACGATAACACAGGAGTACAACTGTGCCTAAATGTCTCCCTTTTCGGTCTACGATAACACAAGAGTAAAACTGTGCCTAAATGTCTCCCTTTTCGGTCTACGATAACACAGGAGTACAACTGTGCCTAAATGTCTCCCTTTTCGGTCTACGATAACACAGGAGTACAACTGTGCCTAAATGTCTCCCTTTTCGGTCTACGATAACACAGGAGTAAAACTGTGCCTAAATGTCTCCCTTTTCGGTCTACGATAACACAAGAGTAAAACTGTGCCTAAATGTCTCCCTTTTCGGTCTACGATAACACGGGAGTACAACTGTGCCTAAATGTCTCCCTTTTCGGTCTACGATAACACAGGAGTACAACTGTGTCTAAATGTCTCGCTTAGATCAAATATTCCTTTCTCTGATGAAATAGACATATCAAGTTTTTTGTCAAGTTCTGAGATCCTGGTCGTCTTCTTCACAAATAACGATGTCTTTACTGCTACTGACCAGTTCATAACTTTATTTGAACATCTTTGCATGCAGTAACCTCTACCGGGCTTAAATTAGTGACCAGTGTCCGAAATCAGTTGACCCAGGGGGATGGAATTGATCTCAGATTGTTTTAGGAATGAGATTAGACAGTCCTTGTCCAGTACTTTTGATCAATATTGATTTCAGTCTTGGCTTTTGTCATCTCTATCTATCTATCTATCTATCTATCTATCTATCTATCTATCTATCTATCTATCTATCTATCTATCTATCTATCTATCTATCTATCTATCTATCTATCTATCTATCTATCTATCTATCTATCTATCTATCTATCTATCTATCTATATATCTATCTATCTATCTATCTATCTATCTATCTATCTATCTATCTATCTATCTATCTATCTATCTATCTATCTATCTATCTATCTACCTATTTATCTATATATCTATCTATCTATCTATCTATCTATCTATCTATATATCTATATATCTATCTATCTATCTATCTATCTATCTATCTAATCTATCTATCTATCTATCTAATCTATCTATATATCTATCTATCTATCTATCTATCTATCTATCTATCTATCTATCTATCTATCTATCTATCTATCTATCTATCTATCTATCTATCTATCTATCTATCTATCTATCTATCTATCTATCTATCTATCTATTTATCTATCTATCTATCTAT